>QAOC01051215.1:2012-602012 GCA_003255005.1 Begonia fuchsioides | reverse complement strand
TTCAAAGTAGAAGCAAATGATCACCTTCTTCCGTCAACAGTGACGACGCCAATCATTGTCTGGTTTCTTAGCGTAAGACTAAGAGCCTGTGTTTCAATTATCTTAACATAAAATAACAAATCTACCCGCTAAGTCTTGTCCCAAAAACCTTCACAGACAGATCAAAATTTAGAACATGACCTAACTAAAACCAAGAAAACTATGGATTATGTCGGGAAGATCTTGATGTCCAAGCGTCGAGGGGTCCCTGCCGTTTAATGCAAATGAAGTTTTCAATGAAAAGTTATGAATTTCATTTGAGTTTCGAAATTGTAATTTTAATTGGTTGTCTTTTTTCAACTATCTCACCTAAATTTCAACTAGTTACATATGCAAATGGATTAATCAAATTAAATACAGGGATGAGAAAAACTGGTCTCGACAACTGACACGCATGAAAACCCGAGATTCAAATTCAACCGGAACTCAAAACATCCACTTTAGTAGCAACAAAAAAGTATTAATCTGACTTAGCCGAAACAAGACCGAACCAGTCCGGGACCAACCTCCATAGAAAAGCTTTAACCTGCAAATCCCAGTGACGTTATTGCATTCAATTAAAGTCAAAAAAGTAGGAAGAGAAGACTAGGCAGAGAGAGCGCAAGATCCTGGTTGGCATCCAGCTTCCAGAAATAAGCACATTTCTCTCTGATTTTCTCCAACTGAGATTTATAAAATCAACGTGTATCGAAATGCATGCATTCATGATTCAACAGCTAATGCCTTGTCCCATTAATGGTCTCTTCTTCCTGTACAAGCATCCATTTTTTCAAAATTTAAAACCATTTTCATGGTTGCTGAAGTAAACCTCAAGTTTTTATCACATGTCTTCGATTCAGAGACAATTATTTTGGTCTCCAAATCATATATATTTCCAAAAGACATGTATATATCATAAGTTTTTGTCCTATTGCCAGTCTCTTTCTTCTTGTAGGGGGGCGAGCTTCTCATTCAATGCAAGAACGTCGACAAACGCAAGCTGTCAAACCAAATATTTATTTAGAAATCGAGAAAAAACTGCGACTTATTTTTATGTTTTTGGAGTCATTTAAGATGGGGAATGACAACGAAACTGTTCGCACAGGCTTCTCTCCAAGTAGGTTGCATAGTTTCTCTCAAACTGCAGTTTTTCAAAGTCGTCTTGTATTTGTCAAAAGGAGCTGCAACTACTGCTATTACTTCTCCTAAAACCATATATTATAAACACTCCAGTTGGTCGTCTTGGTTTTTGGGGATTCGTAGATGGTCAAGCTCAACTGGTATTTTAATAATCTTGTGTCTTCTCCTGACCATATCCTTAGCTCAAGGGTCCTTTGCTTCCACCATTTTTGCGATTATTTAAGCTTAATTCAAAGTCAATTACCATTACTTTGCTTACAATTTCGCGGGGTTTGTTTTATGGTGACTTTGGATGAGTTTGTTCGAATCGCGAAAATCTTTGTTTCGATTTCTTCTAGATTAATTCCTTGTTCGCATGTGTTATGTGCTAGAGGGTCATGATCCTTTGACTTGAAGAGTGTAAAATGGAGGAAAAATTGAGCTTGGTTTCAACTGCTCTCTGCCGTTAGGAAAAAATAACCCTAAAAAGGAGAATCTCTGTGCTTTTTGAAATTTAATATTCTACGTCTCTCTAAAAAACATTAGCTTAGAGAGAAGAAGTGAAGTTATGAGCTTAAAGTCTCGAGAGGACGACCAATCTTCCTCCCAACACAGTATACATGCTTCCCTTTTCCATGCTTCCCTTCCCAATGACCATTTAGAGAGAGAGAGAGGATTCACTGTAATTATCATGGCCATTTTAGCTCTTCTCTCTACTGCAGTGAGAAATTAAACAGAGACCTGCTGTTTTTCTTCGTTTTCATGGAGTTCGATCTTGAAAACCCATTGCTCTGCACTCGCGACCTATTCCTCGGAGAATCCGATCACATGCCGTCTGAATCTTACGTTCGGAGATTTCAAGCTCATGAACATGATAGTTTAGTTCGGTCGGAGACCGTCTCTTTAATCTCGCAGGTAGCCCCGATTTGAAAACGTGGCTTTTTTTGTCGGTCTTTTACTCAATACGAGCTGTGGTTTATCAGTGTTTCTTTTTTCAAGCAGATTTGCAGCAACTTGGATCCATTCTCGTCGTACCTCGCCGTAAATTATCTCGATAGATTCCTATCCACTCAAGAAATTTCGGTAATTATTTGCTGTGTGAATGTTCCTTTTCTTGCTGGGTTTGAAGAAATCAAAACAACATTTGAAAAAAATCCTGGTTTTTTCAGCAATCTAAGCCATGGGTGATTAAGCTTCTTGCAGTTTCCTGCGTTTCTCTGGCCGCCAAGATGAGAAAGACGGATTATTCTTTGTCTGATCTTCAGGTACAATATATGATTATAATAAAATTATATAGATATTTTCTAAACTTCAAATTTTCTTCTTTGAATCAGAGTGTTGGAGGGCTAGTTTTCGACACTGAAACGATTCAGAGAATGGAGTTCATAATCTTGGGGGCTTTGAGATGGAGAATGCGCTCTATAACTCCCTTCTCCTTCATCCCTTTCTTCGTTTCTTCTCTGAAACTCGAGGACCCGCCATTGCTGCGAGCTCTAAAAGCCAGAGCTTCAGAGCTCATAATGAAAGCTCAAACTGGTAATTTTTTCTTGCTGAAAAACGGTGCTTCCCCGATACTTATTCCTGAATTTTATTAATAATATTGCAGAGATTAAGCTTTTGGAGTTCAAGCCTTCGTTAATGGCAGCTTCTTCTCTGCTCTATGCTTCTCATGAACTTTCCCCATTACAATATCCACTCTTCAGGAAAGAAATCTCCAACAGTTCAGACGTCAATATGGTAATATTTACTAGCCAGATCTTTGAATTCAATTACGCTACCGTTTTGACAGATTTTTTGGACGCACATTCTGGTCAAACATAGTAATGAATTTAATATATTTAAAAAAGATTCCTGCGTGAAAGCATTCATTTTTTCTGGGTATTTATCCTGCAGGAATGCATTAATCAATGCTTCAAAGTAATTCAAGAGATGGGATCTGGTTTAGAAATGGTCCCGAGCTCAACCAGCCCCGTCCATGTGCTCGACTACCATTGTTCAAGCTCCGAGAGTGAAACCACCACCGTTTCAACAGCCCCAGCCTCCGCCAGTACAAGATCAGAGAGAGAGGCGAAGAGAAGAAAGATCAGAGATCAGTGATCGATTTCAAAAGCGAAATCAGACGGTCCAAAATCCTCAGCTCCATCTCTGCTGATAAGACGCACTGCAGAACTTTAAAATCAGTTTGGCCCACTCCAATGGAGGGAAACGAAAAAGGGTGGCTCATCAGATACGAGACCCGAAGAAAAACATGAACTTGGAACCCTTGTGTAGATTTGGTGTTACTGTTTTTGATGCTAGTGTGGCTCTGTGTCTTTTTGCGTCTGGCGAAAGAATAATAATTCCAAAATAATAAAAATAATAATTTTCCCAGTAAAGCTCAAAACCAGTCGTCTGCAATTCTTGTCTTTCTCTCCAAAATCTCCTTTCCATTGTGGAGAACGACAGAATCACCGATGACATTGACCATCTCGAGTAATCATGAAGATTTCTACAATAGCCATGAATGGAAGCGATAAGCTTTGAAGGACCACACCAGAGAGGAAGAGAGGAAGAAGACAATGAGCAGCGAAGGAAGTTTCATGGTTTTCAGGCTTAAGCTGTCTCTGCTGTTCTTGCTGTCTTCTTCGCAGCAGAGCATTTAAGCTGGGCTGTTTCTGAGTCCCAGTACTGATTCACGTGGAATCCAAGAGAGCGAGAGGTCTCCTCTCAATGATATGCGCCAAAACTAATAAAAGTGGGTCTGGATTTTGCGTCCAAAACTATGGTTCGTTCATTCAATGCTCGAATCTCAATCTAGTACACAATTTTATAAATCTTGGTTTATGATTTGAAACTCAGTAGATGTGAGTGTGACATAATGACGATCATCAATGTTCGGAGGAAATAAGGCAGCCCAACTTGTGTTTGATGCGTCGTCTTGCCTTCTAGCGAGGTTTCTTGTTGAAAAGAAAGGTCTTTGATCAGTTTCTCCAACTGAATCCTAGAGGATTCCACTTGTTTGATTCTCAATTTTTTTCTATTATTTTAATCCCTATTTCCTGCGATTTGGGTAAGTTTTGATATTCGGGTAGGTGGTGTTGATTTCTCTCGTCACCGACATGAATCCCGATGAGCTCGACCGGAGTGTTTCAGAGAGCAAAATTCCGACGCATCTAACTGGTGATTTCAACCCGTCATCTCCTCGCTTAATTTTAACCCCCAACCCCGATTCCGATTGTCAGCGCAAGATTGCGATCGCGGTTGATTTAAGCGATGAGAGCGCCCACGCCGTCGGATGGGCTGTTCAAAACTACCTCCGGCCCGGAGACTCTGTGATCCTCCTCCACGTCCGACCCACTAGCGTTCTCTACGGCGCCGATTGGGGCGCCGTTGAGTTAAGCGACAACGGGAACTCCTCCGCCACCTCCGAGGAGTCGCAGCGGAAACTGGAGGACGATTTCGACACCTTTACGACCTCCAAAGCCTCCGATCTTGCCAGACCCTTAGCGGACGCTCAAATCCCTTTCAGAATACACATAGTGAAAGACCTTGACATGAAAGAGTGTCTGTGCTTGGAGGTGGAGAGGCTAGGTCTCCGTGCCTTGATAATGGGGAGCCGGGGATTCGGTGCCTCGAAACGAACCCCTAAAGCCCGGCTTGGAAGCGTTAGTGATTACTGCGTTCGTCACTGTGTTTGCCCCGTCGTCGTAGTGACGGATCCATCCTGTTCTGGTTGGATTGGGAAGGTGGTAGAGCTCCATCCAGTTCCTGAAGAAGAACCAGAAACTCAGGACGGCGATGACAAGCTAAAAGGTTCTTCATTTCTCTTACTCGTTTAGGACTGAATTCATCGTTATCTAATTGCCGGTGTTTACGCGTTTGATTGATAGGTACCATGGCTGGTGTTCGTTGAAGGAGTTAATGATGTCGTCTTTCATCTTCCCCGTATACTTCTATTTGCATAAAAAAAAAGGCGATAACCCTCGGCACGCCTCGACTCAAGACCAAGACAGCTCAAGTTCATGAGAAAGTCAAATCACAGTGATTCAGCAGCTCTCAGAAAAATAGGAGACTCGTACTTGTTATCATATAAAATTACTTTATACTGGAGATAACGACTCCCACACTGTGACAATACAAGCTTCAAACTGTGATCCTCTACATTTAAATTTATCATTTCTGAACCAACTGAACTATGATCCCATGGACCTCGTTATACTTCTCTCCATTTTCGTCTATGTAATTCAAAGCTTAGCCAGCAAATTACCGATTTTAGCATCTGTTTAAGAAAATCATACAGATTAGTTAAAAAATATTGAGATCTCCTAATGTTTTTGCGTTGATGATGCAGAAATTGTTGATAAAACCAAGCAGAGCACATTGCTCGTGAATATTCAACCAAGTCCAATTTATTGAAAACAGAAAGAGACCCACGACCAAATCTAGAGTATTTAAGTTAAAATGAAGACAATCAAGCTCAAAAAACACCCAAAGTACCCTCACTTCGACTCCTCCGCATGGAGCTTTCCAATCTCAAATCTTGAATTCTTCTGCTTAAATCCACATGCTGATTCCTATCAACCACATTCACTTTAGTTCCAGCCATCGCCGGCAACCGTCCGTTCCTAGGAGCTGGCCGTTGACTTCGGTGGTGGCCATGAGTCGAAGAAACTTTGTGAGAAGACAAAGCATGAACACTCTTCCTCGAAACCTTGTGATCCTGTCTGAGCCCCCGCTCTGTCTGCAATCCACCAATCCCCAATCGAACCATTCGATCGGCACCATCTTTCGATGAATTGGCCTTAATGGCTTGTCTATTGAAGTAAACCAGATTGGGAAGAAGGCTCTGCAGATACTTCTTAAGTTGGTCATCTCCGACGTTCTTCTGTGCTGGGTTTCCTTCCACACTAATCGCTTGGAGCGAAGTGTAATTAGCTGCAAGTTGACCTAAACACTTGGCTGTAGAGATTTTGTTGAAGCGCAGATCCAAAACGGTTAATTTCAATAGGCGGTGAAGACCCTCGACCTCGCTGATTTTGTTTCCAGCCAAATACAGTTCTTTCAGATGGGAACATGAAGATAAACCTTCAAAATTTTGAAAAATATACTTTAGAAATGCAAAATTAAGCAATTATCTTAATTTTTTATTGAAATTTAGAGCAGTTGTTACCTCGTCCGATACGAACTATTTTGTTGTAGCTCAAGTCTATCACACGAAGACGGGTAAGCTCTCGAAGACCTTCGATCGTAGAAATTTTGTTTTTCGACAAATTAAGAATATGAAGACTTCGAGGAAGAGATCCAGTAGTTATCTTCTCTGCAAATAATAAATAGACTGGACTTAAATTCATCAATTTATCATAAAACTCTAAAATGAACAACTTGTCAAAAGTGCAAACCTATGGAGTTTCCCGATAAATTGAGCACCTTCAAGCTTAAAAACGCGCCAAGTAGAGGGATCACAACCAAGCCATGATTCGCCAGCTGAGCAGTTGCTGATGTGGCACTTAACGAGGATATGTATCGCTTAGCAATCTCCGCACCAGCAGCCATTTTCGTGTCTTTTCCACTTGGTCGACCAGTTGCGATACTCGAATCTCCCTTCACATGATCTCCGTTGGGTATAAGAAAATCATTTGTCTCTTCAGGTGGGCTGCAATGCTGGAGACCACTAACCCACTCCTCAATTCTTTTCACCTTGAAATCTCTGGAGGCCAATTCATGAGATTGACTTTGCAAGTCCCCAGCAGATGGGACAATCCAGTCTTTAGTTATACCAGAATAATAATCATAATTCTCATCCAACTCGTCTTCAACTTCAACATTGTCTTCTTCAGTTTTAAATACGAAATCATCTCTCGCTTGCTCTCTGGTTTCCCTCGGGTCATCATCATGAGTGAACATATCTTTTAGGTCCTCGTAAGACCTTGACTGCTGCAATGAATTTCTTTTGAGATCGAATTGTTCAGATGAAGGCGAAGAAGAGCTGAAATTGGGCATAGAAGGTGATTTTCCAATCTGTTTAACAGAACCATTAGCTGATTCAGCTTTCGGAGAATAAGTTATTTGTTCCGCCTCCTTGTCTGATTCCCGCTGATAACAGATTGAAATAATAGATTCAATACTTTCAAGGTTGGAACTTAACTGACAAGCCTCTGACATTGAATCAACTTTTTGCAGATCCGAGACAGTAGATCCAAGATCTAATATGCTTCGTTGAGACTGACTTTTCTTAAGGCCTTCTAGATGACCATCCAATGCTTCAACCTTTATAATAGACTTCCCAGACTGATCTATAGAACTGCTGTTATTAAGTTGATAATCTTTCACTGATTTTGACTCTGCATTCGAAAAGCTGTTTGAATCCTTCAAGTCTTGATTTTGAGAATAGTTTAACTCCGCCATATGAGCTGAATTTGTAGAGGGTGAATTCTCCGGTTTCTGCTCAAATCAATAAAAAGTGCTATTACAACAATGAACTAAATAATATTGGTAAAGAAGACACACTTATAAACTCACCTTAGATTTGTGAAAATGAATGGAGGAATTGAAACAAGAAAATCTGACCATTATAGCGGATACCGATACTGATAAGACTACATTGGCAAAATTCGTTCGTATAATTATGAAGCAAGAATGTAATTGTAGAAATGATGGAATGATCTATCAGGTTGTCACAAAGTTAGCCGTAATCGAGTAACAATCCCTTTGAAACACGGCAGAGTCTCCAAATGTGGGATGAGCCTGATTTCCTCGAAATGCCACTCGGTTTCACTCCATCTATTTGACCCCACACCCTTTTAGAGGCGAGAGAAGGATGTGAGCTTTTTATAGCGGCCAGAGTGGAAATAATTATTCGTCAACTAGTGCGAGCAAATCCAGTACATGGATTTGATAAGTGGACCTGATAAACAAAATCGAAAAAGGAGTAAGAGATCGAAAAAAGAGGCATGAATGTGAAAAATTGAGAAATTCAGATAAAAATACCATATTCTGAGGAAGAACTACGAGGAAAATTTAGTTGAATAACATATAAAAGCAAGCTCAATGATACAATTAAAACGAAAGATGATGAATCATTTCACACAGTGATTTCCAAGAGTAATGTATTCATCCAGCGCCTGCTTGTTCTATGATAGATCAAAAGACCATCTAAGAATAAAAATCCTTCTGAAGGATACGAGAAGAGTTCATAGTAGAAAAAAAGGAAGATGTAATCATTATAATTTCAGAGAATCAGGTGATAATTCCATTAATGAAGCTATACTTAGATCTCTTTTCCTCCCAAGTTTCATCGGTAATAGCTGCAGCTAAGGTAAATAAACAGCCTGTATAATGAAACCAAAGATCGAATCAAAACTAATCTAAAAAAGCATGGAGTCGGCTTCGCAGGAAGAAGAAACACAAGCCCTCGTAAGATAACAAGACTAATGCTCCAAAAAACAACAGAACGATTAATCGAACAGAGTTACGGCGAAGCAGATCTCAGATGCTCCCATCCAAAACAGCGATTGGAAACTCCGCTCTGATCGGAGATTTTACAGCAAATCAAAATAAAAAACCAATACGAAATCTCAATAAACAAAATTTTGCTCTCGCATAGCTACATACTTGCGTCGTTTCTAACAAACGGCCTTGGATTGTGGTGGATTGCTCAACATCCAAAAACTAAGGGTTCTAAACACCGAGACTTCTAGAGATAGAGAGAGAGATTGATTACGAAGAAAGAAGAACATGGGCGTCGTCGACAATGGGAATGGAATCAGATTTTCTACCGCTAGGGTGAGAACTAAATGAACGATGGGAGATTTAGGTCCATAGAATCAAAGCAGGTCGACAGCTGTGACCTCCGACCGCAAATGGTGGCATTCATCAGAAAGGTATTTGCTTTATCCTATGAATATATGATCAAATAATTAATTAAAATTAGGAAACTATAATTACATTTGCAATGATTTTTAATGCAGATAAATGAAAAACGAACGAGTCCCGTCCAGACCACTTCGATCCGATCGAGGCCATTAAGGTTTGCGCATTTTCTCTGGCAGAAAGACGATGGAGAAGCACATTCAGGATTTTCTAAACCGTCTTTCTTGTGCTTCCATTGCCGTAGCGACCTTGATCCTGATTACACTGTTTATTCAGACCCCAGAAACCTGCGTTCCTCCTGGGGCTGTTACCAAACCGCACCTCAAATTCCCCAAATCCTCCTGTGATTATTCTCCCCGCGAGCTCGTTTCCGTCGATAAAAAGAACAAGCGCTTATGGTCGACCAAGAAATGGCGAAATCAAGTTTCCTCTTTTACTGAGTTTTTTTGTGACATTCGAGATCTAGGGCTTCTATCTAATCATTCGAAAGTGCTCTGCGTTTCAGCTGGTGCTGGCCATGAAGTAATGGCGCTGTCCACTATGGGTGTTTTAGACGTTACTGGAGTCGAATTGTTGGAATCGCCGCCGTTGGTTAGTCGGGCCGATCCCCATAATTTGCCCTTTTTCGACAATGTGTTTGATTTAGCATTTAGTGCTCATTTGACAGAGGCTTTGTTTCCCTCTCGGTTTATCTCGGAGATGGAGAGAACTGTTCGATCCAATGGGATATGCGTTATTGTTGTTGAGGAATCCGGCGACGAGGAAATCCGCGAAATCATGGGGTTGTTTCGAAATTCTCAGTTTGTGAATGTGATGAACATTACAGTGACAGGGGTCAAAATGACGAGAATTATCATGCGAACAAGAAATTCACTGTAAATTAGACGACCTTTTGTTCTTAATTTTTTGTGCTTTTGGATAATCATACTGAGTTGGATGATCCAATGACTGCCCAATTTTATGGTAGTGTTCAATTGATCAAGACTTTTGGATGTATAAATCTCATAAAATGTGTTACTCTTGATGGAGAGATCATAATCTGTAGCAATCTTGTTGGCTGCTACGCTATGTTGATTTATTGGAAGGTTCAGTTAAAAGCTTGAGAAACTGCCATGGATTACAAACTTGGCGATCAAATCTTCTCCGGCTCGATCAATACCCAATTATCGATTGAATTTCATCTGTCATTTCAAGACTAGAACGAAGAAAGAACTCGATCAAGCATGCCTTTGTGGGAGTGTAATCTCATGATTTTTCAAGGAAAGGCAGAAGAGATGCTATGAATGGGAACTAGAAGGAGCAAAAATTGTCGCAGAATCCAAACCTGAGCAATCTTCGAGAGGTCCATCGAGAGAATTGCTGTCCAATTGATTGCAATCTGTCTTAAAATGGTCCATGAACATCTTGCAACTGGTTCCTTTGAGAAACATTCTGCGATGTGATACTGATACATGATTTATCTCAGCCGGTCTTGCTCCAAAAATGAACACTTGTTCTTCAATCATCTCCTTTTCAGTTCCATGAATTCCGTCTTTTTCGGCAGAGAATCTTGTCCATTTTACGACCATTTTTGTATTTCTAAGTTTCAGTAATCTCTCTACAAGATCTGTAACGTAACATATCGAGTTTTCAGTTTCTACTCTGAGTTTTTGTACAAGAAAATCACTGCCGCGATCTCACTCTTACAACCAAAAAATACTAAGAATAAAAGAATCGAGAAGATGAGAAGCTAGGACAAAGGAGTTTAATGAGGTTCTTGGTATTTCCTCGTCACCCGAATGTAGCAGAAAACAGCAGCCAAAGTCACAGTGACAAAGCCACCAAAGATGAGACCTCCACCAGCAACTGACCCTCGACTGCTATGTTTGCCCATTCGTCTGATCGCCGGAGCTTCTGCTACTGTTGACCCTTCTGCTTCGGATCTTTCATTGGATACTGGTTCTTCTGCTATTCTTGATACAACCCACTTTTGTACTTCAACCTCTGAATATTTAAGATCTGAAATTTCATCATTTCCAGAAATGGCTCCAATCAGTAAGAGCTCCACGAGTATGAAGCAGGCCGCACCAATTCTCGCCATTTCGCTTCGCTGGAGAGAAAGAGTGAGCATAAAGGGATGTCGAGCCTTTTGGAGTGTTAAATAGTAGGCAAAGAGGCAAAGATTCTTCAACAGTCCGTGTGGTTCGGAAGCTGGGGGGAAAATTCGTACAGAGTCCAGAAGTGGGGTCCAGAGATTACAGAATACAAAATGGGTTTGATTTGGGGGAGGTCAAACAGAGTTTTAGTTAAAAACAAACACGTTTCCTCGGCTACAAGACAGAACACACAACTGTGTTTGGTTCGGGTCCAAACTCCCATTATTTTCCCAGTTAAAACACCGTCACAGTCTCATAATTCAAGGTTTTGAATCTGACAATGGTATGCTGGAGGTCAAAGCAGAGACGTTCGAGAATGGATCATTAGGATCTTAGCTGGAAGCCCCCCATGACAGTTCATATTTTAATCACACGATATTTGTAAGCAACGTTCAAACAGAGGATAGAACCGACGTAGTTTCTTCGTTTTTGTTTTTATACGACAAAAACTGTGGAATGAACGGAGGGTTTGCTAGTTATGGTGGTGGCGAAGACACTCGACCGGAGTGGTCGGAAATCTTGCAGAGTCGGAGCAATAATCGTAGACCATATGGTTAGCTCGTACCCATCGGAGCTGATAGGTTTTGGTGCAAACTGAGCTCAGAAAAATTGTTGTGATCCCACCGGAGATTCTTCTTCCCACCGCCACTGCACCGCCTCAAATTCTCGACCACCGCCACCTTGTGTAGGAGTCCACGAAGGGCGCATGAGACCAATCGGTCTTCACTCGCCCGCCCTGCGTCGCCCATTCGTCCTCATTCTATATCGAGCAGTGCACACGCATGGGTTGGTCTTTTGGGAAGGGTATTCCTCTGGATTCCATGTCGGGACGTACACGAATTGGGGTCTAATACGAGGAATCTGACGAAATTTACAATCAGAGGCGATGCATGAATACCCGAATGAAGAGCGTTTAAACTTGGTTGGGTCGAATCAGAGGTTGAGTCTTTGCTCTCTATTTCCGACACCGTTGACGTAGAGATTGGTCTGGACAGAGTACGGCTCTCCGGTTGAGTTGCCGAGAAATTCAAAATCGAACTCATTTCGATTCACGGGCAACAGCTGCATGGAAACTCAGGGAATCCAGGTACGAAAAAACCAGACCAGACCCTAGGCCGAGGCGAATTTAGTTCAACTTTCGGAAAAAGCGTGACAGTTCCAGCAGAGTCGCCTTCTACGAGCTTAATCTGTAAGCTTGCTTTCCCATACCTGTGGGTATCTTGGATGAGAAACCAGCCGCTGAATTGAATTTCACAGAGGACAACGAAATAAGCCAGGTCGAAAATGTGTAGATAAACCGGAAAAAATGAAGATTTATGACGTTTGTTAACCAGAATAGCGGTCGAATCAGCTGCAGAAGCTCCCCTTCGTAGCTGAAATGGTCCAACTCCCACTCCGGTTGGAAAAGCTCCGCGAATTCTGCTGAACTTGCGAAATCCACCATTATCAGACCCACAAGACAAACCAGCATTGATTTCTTCTTCAGTAAAAGATCCAAAATCAGAGAGAGAAACTTCAACAATGAAAAGCTTCGTGTTCTATGATTGTTCTTCCCAAGTTTTATGATTAAGAAATCTTCCATGACAGAACAAGAAATGGCAGAAAAAACAAGGAATAACAGAAGATTCCTTGTATTATTCTCATATTTCAGGGCTGGAATTCGACCCCAGTGGCTCCAACTCTCAACCAGATGGCTCAAGAGGATCACGACCAGCAATGTAACGTTGCCCATTGATTAATATTCCCTGTTCTATCACAATTCAAACTCAGAGTAAACAAAACGACCATGAAACAGACAAACCAGAGTTGACAAAGGGAAGACCGGTTTTCTAAGGACGACCCTCTTGTCTGCCAATCAAAATCCTATTAACAACATCGACAGGCAGAGCATAAGCTGGGTCTATGGCTTTGATCCCTGCATATTCAAGAAGTGAAAGTCCTGCACCATTTTAAACAAGCCTATTAAGATTTAAGAGCAGGGAGCGATCCAAAACGAGAAAATTATATTCACCCGCTACTCCAAAGTACGTGTGATAAATGTCCACCGCGTCATCCGGTCTATCTGAAATTCCTCCGTTTTCCACATCCTGCATATTTTTATTATCATTAAGCATACCATAATATCCAAGGATTGAATAATGAAAGTTTGACTAAACACACCTGGCAATCCAATATAAATTGAATGAGCTTTTCTTTGCTGATCCAGTGAACTCTGTCGATCATGATTAAGCTTGAAAGAACCCACCAAGAATAGCAAACCTGAAGCAGAGCAAATTGTACAAGGGAGTCAATGAAAGATTTTGAGTACAATTCGGCCGGCTGATATTCAAACAAATAATCACTCACATCCGGTAGTTTCTCAGGGCGACCGTTAAGCCCTCCCGATTTAACTTGTCTTTCACAGAGCCACCAACCAAGGACATCTTTGTCAATATGATGCATAGATCCAGTAATTGCAAGAGCACCAACACAACAAAAAACTGCACACAAATTTTGCTTGGTTCTTAAAACAATGATATGACTGCGAGGTTTATTAAATTAAACTCCTGTTGACTTAACACTAGAAGTATGTATTTAGAAGTCGATTCTCAGAACTAAAGATGCATCTAAGTAAAACATATTTATTTAAAGTCATGTATAAAGTTTGATGATATTGATAAATTCAAAATCGGAATCTTGCACGGAAAGAGTAAACATACTTTGTCCGGCATGAGACTCTCCGCCAGGAGTGCTACCGAAGCCACCGTCAACGTTTTTGCACCTAACTATGTAATTTACAGCCTTCTCGACATTAATTTTGTCCAATTGACGTAATAATGCAAGGCAGCATATAGCAATATATGAAAACCTATATTAATAGAGTTTGATCAAGTTTTATCAACATTTAGTACCTTAAAAAAATTGCACAGCATAAAGAATGAGATCCAAAGAGTAGAAAAAAATGACCTTGTATCAATCTCACCCCAAATGTCCCCTGAAAAGGACCCATCTTCATTTTGGAGACCGACAATATCTAGTATAACGATAAGAAATGGTCTACTAAGAATATAGTTCATGTTCATCCTCTCCACATTGCCAAAACAACTACGATAAAAACAATGTTAATCCCTATGATAAAAACAATAAGTGTGCTAACAGATTCAACAATCCCCAAAAAGGATACATTTCGAGACCTTATCGGCATCAAGAATGTCAAGTTTGTCGAAAAGAGCTAAGACCTGGACAGCACTGAGGGTGTACAGAATATGAGGATCGTGTCCAACATTTCCGGCAAAACCACCTGCAGAATTCCATGTCATTCATCAGCTTAACTCGCCAGTTAACAAAAGAATTATGAATATTGATTAATGGGGGAGCTCTCTAATTGACAGAAACTTTCCTCGACAAAATGTACATAATGGTTCAAATTGGAATCGAAGAAGAGATATACCAAGTCCAGAAGCAACTAAAAGCAGAATCCTCAATTCGAGGATGAAAAAATGCAATTGGTAAAGCTATTTCACAAACCTGAATCGTGCTGGCAACTCATGATCCATGAAACAACCTCATCAACATCAATAGCACTGAGCTTTCCAAGAAGATCCAATGTCGTCAATCCCCAGTATGCTCCGTTCATTCTCAGATGCTCCAATACAACCGATTGAAAATCATCCTTCCTCTGGTCCCCAAATAAGATTTTACCGAATCACATCAAACCCAAAAAAAATAGGAAAGAATCATAAACAATTAAATTAACAATCACCGATACTTCAAAAGGTCACCTTCTCCACAGATAAAATGTATTTCACATGCTTGTCTGAAGCGAGCCCCCCCATCAGCGGTTCAGCAGACTCTTCTTCCACAATCTTTACGAAAAAAGAATCACAACAAAGAAAGTGAGATCAGGGGTCGAGCATGTCCAAGGTCAACCCAGGAGTTGAGGCGTCAAACGAAAGGGCTGCGGCTCGACCCGCTACAAAGTCGAGCCAGCCTGGCCCGGTTTCCAACAAAGGGTCAAGCCGCCCAAGCCCAAGGTTGAGATGAATGGCCGAGTTTAGCGGTGGCGAATCTGATCCCTCTCTTTTCTCGTTTTCACATCCATTCTCTATCATTTCACCTCTTCCTTCTCTATCATACTCTGTTTTTTCGCAGAATGTTGATCATTCCCTTTTCACGACTCCACCCATCGTCGCCGTTCGATCCCCCATGCTTCCGATCGGGAGAGTCTGTTTCCAAGCCTAGACGATCATTGCACCATGTTTGTTTTTCCTAATTGATCACAACTCATTCTTCTATATAAAAAATAGTTCAAGCAGTAATAAAAAATGGAATTTGGCAAATGAAGAGAATGAACTCCGAGGATAGTAGACTTCCAATGCCAGGAAAGAAGAGGCAGAAGGAGAGAGGAACCTACTGTCTGTAGGGAGAGAAGCTTGCAGAGTCCACACCAGGGAGCGTAGAAGTCGACCAAGATCAAATAAATGATGAGATAGCAATCTATATTTTACAATTTATTTAATAAATTAACACGTACTGACGTTGGAGAATCAAGACCGACCTTAGCTCAGTTGGTAGAGCGGAGGACTGTAGTGGGTCTCCATCAGCCATCCTTAGGTCGCTGGTTCGAATCCGGCAGGTCGGACTTTTTTATATTCCGACCAATGCCCCGTGGAAGCGTAGCTGTTGAGATTCATTCCAAGGCTTAATTTTCAAGACCCTCGATTAAAGACTTCGAGCAAATACATTTTGCCTCAAAAGTCGATATAATAATTTGACATAGACATTCAATCCAAATTCACACATCAAGATGTCGCATTTCGAGCTGCAAAGTTATGGTACATGAAACAAGTTACAAGCGACATCCACCGCCCAAAAACAAAAAATCGAGCTTTTCTTATCAAAGCAATGTTCGAAAGAACTTATCGTAACAGCCAATTCATCTCCCATTTCCCTCCACTGTGTGCAATTCCGTCGTTTGGCTCTCATTTTCAAGCTCCTTCCCCATGGTTTGGGTAATATCACGATCTCATTGCAGTTTGAAGTTTCCTGTCAGTGACTGACCTGAGTAACCTCGCACAGCCAAGCTCACGCTGTTTCTGCATTGATTCTCTTCTCCATGAAAGGCGGTCCAAGAGCTGAAAATGTCTATTGCTGGCCAATTTCTCGTTCTGATAATCCCTCCTTGAGCCGGACAAACCACGCAGGCCCTTGTGTCTTCCTCTCTGGTTGATGCTGCAATTCTGAAGTGTGATGAACGGAAATAGAAAAATAGAGCTTGGGATTACTGGTCTGGGTACAGTGAAATAAAATGGAAACACAGAGTTCAATGCGAATTAGAGTGAGGATATGAAGTTTAGCAGCAGAATAAAAAAAATCTGTTCAAGACTCTGCAAGTAGTAAAAATCTGCAGAAAAAAGCTGGTTTTAGTGTATGATTTTGCATCGTTAATGGCGTCCTTTTGTTTGTGCCCACAAATCTCTAGGCAAGCAAATGGTGGACATGCAATGAAAGAGCTGCAAGTAGTAAACTAGATTTCGTAAAATCCACACTCCACAAATGGCGGCAGAGGGAGCAAAATCGATGGAAGCAAACCCAGATTTTAGTTGCAGACTTCTGAGATTTACCGGGGATGTGTTGTGTGGAAAGCAACAAAGATCTGTTACATATCAGCAGTTCTGGGAGTGGCCCGGGACCTCGGATTCTTCGGCATGGCTTCCGAGACTCTTGTTATTGCTCCGATGACTCTATAATTCTAATCCGGCCATATCCAAACGACCTAAAACCCTTCTCCGGCCGAATAAGTTCAACCTCCTCCAGAAACTATCCCGTTCGCCGCCGATACCGTCTCCACCAACGGCCGCGAGTTTGTGAGAGCTTTTCCAATCCTGCCTAAACTTCCTTTCCTCTTAAATTCTAGGATTCTCGAGGTCAGACTTTAAGCCACATATGTCTAAAAAGAAAATGAAAACGAAAACCAGAGGAGGGCAGCGAAGAGTGAAGCCACATATAAGCATTTATAGAAAAGAAGTATTCAAATCTGTTCTTCATTACAGATCAAAGAGTCGTTCAATTTTCTACAAGCCAAGAATTGTAGAAGTAAAAGAGGGCTTTGAAGCTACCTTCAATTCGCAGATTTTAACGATGATTCGAACGTCTGCTTCCAGCTACAGAGCTTTCCCACCTGCAAAAACTGTGGAAACGCTACGCTTGCATGGATATTAGTTCATCTCCTAAGCATTGTCTGATATGGAGAAGCATCGACGCTTCGTCGGAGGACGGAATAACATCGCAGCAACGGCGACGGGGAGCCTACGGGGAAGAAAATGGCTCATGAATAAACGATTCACGCGACCAAAAAACAAAAACCAAGAGAAGTACCTGCTTGGGATCAGATTGAAATTTCTGCGTTACAACTCTAATCTGTTGAACGCCTTTCATGGAGTCTGGAATTCGACAGTCGCCGACCAAATACCGGCTGTAGTTGCTCCAAACATTGTTTTTAATCAAGGCAACGTCTTTCATGTAAAAAAGAAGAGGTCTTTTACATGGATCTTTCTGAAAGTCTCTAGTGTTGAACATAAAATGACCTGCATTACTGCTCCTCCGCCATGGATTAAAACTTCTCTCGATGGAAAGAAGATCCGGGAGAAGTTTATTGCCTTCAAACACCTGGATAGAATACCCCCAGGAGACTGAAATTGTCAGTGAATTTGAGCTGTCGTAGCACACTGTTTGTTGAAAAACCCCGGCCGAATCAAGGTCCGCTGCTTCGAAAAGATGTTCCAGAGCTTGGATCGTTGTCGTGTTCGGAAATATCGGGTCCATGGCGTCCATATGATGAAGAGAAACTACGGGAGATAAAGGATGTGCAGAGAGCACTCCAAGCAGATTTCCTCTCATATCAAACTGTCGAATCAATTTCAGCAATCAAAACCAGACACCATATTGCGAGAAAAATAAGAAAACAGCGATTCAAACTCTTACTTGATGAAACCCCGGTTCATGGGTGAGGCTAACTCCGAGCTCAGCCAAGCAAGAAAATATTCTTGAATCGCTGCCGTACAGGTGTGGATACCTCATCAAGCACGTGTCCAAAACTCTGGCCAGAACCCGAGCCAGCGAACCGCTAATCGCGAAACCTCCGCCGCCAAACGCCATGTCAAACGAGTACTTCTGGTTCTGCTCGTAGCTCTCCGAATTGCTTCCGATGTAGTACCAATTTTCATGATCGTATCGGGCCAGCGTTTTGGCCAAATTGTCCACGAAGAATATAGTGTCATCGTCGCCAAATACAAACCACCGAACATCGGATTCCCCTCGATCGACAATTTCTTTAACCACACGAGCCACCCGAATCGCCGATCGCAGACCTCCGGAAAAAGTATACGGGAATTCAGAGGTGTCTCCGGACACTAGAATAGGAGGGACAGATGGATCAACGAAATGAAATTCCGGCGACTCAAGATCCAAAAATACGAAGGCGCGAGTTGAATCCGGTTTGTACCAGAGGCGCACGAAATGCTTCCGCTGGGACCAGGATGTGGAAGAAGAAGCGATGGCGATGACAAGGTGGCGGTCTGTAGTCGGAGAGAGAGGACCCGGCGAGGTTAATGGCCGGCGGGTCGGCAATGTGTGAATGAAGAGAAGGAAGACGACAGCGAGGAGGGATAGAATTAGGAGAATATTTTTAATGGAGGAGGCGGCCATGGGTTTAGAGAGAGGAAAGCTAGGTTTTTTCTTGTCATTCTTCTTCTGCAACATTAGAAAGGTAACTAACGGGAGAAATGGTTCAACGAAGAAGACGAACCTTAGGGCATTTAATATGACCAGATCATGAGATGTCACTTAGAAAAACAACCACGTGTCCTCA
Organism: Begonia fuchsioides; assembly: GCA_003255005.1. Lineage (NCBI taxonomy): Eukaryota > Viridiplantae > Streptophyta > Magnoliopsida > Cucurbitales > Begoniaceae > Begonia > Begonia fuchsioides. The sequence continues at coordinate 583,043 of QAOC01051215.1, read as the reverse complement.
TAAGAATTCAAGTATACATGCATGCAAAAACGTTAATATATTGGATGTGGTACGATGTTTCATTTAATTTATGAGTTCCGGATGATAAAATTTTAATCAATATAATAATATATATTTTTTAATAATCTAATTAACTAGTATTTTGATCCCATGATATTTAAAAATCAAACATTAAAGGACAATGGTTTAAGACAATCATGCTCGGATGAGATATACCCATCATATAGTTTAATTATAGATATTTGTTACATGTGACCATATAAAGATCTAAGATCGGCTTAGAGTTGCTGGTGGTGGTGGTGGTGGATGATCAAATATCACCGGTGGCAAAGGATCTAATACGTTGATTCTCGGTGGTGGTCTCGGTGGATCATATATAATTGGCGGCAAAGTAGCAGCTCCTTCAACTGGATGAGGGTCGAAGTAGCTTTGAGTTGATTTTGTTGGTGGTGCTCCACCAACCCGATCGGGGTGGAGGTGGCTTAGAGTTGCTGGTGGTGGTGGTGGTGGATGCTCAAATATCACCGGTGGCAAAGGATCTAATACGTTGATTCTCGGTGGTGGTCTTGGTGGATCATATATAATTGGCGGCAAAGTAGCGGCTCCTTCAACTGGATAAGGGTCGAAGTAGCTTTGAGTTGCTACGGTTGGTGGTGGAGGCAGTCGATGTGGTAGGCGTGGCGGTCGAATCCAATACACAAGTGAATGAGCAAGCTCATCATGAGTTAAGAAACTAGGAACTCGAGTTCCATTGATTTCTCCGATCGTCACGACCGAAAGAAGAAGAAATAGGAACCACTTCATCGTTCTAGGAAGAAACGCTAGATGTTATGGTTGAAACATAAGCTTGTTTCTCTTATAGATAATTCAAATGATAGCCTCTTGAGCCACATTTGGTATGCATATCAAATCATGGATGTATTGCCTTATTTAGTGCACGCTTTTAGGAAGCCTTATAAAGCCTGATTTACTTCACACTTGTCCTCGTACAACTAATGTTAGAGATAAGGTCTAATCCTCGTACTATTAGGGTTTCTTTTTTCCATGGATTTTTGAGTGGCAGATGGAAGAACTCAGCCCACTGCGGTCGTTCGGCTTTCTAATGGACCGGACCATATTAGTGCCTTCTTTAAGATCCAGTTGGGTGTATTGATTTCCTTATCCTATTACGAATGATGTACGATAAAAGTGTATTAATTCAAGCATTTTTCAAAGTATTTATATGTAAAAGTAGAAATATAACCTTAAATTTACTCATGTATGCAAGTTATTCCGTCACAATTTTACTAATTTACTATTTTCTTCTTGTTAAAGCTTATTTAATTAGTTATATGCTTGTTAACATGTTCATACACACGTACCCAAGATTTTTTAATTATTCTTTTTGCAGATAATATCATTTTTTAAGTTGATTAATTTATCAAGATTTAAACTCTTAGGTTGACTTAAACATTTAAAAACTTCTTAGTCGATGATTTCTGGGAGAGAGAAAGATAATTGAAGTTTGATCGAAAAAATTAAGAGTTTAAAGATAATTGAACCACCGTCACCGTGGTCGGCTCCACGTGCAACCAAGGCCAAGATGTCAGCACAAGAAACAACGCCGGGGCATTTCTTTTCTACTTTTGCTTTCACAATATCGATAATTTCGAACCCTCTTAAACTTAGGTTTGGAATCGCAGCTTTCTCAGTTTTGTTGGTTGCGGTAGAATTCAGCAACACCGATCCATCACATCCCTGCCATCACAGACAAACAGCTAGTTATGAAATGCTCATCAACATCAGTTCACCTTTCGACGATATTGGTTGTTCTTAACCTGACGAAGCAATCGTGAAAATGCATCCTCAGTAAAGGAGCTGCGAGAGTAGGAACTCGAGAGATGATCTGATAAATTTTCTTCGCAATAGCGATCTCCACGCCTGGGCAAGTACGGTCGTAGAACCCTAGCTTCAACCTAGTTGCGTCTGCAACGTCCGAGGTAGAGAGAGAAAGCAAAAGAGCTAGAAAGAAAAGTGACAAAAACTTTGCCGTGGCCATCTCCGTTGATGAAGATGGCTTTGGAACTGGGATTTCTAAGCACTGAGATATGGCGTTGGAACATGTTTCTAAATTATTTGTCGTGAGAGGATATGGAGCTTTCTTGTTTAGTAAGTCTAAACAAGAAAACACGAAGAATTAACTTACCCATTTTTATTCGCAAAAGAAACGAGGAAAATATTGACTTTTCTTGATCGAACCGCGATGGTAGCTGCTCCAACAGCGAAGCCATTACAGGAAGAATTAAAACTGGATACCTAAATACGAAAAAATAAATAAAACTAGATGACGTGTCATGTAATGCATGGCCCTTTGCACAACTTGTGCATACTAAACTACCCATTTGAATTCTAGCAGCATTCACTGAAAATCACATCGCGTTGACCTTCTTCTTGCTGATTGATCTGCAGAAGATGGTTCAGAATTGACTGGCGAATTTGATCGTGTTCTCCACGAGCCATCATTACCATAAACAATAGAGCCATTTAAAAGATAGATTTATAATGAGTTCAATACCAAATGATAGGGGGTTTGACCCAAAATCGTAAAGTTTGGGTCGAGTACGGGTATGGTAACATGTAAAAATATTGTTTTAAGTTTGGGTAAACGGGTAGAGAGTTCGGGTACCGGGTATTGTAAAAATATCTGATACCCGTGTTAATACTCGTTGCCTAGCTCAGTCCAGCCCAACCCAGATTCTGTTTTTTATCAAAATTCAAAAATACCCGGAATACCCGGATCCAGTTAACCAACATTTCAGAAAGATTTAAATTTTGGATCCTACCCGAAATACCCGGATCCTACGCGAAATACCCGGATCCGGGTATTTTTTCATTTTTTTCGGATAGGTCTGGATTTCGGGTATTGCTTCATACCCGATACCCGAACAGAACAGATATTTTTTTTAAAATACTCGGTCTGTTAACAGTTTGCCCACCCCTACCAAATGATGCGAAAACGATTCCATTTTTGGTCATTATTTTTTGCAATAACAATAGATAGGGTTGAAGTATTCACGAACTTGATCGTGTTCTCCACAAGCTCTTCATTACCAGAAACCATGTGTTTACGTCGACTGCGTGGCTCTAAGGAGATTGCACGAGAATGAAGACAATGTTTATAGAGACGCCAATGAAGACAAGTATATTACTGAGGAAGACTAATACCAAATGGCAGTTTAAGCCAAAAGCTCTGATTTTGATATCAATCTCGAAGAAAGTGTCATATGCCAAGATTATACTTCCTTAATCTAAATCGAGAAAGTGATAAAGCATTTAATTAATATATTATTAAACAAGATTTAGTGATGATGTTCTTGATATCCTTCGTAATCTTGTTTGGTGGCGTTGACTTGGAAAAGAGGTTGCATATAATATAGTACAAATATAATTAATTATGGGTAACGTTTTTTCAATTATCAAAAGCCAGCAGCTTTTGGCTCCATTCTTTTCACTTCCTGCACTGGAAATCCCACCGTTAATAAAGGTTTCTGCCCAATCTCCACCGTCCATTACTCAGCTAAATTGCAATAAAAACAAACGGCTGAGAACTCAGCTACCCATCAACGTTGGACTGCAACTTTTCTCTTGTGGACTGTCAACTACCAGTCTTCCTCCCTTTTTCTCACATCTCCCAGTCTTCTTCTTCGTCGCCTGCGTTGTTTAATGAATTTTCCATCCCCTTATATTAGTTCTTCTTGCTGTCTCTAAGTTCACACGAGCTTCTTTTAAGTCGTAGCTTTCTCTGCTTTGTTTTTCGTCTTCAACTCTCATGGCTGACTCGGATCACTCCTCTTATGCTACTTCCGTCGATTCTTCAGGTACCCTTTTCGATTCTAGCCTCTGTTTATCCTTTTTCGACGCTTTCTCTTTCTTCCTTGATCGCAGTTCCAATGGGTCTTCGAGGTGCTCTGTTTTGCTCTGATTTTCTGTGTTTTCTTGCTCTGTTTTGCTCTCTGTTTTGTGCTATTGTGCTCTGAAATAGTACTGAAGTTATATTGGTTTCAACTTTTAAAGCGATTTTAGTTTTAAGGATTCTAATTATAATTTTTTTTTTGTTTCAGAGAACAGTAGTAGTCAAGATTTCAAGCTTGAATTTTCGGAAGATGAAGAATTTCTGATCATTAGGATGTTTAATCTGGTTGGCGAAAGGTGGGTTTCTTTCATTCAAATGAAATCATTAATACTTTCTTTACTCAGGTGTTTCTAAAGAGAGCTAATTTTGGTTAATTATCGGTCAGGTGGTCTTTAATCGCTGGAAGAATCCCAGGAAGAACAGCAGAGGAGATTGAGAAGTACTGGACTTCCAGATACTCCACAAGCGAGTAAAATGACAGAGAAAATGGCCGGAATCGTAGGTGTTAGAGGGGGAAATTTTGTTGAAGAAATTTGTCGGTTTTTATTGTAGCCTAGCCTGGCTTGTAATTATAGCCTGCACCGGTTGTTAATGGCTTCAATCTTAATATTATGCGTCCTTTTTTGTATTTAAATCAGTCTTGAACCTCCGAGAAACAGGCCTACTCATGCCTGAAAATGACAACTATGCAGCAAGTACCATGCTATCTGACAGACAACATTCTTGCTCCGTCTTTCAAGCCAACAGCTATACCAGGATTTGCTGTCGAAATTTGTGTTCTATAAAACTGGTTTAGAGGTTCATTTTCGTTCCACGGCTGTCTAAATTTGTCGCGTTTTACGGCTGTGATTCGACGGGAACAGTTGATTTACACGACAAGACTGTTGGAACAAAGCTAGTGGACAGATTGTGCACTGTAAAAACTCGAGAGACCAGCGAGGGTCGAGGAGAAATCGGCATGAAGAAAAAAGGAAGTGATTAAAAAGGAAAAGTTCAGATTTGAAGAAGAAGAATCCACGAATGCATAAGAATTTCAGTCTCTACTTAATGACAAAAGTATCTGCTTCATGAAGTCTATGAGAGGAAGTCAATACCCGAACCCCAAATCCACCATCACTCTTCAGTGAAATTTCATAGAAATTAAAGGATCTAGCAGGTGCGCTCTTGACTTCTCTCCATCTTCTATTCAACCCAGGCCAGTTCCCTTCTACTGCAGAAAACAGATCACTGTATAACTATAGATGATCTGAAAAAAAGATTGAATATTTCAGTAAAATCGCAAACTTACAGATTAAACATGAACAGTAGAGCTTTTCAAGCATTCTCGGTTGACAAGGCGGCTTTGATCCTCTCAACAGTGCAAGCAATGAGATTGTTGACCGTGGTGACTGACCCGAGAGAGAGTTTTGCGGTCGGGACCGAATCGACTAAAATCTGAAAGGCTACGCTTAAGAGTGAACCACCGTCACCGTGGTCGGCTCCATCGGGAAGAATGGCAAACCCCGAAGGAAGAAGGGCCACATAATCTGGGTCTCCGCCGTTTAGTACCACGTTCATCGCAACTATATCGACAGGAGCATAGATCACAAATGAGCCTGTTGACTCTGTCGAACTTTCTTGTAAGATCAACATGTTGCTCTGGCTTGAATTTGCGCTCTGATTATTCAAACACGATTAAATAAACGTATAGTTCATCTCAAATCAAGCCCTAAAAATGAGTCTTTGTGGAGACTAGTCCTTACATTTACTCGAAGCAACGACACGCAATTGCCCGTATCGCGTCCGTTTGCTATGTGTGCCATCTCTTGAACAACTCCTCCGTTGGAAAGAATGTCCCACTGTAAAGTTGAGAGATGGTTAGAACATAAAACCTAGACAAGGACATTTTGTCTCAATTTGAACCTCGATGTACCTCGGTTCTCGAGTTCTCATCTCGGAGAAAATTGAACACTCTTTTAGGAGGTACAGGAAGCCAGAAAGAAGTAGCCGCGCTTAGCACAATTCCGGGAGGCCTGCCGGGATCGTTTACACTCTTACGGGTCATAATCCTAACATCATCGGCACCGGTACCGGACAATGTCGTCCATGTATGAGCCGTGGAGGCACCCACTCCAGCACAGAAGCTTATCACCATTCTCTCGGCTAGTTTTAGCATGCTCTTTCGCCCTTCTTGATTCGTTATCACTAACCATAGATCATAATTTTCAAACTTTAAATTAGCGATGAACCATGATGATTCATAACCTTAATCAAGTCCGAAAATTGTCAATTTACCGCCAGCATCGCCATTTGGAATGCCCGTTGCCATTGCGCTGGCGAGTCTTTCGCACTGTCGATCTAAGGTGGAAACCCATCGTTTGGCACCGAAAGCATGACCTGAATTGACGAGTTGTTTGTACAGACTATGAACGCCTCTATCATCCACCTCGACGTGCTCAACCCAAGTAACCTAGGATTTTGAAAAATTGAGACGTTAGAAACAATAAAACTTCAATATACAAGGGATTATTGCCGTGATGAATAAAATATTACTTACCTTTGAATATCCATTCGGCATTTCTTGAATTAAGCAACCAGAAGCTCTTCTTCGGCATCGCAGTGGGAGATTGGATCGTAAATGATCTATGGAAACATCCACTACTACCCATGTTCCATCTCCATGCTGCTTACAATATCTTACGAAATAACTCTCTCGGGTTGGAACAAGTGGCGAAGGAACTTGGAATTCTGATGTCATCTGGAAAATAAAAAAGTTCAAAGTTCATCACCCATTTTCAGCATTTAAGGTTAAAAAACAAGCTTACTTTCAAAGAGATAATTAACATTTTTAAGCAATGTTTTACGTACCACTTGTAGAGCTCCGTTATAGTTTCCTGCAACTCCAGTTGACAGAACCTCCAGCGTCGCAGCTCTCGAGATAATACCAGAAAACACAGTTGACCATTGATTCTGAGGAATCATGAAAGGGACGTTTAAGACGTTAATTAATAACTATTTTAAATTTTTCATGATGCAATTAGTTTAAGCTTAATTACCACGTCCATGAGTATCTCAACGAGGTTCACGTAATTCATAATAACGAGAACAGTTTCTCTAGAGGCTTCGCATTTGAATCCAGCTGGTTTTGGTATAATCCCTCGGCTAAATGTTCTCATGTATTCCTCTTCATTAAGCATGACGATCGATCCGTCAAGGCCAGAAATCCATAGGGGATCTCCCATTTGCGCCACTCTGATCAGTTCTTCCATAGCCGCCACCGCAAGCTCGATTATTATCGGTTTTTCAGCCTCCGTCGGAGCACCGGATGAACGGAGCATGTCTCCGGCGACGTACATGTCACCACCGACCGCTGGTTGACCTCCGAAGTTTCCCATGTCTAGCTCCAGCGGACGTGATGGAACAGGTTGAGATAAAAGAGGGAAGTTCATCACAGGTTTGCCAACATATTTGGCTGCTATTGCTGACATGCGATCGATCTAACACAAATGACAATGGATGAAAAAAGAAGTTTTTGATTGAAGATTAGGGTTGGGAGGAAGAGAGATGAGAGTTAAGGTTTTTGTAGGTTTATTTACCTCTTCCCGCAATCTGACGTTTTCAAGTCGGAGATGATGTTCGTCGAAGGACATCTCTCCAATGGCGGTTGGGCCTCCACAGTTGGGACATGAAGCGTTACTCAGAGCTTCTCGATACCTCATGTTATCGGCTCGAAGCTTGTCATTTTCGTTCCGGAGATGTGTGTTTTCATGGCGCTCGTGTTGGGTCTGCGATGAACAGAAGAGCTAATTAAGACAGAAAAAAAACAGACAATGATAGAAGGTAAAATCCCCCATATCAGTGAATCATTACGCTAATTACATACCGAATTAGAGAAATACGCAATCCCAGATTCCTATATCACCTGAATTACCTAGAAACTCACAAGGAAATATGTAGAAATTATGTCCACACCTTCGTTTGAGTACGCTTGTTTTGGAACCAAAATTTGACTTGCAGTGGCTCCAGGTTTAATTCCCTGCTTAACTCCTTCCTTTGCTTATCATCTGGATGAGGGCATTCCTTGAAGAAACTAAAAACCAACGAATTATCCCCACATTTGACGACTGAATTGGGGTCGGAGTTTCACAGAATGTAATAAAAAAAGAAATCAAATTTATAGATCATACGCTTCCATTTGTTGGATCTGAAGCTGGGTGTGGCGATGGTAACGCTTCTTTTTAGGGCGTGGAACTTGGTCGTCGCCGGAGAAAACCTCAAGATTTTCGCTGCTTGATTTGGTGGCGCTGTCGAAATCATCATCTCCTCGGAGTCGGACGAGATCACTGTCGGAAGTGTTGTTGGTCATGTCCAGCGGGTGAAGCTGTCCCTCAAACATGTTAAGCTGCAAAATTTCTCTCGTTTCTTATCAGTTTACTCTTCCAATCTTCAAGAACTTTTTTGTGAAGTCTTATTAACCGATTCTGGAAGTGGTAAACTTGAACTTAACCATGCAAATTTAGCTAGGGTTTTCAATTTTAACTCGTTTTAAATTAGGAAATTAGAAAAAGGGTTTTTAACCCCAAGAAAAAAACGTTTCTAAGGTGGTTTCCACGGAAATTAGTAAGGAAAATGGGGAAGTGGAAAAGACAAATCACATTAAACCAGAATTTCATCAGTTTGAAAAAATTGGAGACGAAGAAAACCCAAAGCCCTTGTAGAGAGAGAGAGAGAAAGAGAGAGAGAGAGAGAGCACTGACCTGACCAAGGTTAAGGCCAGAAGACGATCCAAATCCACCTCCATTACCGTTCCTTCCAATCATGGGCGGCGTATTCCTCGGCGGAATCATATATCGGCTGGCATTCCCACAACCAGAATTTGGTTATCTAAAATGTTAGAAAAAAATTCCCAAAACAAACCCCTTTCTCCCTTCGTTTTCTAGTGTGAAACAGTGATTTAGTTGGACCATTATAAGATCGTTTGACTTAGTTTTAGCTTAAGTCTCTCTCCTTGTCTCTTATCCGCCAATCACCGATTATTTGATCAGGAAAGAGGAATCTATAACACAAAAGTAGACGTCGATGACGATTTTAACTGAAAATAAATCAGACATAGCGCCAACGAAGATCTGGGAGAATCAAACTACTCACACTTCTATATCCTTTTTAACCTAAAGTCAATTTTCTATCTCCAGACCTAAAAAATAGAAAAAAATAGGAAGTGACGGTTTATATCCAGTAAGCAAAGGAGGAGAAACCAAGAGATTGGGGCAGTCATACAAAAGACGATTGAGCTTTAGAGAGAGAAAAAAAAAAAACAGTTGCTTTGCTGGGGAGAAAAATTAGAAAAAATGTAAAGCTAAAAAGTTTTACTTGGAGGAAAGCAGCCTTGAGAGACCATGAGCCCTCAGAAGGAGGATATGTCATTTGGTTCCAGGCAATGTCGTTGACGAAAAGCCATTCTGGTTCAAGATGCAGCCGTATTGCCAGTGACTTTCAGTAAGAGAGAGGGTTATAGAGAGAGAGTGAAAGCTAGAGAGAGATGATAGTGGATCAAGAATGAGAGGAAGAAAGCCTGAAATAGAGAGAATCAGAGCTTTCGAGACCAGAGAGAAAAGCAAAACGAAGAGAAAAGAAAAAAGAAAACAAATGGAGAAAATGGGGCTGCCAGAAGTAATTGCAGAGCGTATAGAGAGAGTGCTATTGCATTTAATGGTGGGGAGAGAGAGGTGTAAATGCAGAGAGAGAGAGAGAGAGAGAGAGAGAGATCTGGTTTCACCATAGGAGGAGAGGAGAGTGCATATATGCACGATTGAATGGTGAGCAATGAATGTTGACCACCAAACTCCTCCATTGCTTGAATGTGTTCGTCGCATAATTCAGCATTTCACAGCTACTACTTATCTACCCTAGTTTTTCAGCTCACATTTAAACCCTCTTCCATTTATCTGTCATCTTCGTTAACATTTTCTATGAATGATTCTCTTCTGCAATTTCGTGTTCATAGTTTAACACTCGTTGCATGAGTCTATCTTTTCTTCAAAACCTACCATTAAACGCTCATCTTCTGCGCCCAGAAAAACCATCTTAATGAAGGAGCTTCGGGTTGGCAGATAACGTCAAATTACATGATTGTTGGATTGTTCAAGAATTAATAGAAAATAGAACTAGGGTTTTGTGTTTTGCCTTCTATTTTCTAGAGAATTATGTTGTATATACGACGATAATTAAATGGAATGAAATTGATTGATAATATGTGATAATTACTGGGTTTTGAATTTCAGTAGATTAATCATACCTTTTATCAGTATTTTGGATTAAACTCGTACATTTTCTGGTACAAATACAGTACACGTCTACTGTTCTAAAATTTGCACCAAAGTTCAACATATATCATATTCGCTTATCTACCCTACTGTACAAATACGTGTAATTATTAAACACCAAGCGTGGTATTTTAGAGAAATAATTTACGAAAATAAAGACTTGGCAAATAGTTTGCATGGTATGCAACGTCAATGTCTTGCATTAACCAGCATTATATTCTCCTCTTAGGAGAAGAAACCTTTGAAAAAGCAACGTAAAAAAGACTTGAGAGAGAGGACAGTAATTAGGTTCATGCCTGTTCCACTCTCCAATTACAGTCCACAGTCTCCCACGAAGCCCCCGAATCAATCTGCATAAAAAGAAAGCATTGAATTCGCGGAAGAGAAGCCACAACTGGATCGCTGGCTCACCACCCTCGTGAAAAGTCAAACACGAAGTGTTGGAGAAGCAAAAATGGAGAGAAAAAGCAGGGAAGGTGGGTCGTTCAAGGTCCAGAATTTTCCCAACCCTCGTTCCCCAAAACTCCATTAATGTGGGTCCTTTTCACTCCAACAACCATACAAACTTCCCGCAATTTCCGCTTTTTTTTTTTCTTGTATCCAAAATGGCGAAATCTCTCGCCTACAGGGCCCTCACACCCCGGCCTGACAGTTTGTGAGAGTGTTAAATCACGGTGACTCAGCGGCTTAAAAATATGAGACATTTACCTGATATCCCAAGGAGCTATCTCAACATTAGGGGTAACAACTCTCACTCTATGACAGCGCAACTTAGACTCTTGTACTCAATCTAACATTTCTGAGCCAACTGAGCTATGCTCGTGCGGGCACGCTTTTTTTTGTTTCTATTCTCAATAACTCTTCATCTTATAGTTTGATTGTGATTGGAATGCATTTGAAAAAACAAATTCTACGTGGATTCAGGGTAAAATCATGAGAAAAATAGATAAATTTCAAGGTAAAAATTTTGAAATATTGTATAAAATGTCGTATGTGCAACAAAACCCTAAGATAATGAGAAATAAATACAGTTCATAGTACATCATTAGGATAACGCGAGACTCGTTGCTTTCGCTCATTCAATGCCATTGAAATAAGAATCGAACAAGTCAACAGTAGCTAATAAACATTGAAACACGTTCAACATGATTAGGATCCCTTAATCGAATAAAAGCAGAGAAACAAGCGAAACCGTGTTATTTTTGTTTCTTGACGTTACATATTGTTACAACCCTCCCTCACTACCGCACTTTACTCGGGCTTTCTCCCAATCAACCCCTCTCTCGGATAGAACCCTCGGGCCTGGAAAAATCGCAATAGAGAGAGACTCATTTCACTCGACAACAGAATTCAGTATCCAATTATTTTACAGTAAGGGAATTCAAACCATGCACATGTACCCTGCGAGTGCAAGTCCTGTGTCCTGCACTCTCAGTTATGATTCCTCCCGGCCCGAAGATTTTGACAAGAATAAATGTTAATCGGGAGAAGGCCTGAGTGAAGCGCTCTCAAACGAAGTGCGGAAGTGGGGGAGAGTCATAACATATACAAAGCGTCACGTATTTGTTAGTCTAATGTAGTTATACAAAATAAAAATAAAAACAATTAAACGCCATATAACTAGATACATGCATAATGTCTGTCGATCAAGGAGCCAAAACTCGACTTTAGAGAGGATTATTGCTTGGTTGAAAGTGTCCAAAGCGAGGTGGGGTAGGGGCCTTAGCTTCCAACCAAGATGATGTAGGCCAATATCTGTTGCATCGAATCTGGCTGGCAATTGCTTTGTTTTCTTCTTTGCAATTGACTTTCAGAAATAGAAGTATTGACTCAGGAGACTAAACTCCAAGAACATATGGTCTTGGGAGGAACCACTGTCAATTCTGGTTGTAAGACGACTCTAAGAGTCGCTCCGCAGCAGATTGAATGGTTCTTCCCGACACCATTTATTGACTTTTGTAATTCATGATGTTTGATAAGGTCAACTGGAAAAATGTTTTCGTTTTTGACTTGGATAATTTAAAATTGACTGGCATTAGCCAGTCTTGTGAAAATCAGTCGTCTACCGATTGACTCTTGTCAACTACGGTTGTGGCATTGCTATTATAGGCCAAAATTCCATAGAAAATACGCTCAAACGGCACAACCTACTTTGTCTTCTTCGATATTCAAAGGGGGATCTTAGTAGAGCTAAAAAAACCACAATAGTTAAATTGAAAACATGGAAATAGAGAGGAAGCGGCCTGGTTTTTATATTGGGCTGGCTAAATTTTAGATACTTGGGCTCAGATGCGAGCTTTAAACTATGGGTTTAGCTAAAATCCTAGATTTTTTCAGGGAAAGAGGGGAAGAACATGAGCGAACGAGGTCAGTGCCAAGGAGAGAGAGTCCCTGGGGCTTGTGGGGGATCATCGACAACCTACGGCTCATCGATGCAACGACAGAGCTGAGGATGTTATTCAAGTATGACTTTGGAGATTACCCACCTTCTTGATGTCTCTTTTGAGACGCCTGCGCATAATGTTAGATGATTAAACCTGATATAATATTCTAATTGTGAATTCTTCAGAAGAGTAAAGTAACACAATTGATAACCAATTGTGGTTAAGTGATTTTCCTGTGTTAATGTTGTAGGCTTGTTTTGAGGGAAACCCATTCAAGACTGTTCCTGGACCTTTCAAACTTTTCTGGCGGTGCATGCGTTCTAAACCTGGGTATGTTGCTGTTACAGTGTACATTTTAATTCATAAATATTGAAGAATAAGGCTTCTAAATGAGTCTGACTTATGGTTTGACAGGGAAGAACTTACAGAGGCATACACTTACTTGGAAATTGATCCTCCAACGAGAGAGGTGAAGCTTGATTAAAGGGTGCCTGAACTTAATGTTGTTTGAACATGGTGTTTTCATCCTTCCTGCCTTGACCAGTTTTCCATTTGTTCATCTTTGTGGGATTTGTTTTGTGTTTAATGGAGTGGTAACAGGTCAAAGCAGTTGTTTGAGGGTTGTTTCCACTTCAGTTGAGACAGGCAATTCTCACTAAATTATGAGGTGTTTCAATGATTGTGGGTGTCAAAGATGAGGAAAAGAGCCAAAGATGAGGTCAAAGCCCCCAGATCCATTCTGGTATTTAAGGAAAAGAGCCAAAGATGAGGAAATACAAGGGACTGTCTTTTACGAAATAAAAACGAAGATGGTGAATAAAGTAGAAGAAACTTGAAAGGAAAACTTTACCAAGTACTTCAGTGCATGCTTTGAGAGCTTTCTCATATTCTGCTTTCATTTTAGCTGCCTTTTCATTTGTTGGAGTGAAATCACAACATATTTAGCTTGCGTAAATTTCATCTGCGACATATCAACATGAGCTCCATTTGTTTTAGATTCAGATGAGTAGAAGAAAAAATAAAACAGCTATCTGGTGATAAGCTTCAAGTGAAACTGATGCTAATAGCCAGAATTTATTTTATTATTTTTTGTTTTAACCGAATATTTCCAAGAATTATGACTATTGTAGATTTTCACTTCATAGCCGATGCCTTCGTAACTTGCATATTAAGTTCTAACCAAGTATAAAGTCAAGTGTAGTGAACGTAAAACTGATACCAGAGGAGATCTAAGTCTCACAGCTGATGAGAATATTATATCTGGAAATTTGCCATTTGAGTTTTTTCTGAAGCCCTCCCTGTCATTCATAAAGAAAACAATTAAACAGAACTGGCAATGAACGAGTTCACAATGCTTCTAAAGTCCTTGAAAATGTCAAGCGCGCGTGAAAATAAAGAATGCTGTGGCCGGACGCTTTGGGGCATTCGAGTCCTTGTGCATTCGAGATATGCAAAAGAAGAAAACAAAGGCGAGAATATGAGAGAAAATTGAAAAGGCAATTGACTAAATACAGAAATCCTTACAAGAGAAGAAAGGCAAAGTAAAACTAAAACAAAGAACATTACAGTTTGACGAGATTAACATTAGGAGAAACGCTTCTATTAACTCGATTGCCGACGAGCACACCTGAAGAATTCATTTAGAAAGAGAGAAGCAAGACAGAGCTGGAGAAGCTTAAATCGATCAGAAATCATGCATTTAAAGCTACAGTCAAAAGCAATGAGAAATTCCAGAAATCAATCCAAAGTAAAGCAAACGCAGCGAGGTCAAACGAAGAGCATCACTAATGGGGGCTTTTTCCGCACAACACTTGCAGTCCCATGGATAGCTCGCATGGCGTAATTTGAAATTAGCAGGAAAAAAATGGCTGGAAACAAGAATTGAAGAAGGGAACCTTTTATATAAAATAGGCCACACGCGATTTTAACCCATTATATTCGTTCATCAACTATGGGCTTTACAAAGCCCACTCAACAAACGCCCAGTTTCATGAATGAATTCAAAAATGGTATCTCTCATTTTCCCTCCAGACTCCACTCCTTCCCGCCCATCTCGCTCATCCATTTCCCTCCACCCTTTTCGATAAACTAAACTTCATCTTCTTCTCTCTCTCCGCTGCTATGAATCGGAGGATCCGATCGACGAAAAGACCGAGTTCTAAACAGAATGAATCACTTCACAAGTTTCTCAAGCCTGGTGCGTTAGCGCAAATGCGGAACCAACGAATCAGTGCTAGAACTCATCGACTTTACTTAATTTCTCAGATTCACCTCCAACAAGCCATTGCGTCCTTTTCCTCACCATCTGAACCTTTAGACTCACCCGAACCTCAGATCAATACAGTCGATGAACTCCCGTGCTTTCCGGCAATCAATGGCCCCGGATGTCTGCAGAGAAAGAAGCTCGTACCAGCGAAGTCCGGTTGCATATCAATCTCTACAACGTCAACTCCGACTACAAATTCGCTGCCTAATCCGTTAGTCGATATGTTCGCCAGTGACTCTGTCACTGCTCGTTGAACCAATTTGTACAGCAAGTATATTTTTGTATTTTCTAGGTTCAATCGAAAAAGGCATTCTTCCGAACTGGCATATTAAATTCAATTTCAGATCATTTCCAATGAAATTAAATAATTGCAATTTACTTGTATCAACTAAAGTTGGATTTGTTATGGCAAATGCTTTTCTTATCGCCGTTCTACAATTGCTTGATCCTAATGTCGAGACAAATAGTTTGAAACTAAAGATAAGTTTTCAGTGAGTTGAGTTAGATACATTCAGCGGGATTTCTAATTCTTGTTTATGGTTAATGATTTTCCGCTGTTTCACGTAATCTGCAATCACTGCGTAATTTTGTGGTCCTCGTTGCGATTATTAGTTCTCAAAGCAGGTGGGATTTGCTTAGATGATCAAAAACTGATTTAAAAACAGATCATTTCTGGTTAACCTAATGCCTTAGTCACATGGTTCTTATTCTTAACTTGGTTTGAATGAAGCTGTAGATGAAATACTGTGAGGCTTGTCAAGTTTCTATTCCAAGTTTTTTACATTATCTGCTCTGCAGCAACTGTATACAAAAAAAAATTGATCTTCATTGCCCTTGGGTGCGTGAATCTATTCTACCCGATCTCCATACTAGTTCTACTTCTATGTGGCATAATTGGCTAAGTGGACAAGTAAGCTTTTGCTTTGGCTGAACTTTTGTCTGAATTTGCATCTCATTTTTGGCGTCTACACTGGTTTACTTATATACCTTGGTTTTCTTGTTTTGATGCAGCATTAATCTAAATAGACTGCAGACGTGCAAAAGTCTAAACGGGTTCTCCTTCCAGTTTTACATTTATTGATTCTTATGTGCAGTTTGCATATTTCTTACTTATTTCTTTGCAATAAATCATGTTTGTCTGAAACTTCTTTACAGATGATGAAAACACCGGGAAAAGCTAAGCAACTATCGAACAATCAAGCTGTCTAATTTTTCTTTTCAGTATGAAAATCAAATAATTGTTTCCAAGCAGGAGAAGATTGCTCCTTGTTTGCAAAGTTTGTGGAGCCTTGGCTGCAACAGCCGATGCTCTCTGTTCAAGGGGCAGCCTTTTGTTGCCTTTGGAGTACTCGACGAGCCACAGACACTCTTGTTGCAATGTAGGTATCCACTTCTCAATCTCATAAATCATGTCTATAATAAGTCGTCTTATAAGAATTTTCTTTGATATACAGTGATCAGGTGGTCTTCTAGCCAGCAATTGAAGCAAAGGACAAAAAATATAGTGATATAACGAGGCTGGTCATATATTGTTTTTCGGCAATGATATTAATGCAACTCAAGACACCCTTCCAAATGATCTGACCTGATAAAATAGAACATATTTTAAGACAAAAATCGTAATTTTTTCAATATTAGTAAGAAAATTAGATAAAAATCGTAAGGCTTATTGCTTAAAATATGTCCTGTTTTATCTGGCAAGATCATGTTGAAGGGTGTCTCAGAGTAGTATGCTATGACAAAGATATACTTTGCCAGACCTATACGTTTAGGAGATGTAGATTTTTATGGTAAGATCATAAGACAACCCATAAGATTTCCCTTAACTATTACTTCTTGTTCTTTTAATGAGATCTGACATTTTTTTTATCAGAGATTATGCTGCATCGCTTAGACAACTCGAATTTCAACCATTATTAACTTAGAATATTAACGAACAATGACACGTGTTTATGTTATCTCACGCAATTTTTGATGAACTTGCCGATGCAGATCGAGAGCGGCTTGGACAGGGAATTTATGTCTGCCCTCTTTTGATTGGAGATGCGGCGTGATATGCAGGTCGCCGGAGACGGGGACGATAATGGATGTCCATCGGCGATGTGGGGATGGTGAGTTAAAGCTTACTGATATTCTGTCATAAACAACTGATAAAAACAACTCACTGAAAACTCAAAAAAAAAAAACAATCGAAGTACGTAGAGCAAGGTTTAATGAATGTCATTAATCTCAGGGCCCCAGGGGCCTTGATGGAAAAGAATGGTGGGGTTCAGAGGAATCTTGCTATTTGGGAGGAACATAATATGGTATAAATTTAGTTAAGTCAGTTAGATGATTATCCTTAAATACAACAAGAAACTCAAGATCATGATCCATGTAGAGAGAAACCTTACCTCGACAAACAGAGTATCCATGGATTTAGAGCCATGTTACGTGATATTGGCACGGCTCAATAAAAAAAGCAGGACCCATGATCATCGGAGCGCTGGTTTTTTCATTGAACCTGACCAATATCCCGTGGAACCAACTCTAGACAAAGACACAACCTGCGAACCAAGAAAACAAAAAACATGCCGGCTTAACATCCGTGCTGTTGGACGGACCTCTGTTATGATGATAAAACCCAGAGAGAGTTAGAGAGAGATAAAGAGTTTGAAAGTGTGAGAGTGAGGAGGAAGAGAGGAGGAGAGAAATAGAGGGGGAGGTGAAGAGAGCATTGAAGAGGCTACATTAAATAGCCAACAACCCAACAATGGAGGAGTTGGAATATTTATTAAAAGAGGAGGAAGGAGAGAGGGTACAATAATGGCGAAATAGAAATAGAACTTAGAAGGGAATCAAATCTGGAGTTTTTTTTTTACAGAGGAAGTAATTGATGTTTGGTTCTGTGAGTTGTTCAATCAGCATTTATATCAACAGCTTTCGTTTGGTTTGGTTCTTGGGCACCATAAACTCTTCTCATGGAGAGGCACTTCGTAGGTTTACTGTCTTATGAACACGCATTTAGCAACTTCCCTCTTCTTTTTGAGATTGCTCTGACTCTTACTAATGCTATCGCCATTGTCGTCTTCTACCTTCTTTAACCTACTTACAGGGAGACTCAAAAAGGTAAAATTTTTAGCTGAGTCAATGTCTGTTGTTGAAGTAAGCTTGGTTAATTATGGTGTCCTTAATCATAATCACTCTTCTAATTATTCATTAATGAGAAAGTGTTCTTCTTCATTGTCAGGTTCTGCTTCAAGGCATCCCACAGGCCGAACTCTTTCTTCGCTGTGACTGAGTGGCAACGGGAGAGGTCAGTTCGATGCAAAGCGTCGTCGTTTTAGTTTGACACGTGGCAATCTTTGATGACGATAAAATGATACGGGTTCGTATTTTCGTTGCCTTCTTTGCTTGTACGGTAAGTCTGGGAGTCAATTCTTCCATTTCTTCATTAAATTTGGACTTTTTTCCCTTGAGTTTGGTAAACATGTGGTTAATCTCATTCCTTTGCGATTCCCACTCTGTTCAGATTGTGGTATTGGGGTTTCTAATTGCTTTTTCGCTGTATTTGTTTGAATCGCAGAAGAGATCCTCATAGCCTGGCTACGAAGTCGTTCAAAATGGAACACCCGCTTGGTTTGTTTTCTATGTGAAATTTATTTATTTTTTCTTCCTTTTCTGCATCATTTATTCATGCTCGTCCACTACTAACACATTAGTTTCTTTTATATTTAATGGGGTATTCTTCATAATCACCTGAACTTTTAATTTTGTTCATAAAATTTCTAATTAGGGTTTTTCTGTTACCGTTAAGATTATATTGGGTGATGTTTTACTTTTGTTGCCATAAATTGCAGGAAAGAAACATTTAACAACTGGTTCTTTTAAATTCTACTATATTAGTTATCTAGGCTTTGTTATGTAGCTTCGAATTACGAACTGAAAATGGAAAACGAAATCCCTTGAAATAAAGCTACGTTTTTTCATTCAACACCAAGTATATTACATAGAGAGAGAAATACATGTAGGGTGAGGTGAGGTGAGGTGAGGTGAGAGAGAAGTAAATTGGAGACCGTTTACTCTCTTCTGTCCCACTATTTCATCATATATTTAAGGGTAAAAACCATCCAATCTGACCCTCACTCAGACGATTGCATTTGATAAATTGATAATTTGTTCGTGAAGTCAAAATTTTGTTTTTTCAAAACTAAGGTTTAAATCGGCATATTTAACCGAAACTCAGGCCGATTTTTTACTTTTACCCTTTATTTAACTGCCTTTCTTTAACCAGCATAACCTTCAATAATCACCAGATATAAAAATGATCTGTCGATCGAAGAGAATGCAGAATTGTTTCTTCTCTCATGTTCTTGATTGTTCCATATCTTTCCTTGTTATGGATGAAAAGATTGATTGTGACGTGATTACGTAGATGTAGTATGCCTTGTTTTTTTCTTAAAACAATTATAATTGATGATTAAAACAGGGAACTATAATTGATGATTAACCCATTATATTCCTATGGATAAAACAAAAATGTTCCTTCATACACAAATATATGGTACTATAAAATTGTTCTCAAATTACTTTAAATCCATTCTACATTTGGCGTGCTAGAGAGAAGGCTGGCGGAATCTTCTCGCATCATAGAGAAATACCAGGACAGACATCCGGTATGGTTCTTCTGTGCGATAGGCTTATTGTGATGGATCATTATCTACGCTATGTTCTTTTAATATTAGCTTTTTGTTATGTGTGCTTCAGGTGATTGTGGAAAGGGCTGAAAAGAGTGATATCCCAGACACAGGTAAGAAAAAGTCTGTTAATTTCTTATCTTTTGCAGCTCATGATTGATTTGGAAGGTTTTGAATTATTATTCGTATTTGCATTTCATTTCTGATCTGATCGTAGTTTGAATTGCTTTGATAAAATTGAAGTATTTTCGATGAAATTTTTTCATAACATGATTATTGGTTAATAAAGCTGATGCTTCAATATTTTGAATCTTAGCTTCGTAAGAAATATGAATGAAATTATGTTCATGTGGGATTGAATGCAGATATCTCGCTCCGGCTGGTTTGACTGTCGGGCAGTTTGTTTACGTTGTGCGGTAAAGAATAAAGCTCAGTCCTGAGAAGGCTATCTTCATTTTTGTGAAGAATAACACGTTGCCACCCATTGGTTATATCCTGACTATCCTGAGAAGCCTGGTTTCTTTTTAATTTCAATCTATCTGTATCCTGACTAACCAATCGCCCCTATTTGTCGCAGCTGCTCTGATGTCTGCCATTTATGACGAAAACAAGGACGAAGATGGTTTTCTTTACATGACATACAGTGGGGAGAACACTTTCGGAGGGTACTAAAAATCTACCAAGCTGTAAATATGTGACTGCCTGGGAAATGAAAAGGGTCTGAGTTAAATCTGTTTTTAAACCGTAAATTCTCTCTTCTTTTCAATTTCTATTATCTTTCGAATCAGGGGATATTGCGTGTAAATGAACTAACATTATAATGAATAGGGATGAGGCAGGAAATGAGGCACACGAGGTCGGCAAGGGAGTGAAAAATGGCTTGAAAAGAGGTGGTATGAACAGTGCTGGTAAGCCTTCTTCCTCATGCAATCTCTGTTTTTCAAGTTCAGACGCTCAACCCGTTGACTGATTCTTTTGCAAATTCTGACTTTTTCCTTAATTGGGCGTCTTTCGTACCATTTTTATGAACTTCGCAAGAGCTTTGGCTCTTGGTTGGGTTTAAGTTGTTGGTAGAAAAAGCTAGGTCTAGATTTATACACTAGGGATAGATTTAGTACAGCGATGGTCCAGATGAACACACAGATAAGTACGAAAACTTGGGGTACTTCTTCTGCAACTTTGTCTGGAAAAACAAGTCTATTGTTGGCAGATGGCAGGCTGCTTGTTCCAGCAAGCCTCTGGAGATGCGATTGGCGCTGACGAATCACCGTGCGCAGGATTTGGGGTCGAAATGTACGACGCCTGGACATTGTATTCGTCCCCTCCGCCGCCACTTGGGTACCACTCCGGCAATGGCAGTGGCATTGTGGACGGAAAGTTGTTGAGAAGACTCATCAAGTCCTCGTCCATCGATTCCATCTCCTCCGCTGGTTCCTCCATCGTTTTCACCCCTGTTTTCCATAAATTTTTAGATTAAAGAACTGAATAAGTTATGTTGTTGGAACGTGAACAGAGACTCTTAACTTACCAGTTGACGACTGAGAAGAGCTCAGGTCATCGGAGTGTTTTCCGACGTCTTCTTCTTCTCCGACGTGTTTTTCTTTTTTTGATACGGCTGGTGAAGAAGAACCTTCGTCTTTTGCTTTCTCATTTCGAGCCATGGCTTGAGCCTCCATTAATAGAGCATCAAGCAACCCACTATTCGCCGGCGGCGTTTCGTAGTTGCCTACGCTGGCTCCCGATGAGGCAGTAGTTGAACGAGGTGGCGTTTGGATTGAAGGTAGCTCTGTATCCATCACTTGGTCGAACGAAGAACCGATGATCATGGAGCTAAAACTAGAACTGCAGTTAAAATTAGCCTTCGTTGCGGGATTCAAATTCAAGCACTTTGGTGAAAGTGGCTGCGTTTGGGGTTTCTGAGTAAAAAACGAAGAAACTGGCATAAACGAGGAAGAAATAGGAAGAGAAAAACCAGAACCGCCATTGTTGTTGCTGAGAAGCTTTAAATGGGACATGGGTGTTGCGAAAACTGCAGAATCCCGGTTGTCTAACGACACATTCATGGGGTTGAAGAGAGACACTGAGTGATTGAAATTAGGGTTTTGAAGGTGAGAGGGAGAGAGAAGAGAAGAGTAAGTAGAAAGATAACGGGCCTCGCTCCGAAAATGGTTGTGATGGTGGTGAAGATGAATCGCTGCAACTTCTCTCTGAAGCTCCAGAGGATAGAGAGGTAACCCGGCTCTCTGTCTCCTCTTCATCCTCGTATTCCAGTAGTTCTTTATTTCATTGTCGGTTCTACCTGGAAGCTGAAGATCAATCATAAAAACAAAAACTGAGGTTTAGAGAGAGAAAGAGATAGAGAGAGAAAGAGAGAGAGAGAGAGAGAAATACCTGGGCAGCCATGCGAGCCCATTTGTTACCAAGCTTGGCGTGAAGTTCGATGATGAGTCTCTCCTCGTCGGGAGAGAAAGAGCCTTTCTTCAGATTAGGCCTCAAATGGTTCGCCCATCGGAGCCTGCAACTCTTCCCACATCTCGCCAACCCTGTTTTTTTCTGCACCGCATTCCAGTTTCCTTCGCCGTATTCCTTCACGTACCCCATCAAAATCGCGTCCTCCGCCGCCGTCCACGGCCCCTTTTTCATCCCCTTCGTTCCCTCGCCCCTTCCTCTCCCTTCATTTTTTCCTCCTTCCCCGCCGTTACCCACCATTTTTTTGCTAAGACACGTCGTTATTCACCACCACCACACCAAAACAACTAACCCTTCTTCTTCTTTTTGAGTTTTTTCCCCTTCGTTTCTTCAATGGGTTTGATTCTGAATTGCTGTAATTGGCGAAGCGAACAAAAGAACAAAGTTTTGATTTTGTATTATATGTAGTTGGCCAGAACAAAGAAAGAAAAGGTTTTTCGAAGAGGAAGCTCTCCTCCACCAAAGAAAAGGAGAAATGCAAGAAAGAGATGGTTGAAAGCGAAGAGAAAAACACAGAGAAAGAAAGCTCTTGCAGATTTAGCGAGAGAGAGAGAGAGAAGTGGGAGAGAGAAGAAGAAGAGAGAGGTCGATTTTAAAGGAGGGAGCTGCCATTTCGGGCCGGTTTGCATGCTCGGTGGTCCGTCCATGGACGCGTTTGGCATTACCACCCTTTTTCAGACAGCCCTACTCTCTTATCTCTTCTCTTGCATACGCAACCTCTTCCACTTTTTTTCTAAATTAAACAATTAAACTTCATTTTATTTATTTATTAATTATTTTTTTAATTAATTACCTTAATTAGATTGTCATTTCGACCCGTTGAATTTTCTTGTTTTGGTATTTTACAATTACTATCCAAATCCAAGTGAATGAATTTGAATCTAAGGTACTCTATTTT
The DNA here is from genome assembly GCA_003255005.1 of Begonia fuchsioides. Taxonomy (NCBI): domain Eukaryota; kingdom Viridiplantae; phylum Streptophyta; class Magnoliopsida; order Cucurbitales; family Begoniaceae; genus Begonia; species Begonia fuchsioides. Next base: position 560,156 of record QAOC01051215.1, on the reverse strand, counting down.
GATGAACAAGATACCGGCATCCAGCCAACTCATAGAAAGCGTGACACCATAGAGGTACCTTCTTCATTTACCTTTTGTTACACTAGCATTAAGATTAACACAGACATTTCACTGCCTTCGCACAGAATTCAATACAGTCTTACATTTTTTGCATGTCTCCCTAACAATGTAAAATAAGGTTAAAAGTTAGAAATGAGTCTGAGTTTCGATAATAATAGACAAAAAAACTATTTTAAGACTTATCAAACGTTTAAAGGGGAGTGTATGTGTCTGTATCGAACATCCGAAAGAGGGTCTTTGTGTACATATTGAAAGTTTAAAAAAAGGTCAATATAGAAAAGTTCAAGATTTATTGTATTTATGAAGCACAAATTCGAGACTTAATTGTTAAAAGAAACGTATGCATGCAAAGCGTCACACAACAATTTGGCTTGCTACATTATGAAACACATTGAAAGAAAGTGCTTCAACATAAACTTCATTAAAAGATCATTTATTTTTATTACCAAAAGTCACATTTTGAGAATTATAAGTCATAAATATAGTCAAGATTTCATGTGTTTGATCAGTTGGTATTGTGTTATGCATCTATGTAACAGTTATTAAACGATTATGTGTCAAATTTTTAATTTTTATCGAAAATTCTAACGTCAAAAACTCGGACATGATGTCAACAAGATTGTTCTCTCCTCTTCCTCCTCTCCACTGTCTCTTGTTGTGAGAGACAAGGACCAAGATTCTCACGTAGATAATTATACTGCATGAACGATAATTAGTTAGTTAATTTAAGAGAATTTAATTTAATTATCTTATAATCCACTTCATTCCCATGATATTTAAGCTGACGCGGTAATGTGATTAGATTATTCATGACAAAGGATGAGACTACGGAGAATGAAGGCCTCCATCCTCTCTCAAGAGGTGGGAAAGAAATTATTCAGTTAGAGGGAAGATATTGACCACGGCAACCTCAAAATGGTCAGATCTCGCGTTGACTTCCTTGTCCAAAACCATTAAATTCTCTTCCCAAATTCAAACCCCACGACCTAAGATGAATTCATTAGTTTATATGCACCCACTTCCTCGCTTCTGCGAGAAATGCTGAACCCTAACGAGCTATTCTGATGAACTTTGCTGTAATTTAGAGCATTCTGACTGCATTTTTTTTCGTATGAAGTTGTGGGGAGATAGGTTTTTATTGATGCCACGATGCCTCAAAATAGTGAGATTGGGTGAATGTTTAGATATATCCTGTTTTCTTTGACTTAAGTTGGCGTCATTTAATGGCGCCCACATCTCCCAACGGTTCGGACGCCTTTCATACGGTGATATGGAAAGAAGCCTATTAATGGCAGTGAAGTGGAGCAGTAGAGAGTGGCCCGTGGGTGAAGCCTATAAAATGGCCGAGTGGGGAGGAGTGGAAGCAAAGCAAGCTGAGACAAGAACTGATCTTAGTCTTGGCGCTTAGAAACCAGCGATGGCTGGATCTCGAAAATGGGTTACTTCGAGTGTTCTTCTGGCCTGCATTGTTCTTCATTTAAGTTCTGTTGTTCTGGGAGATGACAGGGTTGATAAAACGAGGTTTGGTGATGATTGTCGATTTGGGCGATGCCGCGGTGGTAGGTTTGGTCGTGGGCCTGGCTTTGGTGGAGGAGGGGTGTTTGGCGGTGGACGAGGTGGAGGGGGAGGCATTGGAGGTGGACGAGGTGGGGGGTTTGGAGGAGGAGGAGGCTTTGGTGGTGGCCGAGGTGGTGGCATTGGAGGTGGTGTTGGTGGAGGTGGAGGAGGCGGAGTAGGAGGTGGGTCTGGTCAAGGTGGGGGATTTGGTGCTGGTGGCGGAGCGGGAGGGGGAACTGGTGGTGGTGTTGGTGGTGGAGGAGGTTTTGGTGGTGGTGGCGGCAGCGGTGGTGGTCTTGGAGGTGGTTCTGGGCAAGGAGGTGGATTTGGGTCTGGAGGTGGCGTAGGTGGGAGTGCAGGAGGTGGTGTTGGCGGTGGATTTGGTGGTGGAGGGGGTAGTGGTGTTGGAGGTGGGTCGGGTTCAGGAGGAGGATTTGGAGCCGGGGGAGGAGTAGGCACAGGAGGTGGTGGAGGAGTCGGAGGCGGAGGTGGTGGAGGAGGCGGAGGACTAGGTGGTGGATTTGGACAAGGAGGTGGATTTGGGGCGGGCGGTGGCATCGGGAGTGGAACAGGAGGAGGATTAGGAGGGGGTCACGGTGGGGGCATTGGCATCGGAATTGGGATCGGGGTAGGCGTTGGGTCCGGTTCAGGACACGGAGTTGGTGTTGGCTCCGGCAGTGGAGGCGGCAGTGGAGGCGGAGGCCATTAGATAACTACCAGAAGTAAACTTGGTTTCTCCCTAACGTTTGTATTTTGTCTTCGAAAGCTTGGTTGCTCCTTGATATCCACTGCCTCTGTCTAAACCCAGAACGCAAGTGCACAAAACACTTCCTCCCCAAAGCACTTAACCTTTCCTGCCCATTAATCAGACTTTATAAGTTGGATCATAATATAGATCTAAATTTAAATGCTTCAATAATTTGGAGATTAGCTCGGCTGCTTTCTTCTAAAGGCGTTCGGTTGGTGGGTTGGTCTTACTTTCGCTTCACACCCGGTTTCAATCTATGAATCTATTGTTATATCCAGTTCCATAATTTGAACATTAGCTCGACAGAGCTCCTTCGTTAACAGCTCCAGCTTCACTAACTGCTGATTCTCTTCAACATCCCATCTGAATCCTTTCCTTCAATGGCGTCAAAGCTTTCGCCGGATTCATGGCATATTTTACTTGCTTTTAAGTGAAGGCATTAAAATAAAATATTTCTTTTTTAACCCTTTAACCCTCTCTCTCTCTCGCTCATCTCAGAGGGAGCTAGGGCGTAGACGAGTTTAGTCGTACTCCAAAACCCGCCAGCCATGGACTAGCCTGGTCAAAAATAGAAAAACCAGTTGGAACACTGAGTCCTCTAATGGAGGAATATCGGCCTATAAAGAAAATTGACTGACCCCAAAGTTTCATCTAGTGGAATACAGTCCACAATCATCACCGCATTTGCTATTTTTCTATTGTGAAACCGATTCTTACTGGTTACAAAGCGAAAGCACTTCAACAACACAACAAGTCGGCATCACTGCAACATACTGCGTATTAGTTGACTTGGAAACAAGTTAGAATCTAAGATAGAAAACACTGGTAAAGTTCCTTAATGGACGTAAATAGGTGTTTCTCCTTTCTAACTCCACCAGTTTCAGGTCCACCAAAATATCATTAGAAGTTGCATGCTTCATCGAATTTCAAACAAGTTGAGACAGATTTGACAGACATGTTCTTCACGATCTTAGGAGAAGCCAACTTGAACTGTGTCTAATGACAGCTAAAAAATGGGAAAAATCTCTGAATCTGCGTAAGCTTTTCACGCTTAGATCGCACTAAGCTTCAATCTAGCTGTAAAGTATACACTGCAAGTCACGCTTCAGAGCTATGAAGACAAGGTCCAAGTCGGCTAGCCTTGTCTCAGCCCTTCTCTTTAATATTCAAGAGCTTAATTTTTTCTAAAAATAGAAAATTATAGTTAGTGTTAGCTTTAATGAGTGATACAGACATACGCCAACCTCAAAAATAACATATTTAATGTCTGTTTCTTTCTTTCTGCAACTTACTTTTTTGACTCCATGGCTATTTCTATATACACCTTCAGTTTGTGTTGGATCATTTAACTCCGACAAAGATTTCAAGTTCAAATGGAAGAGACAGAATCTAAACCCCACGTCGAGCTGCAGATTGAAACTTCCGGCGACGAAGAAGAACAGTCTGAATGCAACTCTCCGATCACTGTAAAACAGCCATTTTTAAGCATTTTAGCCAAATTTCACGCTGGTTATTTTAGGATTAGCCTTTCCCTATGCAGTCAAGCTTTGTTATGGAAAGTCATTGAAAAGCCAATCGAGAATGCCCATACTTTCAGACGAATACTTCGGATATTGCCTGCTAGTTCTTTCATTTTCCTATGGTCGCTGGCCTTTTTTACCTCAGTCTTACTCTCTTCTCTCTACATTTTAAAATGTTTTTTTCATTTTCGTTTAGTGAAAGCTGAGTTCACGCATCACGTAGGAATGAACTATCTTTTCGCTCCGTGGATTTCTTGGCTTTTACTACTTCAATCCTCGCCGTTCATCGATGCAAAAACTGTATATTATTCGCTTATGTGGTGGGTTTTTGTTATTCCTGTGTTTGTGCTGGACGTAAAAATTTACGGGCAGTGGTTTACGAAAGGGAAGAGATTTCTGTCGACGGTGGCTAATCCGACGAGCCAGTTGTCAGTGATCGGGAACTTGGTCGGAGCTCGAGCTGCGGCGGAGATGGGGTGGAGAGAGAGCGCATTGTGCTTGTTTTCGCTAGGGATGGTGCATTATTTGGTTCTTTTTGTGACGCTTTATCAGAGATTATCAGGTGGAAATAGACTTCCGGCGATGTTGAAGCCTGTGTTTTTCCTATTCTTCGCAGCTCCGAGCATGGCTAGCTTGGCTTGGAACTCCATTTCTGGGGAGTTCGACATTTCATCGAAAATGTTATTTTTCCTCTCGATTTTCCTCTTCATTTCCCTGGTAATTTCTCTCTCTAAACTCATTCTCCCTCTAGTTTTTCTTACACGCATGCTGGGTTACATATGATCTCGTAATCATTAAACCTTCTTATATTAAGAGCTCTCTCAAAATGACAATTTTCAGAGGATCCTTGTCTGATTTGTCTTCCTTTTTCTGGGGGATCGAATGTAAATGGAAGCTTACGCCAAACCCCACTTTGTCACCGTCGACAAGTTTGAACTTGGTTCTTCGAAAAGCTTCCAACTCTGACCGTACGGAAAAGATCCAATCGAAAAAAACCCTAAAAAAGATTATGTAATTGATAATAAAAAACTACAGTAATCTGTCGTTTCTTAATGTGAAACCAGGTCTGCCGGCCGACATTGTTCAGAAAATCCATGAGAAAATTCAACCTAGCCTGGTGGGCTTATTCGTTTCCTTTGACCATCCTGGCTTTGGCTTCTACTGAATACGCAGAGGAGGTTGAAGATGGCGTTGCTCATCTCGTAGCCCTAGTTCTCTCTGTTGTTTCAGTTCTGGTGTCTCTCGCTTTAATGGCTGTCACCGCGTTCAACTCCAACTCTGTATTACCATCATCTACAGACTCCACCTTCGTTGCCTCTGAAAATGGCTGCCCCAAACCCTGACGATGTCTTCTTCTGAACCTCCTCGAGTCTCCATTCTGTCAAATTTGTAAGCTTCTGATGATTGTATATCAATCGGATGACGACAGCTAGAGATAATTTATTATAGCCAACTATGGAGAGACTTTTTGTTATATTTTATTGAGTAGTCAGTAATTTATTTCCTAAATTATAAAATAAATACAATATTTATCATAGTTGTAATGATACATGAAATCTAAGCCAAGCTGTCCAAATAGTTGGGAAGATTTCGTAGTAGCTGGGGCAGAGCAAAGAGACGGAGATTAGAAGATGCTGCCTCTTTGGATGCCTCTTCTCTTTCCCACTTGGGTTGATTCTGAACCATTCAATCTATCTTTAATCAGTGCTAAAATAATCTAATGTTTGGCTTCGCCACGTCGACTATGCTCTTCNNNNCCCCCCCCCCCCCCCCGACCCACGTGTGTCTTAGGAATAGTTGCAGACATCTTCGAACTGCCGCTCGGACGTTGTTTTGATAAGTATGAGGTTTTGCTGGACAGAAAGGTGTCATCTTTGAGGACCCTTCATTATCGATTAAGATGCTGCCCAAATTGGATTTCTTCTGGGATTTACCCCACGAGTTAAAAAAGAGATTTTGTGTCATAAAAAACTTGGATTTATACGAACAAATGATTCGGCGTCGTCATATATACAGAGATTACAGAATTTACTGTCTGCTGCGTAATTTACTGCGAAGTTTTTACTTTCTGAGTCAACTTCCTGTCTTCGAACTTCTATCCATGCTTCCTCTGCTTTCCATTCCGGCTCCACTGAAAGCAACGACAACCGTCTGATTCTGTCGGTTGCGAGATCACTGTAATTTTTCAACTCCTCCGATGATCCCCAAATGCTCTGCTCTAAAACACTCGTCGGAGTGTTTGAATAATACTTTCGAAGGCGATTTTCACCGGAATTGAATTCTTCAACGAAAGAATGCTTGAGAAGCTGGCTAGCCGTCCATCGTTCTTTCGGATTCTTTCTCAAGCATTTTTCCAAAAAATCCTTACCCTTGTCGGACAAAAACGCTGGAATCGCCGGTGACTCGCCGGAATATCCAACGCGGTAAAGAATCGACAACGGGTTATTTGCGTTACAAGACAACGGTGAAGCTCCAGTGGCCATTTCTATAACTGTACATCCGAGAGCCCAGATGTCACTTTCCGGTCCCTGCTCCTCTCCCCGCACCACCTCCGGAGCCATGAACATCGGCGTTCCCCCCCTTACAGCCGCCGTCTCCGCCGGCTTTGAGTAGCCAAAGTCCGCGATTTTGGCCCCGTCATCACAAATCAAGATATTTCTGCTCTTGATGTCGCAATGCACCAAGCTCTGCGAGTGTAAATACTCCAGCCCTTGCAATATTTGCTTCGTGTAAAACCCGATCGTAGACTCGTCTAGTTGACCACTTCGTCGGTGAATCTCGTCGGCCAACGTCCCCTCCGACGCCCATTCCATAAAAATATTGTAAAAAATCTTCCCGTTTTCCCTACTAATGTCCCATCCTCTGTAGCCAACAATGCAAGGATGGTTCAAAGAAGAGAGAATCTCCTGCTCTGTTTTCAATCGCTGAGACTGAGCGAGCTCCGCCGTTTTAACCGCAAAAACTTGGCCGGTACGGTGGCAGGTGGCGACGGAGACGGTGGCGGACGACCCATGGCCGATGATATTACCTCTAGTCCATCCCATTTCTTAACGCGTTTGATAAACAGAACACACCAGCGCTTTCTTGATATATAGTCTTCCGTTTGACAAGAGGTGGAATTCTGGGTATGCTGACACGCGTCAGATTATAGGTCGGAAGAGGAGAGAGGTTGGGTTGTTCGACATGGCTTGTCCAAACGACCAACGTGCACGTGTTGCTAAAAGTTGGAAATTGGAATGCAAATAGACTTGGATTGGATAATAATCCTCACGCAACACTCAGATTCTCCGTTTTGTAATAAGCTTTGGATTGTATAATCATGATTATGGTCAATCACTATTCTGACCTTCCAAAACTGGTCGTTAAGATGTCTAACTTGGGGATTTGGTGTGGCGTCGTTAGTATGGTCAACTGTTGGACCTTCAATTAGTGGGGTTTGGTGGACCAATCAGAAACCATTTTCCTTCCCCTGGAGAATCAAAACCCAAAATCAGGACGACACGTGTGTGTGTTCGTGGAGGTACTTCTTCCCCACGTGTCTAATGTCTTTCAGTGGTTCTAGAGCAGTCCAGTTGACTTAATCCTCTTCCGACACCTGTACAACAGCTTGTACTTCTCTCTCTTCCCAACTACAGCTGAACAATTCTCAAATCGTGGCTCTGTCTGATTGGTTCCAATTATACATAATTCAAAGCTTTGGCAAACTTATTAGGTAGCCACACACATAATCTCTTATTGGGTAAGATGACTTTGAAATACACATATAACATATGAAAACGCAAGCACGAAGAGCACGTTCTTTATATTTACAAAAACCGACATCGAAAGAAGTCATCATTCGGAAAGTTTTATACATACTTATGGTCCTAAGAAAGGAAACGAGGGCTTAAGCAGCTTCGGCGAATCCAACCGACATATTTCCGTAATCGAACACTGTGTGGTAACGACCCATGAAGACATCGCCCAAAATCCTGCAAGTCGTGCCGAAAGAAATTAACATAGGGAGGAACAAAACAAGGCACAAGTGACTCGACCAAATATGAGGAACATCCTCAATTCAATAATGGACGCGTGTCACAAGTTCATGAAAATGTCGGAGCAGGAAAAACACGCCATTTCATACATCATCAAGAAGAAACAAGAGGTATGGTAAAGGAGAGAAGTACCAGAGAGGTCCACGAGGTGGGGCCACGTCCAAGGCAATGAATCCACTGATGCATTGGGCTGCACCTCCCTCCCCTATTTTAAGGACATACTGTGCATACAACGAAATTGAAGGCCATTAAGACAGGAAAATGACGTGAGATATACATGGATAAATACAAACTTGACTCTAGATTTCTTTCTTTCTTGTGTGCCAACTAATACGGGTGGGCACAAGCCATGTAAGCCCGGTTTCAAAATTAATTAGAACCAAAACTATGAAATAGAGCCTGTTCCGGTTTATCTGGCTCGGTTTTATATTTTAAAAAATAAAATATTTTTTATTATATTTCGATTGAATTTTGAACGATTGAACGGGGTTTAAAACAAGTTTTTGAGTTTATATTTGATTTTATTTGAGAGTAAGTCTAGAGTTACTTTTTTATTATACTTCATGATGTGTAATCCCGTGATTGAATCAATTTAAATAAATTTAATAAATAAAAATATAAATAATTACTTATTATTTAAATTGATCTGAACACGCAAAGACATGTCAAAAAGTATGACAAATAATAACCCTATACTAACTCTATATTTGATTTTAGGTTGGCTTCAATTTGGTTTTGAATTTTTTACTCACATTCTGGTCTCTAATTTCAAAGTTTTAAAAATTAGGACCAAAACCAAATAAAAGTCGGTGATTTCACCCTGAACCACGGTACTCATCAAGTTCTGCTCATCCATACTTATTAAATAGGAGTCACAGTTGAATTAGATTGACATGTCAAACTGACTCAAACTAACTATTATCGGATCGATTTTTATTTTTTTTAATAAAAATCGATGATAAACCCAAATTGAAACCAATGCAAAATTTTAGGACGGATTTGGTTTAGATCGATTATACGATATGTTTGAGTTCATATTCATTTTCCCAAGAACTAGCCCATTAATCAACTCTAAAAATTTGTGAAAAAATAGTTAAATTTTAGTTGACTTAGGTCGATAGCACGAGAGTTTTGAATTTTACAAAACTGAATGTGAACGCGAACTGAAACTGACCCAAAATTCTAGGTTGAATTCAGATCGATTATCCACTTGGTTTCATTTTGTATCTAATTTTATAACAACTAACCCATCAGATCGAGCTATACCAGATCTCACCCCTATTACTAAAGCCAACAAAAATAATATTCAACTTCAGATTATATGGTCGGATTGCGTGAGGAAAAAATTATCCTGAAATGATATTTAGAACGTACCTGCTCCGGAGCGAGATCGAAGACTCTCCCTCCGATTGTAAACGAAACATTTGGCATGGATGATAGACTGCTACAATCTACAGCCGACTCTCCATTTGGACTAGGGAGACGGTCACAGAGCTGCAAGTGCAAATAGACAATATGAGAATCTTTAGAGGGGATAAGCTCCAAGATAAACAAAATTACATGACCTGATTGGCATAATTCAAGATCTGTTCTTCAGTTTCGTTCTGTTTAAGTTGATTCCCTATCCACACAACTGCCATCTCGCAAGCTGAGCACGTCGCATCGTGGATGGCACCGGACGTCTTGTCTGAGTTCATGTTCACAACGCTCTGGATGCCCATGCTTTAGGAAAATGGTAATAATAGTGTAAGTTATCTCAGCAGCTCTTCAAGTTAAAGATCAAATTTGTAAATAAAGACTGACCTTATTCCACGCGTCCCGTCAAATGTGCATAGACCGATTTGAGAGCAGATCTTTTGCGGCTGTGCCTGAAAAAATGTAATATCGACATAGAATTCAGAGTTAAATCATTCCAAAGAAAATACTCGGGGTTATTAAGATACAAAGATGGTGTGATTTATGTAATATACCTCAGCCGTTAGCATATCGATTATGGTTTTACCGTACTGTCCCACCACTGTCTTGCATTGTTGACTAACTATTCCGGAGGCGCCAATCGCGTGATTTATTTGAGTTATTATGGTCTGCAAAATGAGCAGTATACTTTCACCAGTATTAAACTAAAATGTAAAAGTGAAATTCCATTCCAGAAACTATTTCAACAGCGGTGAAACCAATATACTCATTCGTGTTTCAAAATAAACTCATGCTCTAATCATGCATGGGTTATAACCTTAGCGTCTAACCAAATGAGTCAGAATACCGAGCCGTTATAGGATATGTTCCTCAAGAAAACACCTTCTCTAAGAAAATTATGTTCCCGAAAAAAGAAAAAAAAATGAAATGGCAGATTGGCTAATATATGAATATCAGAGAAATTGCTCGTCAGTAAATAAAGAACATAGAAGGTATAACAACAAGCCAAATCAATAAGAAATGCATAATTATCAGATGCTCCATGACATTTTCGGCAAAATACCCATAGAAAATAAAATAGGAAGTCCATATGCATATAAATCGTATTATTGACTAAATTTAAAAAAAATCTCATTTAGAAAGAAGCTAATTATAAAACAAGGGTGCATACCGTTGGACCAGCCAACAAAGAGGTTCCTGAGTCGGCAATAGCTGAACAGCCTTGAGCACAAAATCCTGAAAACCAATTTTTCGGCATCAGTAAGGAAGAGATCAAGAGTGGCTAAAATAAGCAGAAAAAAAATTGCAAAGATCAAGAAAAAGGAAGAAATTTATGTAAATACCACTTGTTTTGCCACCAATTAGGACATCGCCCATGTCAAACTGAAAAACAAGATAAATTCAAACAATATAAGATAAGAAAATACACCGAAGAAACCGAGAGTTGCGAAGTATCTTACCTGCCAATAGCCCTTCTGCGTCACAGGAACAAATGTATGCTCACCCTTAAAATGATTAGAATCAACCCCACCAAACACGATCTCGCCCCCTTCTTCTCCTTCGACATTGCGGTTTAACCAAAATGAAAAAACTGGTTCTCCAACAAGACCTTGATTGACCATTTCATACCAGACAGGAACAGCATTACCAACTGAGATCTCTTGAAATCCCAGACCAAGAATACCATCGAACTTTGCTGCCAAGAATGTTATGCCAGGCTCTTTGGTAGCTTCAATAAAATTCTAAGTACAGGCAACAAAATAAAGACATCTTCTTAGTATGATGAAGAACTTGATGAGTGTACGGAAAAGTGCATTTTGAGAACAACAACCTGATCCTTCACACGCAGATCGCCAACTTTAACATGGTCCTGGCTAAAGTAACCAGAGATCGATCCAGTCCCATAATGAATATCTGCAGATTTTCCTGCTCGAAAAGAGAAAAAGCAACACATTATAACTTCATGTTAAGTAAGGTTTAATTTTCCCCATCATCTTCATTTTCAGTGAATAAACATTTAGAGAAAAATGATAAGCTGAATACCGTTCTTTGTGTAAGTACTTGATTGGCTGGACTTATACTTGGAGTGGAAGAAGCAAGCCACCTAGAGTTAAACTCGATTATATCGCTAGAGTTTAACTAATCAAATTCTCAAAATTCGAACTGGAGAGAAAATAAAATTTAAGAGACTCACTGAAAAGTAGCATTTTGCAGAGGGCACCCATAGATTAGAACTTCCAGTGTCGAATACAACAGTGAATTTCTGGGATGGGGTACCAACGCCAATCTCACCAAAATACTGGGCATCCATGTAGTTCTTCAGCGATACAATATCAGTGTCTCCAGACACTCCATTGTTACCTCGTAAATGGCATTTGCGGAAACGATCTTTCAACACTTGCTTTTGCTTAGAAGCTGCAAGCCATTCACTTAGATCAAATTTCTTCTTTTTCAACCCAATTCTCGTCAACCCCTTATTTGGCATTGCATGAACCTCCAGCGATAGCATTAGGAAGAGAATAAAAGCTGTCAAACTGGCTAGATCTTTTGCACCCATTTTCAGCTCTGCAAAACCAATCGCAAAACCTATTTTCATCCTTAACTAGAATACGCGAAGTTAATGACAAAAAACACACGATCTGATTAAGCCAAAAAGTCCCATATTTGACTAACAAGAAAGAAAAAATCATCCAACATCTCGCTCAAGCAAACACGCGATCTGATTCAAACAGTACACATATGAAAGAGGAAAGAGGAAATAGCAATTCATTTCTAGATCCACTTTCAATTTCGATAAGAAAATCCTAGAAAGTTCGCCTCTGCTCATTAAGATTACAGAGCTGACCGAAAAATAGCTCAATAAACAATCGAGAATTGATTACGGAGATTACGAACTTTTATCAACAGAAAGGAATCACGCATAATTCCAACCCTAAAATCAAATCCAGAAATATAAAAAAGTACAACAAAAAAAGGCTTACGCTGCTCAGTTCTACCGAGAAGAGGGGGCAGTGGACGGAGGAAGATAGAAACAACGATCGAAACTCTAATGTCAGAGGAAGAAAGACAAAAAGGGCAAAAGAACTTCCGTTTTGAACCGTCGACAAGATTTCAGATCTCAATATCCAACGGCTGCAAACGACGCTGACGGAGATTGACTATTTGCTTACCAAGGTTCCTGCTGTCATAGGTTGTCCACTGTGAATTGCAGGTTTTGTTTCGTCGTCCCAATCTCTTCTGCTATTCTGAGCTCAACAACCAGTCCCAAGTCCTCCTCCCAACAGATAATTGATTCTGACCGTTCGATCATTTCTACGATTGCCCATTAAGAGATTATCCAAGCCCACTGCACATGAAGAAGATTTGCACAAAGTACAAACCCAAACATAACCAAATCATTCAAAGAAAATCTTTACTACAAAAGTGTTTTAGAGTCTTCATCGGTATGACATTCGAGTCGGTCTTTATGAATGGAAGACTTATCCAATTAGGTGGGTATCTGCCAATTAAGTATAATAATCTAATCACTAATCATTAAAAAGAAAGACTAGTTGGTATAAGACAAAAGTAAAAGATCATTTGGGAAGGTTCTGAAATCAGACAATTAAGTAACTAAGTAATTACAGACAGGCTCCACGAGCGTCGGCCGAGAACAGATGAGACAAAGCTTAAACGGACGGCGGAGAAAGGTCTCTGTCTGCTTGTCAACTACTCCGAGACGGTTTTCTTGACTGCCAAACACTACACGCAACGACTCCACCAAAAGACTTAGAATTTTTTTTGTTTTCTTCGTCCCCCTGTCTTCCTTTTATTTTATTCTCCGGTTCTTTTCTTCTGGGGCTGGCCTGGTATACCACGGAGTTGAACAAAACATGGAGAAACACGCTCTCCAGATCATTACAAGAAGTAGAAACAGACGTGCTTTCCTCTCCCTTTTGTTTAATATTAAACTATAATTGCCAGTTGGAACACGTATTATTGTGATGTCAAAGAATGAAAGTCTGTGATTTCCAGAAAAAGAAGGAAAGAAGGATGCATGATGATGAGCTTCGTTGGTTTTGGAAACCTAGAAAAAGGAAAAGATGAGAACTTTGAAGAAAATGATAATGCCACGGAGCTTCAGTCCCCTGACAAACTCGAACTGCTGATTTTATTGCTGATGTTACAGTTATTCGCTTCGCTGTTTTTGACGTTGTTTTGACTTATATTGTTGGATTGACCACCTCCAATAATAGAAGTGATCGCTGCGGCTAGCGCCGCCGTGAAGTTTGGGTCGGCGGCAATGGCCGCCGTTGCTGCGCTGAGTGTGTCCGTCATCGCGTTCAGTTGACCGTGCTGGCCGGCGCTCTCCGGCGACATTTGCAGCCCGGAGAATTTCGACTGGTTGTACAGCGCCTGGCCGAAGATTTGACGAAGCAAATTGGGCGGGGTGTTCGACGATTGGTCTGGAAATGGGATTTGAAGATTGCTCGGCGGCCTTTGAAACTGTAAAGGGTTGGTGGGAGTTTGAGTAAGGTCTAGTGTAATGGTGGGAAATGGGGCTGAGGCTGAGATTGTAGCCATGCTTGAGGAGCTTGGGGGGAGAGTTCTAGTGAGAAAATTTGGGTTCATTAGATTATGATCGGCGCTGGACATCGATCCTGTGAGTAGCATTCTCGCCGCGGATGACGTAGTTGAGGCCATCGCCACCGCCGCCGGCGGTAATGGGTGGTTGTGATTTCCTTCGTATGTTGTTACGAGAACTGTACGATCTTCGGCGCATCTTTGCACCTGTAATTATTCAAAAGATTTTATTAAACTTCATAAAAAAACCTAGTGATCTAAGAGATGAGGTTAAAAATAGAAAAAAAAAATGAGCAACTTACTTGTTTTCGAACTGGACAACCGGTGGCCATGGTACATCGATAGTAAGCTCGAGGACATGGGTTTCCCTTCGCGATTTTCTGTCCATATTTTCTCCATTGACATCCATCTGTGATCTGTAAAAATCGACAAACGTTATTAAACTGAAGATTCTCAGTAAAATCGAATCAAATTATCTCAGCTAAGATGATTTCATGACCCACCATAGGCTGCTCCGATCGAGCTCTTACTGAAACTCGAGCCTTATTCATAGTGGCCTCAGTTTGATCGACGTCTTTACCAGAATTCAACGTCCTGACCTTATTTGGTCCCCACTCTTGAGAAGCTTGATTGGAACTGTTATCCTTCTTGTCTTTCTCGAACGCTGCTCTTTCCCAAGCGATCTCTCCGCTATTCCCCAACGATCCTGACCGGCGATCATTCGCTTCCGACGAGGACAACGACGGTTCATCGGCGCCGGCGTCAGTAGCGAGACCAAGATCCATGAATTGCCTCGGAACCAGGGCTCCTTCATTGCCACTGCGCTTATAAGATTCCTCCATCTCTTTACAACCACCATCTTTTTCCGCGATTTGATTGGTATTTTTATTCTGCATTAAAGTCATTAAATGCATCTGCAGGGCCTGGTAATTTATGTTGACTTGATTAAGCATGTCTCGTAAACGTTGATTCTCCATGTTCATCCTCTCCAGCTCAGCTTGCAAGACTACCAACTGAAACAAAGAAAGCAATATTGGTCAAAATGAATCAAGATGAGAGTTATGATTAAAGAAAAAGATTCACGTTCTTCACCTCATTTTTAGCTCTCTTATCCTCAACGTTAGGAGATATGCCGTCGTCGACCACGGATTGGTCGCTATTGGTATTCGTAGTAAGAAGATTCAAACCAGTCTAAAAAACCCAACCATGGATTCAGAAAACGAAAAACAAAAAAAAAACAATAACAACTCTGAAAATCTGAGATGGAGGGTCGCCTACGTTAACGTTAAGCTCCAACTTAGTCCGACCGACACCCGAGTTGTCCTTCTCACCGGCGCCCATGGCGGAATCACGGAGTTTGTCATCAGCAAAAAGGTTCATCTCGTCGACAATCACGCGGTTCTCGTCGGAGGGCGGGAAGGAGAGGTGGTAAGTGAGGTATCCATTAAAACCAGTTTTCTGCAGTTGGTCGGAGAATCAAAAGGGTGCTGGGAGAAGGAGTTGAGAAGCGTAGGCTTGTGGGGAAGAAGCAAAATGGATCTGATGAATCAATGGAGAGTCCACTTCCTCTGGCCATAAATCCACGAAGAGCTCAGAGAGAGAGAGAGAGAGAGAGAGAGGGAGAGTCTTCAAAACGGGGCAGAGGACTCGGCAATAAAAAGGGAGGAAGAGAGGGGGCTTGACAGTGAAGAAGAAGACCAAAAAGTAGAACGAGTATTTTAGTACTTTAATTATGGGTACAAGAATTTAGGTTCGACGTTCTTAATGTTAGAATTGTTACCCTAAATATTAAGATAACTTCTTGAAATATCAAATAAATATCTCATATCTCTTGACCGTTGAATCACTGTGATTTAATTTATCCGGCTGGGTTACGATCCTTGGGTTGGGTACAAGTAGGAGTGGGCAACCCGAACTGATCCGTTGGACTCGATCTGATCCGTACGGATCGGATCAAACGGATCGGATCCACGGGTCGAAAATAAACAAACGAGTCGAGTCCAAAAAAATTATTTCGGATCAGATCGGATTGAGCCATGATCCGATCTGATCCGATCCGATCAACGGATTAGGGCAAATAAATTAAGAAGTGCTTCACTGTGAAATCAATGAAAAATGAAACCGCCAAGCTCGTGTGAGCTCCTGATTCCTTCTTCGCATTGCAACTTCACCAATCACCTCCCCATTCAGTTTTCTTTCTCCGTTTAGATCTTTCCAGATTCCAGGCAGTTGCGATTTGGTATTTCGCATTGTCTGTGTTGTTACCTTTTCGCGCCGCGACGATCTAATTTTCTACTCGGAGCAGCTTCTTTCCCGGATAGCACCCCTTGAGTAAATTTGCTTTCTCCTATTACTTTGTTCTACTTTTGATCAAATGTCTATCGGTTTCTTCTTCGAGTCATTCAACTTCAACGAAATGAATTCGGATTTCTTTCTTTTTTATTCTCTCGATATTTTTATGCCTTCTCTTCCTATTTTACAACGAAAAAGTTTTGAACCCTGGAAAGTTTTTCGAAGACTTTGACAGAATAACTAGTATTGGAATGATAAGTATCCCAAAAAAATGTCAGATAGAGGATAGCCAAGTCCAATCCGATTTGGAATTCTAAATTAAATTCTTAATTTTCTATGCAAGCATGTTTTTTTTTTCTCTGGCGTCAACGCTGAGGGCTTCAATGGAGTTACTGGTATCTACTGGATTTGTGGACGGAATTTTTAGAGTCTGCAGAATTTTTAGAGTTTGCAGAATTGTTGTAAAACTGATTTGTGGACATGTTTTTTAGAGTCTGCAGAATTTTTAGAGTCTGGTTGACAAATATAGTGAACCAAAATCGTTGAACTTCTGGTCAAAACAGTTAACTATTCTAGATGTTTTTTTTATTATACAAAGTGCATAGACAACAGAAAATGTTCTAATGTTTATGTCATTGCAAGTTGAGAGGGTGTTGCTTTTTCAGAATTTGAAGTTATTCATTTGTTGATCTAGTTTGTGTCACTGTTGCACCATTTTGCTTATCTGGTGTTGCAAATATATTCGATTCAGATAAAAGTAATAGGTAATTTTGAAACTGAACTTTATGGATTTTTATTGATGTACTTGTTTGATATATATTTTCTTACATTAATGTGTGATAAAATACACTGATATGGTCTTTTTATTTCTTCCATTTCTTTTCAAAATAATGTTCATTTATTTTTCAGGATGGAATCACAGTCACAATCTACTCAGGCATCAGAATCTACTCTGGCTGCGACGTCGAAAAAAAGAGTGTTTAGATCCTATGTTTGGGATCACTTTCAATGGGATGATACTACCGATCCGATCCGACCCAAAGCATCGTGCAATTATTGCGGACAACAATATGTATGCGACAGTAAGATAGGCGGGACGTCTAATATGACACGACACTTACAGAGATGCAAGAAATATTTTGCTGAAACTGATAAGAAACAACGGACGTTGCCGTATGTTAACGCACCAGAAGGAAAGTCATCAACCTCCACTTATTTGCCGGAAACATCAAGACAGGCTTTAGCTAGAATGATAATCAAAGAAGAGTTGCCTATGCGAATGGTGGAGTGGGGTGGGTTCAAGGAATTCGTGGATACTTTTCAAAGGGACTTCACAATTCCATCACGTAGGACGGTGACAAGAGATATAGAACTGATTTATAGAAAAGAAAAAAGGCAATTGGCGGACTACATCAAAAAAAGTAGTCAACGAATCTGTTTACGACAGATTCGTGGACTTCTCTCCAAAATGTCAATTACATGGTGGTTACTGGGCATTTTGTTGATGGTTCTTGGAAGCTGCATAAGAAAATTATGAATTTTTGCAAGGTAGAAGACCACAAGGGAGAAACATTTGCAAACAAGCTTGAGAAATGTTTACAAGAATGGGGGACTGAGAAGGTTTTCACCATTACAGTTGATAATGCATCTTCCAACAACGTTGCCATCGCACAGTTGGTTCGAATTTTGCGGCACAGACAAGGGTTGGTTTTAGATGGAAGTTATGTCCATGTGCGTTGCTTCGCGCACATTCTCAATCTCATTGTCATGGAAGAACTTAAAGATCATGAAGCTTCAATTGACAGAGTACGCAATGCGGTTAAGTATGTCAAAGTTTTGGACTAGTGATGTTGGCTCAAACGAGGCTACATCAGAATACAAAGACTATTTACATGACAAAGTTATTCAACACTCGAAAAACTTAGATGTTCTTGCTTGGTGGAAAATGCAAGAACAGTATCCAGTGTTGAAGCTAATCGCAAGAGATGTCTTAACGATTCCGATCTCTACAGTATCTTCCGAATCAGCATTTAGTTGTGCGGGACGCATCATTGGGGAATCACGTACTTCTCTATTACCGACAACAGTGGAAGCGATTATTTGTACGCAAAGTTGGATTCGTTCGACGACTCCAACTTTGGCCGAGGGTACTGAGGATGTGGAGGAATATGAGACTATTGACGAATGTGTGTACTCTTGATTTTATATTCTTGATTTCAAATTTTCAATGTTAAGTATTTACTCTTCATTTTATTTTCTAACTAATTATTTGGTTTTGTATAGAACTTGCAGCCTACAATCGTACAAATGATCTAGATGCAGAAGTCGAAGGTACCGATGAGGTAGATGAAACAATTATTACATAAGGAGTCGAATGTATTGAATGAACTTTCTTGTGATATTTTTCTTTTGTGTTGCTGTAAAAGTTGAATTCTGTTCTTTGCATGATTTCAGAACTGCTTTTGAGAATTAAGAATTTTTTAGAATTACTAATCTGTTTGTGAATCTGTTTGAGAATTGAAAATTGTGAATCTGTTTGTGAATTTTTTAGAATTTTTTTCTTAATCCGATCCGATCCGATCCGTTTCGATCCGATCGGATCAGATTAGGGTCACTTTTTTCATCAACGGATCGGATCAGGTCAGCTTTCATATTTTCGAATCCGATCCGAACAAGTCGAATCGATTGGGTCAGAATCCGATCCGTTTTGACCCGTTGCCCACCCCTAGGTACAAGTATTTTAGTAGTCGTTAAGTCCTAGTCTTATATCAATATGTCGTTATTTTCCATTTTCTTATTTTTCATTTTTTATGGCTTACTAGTAATTAGCAATTAATTTCTATAAATAAAGAGGATTACAATATTTCCTCTTCGAAGAGCGTGGGCACGTGGAAGGTGGGACCACGTCAAGAAAAAAGTTATTTAATTAATCGATTTTTTATTTTTTAAATAAATCGTCAAAATCTGTGGCCAAAAGGCGTTCCTGAAATTTCACCGCCCCGACTGTCCCGGCGCATCTCCATCGAGTTAATCCAACGGTTGTGTTTTATGGACACGTCGGACGGATTAGGATCTTGATTGACGGGTTGACTTGACTCCGTCAGCTCTATAATTTGGTCAGTTACCCATTTCCTCGTGCCTTTCTTCTTTTTCAATTTCTTTTTTATTTAATTCCAAATAAATCAAAATTAAAAATATAAGCAAAACCTCAAAATCAACGTCCAAATATCGCAACTACTCATTTTCTTCGTAATTTTTTCGATAAAAACCGATCAGTTGACCATGACGATGATTATCAACTCACTATTGTCCGCCCATTTCAAATATTATATCATTAAAATAAATTAACATAATTGAATACTTCGAATGCAAACAGTAATTTTTTGGACAGCGGTTCACACGGCTCCCGATAATGATGTGCGTCAATACAAAATCAACTTAACAAACGTTAACACGTAATCATCTAAATCTTAAACAATAGTAACAATCAGCAGTGTTACATGTAGGGGTGGGCATCGAATCAGATTGAGATTAATTCAATCTAATCCGATAACAATTGGATCAACAATTTTAATCCGATTAAAGAAATCAGATTGGATCGGATTGGATTTTTAAAAACCTTTAATTCATAAATTTTCAGTACTCCGTCGATTCCTCTTCTGTTCTTCGTCGTTTTTAACGAATTCACTCATTTACAATTACAGCTACAGAAATAATTTACAAATCCAAAATCAAATCTTCATACCTATTTATATATTTGTTTATGTTTTTCGAGGCCGTCGTTGGAGGGAGACTCGGAGTCTAGAAATTGGGACAGGTAATTTTCGAAGTAGCGGAGTCGAGAAATTGGGACAGGTGATTTTCGAATTCTAAAATCGGAGTCGAGGATGCTGAATTATTTAGGGTTTCGACTTTCGACTTTCGGCCGATTTGAATTAAGCAATCTGACTTTCGGATTAGATCGGATTCACTATTGGATTTGGCTTCGAATCTGATAGCCAATCCGATCCGATAACGATCTGAAAGTCGGATCAAATGAAAAACTTTTCTACCGAATACCTGATCTGATCCGACCGAATCCGGATCTGCGCTCCCCTAGTTACATGGTTGGCCAATTTAAATCTGTTTAATCTTTTAAACGTAATAAAAGCTTGATTTTCTTTCTAATTATTCGAGTGTTAGAAAGGTAAGGCGTCATTTTCAAGGCATCTATTTACTAATTTGGTGATTAATAAAATAAGAAAAAGAGTCAACAGTAGCAATAAATCAGATTTGTGTCTTCGTATTAGATTTTTTGTTATGCCGATGATGTTTTTGAAATAATTTTCTCACGTAAATATTAGTCTCACGTGATGTCTTACTTTTCCAGCCAAATGGTTCGTGGTTAAATCGTTCTGAATCGTGTTTTCATCGTAGTCACGACTCACTGTCGTGAACAGAGGCAAATAAGAAAACAAACGAAGGATGGAGCCCTATTTTTTGTTAGGAAAGTAAAAGGGAGGAGTGAGATTCACGTGAACATTTGTACACAACTTGACATGGAACGAAGTAGGGGTCCATCTTTTGATTTTGATTTTCCAATTGGGTGGGAAAGTTAGGCCAAGCTCTACACGCACGCACGCTCGTTCGACACAAACCCTAGCAGCTCAAATTTCCAAACTCTCTCTTTCTCTGTCGAGTTCTGTGGTCTGTTGTTGGCCCTTTTGTCTGCTTGTCTGTGCAGATATTTTGGAATATTGAAAGGGAGAAGAAAGGAGCCAATGAAAAAGAGGGAAAGCAGCAGCTGAGTGAAGGATACAAGAAAGTCATCTCAGCATTAAATAATGCAAAGCTAAGACAATATGTCGACTACAGCCACTTGGTTGCTGTGGGCAATAATGGAGGATAAGCTGTCCCTTTTTTTGAACAGTTTCTCGTATGATCCTATGGCTTCCCATGAATGCACAGTTTCTCTTCGCTTCACTTTCTTATCGTGACTACCGTAGTCCGATGAATGGACTCCTCTGGTTTATTTATCAAACTGGAAGATTGGACGATCGGCTGTGTTAATGCAATTTATATGAAAAATACTAGATTGGACCGGTTCGTGTATTGCCCGCCCCATACGACACCACTGCAACATCTCCCTCAATTCCCCTTATTAATTCTTGTTCAACGTTGAAAGCTTCCTTCTACGTCGAAAAAGATGGAATTGGGTTCAATCTCGATGGAGGTGCATTGATTTAAATTTGAACCGAAGGCTATCCAAGTCACTCGTTTCCCGAGTTTTTGACAGGTAAACATGAACGAAACCTTAAAACCACGAACAATACAGCAGAAACTGCGAGAGGTAGATTTGAATTTGAGCTCATTTTATATGCTCCTCTTGATCCAACTCGGGTTCTCATTTCGCCCTTTCAACGGCTGTGATCGAGTCTGAGCTGCCTGTAATGGAGTCGTACCTCTGAAAGATGTATGCCAAGAAGACACAGCCGATGAGAGGCACGTACTCGTTGGCCGGGCACTGCTTATTTGAAACGCTGGGCGTTCCCGTGGCCGGCCCATTCGACCAGAACACATAACTCAGTAGCTCAGCCCCCTTCGCCCCCATGAACCGGTCTGGTTTAAAAGTATCGGGCTCGTCAAAAACTTTCGGGTCTTTCATCACCAAAGGCTGGTACCCGCAGAGCAATTCTCCTTTTTTGACCTCGTAGACCGAGTCGTGCGAACTCAGCTGGAAATCCTTCCTGGCTCGGGCGAATTGTAGAGGAACCGGTGGGTTGAGCCGGAGTGTTTCGTAAACGACGGACCGGACCAGTTTCATCTCCTTCACCGAGTTCAAACTCAGTGACGAGTCACCCTTTTCCCGCACTTCTCCGACCAGCTCTTGCTGCAATCCTTTGTCGTTGATCACCGTATTCAGCAGCGCCGGTAGAAACAGAGAAAAGCCTCCAAATGCGTTAAATCCCAGTATAAAAAGAAGGTTTTGAATCGTTTCATGTTGACTCAGCCCGAACTCAGTCTCCCCCCTGTGCACTAAATCCTTACCTGCACCCAAAGAAAACGAAGAAGATGAGAAGACATTTTTTAACTAGTTAAACTCTTTCAGAAGCCCTAATCACCTTCATTCTTGATGAACTCGTACATTTTATTGTAGCCTCCGCTTACTAACACAAAAGGGTAAGCGAAAGAATGGAAGAAGATTTCTTCGAAAGGCTGGAAAGATCCGACTCCGGTGGTCGGAAGTAGCATGAGACCAAGCCAGGCGTCGAGAAATGCGAAGCCATCTTTTTCAATCTCCGGTGACGTTGAAGGATCGGCTCCGATCAGGCTCTTGGTGAGAAACTTGAGAATTAGCTCTTGCATTGGCACCAAATAGCTGACTGATCCTTTCTCTAAAACGTTGGTTTCAATCGAATCCCACATGTTGGAAAGGCTGGCCGTCAGCTCCGAAACCATGGTCCCGGAGCTCCGTTTTAGGACGTCCATGGCAAAACTTTTCACCTGCAGTCAAAATAGTGAGAAATAAAAGTGGAAAACATAGTCCATGGCATGACGTCATAATTCCCCCAACGCCCCAACAGCTTTTTGATATATGGTCCATCTCCATCCTTTTCATTTTATAATGAACCACAAAGATCCAGGACCACTTGCACGTGTGCGGGCCCCGATCCATCTTAACTGGTACGACGTACGAGTGATTCCAAACTTTGGACAAAATGCTATTCAACCTCTAAGTTCTTAAAACTAAACCAGTAACCCTAACTTCTAAAAACAACACTTGAACCCTCATGTCCGATGGCTTTGAAGACGCAACCAACAGAGTTTGCGTGCACCCGTTCGAGCTTGTAATTGATACAGGTCATGGTCATGACGCTAAACAAAGTTTAAAACTAACTTCTAGAACTCAGAAGCCCATGGAGTACTTTTTTTTTGCAGATTCCTTAAAATTTGGTTTGCAAATTACAACAAGCAGCGAAAAAAAATTCATTGCGCAGAGATAAAAAAAACAAACTAAAATTGATGCAACATGAAACCTAATAATTCGAAAACACTTTGCAGAGTAACAAAATCTCAAACATAGGTCGGAAGGTTTTAGGATATTGGATCCAAATTAACGAAGCTCGAAGCTAGGCAGTGGGGTAAGAATTTGAAAGTTGAACTTTAATAAACAGCCAAACTTTTGCAGAGAATAAGCGAAACATACCTTAGCGTGTAGAGGCTCAGAAGTATCGAGGTAAGCGCAAACCCTAATGTCGCCGGTGAATTTAATGCTGGGCATGAAATCTCCGACGAGAACATTCTTCTTCTCGACGACTTCCATGTCGAAGAGATACGAAAAAGACTTGCAGTCTAAAACTGTAATGATATTAGGGTTTATGTCGAGGAATAAAGGGAAGGTCGGAGGAATATTTGTTCGAAACACCGTGCTTTTATTTTTGTCTAATCTCTTACGAAAAAATGTATCTTGACCTTGAAACCAGAAATAGTCAAGCCGGTCTGACAACGGTCCGATAACCGGCAAGCCGTAACTTCCCGGAATCTCCTTTTTCGGCAAGCTCACCGGCGGCAGCGACGGTGACGGGGAGGTTGAAGGCACCGGTAGTGATGACGGACCGAGACTCATTTTCAACAACATGATTTCCGATTTGGAAACTGAACTGATGGGGAATGTTTATGCTTGTTATAGACGAGTATTCCACTGATTGTTGGTCACCTAGACACTGGCGTCTAGCTTTTGAGGGACCCGGGAAGGATTCCCTCATCTGTCGATTGCTGTTTTATTATACGCACGATATATGTTTTTTTTTTTGACAATTCAACAATAACTTATTTATATTAAAACTCGTTTTATTTTCGGTTGCATGGTGTTCTTGGCTAGACTTAGCACCTTGCAGCTCATTCTCAACATTAAAATTGTCAAATTAAAGATATGGTCTAAGCGGATTGTTATAATCCTTGTTTTTATTTTGACTACAGTAAAACTATTCCTTTAATGTTATTTAAAAGCTAGGGAAAGAGATACTAATCGACATTATTCTTTGTAATTTAGGTGTCATATAGATTTTATCGCTGTATTATTGAGATTGAATTATTACCAATTTGATTACGGAATTTGATTTATTGTCATCGAATTGTTACGTTTGTGCTCGTAACATTTAGGACCACGTTGAAATGTCAACACCTGTGCGATTAATTTCTTTGTCACTTTGTTAAAAAAACGTTGAACATGCATTCGTGTCATCAACGTCGAATATCGAGCGGAGTTACTTTAGAGGAGATAATAATATTGATGCATACTTTAGAGGTGCAAGTTTTTTCCATTTGTTTGTGTTCATGTAGCCGAGGGTTAAAACCATTCACAAAATAGATGATTTGGATAATTTAAAATCAATATCTAATGCTCCAAATGAACAAATAAAAAACATGGTTGCGTTTCGACATCATATAAGCTATTAGATTACTTTGATTTACATATTTTAATTCCTTTTCAAATTTTATTTTTTTTATATTAATTTTGTCAAAAATAATTAATGGGAAATAACAAAACCTACCAATATTAAAATTTGAAAATTCTTGGCATTTTCAGTCGACCTTTTTTGTAATTTCGGTCGACCGTTCTAAAGACTTGAAATTTTCTGAACAGTTTCGATCAATCCTTAATACAGTAACTGTATAACTATTTTATAAAACAGCTTAAACGAACTTTTTTTGAACGAAACTGGTAACACTTGAACGCACAAGTTAGAAATATTAAATAACTCCTTTTAAATGATGTTTTTAATGAAATATAAATTATTAAAATCATCATAAATATAATAAAAAAAATTATCGAATACTTGATAAATCAACGTAATATTTTCCAGAGTGAATTGCCTTTCACACCAAACCCAAAAGGAGAATGGATGTGGAAGAGGCACGTAGGGCTGGGCCAACTAACTGCACCAGTTCTTTTGTGTAGGACGGGTAAGTTTCAAAGGTTACTTGTTTAGACCAGAAACTAAAACCCAACATGACCTGAATTCAATTAATCTAGGCTAAAATAGTTGACCCGGCCAACCGGGTTTAACCAGCCTGGTCGGCAGACCAGAACTGGCTGGTTCGAAGCTGAACTCGAGTCTATTAACCCAATTCTGAAATGAAAGACAAAAAGATATGATTCCGAGCCATCTCGGCCATACTGTTACATGATCGACCGTGTAGACTTCAAACATATATCATGCAAACATGACATTAATAAAATCTTGGTCCACCGACGAAGGAGCTTGGAAATTGACTTTGACTTATTCCATGAAATGTGCATAATCATTCTTAATTAGGCTAAGATTATAATAATTAAGTAAATTCATGTCATGGAGACACTTTTAATTACTTCAAAACCCTAATCATGTGTTTAGACACTGCTACATGATCTAGGTGAAACATGCTTTTCAGGTACACTGGATTTGATGCCACCCAAATTTTACTTCCCTAAAATCATATCTTTTCTTGATCAGAATTTCTTTGTTTGCAAACCCTAAATCCACATCCCACCAAAAACAAAAGAAAACTTCTAACCCTAATCCTCAGCTGTGCTCCCATGCTTGATACGACCCTAGGACCATGAGCAGCGGGGTTGTGTGAACTATTGTCTCAGTCAATGCTTTAAACCAGGAATAAAATATTGGGATTCTAGCTTTGAATGCCATTTAAAGCTGTCAATGGTTAGAACATGTACGTGTTGAATTCTTAAAAGAAATTTGTGGACGGCAAAACCCGAGGAAGGGGACCGAGTCTTGTTGAGATCTTGGTGTTATTATTCAATTCTTCATTTGATTACGTTTAATTATGAATTCGAGATTCTATTTGGACTTTCAAAACGACAACCACCCAAATTACTTGAAAATGAGAGAGAGAGATAGAGAGGGAGAGAGAGAGNGAGAGAGAGAGAGAGAGAGAGAGAGAGAGAGAGAGAGAGAGAGAGAGAGAGAGAGAGAGATGGTCCATTCACAGCACAATATTAAAAGCCATGATTAGGTGTTAGGGCTGTTTCATCAATCCATG
This sequence comes from Begonia fuchsioides, assembly GCA_003255005.1. Classification (NCBI taxonomy): domain Eukaryota; kingdom Viridiplantae; phylum Streptophyta; class Magnoliopsida; order Cucurbitales; family Begoniaceae; genus Begonia; species Begonia fuchsioides. Next base: position 533,943 of record QAOC01051215.1, on the reverse strand, counting down.
TCTAATATGTAAGAAGTGGGCGTTGCTTTCTTCAATTCTTAGTCTAAAAAAATGAAATCTATCTCCTAAAATGTCTTCCTTGATTTCCTCTCTTGGGAAAGCAAACTAAACATTTATCAGTTCTTTGATTATAACATATAATTGCCTCATAATATAACGCATAATCGACCTTGATTTAGCTGCTTTCAAAAGTCACTTTTGTTTCCCCCATTAAACCCTAAAAAAATAACGAAGAAAGAAGAGATCCACTGCTGTTCTCTGCACATTTTTCAAAGAAAAAGGTATGTGGGTCTGACCGTATGGAGCACCCAAACGTAGATGATCATTAGAAAGACAAAAGTTAACTCAAAAGGGTGAAGCTTTTTTGACTGCCTCTGCACTTCCAACCACCATACAAAGCTCTAATAACTCTCTGGCTCTTTCAATCTGAGATAAAAAAAATCAATTTCTATGCATCAGAATTTAGGTTTTATCTTTCAATACTCAAATCATTCAAAAGATGAATACTCAGGTGGGAAATTTTCGAAGAATGCGATGGCAGTTGTCAAAATTCATCGCATTTAGTTTTAATCTTGTTTGTGATCATGCTGATCTTCCCATTTCGGTTTTGATTTAGCCTCGGTTCTTCAAGGGTTTTCTATGAATATATTGATTGATTATTGAGGCTTATTTTCTAAAGCTCATAAACAATTCAATTGAGTTCAACGATTGTACATGAATATAATAATCAAAGAACGAAAAAGAGCATGGCTCCTTGTTCTTCCTGCAAATGCAAGTGTCGGCATCAGATATTTGACTTTGTCCCACTGCAGATTAAAAAAAGTACCTCATTTTGTACATACACGCTTCTTCTTTCATCATTCTTTTTAAATGCTTCGTATAGGTTGACAAGTTTGAAAATTCAGAAGCATAGACATAGCAAATCACAGCTCATAAACCCTTCCATATACCTTCATGTTTGATTTCATATTCATTATTTTATGTCACTTTCCTGATTGAATTCCCAAAACCCACCACCAATTCTAGGTCTCTAATCCTATGCTTCTCTTCCCTCATCACGAGCTCACATCATCACCCTTGATTCCTCATTAGACGGTGCTGATTCTTTTGATCATCATACTAGGTATAAAATCAGATGGCAGGTGTTTGAGAACCAGCGTGAGAAATAATATATATAAGAACTAGACTAGCCATCACCTTGCTTTTTCATACTCTTTTGGTCTCTCCCAGCCCAACTTATTGCCCCTCAGAGATGAATCGTTTTGATGGCTTTCTTCTTCTTATGATTATTCTCGTCATCAGCCCCAGGATAGACTCCGTTCGAACAAGATTTTATGCTGCAAGCGCAGAGTTTTTTCGTCCTTTTCCCGGGGCTCCATTGGCAAGCAAGGACGTGGATTATGATTCAGAGAAGAGAAGGGTTCCTACAGGATCAAACCCTTTGCATAACAAGAGATGAGATTTTCGTCTTCGATCATATGATTTATCCTCTTATATTCTCTCTCTTCATTTCTCGTCTGTTTCTTGTGTTTTCTTCGTAGGATTCTAGACCATTGTCTCTATATGATGGCTCTGAAATGGGTTCCGATAGCTCCATGATACAATTAGTTCTTAATATACAATTCAGATTGTAAGATATTTTTTGTACAGAAGGTGAAATCATCGAGAAAACCCAGGGTTCCCACTTCTTATATCGTTTTGCTGGGTACACAGTAAACTATATGTTCGACATTACAATGCCTAATTTTATTCCATTATTTTGTATTTTATGTGCAAATTATTAGTCTGGAATTTCCCATTTGTGTTATTTTAATGACCACTTCTTTGGAAGAATATCTGCATTATGAACTTTAAATTTTTCTGACAAGGTGTAACTAAATATACCATCGATCGGCTCCTGCTCATGCTCAGCAATGCAAAAGCAATAACTTCCTCAAATGATCTTCTGCCCAGTTTTCTTCGTGAGGTGGAAAAGGTTGCAAAAATGGAGTTTTAGCTTTTTATGGAGGTGAATGGCATAATATTCAGAATATTATCAAAGTAATATTCATAGTTCATATCATCATCTTTGTTCTTCTTGGTAAATGAACCCTATTATACTGTCTTTCCTTTATCCTTGACTGACATTGGGAAACGAGCTTCAAACCGATTCACACAAAAATCAAGGCTGCACAGACCCAGTTTGCTGATTTTGTTTTTTCTGATGGGATGTTTCTGCAGAGAGTTTGTAAACGAAAACTCACGAACTCATCACCATCCCCAAAAATTTATTAAATGCAGAGTGTTAATACCCTTTAATGCATTGAACAACCATGCAATCAAGTCTGGATATACACATTCTGCAGAAGAAAGAATCTTTGATCATTTGAGGATCCATCCTTGCTGCATTTAAGTTCAGCGAAAGAAAAGGGATGTCCAGCTTTATCATCAATTCAAACTACTCGTATTTTCGTTTCTCTGAAGAAGAAAGGTAATAATTTTCAAAGAGGGTACAGCCATGAAAGCAGTATTTCTCTCTTCTACCTTTTCTTTCTGCACTTGAATGAAGAAGAGGGGGGGAAATGAGAGGTGGGGCCTGGTTGAAGTGGGTACGGTCCAGTTTACAGAAGAGAGTTGAAGATACTGTTTAGTGCACCTACTTGTTAATGGAGTTTTTAATGCTTAAACCCCACCAATTTCTTTTCATGCGCGCATGTAGTTTTAAGACTGAGTTGAAGAGGTTATCATTCTGCTGTTGAATCTCTACTCCGATTATCTTCTTTCAGCTTTTTGCTTGAAAATTGATTAAACTAAGCAACTCTCGTTGTCTAATGCTGATCTTGTTTATATTTTGACGAATTAAATTAACTGATCTTTGTGTGTTTAAGAACATGTTTCAGACCCTTTGGCCCCAAAGATTCAACAGTTGAAACAAAAATGGACTTCAAAAAATTGGAGAATCATCCCTAACTAATCCAAAATAGGATCTTGTTCGATTATTTGCCTTTGGATCTGTCATCTCTAGGAACCCATTTAGCTAAAATATCATCTGGTTTAAAGAATTTGACAGAGTATTCTCGGCTTTCGTCCGATTCAAATAAACGAAACTCAATTACAGTCAGTGTACATCAGTAGCGGCCTTCTACTCAGTTTGTCATAACTTGTAATCTAAACCAGCTCCATACTTCCAAGCCTGGAGCTGTTGCTTCAACTCGTATTTCAGCTTCGACGGAAGCGAATTCAGAAATCGCCTAGAAATTAAAAAAAAAAGGTTAAATTTAAAGAAAGTTATAGGCGTTGTTTAAAGCTTTGGCTGGGGATTAAAGATAATACCTGATTACAGGATCAGCATAGGTGGAGAGAAACGTGTAATAGCCCAACATACTAAAATGAAAAAGCCAATCAAGAAGCACTGAAATTCCTACCTGGCCACAAAAAAAACCATGAAATGATTCCTCCCGAGCTTGCCAACGCAACGATTGAATCTTATATTACCTGTCTGAAAATTGATGGAATGATTTGAGGTCTGGTTAACATAACTACACCCAATGTCTTAGCTAGAGGCCAAAACTGTACAACATCCTGCCCAAAATAGTGAATTCGATTCATCGAAATTGTGTAAAGGAGTAAAAAGAAAATCATACGTAGTTTCGAGCAAACGAAAGGACGTAAACCTGAAGAAAGGGTCGGAGCACCGGATCTCCGAGACTCTGACAGGAAAACACAGATTTTTAGAAAGCAAACAAATTGAAAAATTGATATGAGAAGATATACATGGATATGTACCTGCATGCTTTGGAAGTTTACATGAAGAAGCTCGGTGATAAAATCCGGTGGAACGGTTGACTGCTGCTTGGCCGACATTGCTCTTTGAAATAACCATGAAGCACTCAAGTTCGGCTGCATCGAACATTATGTATTTCAGATTCGAGTTCTTTATGGGAAATTAAATTTCATAACGTCACGGACCATGTACGGATTCAACATCGACAAGCTGCGCGAGTCAAGAAAGTCTCCACTTAATGCTTCAAGGATTCCTTAATGAATGAAAAGTCATTAATTTTCAAATATTTCCAGATTAGAACATTAATCAAACGAACTTTTATTCTGAAGTAGGATTTCTGCGTTTATAGGAAGCACGAACCATCGGTCAGTCTCTCGATGTGCCTCGTCAAGCTTCCAAAACCACCAAATGAAACTGGCGATTGTACGCCACTAGCATCGCCAAACTGCACAAAACATTGTGCAGCAAATGGAGCCTTTAACGTTCAAGAAAATAATCTAAAATGAAAAGCTTCTAAGATTGTACCTGTAAGACACGATCAAAAGCAGCTGACAAAGGACTGTTTAGAAGAGAAAACCAGGATTAAGAACTCTACTTTTCTTTCTGCATCAAGTTTTTATTTTTATTTTTTTTAAATAAGGAAAAAACTACATTTTCGAGTTCATTCAGGAAATAAAAAATTGATAATATTAATGATGCTCGAAGATTTTTGAAATTGAAAGTGTACCTGTCTCGATAAGCAGGGAAAATGCCGTATATAACTCTAAATATCTCGATGTCATCAAGAGAGACGCCCTACCACATTAATCAGTAAGCACGATCGCTTCAGAAATTATGATTCAAAGAAACAAATAATATTTTGTAATTTCACGATCCCATTCTTTCAATTTATAACGGACTCTAGGATACAAATTCCATCTATTTTTCTTCGAATTTTTTCATTGATAAGGAAAGGATTTAATCCTTTTAAGAAAAAAAAAGTTTATGATCGAAATATAAATCAAACGAAAGACCCTGAACTGTGTTTCAACTTAGAGGCTAGAAAAAACAATATTACAGACTGCAATTAAAAATTAGACCTGATACTCAGGCATCAAATCCCAATATTCTTCTAATAATTCTTCCAATTTCGGAGATCCTGGTTGCGGATAGATATAAGTAAACATGTAAGTAGTGCGATCTGATGGACCAGAGCCAGCCGGAAACGCCTGCAAGCATTAACAAGAACTTGTATTCAACGCAAAAAAAGTCTTGGTTGAGATGCCATGGCAACAAAGAGCCTAATTACCTCCCAAAAAAGTTGTACTTCTGAGTTTGCAATCTTCCTCACGGATGAACTGCTAAAAATAACATCACTTGTGATATTTTCTTTGAATCCTCGACCACATGATCCAACCACGAGACAGACACCATCAGGCTTTTTGCCACGTCTCATCTGCAAAATCACTATATGCGATGATGTGAAGCCATATCAGGCGTACTTTGGATAAAATAGTTCTTATATTACCTGCTTTACTACAGGGGAAAAATTCCCCATTGCATCGATAATAAGTCGACACGACATGATTTTTCCATCGGCAAACTGCGAAATCTACAAAAAACCAACATCATTTTTAAAGTTAATCAAGTTAAGAAATTCTCTATCTGCCGTTCATTAACGTTTACAACTTTTATTTACTCACCGCAGCATCATCAAATACGGAAATGGTGGACAAATTGCAGCCCTCAAAGATGACGCCACCAAGGGATAGAAAGCGTCTTTTTACAATCTCTAAAAGCTTCATAGGTCTGAGATAATGGAAATTTATATGAGAAAAAGAATATGAACTGCACTGAATTGCTGGTGAAGGTAATCTCGCCCTTAATGGTGTCATTCCCTTATCATTCTTAATATTCAGAAAACAGTAAATGAAATTGCTGACAATGTTAATTCAATTTTTAATCCTGTCAGAGCAACGAATATGATCCATGCGAGAATGTAAGAAGAATGAGATAGTATAGCTTACGAGACACCGAGATTGAGAATGTTTTCAACCCATATCTCACCTTTTCCTTCGAATCCGCATCTGTTCTATTCAATCCATAATTAAAAGAAAAGGTGAAGATGAAGTAAGTGAAAAAGTATCTTAAGCTTCCCATAATTGAAATAAAATAACAAATAAATTAATTCCTCTTTAATATCCATTTTCCCTTTAAAAACATAAATCTAAACGAGCCTTGATTCTTACAGGATTGAAAGCCACAGCTGTAGCCCTTTCAATGTCGTCTTCCTCCAGAATTCCAACTCTAACGAGTTCCATGAGTTCTGTCCTTGATATGTTCCATTCTTGTTCCCTCTGATACAAATTATCCCGATTACATCAACATTTCGAAGATCCATTAATCACTTCACGTAACAATTTTTTTTCTTGGCAAAAGTATAATGTTTACCCCTTTCAAGAGATTTCTTTCAACTATGCCGACTCGAAGACCTTTATAAGTTAATGCAGTAGCAATAAAGATTCCTAAAGTACCGCCACAGACTACGACATCAAACACATCGGTGGCATTGTTGGCTAAATCAGAAGAGCTAAATGAACCCGTGATTCTCGATACGATTTTCGGTGGTTCTTGTGCAGCTGCAAAAATATACACAATAATTGAAATGACAATATCATTGGCAAGTACAGTCAATGAAAGAATATTTCAATATCAAAATGACCTTCTTTGGATGAGCAAATACTGGACCAAAGTTGGTCCAATCTCTTCAGAGCATTGTATGAATATGCTCCACCAGCACCACCAACTTCTCCCGTTTCCGGTATTTCCTCCATTATCCTCTTGAAACATAGCCATGGGCACAAGAATTAGTGACAGCATAAAACAAAATTTAAGACCAGACAATTCGCATAGTGATCTTCTATTATATCCAAGAATGTTGATAGCTACTAAAAACTCTATTTATGGTTTATCCTACACGGCTACACCAGTCTCCAAATCTGATATATTAAATGAGAAAAAGTGAGTTTTCTACAGCTAGCCAGATGCAAATAAAATCAGCACAAACTAAGATAACGGGTCCCTTCGATTTCACTGCATTAGAAAAGGAAAAGATCTCATTAATACATCTGATAATCAATTGAAAGAGATTCCAAGATCAAAACTACGAAGACAGAATCACATCGGAAAAACAAAAAGAAACGTCAGCTACAGAAGTTCTGATTAATCTAATCGTGAGGCTGAGTAACATAGGCAAGTAATCTGGTCTTCTCTTAACTATCCCTCGAACAATATCGGTATAATGGATCTCTCCATAAATAAGTTCCAGGCGATACGCCAACTATCTGAAACAATCTGAAGATGAACCGCGACCAGCTAACTTATCTACAACAACATTAGGCATTACGCCCAAAAGTGGAACAACCCCCACCGTCGAGCTATAACGCAGTAGCGCGGTCATCCAAGCCTGAAAATTTGAAGAAAATGATACCTGGGTCCTAGAGGGAACTGCTTTGGTCTGTATTTGAGCTTTCGAGCAGTGCTTTCTCTGAACTTTGATCCGTCGACTTTGAACAAATGGGCTCCCATTTGAGTACAGCGGCAATCCATAAATTGTTCGATATTGAATCAACAGCATGATCAAAACTCTCTATTTCTCGCGCAGTGAACAGTTGTTTACAACTGAAGAAGAAGAAATTGCCACTGGATTAGACCGTAGACGGAGAAAATTGGCCAATGGATTGTAGTGTGAGCACCAAAACCGAACACGTTAACGACCATGCTGTCTGTCGTTTACCATTTTTTCGTATAAAAATTGAAAATAAAAGAAAAACTTGTAGACCCGGTTGCCGGTATCTTTAATATTAATCCGTCGGGTGACCTTATCGGGACAGGATAATCCATCTTCTCGCCAGTTCAGTACCTTCGCTGCTTCGTCTCAGTCCCTCCGGTACGATCTTTTCTTCTCTTTACCCTTTGCCCCCATGGAAAGCTTATATTTTTTTAGAACGATGATTCTGTTAACGATAGACCCTGATTCCGTCTATTTTCCTTTTAACGAATGTTGTTTTCTTTTTTCGAAATGAATTTCTTGACATTACTGTTACTCTATCGAAGGTCTGGGTAGTCTAGTTTTGAAATACTTAATTTGGTTCAGATAAAGCTTCAGGAAGAGCTCCATAAGGTGCAGGATGAACGCAATAGGAATGGAAAAAGCAATCGCTCCTACCTTCAGCTCCTTCACCGACAAAAGAAGAACCAGAGTTCAGGCAAAGCCGAGAAACACCGGCCAACGTTACGGCATAAAGGCAATGCGAACGGAGAAGCCTCTAGAAGAACTATACAACATCAAAGTAGAACGGAAAGTTACGCCGGAGCGTCTGTTGGAGCTCGGAGTCTCACGGTGGTCGATGTGGAAGACCGGAAAGTGTAAGCTTCCATGGGATTGGCAAGTAGACCAGTTGGTGTACATCGAGGAAGGAGTCGTGATCGTCGTTCCCGAGGGTAGCAAGCAGTCCATGAGCTTTTCCGCCGGAGACCTCGTCCGGTACCCTAAATGGTTCGAGGCCGATCTCTATTTCGGCGGTCCGTACCAAGATCGCTATAGATTTCGAGCATATGGAGATGATTGAAGATTATCTTCTCTGCATCACAATTTTCATCATCTATCTTCGTCATCGTTAGTTCATTTTACTTGCTCTGCTATGCATTTAGAACAATTATAGGAACCATTTTCAACTATGTCGAAGAAAAGCAAGATTTCCGTCTAAATATGCTTAAATCTTGAAAGTTTACAGTAATTTTTTGGTTTGCAAGCTACGGAAACGAAGATCATTGCTAAGAATTTCTAAACATAATAACCTCTGGTTCGTGCTAGTAATATCTTTGTCTGTACAGTTCCTCAAAATAAACAGATCGCCATATCCGATAACACTAGCTGAAATCCTCCATATGAAAAAAAAAAAAAGAAGCTGATTTGCTTGATTCCTTGTTCCCGAGCTTCAGCTAATTTGCTCTTTTGACCAGTTATCTCTTCCTCCTCTTCGGCTCCACCTGAAACAAGGTTGAACACAGCTCTCAGTTTTACCAAAATTGACAGCAATTGACTCCATTGGCTCAAGCTCAGATACCCAAAGGATTCTTATGACAATATCTACAATTTCTTCATTCATACTCAATGTAATATAAAACAGAAAACAGAGCTTTCTTTCATTTGTGACCATGATAAAGGCCACGCTTTTACGAACAGTATTTCAGAGTTCACGATCTACGTTTATACCAGTGAAACCCATCCGACATCCAAGTCCATACAAGGGACAAGAACGAAATCGGAAATCAAAAGATAATGTTTTTGAAACATGTCAGAAAAACTCACCCATAGATAATTTGGTAATCTGCAAAGCATCTTAAATAATTTTGTTTGAAGAGAATTGACAGATAGAAAAAGCATCCTCACCTCATCATCCAGAGATTGCGTCACAGGAAAGGCATTCAAGGATCTCTTTGCATCGTCTTCCGAAGAACAATCAGAGCATAGAAAGTGATCCAACTTCTTTGCTTCTTCGATGGACATGCCCATGCAAGATGGATGAAACCTGTGACACATAGCTTGTATTACCAGATCTTTATCATCCTTTAAACCAGTGTGAAATAGGATAAGTAATTCTAGCCAGCTTGGAATAGAGTGCCATCATCATATAGAACTATTTGATCCATATTTGAGAAAAGCTACAACACCCAAAAACAGAGTGATTGAGAACTAAACGTAAAAAAAACAATGATCCACGCTTAAACCCTGCATTTAGCAGATAATGTATCACAATAAAGACAGATAAAACTAATAAACTTGGGCAAATCGAACCACACTTCCAAAATCTCATTCAAAATGTGGAGTGTCCAAAAGTCACGGATAGCTGCGGCTTAAAAATTTCTTATCATCACTTACTCAAAATGAGAATCATGTAATTTATTGTATCGATGCTTTCCTTGAGCTCGCCAATATCAAGCCAATGAAGAAGTGTCAGCCAGCATCAGCTTCGAGCATAGTTACCATTAACCCGAAACAGGCTACAAAGATCACACTTTCCAGAGAAGTAACCCAGACGAACACATAACTATGCTATTTATATGTCACAACATTTCAATTCTCGATCAAATGAATGAATTAGCAAGAAAAATGGCTAAAAAGGGCAATAAGTTTACCAGTCTTTGCATCCCTCACATTGCACCATCAGGTCATCTGGATTGTAAGGCATCTCACACTTGCAATACCTTCATTTAACACAAAAGCCGCAATCAACTTCTCAGCCCTTAAAATTGGAAAAAATAAAGCTTAAATTTACAACTCACACGGCCACACGGTCGGGCGTGAAACCACCAGTTGCGGCTTTATACTCAAACCGACAAAAGTAATCTTCAGGGCCGACATTTTCAAGCTTGGTGTAGTTCTTGAAAGAGTGTACCGTGCATTTACCCTCTATGGTGTGGGCACTCTGCAAATCATAGTGATCGGACAGAAACAACTCTTTTGCCCCGTGGAACTGTCTCCGACCACCAATGGATTCCTCTGGTCGATAATACCATCTTACCCTAACCTTAGTGTTGTTCCGGTGATCCGCTTCGATCTTCTCTACGCGAGCGACGTATGGTGGCTTATCAGAATCTGATGGTCGCATCAACACACAATCACCAGCTGCAACGATTACGAAGCTCAATTTCAACAACAAGCTCAGCAAAAATGGTCAAGAAGAAGTAAAAGTGGATTCAAATAGTCAATCTTCGCTTCGGGATTTCAGAAGACGAAATGGATGAAAAAAGGGGGTTTAGAAGGCAGTACGTCGAACGATTTTGTTGGTGCCTTTGACGGTGTAGGAATCGAGGTCCTTCTTTCCAGGTTTAGTCTTGGCCATGAATCGATTGCACTGAGCTAAGATTTTGCTGGAACTTCCGGCAGAGAGAGATAACGAGAGCGAGATCGCGTAGAAATCAAGCGAATAAATCGGAAATGCGGAGCAAAAGAAAGGGATTGTTTACCTCGTTAGGGATTTCAAAAGTTTAGAGCTTTATGCAAAATTTTGGGGGTAAAAAGGAATACTTCAAGAGGGTGAGTTCAGACAGAGAAACCCTAGAATCTGGGAGGAGGAGAGAGCCCGAGTCGATCCTGGAGATTCGAGTGGAAGAGAGAGAAGAAGAAAGCCTGTGTACGGATTCGGTAATTTGTTGGCATGCAACATGAAGATGATGGAACAACGCAAACATCATCATCATCCATACAACTTTTTAAAAGCACTGTTCATGCATGCGCATCTTCGCCACCAAACACCATCGCCATTAATTGATAGAAAAAGCTTTAGCGTATGAGAATTGGATTAATCGTTCTTAAATTAACATTACAAGTAAGCAATCTTATAACAGTTATCAATCAAATGAAGCACAGAAGGACAACACTTTCCACGAATCCCATCAAATTTTAAGCAAGTTTTAACAGTTCGAAGATGTAAATCCCCAAGAATTTAATGTTTCGGACGTGTAGAATCCAAGTTACAATTTTTCACCATGAACTTGGAAGAAAAATTGAAAAATCATGAACTTGGAAGCAATTGATTGAGAAATTCTAAAATTTGAAGACGCCCATCAAGAACCCTAAATCGGAACGACGATGATACTGATTAGAACAAGTTCTTAGATACGACAACAAAAGGGCAAGTGAAATAAAAAAGACAGCAAACTAAAGAGCATCAAAGAAGAGACGAAGGGCAGTCGAGGGCAAACGGATTGGAGAGGATAGAATCCATGTAGAAATGAGCAGGATGATCAGCGTCCATCACCACAAACTGCATATCATCAGACGGCCTCCAATGGCGCTTCCTTTGGTTTATAAACCAGTTGTTGATCTGCTTCAGATCAAGACCAGTTGAATCCGCCAATGCCACCTTCTGCCCCTCCTGCAATTCCACAACACAGAAACACAACAATTATCCAATGCTTATTTCATATCGCAATTCCACAAGTTATCGAAGAATCCACACCGAGGGGTAAGGCCATTTGTAGTGTTTGGTCCACCAGTCAAGAAGTTTTTGCCGGGCTTCCTTAGGCAGTTTTCCGTTCTTCTTCTTCTTCAGAAATTCTTGCTTTAGGCTCCCGAGATACCCGCTGTACTTGCGTAAAAGCTGCAGTTTTAGATCTTTATCCTCCGCCTCCGGGACGATGTTATCTTCGACATGAATCTCTTCCTTGGAAGTTCCAAAACTATAGGCTGCATGATAACCAGCAAAAATGGAACAAAGACGCTATATGAGCAAACCATCTAAGAAAACTTGAAAGCAATTTCAAACCACAACCTGTATCAGCATGCATAGAAAGTCTATTTCGTCGTTCAAAGATACTGAAAGAGTTAATACCACAGCTACGGTCAATTGAACTGATATCATTATCAGAGATTGCAGACCAAAACACCCCAGATATATATTAGTTATGAATCATAGCTAGGGCAAACCCGTATACTTCATTGGAGATTAACAAAAGTTGTTCGAAATTGCTCCAGGAAACATATTTGGAGAATTATGTGATCATGATCAAGACTATAATGAAAGAGAAATCATATTACTCCTTAACAGCTTACATAAAAAGACACTTTCTAGCACATATTCAAGATAGAGGGATGCTGTCTTGCAGTTCATTCAATCAAACAAATTCGTTGCCATTAATTCTCAGACAAATGAACAGAAAACTTAAACGATCATGAAAATACCGAAAAAAGGCTGCTAAGGTTACAAATTTGTGACATCCTACGTCGTGTTTAGCAGCTATTAGTGGAACATATGAATGCAGAATACACAGAAGATACTCACCAATCATAAAATTTGGACATTTAATCAAACACTAAGAACAGTGTTCTTATCGTAATCCTCGACCACTTATTAGAAGACCTTCAGGTAATTACGAGAAAAGGGTTACGTATATTCATGATGCTGTGGCGAAAATTAACAGGGATGAATAGAACGCTTTAAGGATTAGGATCTAGTGTTATCATCAATTCTACAGCACGAAACAAAAACCATACCATTGTTTTGGTCGTATGTGTTCTATTATATGCTCAAATAGCTTAAAAATTTATTGTAAGATCTATCATCGATCCAAAAACACAAATGTTATGAAGCTAAAAGAACGGAAAAGTCACCGGAAGAAACAGAAGAAACTTCCAACGACTTCAGTTGAGACTCAATTCTGGAGAAGAAAAGCATGGCTTCTTTGAAGGGTTTGCTCAGCTCTTGCTCATACTTAGCCAACATCTCACAGTAAGCTTCCATAAACTGGTCCAATGCAGGGTCTTCTCCGACACAGCCCGCAGTCTCCGACGACCTTCCGTCGTTCTCCGCCGGTGCTGCATTGTACGAAGCGCAGACCTCCTCTAGCCTAGCCATCACTTCAGGCGGTGCTCCAACCTGCACCAAGTTTATCTCGATCAAAGTCCCATAAGAAAAATCGAAGTAAATTTCTTAGCAACTAAATGAAATAAGAACATGTATTGATCCAAATCTTAACCTTCTGACAGTTGACATATAAACTCAAGAGTCTCGAAAAAAGAGGATGACCCATTATCTTAGCCTTCAAATAACACCCACTGGAGTTGTTGTTTTGACAGTCAGAGTTGTTAACCTCCATGAGGGAAGAAACTCCTTGATTAGGATCTTGAGGAAACAAAGCAGACACCCTTTGGCCGCCATTAGAACTGTTTGTCGAGGCGTTGTTCCAGACTAAAGGAAAAAACAGCTTAGGATCGATTGCTGCACCGCAATTATTCATCGGCGGAGCCATCGCCACTGTCCCCATCGAACAAAGCCCGCTCCCAGTGCTACAACTGTTTTCTCCAAACCCTACAACAAAAGAGCTCCCACTGCTACTAGATCCACGCTCCATTTCTTCTCAAGATCAGAAACTACAGGTGAACATATGCTAAAAAAGATCATAAAGGTTATGGGCCTTAACTTTCAGTTCTATGATCATCATCGCCTATTTCTTTTCCCAGGAAATCTCCCGGCATTTAAGCTTATGCAAACAGTCTTTTTCAAAGGAGCAGAAAATCCAACAGCAGATATTGATGTTAAGTCTGTCTCTCGGAATTTAAGCTAATGCAAACAGTTTTTTTTTTTCAGATATCAAAGTTATGTGTTTTTTATTTCTAACTTCGCTGGTAATCCCTGTCAAGCTCGGGTTCTATTCCCTCGGAGATGGGTCCTAACTTTAATTATCAGTCTCCCCCATTACTAAATAGTCTCTGTAGTCAGGGTTAAAAAGAAAAAAACGAAGATGATACAGACAAGGTAAAGGATAACGTGCGCCTCTGGAAATTCTACTGTTGTACTGAAACTTTCCTTCCCGATGAAAGCTGAAGCTCTGTCTTAACCCTCATCGTTAATTGCACTTCGACAGATTTAACTGCTCCTAGAAACAGCGAGCTCTAGATAGACAGAATTAAAATATCGAGATGTGTTTTTTATCATTTTCATCACCTATCATTGCTTTTTTTAATATAAACAGCAAAATCTAAAACACCAAAACTGAAAAAGGAGAGAAGCGAAAGACGAGATAAAACTAGAGTCAAAGATGATCGAAACCAGAAAGATGAAGTTGAAATAAGGTTCTTCTGAGTAATAATGGGCATGTGCAGGGGAGTTCAGAATTTGATCATGGCGCAATGGATTGATGGGAATAAAGGTTTTTTGTGTTCTTGGAGGAGACAGCACCCCAGTCATTACACTCGTTCGCCCAGGAAAGATAGCAGATGATGGATGTCAAGTCGAATCTCACCCGTTCACTCTATCCAATATCCATTGATGTTATGATCCATACCCGAGATCCATCATCCATGATTCCTCCGCTTAAATCTCTTTGATCTGCAGCAACCCGCATCATAACTCCATTGAAACATGCAAAAAATGACTGTAAAAATTCCTACCTGGAAAGACGAAGAAGGTGGAGGAGAATAATAGAATTCATTTAGAGTCTAATCAAAGACAATAATTGAAGCGTCGAAATGGAGTAGGTTTAGGACCTAAGCCAGAAAAAACGGAGAAGTCTTGGTAAAAAGGAGGAAAAGATGATGTGACGTTCTTTTGTTCTTCACCTTCCATCTTTCTTATTTCGAGCTAAGTTCCGTTTGCAAAACCAAATCCTTCATCAGACGTCATCTTTGCTGTCCAATTTCGTTTTAATTAATAACTAAGGAAACAGTCGAGCCATTTTGAAACGTCACTTCCAGTTCGATTTGTACGTGCTAAGCACTTCGACAGCGTTCGTCATGAGCTAAGAATGTCGGGCTCGAACTAGATCTCGAGTTTTCTACATCTATATTTATAAATAATAGGTGATTTTAGGTGTTATACGACAAAGGGGAGTGTTAGGGTTATTTCACATTATAAGTTGATTATATTTATTCGCTGCTCGTTGAATTTAGCCAACAATATATCGATTTAATTCCAACTGACAACTGCTCATTATATTAAATGCTCGATTAAAATCATAAAGTAATTGTTAGTTTTATTAATTTTTTCAATAAATAGGAATACTTTATTAATTTGTTAGTTGATTATATTTATAAATGAAAATTTATGTGTAAATTATCATTCTTTTTATTTTTTAAATTATAATTAATACGCTTAGTGAGTCAATTATTTAAATCATTTCTATATTATCTAACACCACATAATAAATGATTGATAATTTCATTTTTTTTTCCCCCTTGAGCTGTCTTGAATGTTGATCTTCTTTCCCACCTCCACATAAAGATTGAATTTTAAAGCTTGAGTTCTGGAATTTGATCGAAATGTATGATTTGATTGTACAATACAAATGAGTCTTGCACTCTCATCAATCGGTCACTTCCATTACTATTAATTATATTTTATATGACGTCATTTGTGGAAAAAATGACTTATAAGGGTAAGTTTATAATTTTATTTATTAAATTATCTAAAAAACCCAAGTTTAGTCTCCTTCAACTAACGTAACAAAGCTCTCACCATGTTTATCCAGCTAGAAAGTGATCAGCAGGGTTTAGAACTTAGAACTCCATTCCCGAACGTAGCAAGAAATGCTTTGTAGCTTTCGCTGCATAACTCGACCATTTGAACATGAAACCCTAATCCAGACTAACCTTTTCGTAAGCCATGGTCGTCGTTGACACAGTTTCCAGCCTAATACTCGAAACTCAGTGTCTTTTTCTGCGAAAATCTCGAGGAAGAAAAAAAGGGAAAGGAAGACACTTAAATGGCGGCACAGGCAAGTGGGCGAAGCTAGACCACGCCAAACAAGATCTTACATTTCAATGCTTTAAGTCATATCCAGTGCCGCGGAGGAACCCACTTACCCCATCGAAGGAGAAACCTAGCATCTAATGCAGGTTTTCCCACTCGTCGTCTTATACATCATCAACTTAAATAATCAATTTATATTCAATGATTTTCGTTTGATTAATACTTGTTTCGTGCTCTCCACGACAAACGTAATCCTACGAGATCTCTAGACCTTAAACTAGCCGAGTTGTGTTAAACAAGAAGTTTCCAATTGGCCAATCAATCATAATTTATCGATATTGAATAATCATCAAAAGTAGCAGCAGTTTTCAATCGTAATCAATGGCCTTTCTTGAGTTCAAAACAGGAGGGACGATCCTAGAACTTCAGAACTAGGACAGAATTGGCTATTCCGGCCTCCGCGATCGTCCGATCCAGTTCGGTCAGCTTCTTAGGAGGGAAACCCATTGACTGCAAGTGATAACTTCTCGAACCGCCAGGTCTCGATGCGTCGATTAACGATCGAACGTCCCTGATCGTATGGTGATTATTGAATCGAGAGACCATCCGGGTCCCATCAGCCAACCTCACCTGGATGGATGTTGTTGGAGATAGTTCATCAACAATCAAACCCAATGAAGGCGGCGCGGCAGTGGTGAGGGGAGTGGCTGGGCCAGTGCGCTCGGTGGCAACCAGTGCTGTCGTTTTACCACCTAAAGTCCTACCAACACCGTGAAATGGAATGTGATGCTTACCCGGTTCCTAGATTGAAGACGATAAGCAAGTAAAAACAACTTCTTGAAGTAGAAATCGAAACAGCAATCAAGTGTAGATAGAACTCACTAACCGGGTAGTTTTCATCTCGTCTCACGAGATGAACCTCGACCGAAGTCCTTCGATCAGCTGGTTCGAGTTCTCTCGGATGTTCAGACCTCCTGATGCTCTGCATTGAAGTCGATGTAAATATCAGCAAGTTTAAAGCCATAATGCATGATTATATTCACCAGGTACCTCCAAGAAAGGTGCATTTTGGGGGTCTTCTAATCTCCGCAATGGCCCGTCATCGATGGAGAAGCCATTCCTCCAGAAAGTGACAGTGTGAGTGACAACTTCTGGGGGCTGAGGTGCAGATGCCAATGTTTCTCCATTGAGCAATCTACCAGTTCCCTTGAAAGTTTTTGAACTTGAAGATGCTTTGGCAGGTCTTTCGATACCTGCATGAGACTGTCTAGCTTGATTAAATAGTGCTTCTGCGTCACGATTTTTGGTAGGATCCTGAACAAGCATTCCACTGCCACCAAAAGTAGTATCGAAAACTCTTAGATAACCATTTGAAAACTAACACTTTGCGAAACAATTATAATTCAATTGTCTTTGGGTTTACTCTACCCACAATTCACGATCATGAGACTCGTTGGTCCTCAATCTTAAAAAAAAATTAAAAGTTTAAAAAAGGTAATACTACAAAGGCTCAACGAGGTTAGAAATTGCAAAAGTAGACCCAAGGTGCCAAAACAAAAAGGGAAATCCAAAATTCAGGATACTTCATCTGCGATGATTATTCTGATTAAGTTCTATACAATCCGTGAAATTTTACTCAAGATTAACTATCAAAAGCCAGAGTTTTGTCCAACCACACAGAAACCTTAGTCCTTGAGCTGTATAATTATGCTCACCCAATGACATTCAACGACACCAATACTTGTTCTGCGCTTTTCTCATACTAGAGAATTATGTTTCGGGTACATGATAACGGGAGAATCGGATCCTGCCAAACATCCTAGCAATCTAATCTAAGCGGGATAAAAACAGCAAAGTCCCAACTACGTTTATGTTTGGTAACCAAACAAATTAAATTAAACCCCAGACAGAAAAAGAATAAAAGAAAAGAGCAAAAATCATGAAAATGATACCTTTTCTCTCCACCTGTGTAGTACTCTTGCGGTTCATCAGAATCACTTCCAGATCCTTCCTCAGCATCGCGGTTCAAATCAGCAATGGTACGAATACCGCGAACTCTGCTCCCAGAACTCTTATGATCAGCAGGCTTCCCACCCCCGATCGGACCTCTCCTCGATCGAAGCTCGTACGGATCCCGAGCCATCGGCGGGGACGGAGAGCGAGACCTAGAGGGCGATCGAGAAGGGGAGAATTCAGGGGAAGAAGACGGAGAGTCGCGAAAGGCTAGGGCAGGCTGCCTGAGGGGGTTGGAATCGGCCTGAATAACAGGATTGAGGCCGCTGTCTAAGAAGGTGGAAACAGCAGCGTCTAGGTCCCAGTTATGGCTTTCGAGGAAGAATCGAGCTTCTTCATTGGAAGCGGAGGTGATTTCAACGAAAGAGTTGATTAGGGCTCCGTTTGCTTCGGTTTCCATGGACGTTGGACGCGTGGCGGTGGCGTAGTGAGTGGCGCTGAGAACTCTTACGTTTCCTCGACCGGCTCTGGGTTATACAACGAGCACACAGAACGACGACGTTTCTTTCTTTTCTGCCATTTGACCTTCTTGCCATTCTGTTTATTGGGCCGGGCCGATAAGATTTGAGGCAAATAATAACATATAAAGTTGATCTTAACTAGCAATGAGACGATTCCGATCCGTTTGGGATCAATTTGGTTGGAATTGATGTTTAATTTGGTTTATTTTCAGTTCAGTTCTTTATTAAAAAATAAAATATATTTTTATCATATTTAAGTCGAATTTTGAAGGATTTAGACCGAGTTTATAATAAATTTTGAAGTTTTTACGGGTTTTATTTGATTTTGAATCAAAACTTATCCGATTTTTGGATTAGTTTTAAAATCATACTACCCTTGAATCTCCCTCACACCTCAATTGAACCGAACCCAAAAGAAATCATAATCAACCAAACACGAAAGAAGAGTCATACAAAAACCAAACTCGTATGTACGGCTCGGTTTAATAATTCAACCCATTACACATTCGGTTCGGACATGAGAAAAATCAGATCTTTCCTGACAGTTCGTTCTTCTTTTGTACATCCCGACACAAAAGATTAATATTCTGTTGCCCTCCCAAACCCTAGCCTGATATAGTCATTGAAAATAAGAACTGCAAAAAGAATAAATGCGCAAAGCTTAAAATAATCACAAACCCTTAAAGCCCTCCTTATCCAGTAAACAATGGCGACAGACAGAGATAAAAAAAAAAGCTCTATCCAGATTAAACAACAGCACAGAAGCACATGATTTCCAGCAATCCAATCATGTTCTCTTCACAGTGGTCCACTCTTCATAAAGCTACGCAGATCACATGGCTGCTCAGATCTAGCAGAAGACGAGGCCAAACCTCCCGCCCAGATTTTGATTCCTTCTCTGGTTTCGCCATTAAACTAAATCTAATGGTCTTTTTGTCGAACCCGGTTTAGGGTTTCCGTCGTAGTTTTGTTTCTGAGACAATAAGGGAGATCTTGTCGTGTTTACGATACCTTAAAGTGTACTGATGTATGGAGAGTCGCTTCAAACGTTGAGAAGGTTTTCTTTTTCATCAGCTGTTGATTTTGAATCTGCACATGGTGGTGGATGCTCGATCTTCTTTAGATTTTGCTGGTGATACACTTGCCTCAGTCTTTCTATTTCTCTCTTCAGTGCTTCTTGATGAGCTGTAATATACAAGTCAACAGATTATAGTGACAGTCGATGATTTAACTGTAGGTCGATGTAATAAACAAGAGTCTGGTTAATTATTAACTATTATTCGTTTATCCATTAATTTTATTTATTGAAAAAACCAAACAATGAATGAAAAATATACCCATTCTTTCTCTTTCACGAGGAAGCAGGTGTTTCTGATCTGGAAATGGAGGTTATTTCATTGACACCAGAGTTCAGCTTAAAACAATCACCATATCTGATTTGGATTTTCTTCCAGGGTTTATTTTAAAATTTTAGGTAACAAAATCAAGGATAAAAAAATCAGTTTTATTAGACAAGTAGGGGAAAACATCTTTAAGGTTTGGAAATTGAAAAGGTTCTTCATCAGTTGATTGAGATACTATGAACCGAAAAATGAACGCCCATTATCAGGTTTTATTAAATTCATCAAAACATAAAACAAACCCAGACTTACAGTCTTTAAAAATCTTATCTTGGGCGAGAGCTGCGATCCTTTGTTTGAGAGCACTGTTATCTACGTTAAGGAGCAACCTTTGGTGGTCGAAAAACGCCACCCGCGGTGATAACACAGAAACCTCAGCCTTCAATAAGCACAAAAAATCATATTTTAATGTCGTAATCAACGACCCAACGTTAGCTTCTTCGATAGTTTAAGCTATGGATTTAATAAAATTTACTGACTTGTAGAGAAGTGACGCTTCGTTCCAACTCTGATATATATTGCAGTTTCCTGACCCTCGATCTTTGCGCAGACTGCCTATTCGCCAAGATTCTGACGCAGAGTTTCAATAACTCTCAGAAATCTCAAACTATTGATAATGAATAGCGATGAAAAAGAAGTTTGAAGATTTAGAGTTCTTTGTGGTGTTTATGTGCGTGAATTGGCTGAAGTTCGTACCGTTTTACCCTCTTGGGATCGGTTATCCTATCTCCGGCCTCGTTTGCAGCTGCACTGAATGTAGCTTGGTTTTCCGGCTTGCAATGGCTTTGGGCCTCGTCGGGATCCTTTTTCTTCTGCTTCTGATCGGTATTATGTAACGTTTCCTTCTCATCATCAATGCTATTATGATCAGACGGCGTGGAAGGATTGGAGGAGGACACGGTGGGTCCGACTGCTGATGAGATTTCGTCAGTGAACATGGACATGAATTGGTCGTCATCAAATCTATCGAACTCGTTGTTCGCTCCGGCGTCGTGATTCGCGGCTGAGCCACCACGGCATTCGTCCAGCGTCGGCATTTCGAGGAATGCGATTGAATCACTAACCGACCGCCGGTGAGACCCGCGTCTGGATATAGAGAAGTTTAGGAATTCGTCCGCCCACGAAGGGTGGTGAGCGGCGGCGTTCGGTGGAAAGCCTCCTCCGACCACCATTGTAGGTATTTTCTGGTGAGAAAATTCAGGCCAATTCTCCCTCATGTTTGGGATTTTCGGCGGTAACTGAGCCATAAAAGAGAGAGAATGGGAATTCCAAGATACAATCTCTACAAATTCTTCACTACCCTAAACAAGAACAGATCAAAAACACAAACTCAAACAAAGCCTGAAACTCAGAAGGCCAAAGAAGATAACACAAACCCACAAATCCAAGATGAACAACGATGAATCACAGCTTTTGAGAACAAAAGATAGAATTTTTAACAATGGCAATCAATCTGGGAGCCATGGACAAGGAGGAAATGGGTAGCACGGAGGGCAGTAACATGGGAGAAAAGTTTGGACAGCTATGTCCAGCTGAGAAAAGAGGTTGAGACTCAAGCTCAACGGTGCTACAGGAAAGGAGCCACTAATAACTAAGAGGAATCAGCCACCACGTGCCTTTATGACTCTTCAGCCTTATAATAGTCTCATCATTATTAATATTTTCATCATTTCAGAGCTCGATATCTCTGCTTGTACCAAAAGACGAAATTCTTCGCCCCCAGGGCCCCCATATCCCGGTCCGATAGTTTGTGAGGGGGTTAAATCACGGTGACTCAGTGGCCCAGAGATGAGAGGCTCGTGCCTGATACCACAAGGAGCAACCTCAACATTGGAGGATTAAACTCCCACGCTGTGGCAGCGCAGGCTTCGAACCGTGGACCTTGTACCAAATCTACCACAACTTGACCACTGAGCTAAGCCCGTGCGGGCAGCTCGATATCTCTGCTATGTTTAAGTCAGGGTTGTCTAGGTTTTGTAAAGATTGTATCTTTTTGAGACATGGATTGGAGAAGGCAAGAGCTGGTAGTGTTTTTTTTTAAGGCTAGGGAATGATCAAATTAGATTAATCATAGAGTTCGTTATAACCCGAATTGTATTTGAATTAGACCGCCGAACCCACCTTAAGAATCTTATTAGAATTTTATAAATTAGGATAAGAATAGATTTATTATTATACACGTTGAAATGTTCCATATGAATTCAAATTGATTCTCAACTAGAGAGAAAATACAGAAAGAGAGTGCTGGAAAAGGAATCATGTCACAACCCCATGTGAATTGTTTGCACGCTCTAAACCTTATTTGCCTTGTCCCCAAAACACACCCACATGTAGGGTTGTCTTTCTCTCTCTCTCTTTCTCTCTCTCTCTCTCTCTCTCTCTCCATGTGTGCTTCCTATCGCCATCCTTTTTCTCACAGTAGAATTTGTCAACTTTTCGAAGCAAATGGAAGGCACTAATCATGATTATAGACTTGTTTAGCATATATTATACCCAAGCAAGTGCCTGCCAATGATGCAGTCTTAGGGTACCACTTTTTCAGCATCATCATCTCTCTCTCTAAACGAATCTCACCTCAGTGAAGACACCAAGTCAAGGGTTTTTCATTTGATCTTTTACTGCTCTGAAATTGCAGGCAGTTTTGGTTACTTGGACGACCAAATCCACGGCTGGAATAGAACCATCTACCCTAATTAATAATTATGGACGTTAAGATGGTTTTCTTGAGATGTTTTTCACCAACCCTAATCATGGATCTAATTAGTAACCGATATGAGCTTGTTCATCTTATATAATCTCATATAGAAGACATGAGATTGTTGACATGGGGCTATCAATTTGATTAAATGAATATCTGATCAATCAAATTCTAACAAATTATTAGATTATATGTTAACCTATTTATATAGTTTTTTTCTTGACTGAGTACGCTTTCTCCCATCGATTAGTCTCTATTCTATCACCTTCTACATATTAACAATAAGTGTTTTTAGGTCCATGAAATATATTTGAAATACTAATCATAGAGTTGACTGTAACACGTTATTTATCTGCAATTTTGTGCGAGAGGGAATACAAACTTAGACAATAACTGAATGAAAGACATCAAACTCGATCGAGAAATAAAAATTCACGGTCCTGATCCCTCCCAGAGAATAGAACGGTGCATGTTCTTGCCATTGATGGGGTTGCCTTGACCTTTCGACGAAAACAAGGACAACCAAGAAAAACTCTACATCAGCACAGCTCGTAAAACCCAAATACTTATAATTGCATGCATCAGACTCCAAAAAATCAACCAATCTGGTCAATAGTTTGATTAGTTGCTCGGTTTGGTTAACTTCTGAAGATTCAAATCAAGAAAAATAGTACCTGAAAGATAGTATTGCTGGAAAGTAAGGCCGTTGATCGGAAGATGACACGGCTGAGATTGGTGTTGGAGTCGAAGAAAAACAGACGAAGCTTCTCGTTCATTCCTTAAAATCTCTGGACTTTGAGTGTAATTTGAAGGATAACTATTAGGGCTAGAATCAATTATAGAACTCCGATTATCTGGTCTGTTACTGTAGCTTAAACCATTTCCATTGTTGGGTTTGGTTTTTATCCCGTAAGAACCGTTCCATCCCATCCCGGTCCAGCTATTTTCATCATTTGGGTTTGGTTTAAGCTTCTGTACAGCTTCAGTTCGTCGTAGATTCTTCTGTGTTCTCCGTATGGACCTGAACACAGAGCTTCCCAGATTAACGAATCCACTGTCTTGTTTCGATCCACTTCGTTCATGTTTTTCACCAGCTTCGTCACGTTGCTCACCCCGAAAACTCGGTGCACGGCCTGGAACTCTCTGGTTCTGTCCGCCGGAAAATACGGCGCCAGCGTGCAAGCCTCGTCGCACTTTTTACGCTGGTGCTTGCACGCCGCACATGCTGGCTGAGCCGCCATGGCGCCGCTGATGTTGACGTTCCTTTGCATCTTTCTAAAAATCTAACCTTGTAGTGATTAATCGAAAGAACGGATCCAACCATTTGCAGAAATTTTGGATTTCTATATTTTTTATAGAAGATAGGGGAGCTCGATGATCTGAAAAACAAGAAGTTCAGTTGCTGACATTAGTAGGAAGTTGTCACGAATGTAAATGGAGAGGATCTCACAACTTTTTTTTCTTGAATCCAAATTTAATAAATAACATAAGAATTATTCATAATAATTGCTTAAGCCCAATTAAGATATTCACATAATATTCACTTAATAAAGTTCAACAAGCTAAATCCAAATCTTAACAAAACTACAATACTAACTTTAAAGTTTCAAGATAAGTTTACTCGAAAAATAAAAATTTAAATAAAAAATTAATTTTCTCTAAATTCACTCTTGAATGAACTACTGATAATCATCCTGAGCACTACCTGAAAAAAATGTGTCAATTGGGATGCGCTAACTACTCAAGTTGGACAATAATTTTAAATTTAATAATCAACAAACCCGAAACAGAATACGAAAAATGAACATATTAATAATTTGAGAGACAATATAATTAACAAATGCAATGCATAAATTACACTTAGGCGGTGACAGCCAAAATAATCCCCACTTAGACGGTAGTAGCCCAAAATACTCTGATCAGGTTTAGGGATTTGAAACTCAATGAGACAGTTTTCCACTCTCTTATTACTCATTTATGCACAATGAATCAATAAAATAAATAATATGCTCATTTCAACAATTTAAAAAAAATATTCATATAAAATAAAATAAGATGCGAGAATTTATATCATATTAAAAGAAAATTAAAATCCAACCTTAATTCAATACCAAAACCAAAATTTTAGTTTGGTCAAAACGAACTTCAAGAGCAATTTCTCTACGAACTCCAAAGTTTTAGACTTAAAATTTAATTACAAAACAAATTAGGTTTACATACGTCTTAGTAACATTAAAGGAAAATCTCTCTTTTTTTGTCTCTTGGCCTCATTTCAAACAACCTAAATCTTTTATTTATTTATTTATTTTAAGCAACTTAATATCATTTTAAATAGGTAACATGTATTCACCATGTTAAATCATAACTACATTTGAAAGAATCCATGCTCACTCAAATCAAATAGCTTCTTCTTAATACATGACAACATTTTAGGTGTTATGCTTGTTTTTTTTTTGTTTCTAACTTAGATAATAGATTTAGTCACAATTTAAAATAAAACGTGTTACACCCTTAATTCATTTTCCTTTTTAGAACAAAATCACAATTAATTCAAATTGACTTGCCTAATCTTAATTTATTCTTAATCTCATCTAAAAATCAAAATTCTACCAAAATAATTTGAGTTGTTGCATTTATATAGTCATAGGTAAATTTAATTAAGTTGTCTCATTGACAAAATACTTTAGGTGTCCCATTTATCTATAGCCGAGATAAAAGAATTGCATATTAATTAGATAAGGGTTTTACTTTCATATCGAGAATCACCTTCGGACTGAAACTATCAAAGGGAGATGATCGATTTCCAATATAGAGTTTTAGCTCATGTTTCATCTGTGGCTCTCAATCTCGTTGAAAGAAACTAGATGGAGGTTGAATTTCTATTCTTTCAAACATCAAATACTTGATATGCGATGAATTTATTGCTCGAAATATGAAGATATTTGTCGGGGATTGTTTAATTTGTTTTTCTTTTAAAGGAACTCGACACAATTTTAATGCGACAGTATCGTTTCAATTCTTGTTAATTATTTTATTAATTCCATTTAAAATTAAAATATGGATTTCTTCATCTTTATTGT
Source organism: Begonia fuchsioides (assembly GCA_003255005.1). Taxonomy (NCBI): domain Eukaryota; kingdom Viridiplantae; phylum Streptophyta; class Magnoliopsida; order Cucurbitales; family Begoniaceae; genus Begonia; species Begonia fuchsioides. The sequence goes on along the minus strand of QAOC01051215.1, from coordinate 508,295 downwards.
TTGAGTTGATGACCTTAGCCAATGAATTTTTCTTTTTTAATTTATGCAATTTACTAACACTCGTTAAATTAAAAATTCATTCTTATTATAAATGCATCGTTAAAAAAACAATGAAGATGAAATAAAAATATACTTGAATTTTAAAAAAATTATTTATTATTTATTATTTAAGAAATAAACAATGTTTAAGAATTTTTTATGTGGTTAAATTGGCACTTAAATTATTTATTTCTTTTTTGGGGAGTTTCGATTACTACATATAGGGGTGGCAATTGGGTTGGATAAAACCGAAAAACCGACCCGAACCGATCAAATGGGTTGGTTTCAGTCAGTTTTTTATGGTTCAAAAACCGAACCACTATCCGAACCGAAATTATGGAGAAAAACGATTTATGTTTCAGTTTTATGTTGGATAAACCGAACCGAACCGAATTTAACCTAAATTAAAACGCTTCGTCGCTTCCCAGCCCTCAGTCGACTCCGCGCACTGCAGCCCTCGCCTCCCCTCCCAGTCGCCGACTCGTCTCCATCCAGTCCGCGCAGCCCTCGCCTCGCAGCCGAACCGGACTCCCAGTCGCCGTCCGACTCCGCGCAGCCCTCGCCTCCCCTCGCAGTGGCCGACTCGTCTCCAGCCAGTCCGCCAGCCCTCGCCTCGCAGCCGAACCTGACTCCCAGTCGCAGTCCGACTCCGCGCAGCCCTTGCCTCCCCTCGCAGTCGCCGACTCGTCTCCATCTAGTCCGCGCAGCCCTCGCCGACTCGTCTTCATTTGTGACGGCCGACGGGTATCTCTGATTTTGAAGATATTTTGATTGTTAAATGCATAGTTTCGTTTGATTGGAACTCTAAAGTCTAAATGCATACCGTATTATTCCGCGATGGAACTCTGAAACGGAGTTTCGATTGGATGGAACTCTGAAATGGAGTTTGATTGTTGATTGTTAAATGCATAGTTTTTCGGTTTTCGGATGGTTAAATGCATAGTTTCTTAATTAATTTTATTTGCAAATTTGCTGTGTATTTACTATTTAGATGACATATGTCAAGAAACTTTGTAGTTTGAGGAAGAATATGCATTATGTAGAAAATCGGCATGAAACTCGACGAAAAATCGGTCTAAAATTGAAAGAAAATCGGCAGAAAAATCGGTCTAAAACCACTGTTTTGACAACGGTTATTAACCGAAACCGACCCATAACCGACCCGATAAATGGGTCGGTTATGAGTCGGTTTTAGTCGATGACTGATTAACCGACGGTTTTTAAAGTAGATAACCGTACCCGCCGGGTCGGTTTTTTTCTAGGGCAAAAACCGATCCGTACCCACGGGTCCCAGCCCTACATATAGTACTAGGTAAATAACTACACGTCGTTCTAATGGTACAGAGCGATCCAACCATTGACGCATTGACCTTAAACCCGCTTGTCAGATTGAGGAAGCATGTTAAACCAATAAACCCTATCAGACTGTCGCAAAGCTTTGTCTTTTTGGAACGAGAAACTCAGAAACTCGTTTAGCACAGCCGTTTCGTTGCTTCCAAGAAAAGAAAGTGAAGAACCCATAAAGCTCTGCCATTTCTGCTGAAATGGCGGGCTCGCTCCTCCGCTCCCTGTGGTCTTCCTCTCGCAAATCGTTAGTCCTGTCTTCTTCCTCTTCTTCTTTGTTTTCATATCCGTGTTCTGTCACACGTGCTTTCTCTGCCGCCACTGCGGCCTCTTCCACCGCCACCGCAGCTGACGGTGCTCTCGACCCTAGTCGTCTCCGGAACGTAGCCGTGATTGCTCATGTTGATCATGGGAAGACCACCCTTATGGACCGGCTGCTCAGGCAGTGCGGGGCGGATATTCCCCATGAGCGGGCTATGGATTCCATCAATCTCGAACGCGAGCGCGGAATAACTATTGCATCGAAGGTAAGTTGGGGACGTGATTTTTTTTCTCAGATATGATTGCTAATTGAAAATCCAGATGCTGTTTCTTTTTGCTTCTTTCAATTAGCAAGTACAAAAATTATCTGTTTGAATGAAGAAAATCAGAAAGTTCTTAACATTTGGCAATCTAAGTCTTCAGTTATCAGTTTATTTGTTGCTCATACTTGCCAATTCTTCTCATAACCTTATTCTTACTTTTAATCAGTGACAAATGATTTATGGGTATGAACTCAGCTAAGCCTAGTGTTCTAACTAATTATTCATTTTATTCAGGTCACATCTATTTCATGGAAGGAGAATGAACTAAACATGGTTGATACACCCGGACATGCAGATTTTGGTGGTGAAGTATGTTTATACAAGATAAATTTGTTACTTTGATGATTAAATTTATGAAATAGCTTGGTTGCAATTTTGGAGGCTTTCTTTTTGGATTGTTTGGCTAGAAGACATCTTCTCCAAGTGACTGTTGAAAAAGCAGCTTTTTATTTGAGTGCAGGTTGAGCGAGTTGTTGGAATGGTTGAGGGTGCTATTTTAGTAGTAGATGCCGGTGAAGGTCCACTTGCCCAAACAAAGTTTGTACTTGCTAAAGCCTTGAAGTATGGGCTTCACCCTCTTCTTCTTCTCAACAAAGTGGATAGACCATCAGGTATTGGTTTGAATTTGATATTTTTGTGTTTATGCGAATCAAATTGATAGGAATCCAAACAGAAATCATAAGAGAACACAAATTGAAATTATCTCCAAAGAGATTCCCACACCAACTTAGTTTTTACATATAAAACATTCTTGCTTACCAAATTCAATCTAAACCACATTAGAGACAATTTTAAATCCCATATAACTTGTTGCTGTATATGGCTGACAATTTGTATGGGCAATTCTGCAGCGGTTCAAAGAAAGTATTTTCTCTCTGTATACAAAATCTATAATGCATTTTGTTTCATTTTTTTGTTTAACATCTTCTGCGACATTAATTCTAAGTCATTTATACTAAATTAAATCAAATATGTTATCTCTTCGATATAAGATGCCTATTGGAAAAGTGAATTTTCAAGTAGAGAATCTCTCATCCGAAATCTATCATGTGATTTGGTTGATTTCTTTTTGTTTAACATCGTCTGCAGTTTCGGAGGAGAGGTGCAATGAAGTTGAGAGCTTAGTGTTTGATCTCTTTGCAAATATGGGTGCTACAGGTGCCAATAATATGTGAATTTATGAAATATTTTGCTATTTCCAATCCTGACCCAAGAACTCAGAAAATTTAACTCCGTTCCATTGTTTTATTTTTATTGATCTAGAGGAGCAGCTGGAGTTTCCCGTTCTATATGCTTCTGCTAAAGAAGGATGGGCTTCAACTACCTTTACTAAAGACCCTCCTGCAGATGCTAGAAATATGTCACAATTGCTGGATGCTGTCATCAGACATGTTCCTCCTCCTACAGCAACCCTAGATGCACCTTTTCAAATGCTGGTTGGTATTTGTGTTTTGTATAAAAAACCTGATAAGGGATTAGTTTTAACAGTTGCCTTCATAGACCAAACTAAATATATTCTAGATTAATACTTATATTAATTTAATGCCACTAATAATAAAGTAGTATAATTTTCTGCTCCTTCACGCTTCATACTCTTTCTTTTCCTTAGTTATTGGCCGGATGACGTTGACAATTTTGCAATTTTATTGTTTGAATTACAAAATGTGGATTGGATATAATTTGCCTCAGTTCCATTCATTAATTTTTTGTATGTTAATTTTGTTGGCTTGAGAATTTAATAACTACATGATAGTGTCTTTTAGGTTTCCATGATGGAACGAGACTTCTACCTGGGGCGAATATTGACTGGACGGGTTGCTTCTGGCGTTGTTCGTGCAGGCGACAAAGTTCATGGACTCAGGCACACAGAGTCAGGGGTTGAAAAAGTTGAAGATGGGAAGGTGCATAAAAGTAGTTTGTTTTATTTAATATTTCTGCAAAGTACTAGTGGCCGTGGGCACTGAAAATAGCTCAGCCCTATTGTTTTCAGAATTCTCTATGATATACACAATAGGAAATACCTTTTATCGATAAGAAGTTAAAAGGCGTTTGTATAGATTAAGAGAATAAATTAGTGCAAAATTAAGACAAATTAAAAACTTACTTGCAATTGAGTATTATAAATTGGTGAGAAGAGTAGACAATTTTAGTAGAAAATTATAGGCGTAACATGAAAAGTTATAATCTTAGCAAGTTAAGGGAGAAATTGCTAAGAGTTTTGAAGTTACAAAGTGTAAGTAGTTCTTTGTTGTCTTGAATATATTAAGTGTTGACTGTTATGATTATATTCTTATCCATTGGTATGAAAGCGTTGATCTTGGGAGAAATGATCGATAGAATAATTTTGTGGTGCGGTGAAGGGAGATTTGAAGTTCCTGTTTTTTAGTCATAATATGAAGGGAAGGGTTTTTGAGATTGAGAGTTATTACAACATTTACATAGTGACCAATGAAGAAAATAGATATGGTGATCAATTGTTTTGAAGGTTTTGCGATGGATTGGTTTCAATAGGAAACCAAAGATTAAAATTAAATCAAATTAAACTATTGGTAATGTTGTAGAGGAAAAAGATGACAAGGAAGAAAGAGAGACTGAAAATTGCAAAAGATGGTAACTGAAGATGTTGAACCCGAAGTTGGCGTGGAGAACTCAAAGCATTCCCCAAAAAATAAAAAAATATGCAAGAAAAGACAAAATTATTATTTGTGAATGCGATCAATTTAGAGGAAGAGATTAGTGGAATAGCAGTGGGGGATCATATCCTTGTAATTAGTTAATGAATGCTAAGTCCATCTTCAGGATACTTTCCCGATATGCGTATCAGCTTCTTACTGATTTCTTCTTTTAATAATTATATCTTTTAATAGATAAAACTCTTCACTTTTCCCGGACGATATTACTCTTGTTCGGATTTGATCTTATTCACAAACGCAAATGTCATATTCCTTATCTGTCTGTTATGATCATTATTTGTCTTGTAGGTTTTGAAGTTGATGAAAAAGAAGGGGACAGCCATGGTTCAGCTTGATAGTGCTGGTGCAGGAGATATCATATCAATGGCTGGATTGACAAGCCCATCAATAGGCCATACAGTGGCCAATATGGAGGTAGGTAGTTGGTCTGTGGACAGTCTAATTGCTTCTTCTGTAAACTCGATGCTTCACTTTACTGCTTGCATCACATTCAAGCGTAGACGTCAATCACTTTATCCTCTCCGACTTCATGGTTTCCTTAATTTCCAGACAGGCAAATAGCCATTGTTGCGATGTATTAAGTGGCTTGCAAAACCAGTATGCTTAGAAAGTTCAATAATCTACACGATTGTGCATTCAAAATGTTATTACGATATTTTGTTTAAAGACACGTTTGATTTCGTCTTCTAGGTAATGACCCCGTTACCCACTGTCGAGTTAGATCCTCCAACCATTTCAATGACATTTGGTGTCAACGACTCTCCATTAGCTGGGCGTGATGGTTCACATGTAAGTTCGTTAATGGCAGTTTTTGGATGATGTACTAAATTTGAATTGGAGGGAACATTTTTTATATTTTTTGGACTTGAATGATATGTTCATTTGTCAATCTTGTAGTTTCTTTTCATTCTGAAATTTCATCTGGTTCCTCAATGTCCATCCTACATTTATTCCCTTCAGTCACAAAAATTACTAGATTAAATTTCTGTTACTTGCAATTCGTTATTCATTGATCATTGCATTTGCGACACCTCAGCTTACTGGGGGGAGAATTGGTGATCGGCTTGCAGCAGAAGCAGAAACAAATCTTGCCATAAATGTGATTCCTGGCTTATCAGAGTCTTTTGAAGTTCAGGGGAGGGGAGAGCTTCAATTGGGTTTGTTCTTTTTGCTCTTTGATGTTGTGTATTTCCTGATGTTGTTTCTTTTATAAATATTAAGCAATCATATAGCTCTTCCAAAGTTTGGTGATGTGCCTCATGCCAATTTGTTGTTCTTGTTGATGTTAAAGAGGAAACTATGCTGAGTGTAGACTTTCTTGGTAAAACAGGTATCCTAATTGAGAACATGCGACGTGAAGGTTTTGAATTATCTGTTTCTCCCCCAAAAGTCATGTGAGTTTCTAAGGCTGCTCACTAATTTAAATGTCTTTATGTCATTTTTTAATTATAAATCCACGTGAAGATCTGTGCTAGCAATGACAAAATGTATTTTCAAGGGGAACAATAATTGATTTAGTTTGCATAATTCACTTTTTCGTAAGTAAGAGAAGACAATTTCGAGGAAGAAAGGTAATTTCTAAAATTACACCTGATTATATGGTAGGATGAATTCTTTTCTGCACTAAATTTAGTTAGTATATGATTCAAACTTTTGTCATAATAAAAGGCCACATTCCATCTTCTATGTATTTGACTTTGGATGCATGTTCTCGAGATGGACGGTGTAAATTTTTCAAGTTTGAGGGTTGTAGCTTCTTCCATTAGTAGACTTGTTATTTTACCTCTGTTTCATGTTAGTGTTGAGTTTTATGGAGTCTAATGTATGCTCAAGTTCTTTTGGGCCCATGATCCTCTGTCTTTGTTTAGGCCCATGTCTGTAACCCTAGTTCTGAAAAAAAACCCCTAATATATTGCTGATGAGACCGTCGTGGAGGTTAACCGTTTTGGTGATACCACGAAAATCCCCTGTGTATTTTTCTCTTATATCTTCTCCTTAATCGTTGTCGGTATTCTAGATCCTAACAGTTAGCAAATTTATAATTTTTTGTTTCAGGTACAAAACTGAAAATGGAACAAAACTTGAGCCGATAGAAGAAGTTACCATTGAGGTAAGAATATATTCGGATCCAATGTACTTTCTATTACCTTTCATCGATATTAATGTATTAAGATGCTATGTCAGGTAAACGAAGAGCATGTTGGTTTAGTTATGGAAGCACTATCTCATCGGCGAGGGGAAGTAACTGAGATGGGACCCGTCCCAGGGAACGTTGGCAGAACTAGATTGACTCTAACATGTCCTTCAAGGTTGAACTCTTAAGCAATCCTTACAAAACCTTTCCCCTTATATTTTATTTTGGAATATTTTTATGTTATTATGCCTGTGATTTTGCTGTGATGCATGGAAAAATTAAGATGAACTAAGTAGTGTCTTAAAAAAAGGAAATCCTTTCAACTATTGACCTTTCCTTCTGTGACCAACTTTTGGAGAGATTGGATAGAACAAGCAGTTGAATGAATGAGGTCTTTTGAGTGTGATTTTTGGATGCACTGGTTTATATGTGCCTTGTTTATCTCAATTTTATTTTTCAAACTACCTTATTTGTTTTCTCTTGCCTTATTTAATATCTCATTTTTAACTTTTTATTGGAGCTAGTTGTCTTTTGGAACTGACAGTTCTCTTGTTCGTCAGGGGCCTGGTCGGTTACAGGAGCGTATTCAGCAGCGATACCCGTGGAACTGGTTTTATGCACCGTGCTTTCCTAAGTATGCGTGTTTTTCATGTTTCTTCATTTAAAATTTTTTTAATACTGTCTTGATTTTTAGTGAGTTATTTTAAATTTAATGTACTATGTGTTGCTATTAAATGACTTTTAATTTATTACAGCCTACGAAAAACATAGAGGTCCTCTTGGAAATGTTAGAAAAGGAGTGTTGGTATGTTTATGCTTCCATACTTTTTGCTTCCTTACAACTGCTGCTATTTTTCATGTTTTTATCTTATCTTATTGTTAGTCAGGGATTTCATATCTTTCTTTTTTTCATGCATTTATTTACTCATATTTAAAAGCATCCATTAAATTGTTTGAAAATTTTACAAAAGGCTGGGCTTTGCTACATTGAAGTGGATATTGTAGTCTTACTCATGTATTTAGACCTTATTAGTTTTGGTTCATTGCTCCTCTGTAGGTGTCAATGGGCTTTGGGACAACCACTGCTCATGCATTGACGAGTTTGGAAGCGCGCGGAATGCTTTTTGTGAATCCTGGAATGGAGGTTTTTACAATTATCTTCGTTCTTCTTCTGCAGATTTTCGCTCGTTTACTGTTTATTCAAACACCTCCGCACATATTGATTCCATTAAAAAGATAACATCCTTGCCTTCTTGGTTTATTAGCCACTAGATTACTACAATGAAATAGATGTCATCTTTCGTGATTATCGTCTCTTTCGATTGCCTTGCTAACCACTTTGTTTGCAGGCATACGACGGCATGATCATCGGAGAGCATTCGAGGGATAGCGATTTAGATGTCTGTGCAAAATATCTTTTTTTTTTTTAAGTTTCTAAATTCAGAAATCATGCTGTTCTGGCTAAATGACTGACAGCGACCACTGCCCGAACCAAACGCAGGTTAACCCAGTGAGGACGAAAGAACTCACCAACATCCGCGCCCCCGGAAAAGACGAGAACGTGAAGCTAACTCCACCTCGTCTGGTAATTCTTTTTCTCTCCCATTCTCTCATATTATACTATTAGTCTTACCTACAACAGCGGACTCTTGGATATTTAGTTCAAAATGATAGTATCTAAGGTGTTGTTGATGAATAAATGCAGATGAGCCTGGAAGAGGCCATAGGATACGTGGCTTCCGATGAGCTTATCGAGGTATCTAAGCATCTAATATTTTATACATCGCATCTTATCGGTGCATTGAGTAAAAAGCAGAGGTGAATCGTGTTTGTGGTGTGGTTGCAGGTAACTCCGAAAGCCATTCGATTGAGGAAGAAATATTTAGACGTAAACAAGCGTAAAGCCATGAGCAAAAAACCCAAGGAGTGAAGCTCTCTTTATTTCTTACATCTTTCGTTTATTTGAGAATTAAATGCAAGAATATGAGTGTATTCTTTATATTCAACTCCAATTTTTGACGTTGAATGTATCTTTTTGAACTAAAATAATTAAGCAATAAATAAACTCGCTTCTTGTGCTCTCACTCTCTGATCTTGCTTGATTGTATATGTTTGTAGAGAGAGAGAGAGAGAGAGATGTAAATACCCTTATACAAACGAACATTTTCAGGTACGAGTAAAGAAAAAACCAGAGAAAACAGCAGCAACTAAGGTAGAATATCGCGACTGTCTTGAAAATGGTTAAAAACACAGAATGACACGCGTACATTATACAATCCATGAGCATCTTTACCAGCAGAGCAAGAACACCAAGCGGCAACTTTATTGGACTTCGGATTGTGACTTCCACGAACTAAGATATCTGAATATTCTTGTACGATGATGGTGATCCTTCAAATGACGATCCTCCCCTTCCATTGGATCTCCATGGCTTCCTTCCTGTATGCCTATCCAACGGCTAATATAACACCTCTGCAACATTTTATAAACTCAGTTTGTTAAACTACGAATGACCATGAATTAAATCGAACAACTAACTTATGATCATAACCAAAACATCCAAGTCAATCATGCTTCATCAAGCCTCAGGTTTTGGTTCTTTAGATCGTGCCTGTCCCAAAAACTTCAAATTCCCATAAGATAACATATTTCCCTCGAACTTGGGACCATTAAAGCATTTAATCTATCACTTAAGTATAATTTCATGTTTTCATTAGAGCAACTTACACACCAGCCACTTTTTTCTAGTTCAGAGTTGCATGGGAGGCAGAGGGAATGCATATCATACGTCAAAAGAAGCAGTTAGATAAAGATGAGTGAAATGAAGAAATAAGAACAAGAGTAGTATGAATACAGACATAAGAAAGATCGTTAAAAGTTGCACTTTTTGAAGAAAATGTAACTGTGAAGCAAATAAGACAAACGAGGAATGAGAGTTCAACATCCGCCATGGTCCAAGGCTAAGCTTTTAGAGCATAAAAAACTATCGAGAAGCCATCAACAAGTAACAAGAACGAAGCAATCCATCCCCATACATTTGCAGGCTTTTAATTACAATCACCGCCTCAAGAACAAGCTCTTAATAACAGTAAAACAATCAACAAATCAGATAAACAAATAAGTAATGGCAAAATAAGAGCTCTTCAATCTACTCATAAGAAAAGAGTCTTCGATCCATTTTTTCATTGCCACTAATTTATAAAATCTCTGAGCAACTAAATCCAATTCACGTGAGAGAAGAAGATAAAGAAAAAGAAAATACCATCCACTGGAATTCGGCCGATCTCCACCCGACCTTGGACGGTTCATCATTGACCCCAGACCTGAATCTCCACCTCTTCTCATCTTATCATACCCACTACCCGATTTCGGTCGCCCATCATCCCCGTATCGACCAGGCGACCCCAGATTTCCCAGTTGCTTAAAACCACCCTCCCTGAATCGACCAACCTCAGGTCCGAGCTTTTCCTCCTTGCCAACGAAGCCCGGTCTAAGATGCGGCGGTACAAACTTCTCCGGCTTCGGCGAGATCACAACTTGGGTAACCTCCTTTTCTCTCTCTAAACCGAAAACCGGGGAAGGTGAAGTCGAAATTTCACCGGTTTTTCCCAGAGGACGAAGCGAGATCACCGGTGGAGCGGCGTCGACCGGGGCCTGATCGGCGATTGCCTGAGTTGTTGCCGGAGCGGGGGCTTGGTTAGAGATGGGTTTTGGTGAGGGGCGACTCAGGACAAGCATACGGCCATGGATTTTGTTGGGAGAAGAAATAGCAGAAAAGGAAGCAGAAGAGAAGGACGAAGAAGGTGGGTTCTTGGCTGGATTATTGGGTTGAGAACTGGGGTGGGTTTTACCGTAGACGTGGTTAAAGTTAATGGAGGAATATTTATTGGTTTTTGCCATCCACCACCACCGCCAGCGCCACCTTTGGTTCCGTCTTCCTCCTCGATCGAATCTCTGTCAAAAGAACAAGGAAGATGATGGGGAGAAGATGAACGTCGTTTTTCTCTCTTTCTTGTGAAGCCCATTGGGCTTTCTTTTTGATAAAATAATAATATATTGAATAATCTTTAATAAAATAATAATATACGTGCATTTTCAATCAAATATGAAATTTATTTATTTAAATTTATATAAAAATATTAGTTAAAAGATCAGCATCAAATACCCAAAAATAAATTGAAGAGGTAACATAGTGGATATGTGGACAAAAGAGATATAAATGGATGAAGACTGCATTTTTGGGAAGGAAATATCAGAGATGCCCATGTCACGCCAGTCTGTGTAGTTTATTCTTAGCTGCTTGGCCCGACCTTCATTTTCTGCAATTAAAAATGGCAAAAAACTCGGAGCTGCTTCGGGGTCAATCAGATGAAGGAGAAGATGATAAAGATGGCAGTTGGAAATTCGTCTGAACCAGACGACAAACGGCGCGTTTCAGTCAGCTTTTCGCACTCAGTTAACTCAACCCTGCTTTCATATATACCTTCTCTTCTTCGTCTTCTTCCTGCATTTTTTTATATTATCGGATGAACCCTAACCCTAATCCTAATGGCTGAACAAAACTCTGTCGATGGTTATAATCATTTGTTGAATTTTTAAATGGGTCAATGATTTTTTCGTTTGTAGTCGTTGAACGTGAGGATGAACTGTATTCAATATAATTCCAGCTCATTCCAACAATCATTCAACCCCACCTCGAACGTCTTATCTCTTATATATCCCCATTCACCCCAAAGCTCCTCAAGCTCAGCCATGGCGGTTTCCTCTTCTCTCTCTCTTGTTTTCTTTACTCTCGCCTGCTCTCTCTTCATCTTCTCCTTTCAAGCTCTAGCCCAGACGGCGCCGGCTCCGTCGTCCTCCGGTCCGCTCAACCTCACCGACGTCCTCGTCAAAGGTGGCCAGTACAATACCCTGATCCGTCTTCTGAACGAAACGAGATTAGACATTCAGCTACAAAGCCAGCTCAACAACACTCCCCAGGGGCTCTCTATTTTTGCTCCGACAGACAATGCCTTCCAAAACCTTAAAGCAGGGGCTCTCAACGACCTGTCGGACCAGCAAAAGAACCAGCTTCTTCTCTACCACGTCGTGCCGCAGTTCTACACGCTTGTTCAACTGGGGACGGTGAGTAATCCGGTGAGGACGGAAGCAGCCGATTCCGACGGGGTTTGGGGGCTTAACTTTACCGGCCAAGGACAACAAGTGAACGTATCGACCGGGGTAAATACCGTTCCGGTCAACAATCCGGTGAGACAGGCGGCACCATTGGCGGTTTATCAGTTGGACCAGGTGTTGTTGCCGGAGGCACTTTTTGGAAACAAGACGTCGAAGCCAGCATCACCTCCACCGCCGGCGACCTCACCATCCAGTAGTAGCACGAACGCGTCGTCAGTCGCCCCATCTTCGCCGTCGAACAGTTCCGGAGACGGAGTGAGAAATAAGATAGGAGTGGGAATGGTGTTTGGCATTGGGCTGATTAGCTTGGGGATCCTGTCGGCGTAATCAGACGGAAAATGGATGGAATTCGGGTTTGGATTCTTCTTCATACAACAGCCCTCAATTCTTCTCGTCATTTCATTTCCAGTCTTGTGATTTGGGAGTTTCTCTGTCCATTTTTTTCTTCTTATTGTGTATCAAAATAATTGAGCTTCTCTCTCCTTTCATATACATATGATTCGATTCCGGCCAGAAAACTTCGTCGGAGTTACAGGAACTCACTGGCACTGCTACCTCTTGTTCGCCACCATCGGATTAGAAACCCACGGCAAATCGGCCACGAAATGACATTTAATTTATAAATTCTTTAATCTTACCAGTACGCCCAGACCAGATCTCCACCAGTTGACTTCAGGTTATCACCTTATTTTTCATACGTTAAATTTAACTCAAACCCTATGACTTAGTTTAAACTTCTAACTCAATCGGCAACCAGCTTCCGATCGGTGCCGCATCACCTGAAACGACCCCGACCCAATGTAGCAACATAAGCAAAAAACAAGGATTATCCCAAATTAAAGAACACGGGCTCTGGTTGCGATGCCAATTCTTCGTTTCAAAGTTCCTCAATCTCTCCGAAGTTCAAAACGTGAGTTTTGAAAAGATCAGGGCTAAAAACGTGGCATTCACTTACTGGTATCAATGAAAAATATGACAATAAAATCTAAAAATTGAAACTTTCAGAGTACTTCTGAATAACTCAATGTATATTTTATGGTTTATGGTCCAAGTTCACTGACATTATTAATTAGTGGATTAATTATTGTAGTTAGGTTCATCTAATCCAAGATTTTGAAGCTGTCATCCAAATTCTGTTTCTCTCTCCTATTTCTTTGTTTATTTCCATGATTTTGTGCATACCAATTACCAATCAGAGCAAGCTGTCTAATCTCGCTGTTTAATGCCTCCAACCATTCCTTCCCAACACCGGCAATTCCTACCACATTCCCTAAGTGTTAGAAATGAGCCGTGCACTAAGTTAGAAAAATGTCCAAATTTATATAATTTTGCCCTAACAAGTCCAATAATTGGATAAATGAAGCAACATTGGACTGTCTTTTGTCATTACAACATAAAAAATTGAAAAGACAAACTAGTTTTGGATTTAATGACTCTGTATACCCAGATTATGCAAGGGTGAGAAAGGGTAATTTGATTTGAACTAAGAAATGGTATCAGACCAAGAATCAAAATCATCCAACACTACGGTTTTAGTTTCGGACTCAGACGAGGTACACTGAAAATCATTATGAACTGATTTACCTGTGTGGATCTTTAAATTAGACGTTACTTGGAGCAGATGATCAAGAGAGTCATCAAAATCAGCAATTTTTTATGCAGCTCCTGATGAATCAAGACCCTTTCCTGGATGTATTTCTTCGTGCACACTACTAAGGTCATCTCTCTCCTCAAATGAGCCGAGACGCATATCCGATTCTGCTTCTGCATTGACTACTTCAAAATTTGGGGCTTTCTTGCTTTCCCTTCGAATGGGATTGCCATTGAGTTGAGAAGATACGGAATATGGGGCTTTAATTTGTTCAAAAATCCCTGCAGAGTTCGACCATAATTGACCTCCATCCCAATAACTGAGGCAGCAACATTAGCATTTTGATCTGCAACATTGATCACGTTGGAGATTTCTCCAGGGGTTGACTTGACAACGTTTTGTGCAGTTTCTTTATGATCGGAAAATTCCATCTGACGCTGATCTTTGATTTCCTTACCATCAGTACACTAATAAAAAAAGAAAGGTGCAACGTCAATATAAGCACAATTAATGCTGTCATCTTCTCATGAGTAAATTCACCAAGCAGATTCTTCATTCCACAATCTACATCATGGTGACCCGAATCCCATTAGAGAAGTCGTAGTCGAAATGATGAATAGCAGAGAGCTAACTAGGGAAAAAGGGAACTTTGACTAGAGATATTGAAAAATAAGATTATGACTTGCTCGAAGTGGTCCACATTCACTATCTACTTGCTTTTCCATCAAAATCAAATACACAACTTACCAGCTCTGGAGGTAATAGATCTTTTTCGATGAAGAGCCTCTGTGCTAAGTCTATTTTTGCAAGTTGTTCAGCAAGAGCATGCAGATTCAACGAAAGAAATGACGCCTGTATATTACAAAGAAGCAGACAAATTTAGAGGTAAACATAAAAAACTGCACGTATGCCAGGTGATACATTGAGATAAAAATTATAGGTGGAAACATAAACTATATATCTATTGCACTAGATAGTATGCATAAACTGGATCGGACAATAAAAACCTACAAAAAAATTCAGCCAAAGTACTCAGAAGTAATATGTGACGTTTGTCATTCCAGGGAACTTCATTTCATCGAGAAACTGTCAGAGCCAAAAGGAAATGCTGTTAATACCTCATAGCTTCCAGTTGTCTTCTCCTCAACAACAAAATTATCATCTCCTATTCAAGATAGCATGTTTTCTCCTCTCAAACCAACCATTGAGCCAAGTCCACAGTTTAAGTCTTCTGTAAAATAATTCCGATGGAAGTATTGGCATTAAATTCGTCCAATTCAAATATCAAAGGAATCTACTGAACAATAACATTGTGAAATAAACCCCTAAACCTTCTTTAACTAACAAAATTTGTTAGTTAAAATGTTTAGTCGGATCATAAACGAGAGAAATTCCTGATTGAGAGTCATTAACATTAACCAAAGAAAACACGCAGATGCTACGTAATTAGCAAAATAACTGTTGTTCCACAACAACTATTACGTAAAATGATCTAAGAAAAAAATTAGCAGATAAAACATCACTCAGAGAAGGAAATAGATCAAGCGACGAGCATGCAGTCCCTTTACTCTTAGGTAAGATAACGTCTGAAATTTTTTTTGCATCCTCACCAGACATGCAACCTGAAACAGAATCCTGTTCTTCCTCATAACGATCCCAATTTGAAGGAAGGCCAGATGCACTCGGAAACTGATCGATTCTCTCGCTAACTGGCTCAGGAAGTGGCTTTTCGGAGATCCCACCTTTATTTGCGACATGAGATGGACTGTGATGTAAAGAGTGAGCGCTCTTCTACTTCGCCAGAGACCATTGACAGAGAATTTCGTTCCCAATTACGGGCGATCTAGGGCACGGAGATTCAATTAGCCATCATCTTTGGTAAATCAAGATTGGAGTTTCGGATGGGCCGGAGCTTCAATAATTTGAACCAGCCTACCATAATAATCTGGCATTATAAGGGCATAGTTGTCTTTTCAACCTACAATCACAATTGTTTTTTTGTCCCCAAGAATATCATAATTACTTTTTAATCCCAAGAATTAATCAATTTTGTTAGAGGAATTGCATGATATATTTGGTTGACCCTTACTTAAAAATCGAAAATCCTATATATCATTGTATCTGTCACGACCTGAAGAAGAGCCGGAGCAAAATGTTCGGGTTGGACTACTCGAACTTAGGGACGAGCTGGAATAACAATATTCGGGTTGGACTACTCCATTTTTGGGGAGAAACCGCTAACTAGTCGAGATATAATTCAACCCTAATTCAACCTTGAACAAGTGGTCTTGTAGTCAATGTATTGTGTCACAAAAGTTAACATAACTAGACTAGCACTGCAGTTCAAATCAAATTGTGATTATCGATTAAGTTACGATAATTTTATATAAATTATAGTTGACTCTTGTCACGTAATAACTAGTTATATGAATTATAAACTTGCAAAATGACCCAAATCTATTAAAACTCAGCTAAACTTGATGTTGAACTTAGATTGGTAATTCATAGTCTGGGTTTGGTTTATAATCCGGTTCGGTTTTTATTTTACTATTGGATCAAAATAGATCATGCAAAGCCCTATAGCTTATAGATTCGTTGCCTTGGTTTTAGCTTAAAACTATATTCATTTCTTTGCCAGCACAAACGAAACGAATAATAGATGGATAGTCTTTTGCTCATAAGAAACATACATCTTCTATTTGTTGGGCTCAGCCCATATTTAGGCCGAGTCCTATATAAGAGTTTTGTTTAGAAGAAAACTGTAAAGTGAAGTTTGGAAAAGAAGAAGAGAGAAGAGAGATTGAAAGAGTTTGAATTTTTCTGCACTAGCCAGAATCGAATTCGATTATCTCAAGATTCAGTCGTTGGATCGACGTAAAATTTGGACAGTAGCTTTACGACATACAGAGGTACATTCTGAATGGTTGAAATTGTATTTTGTGTTTTCTAAAGTTGTCTGTTAGGGTAAAACAGAACTGTTATTTCGTTCTTAGTTTAATTCTCTCTTATTCTTATTGTATTCAAAGATTATTGTTTTTATCTTGATAAAGTATGGTATGCTTTTAGTTTGATAATCTAGAGAGAACATTTGATTGTACCCATTATTTCTGATATAGTAGAAAATTGATTAAGCGACCTACGTGTCCCGTAATTTTTTACCCTCTTTGATTCGAGGGTTTTTCCTGCTAAAAGTCTTAGTGTTACTAATCTCGTTTCTCTGATGTTTATCATTATTAATTGGTATTGGTTTACTTATTTGCTTACACGTAATAGAGAATAAGATATTTTATCTGTTGTACAATCTCGGTTTGAGATTTTATTGAGTATTATGAGCTTCTCTGCACGATATTTGTCAACACTATTCATAACCTGATTCGGAGAAGAAGATGATCGACAGTTAAAGCTTAGTTAAAGTACAGTGTTTATTTATCGCTTCAATTAACTTATTTTTCACCAATCTACGTGCCTTCGAAGTTACGCCCTTCTCCATCTCCAACTTTTCATCTTCATCGAGAAACAACAGAAGAACCTCCATGAAACGCTAATTTGCAAACCATTTGAGGACCATTTGATCTCCTCTTGTCCTTATGCTCAAACGATATCAAAGATGTACTACTGTCAGAACCCTCTTTACAGTTATTGTAATCTAGAGAAACTGAATCGTCTTTCATGGCTGAACCGCATTGCCTGGGCTGCGTTTGGTAGAAAATTTTGGAAACCACGAGCTCTCCTTCTTTCTCTTCTTCGTTGTTTCCCAGGTGATACTGGTGCATTACCCAGTTGGTTTTCTCGGGCTTTCTTTGTTTGCCGTAGTTAGTGTAAAGAACGAGTATTTTTTTGTAACCTTTGATCTTCCCATGTTCGAGAAGTGGTCTGGTTTTGCCAGTTTTATGCCATCTTGTCTCCCCGTCCTCTGTGTCTGGGTGCACTTTTCTTCTCTTCCTTGTTCCTGTCGTGTAAGCTTTTGATGGTCGGTGGAAGAAATGGCGAACCAAACCATCTTTGCTAACCCCTGTCAGAAGGCCTAGTTTAGATTATGACAGCTCAAAGCAAGCTTCATTCTATGGAAGAGTTAAAAATAGAGAGATATGGTTTCACCTGGTAACTTCTGAGGGTGAGTGTAGCAAATTCCATTTTGCCCGTCTATAGTTGAGATAAACTCATCGATCAGAGGGTAGAGATTATGAGCAACAGATCTCATTTTTGCGTCTAAGTGGTCGAGAAGCTCCTGATCTGTGGGGTCAAACTTGACTCCAGCTGGTAGGCCAGGCAAATCATGCATCCTAGTCTGTAACATCATTCACAAACTCAAAAGTAACAAAAGAGCGACACACAGTTCAAAGATATGGCAATAAATGCAGGGTTTAAAGACCTTTTCTCGGCATTTTACTAGGTTACCACACGAAGGACAAGCTCTAACTTCTGGTTCTGTCTGTCTCATTTCCCTCTCTCCCTCCAAATACCACAGAAGAGAGGGAAGAAGAAGAAGAAGAAGAAGAAGATGACGATGAAGATGACAGAGATGCGAAGAAGAAAGAGAGACTTGGATGAGAAGTTTGGAGGATATGGAGGTTATATGGTGGAAGAAGAGACTGGTTGTAGGTGAGATGGTGAAGATAGGATGATTGTCTGGCTTGGCTTAGGGCCAAAAGCAAGAAGCAAAGAGTGGAAGGAATTGAGTGTTGATGGGGCAACCTAACCTTGGCTACACACATTTCTGCTGCAATGTCACTTTGCCTTTTGTACCAAGTTACATTCTCTACCAAAACTAAAGTACAACATTATTATTCTTCCACCTCGAGATATACTAGTGACAGGGGTGGACATAACCAGCCCGGTTGAAACAGATTTAGGGTTGAGTTGAAATTGGTTTAGGTTCTAAAATCCTCATTTACAGTTCGAATTCGGTTTTTCAAGTAAAATTTGAAAAATACCCAACAGAAATACCGTAAAAAATATATATAATATTTACTAATTTTGAACCCAAAATGCACTATTTTGATTATTAGTAATATTTACCAATAGTTATTTTCTGTACTTTTTAAAATGATCATTTGTCACCTGTCTCAATCTTGCAGTCACTTTTGGGCATGAACTTCCTCATTTTCAATCTTAAATTACACCTACAATGTTTTTCGTGGGAGCAGATACTATAAGCTTGACTATCTTTGTTTCTGTTGATTTTAAATTAAGTGATATTACAATATAAAACTCGTTTTTAGGTCCCAAATTTCAAAACGAAAGCAATAGTGGACTGGTCATATTGTAGGTGCCTGAAAACAAGTGTCATCAGGTCAAAATAGGTAGACAAAATGTCAACGGTAATTAAATAGCTTACCTACTCGTATAACACAATGATATTGAACACAAAATTAAAGCAAAAATTATACACAAATAGAAAAACCCGATGAAATTGTAGAATTAAACTACAATTCGAAATCAAATCGCATCGAACTCTAACACGTGGATGGGACTCGAAGATCGAACTTCAACCTCTCTTAAACGGAGATAAAATCTCGATCATTCGTAATTTAGGTCGTGTGGGGACGAAATAACCACCAACATAGTTCCATGGTCGTAGCAAATATTATAAAATATGGAAAAATAAATGAAGAAAAAAGAAGAAGTTAACCTAACAAAGCAGTTAGACATAACAAGTGAAGAGAACCCAAAAGAACACGGCAATTTGAAATGGAACCAGTCAAGAAAGGGATGCCAATCAACCAAACTTGAAGGCTCGATGTCAGATCATCGTTGAAAACAAAGGAAGAACCTTTATGGAAAGGGGCCCCATGGCCTCAAAAACATGAGGTCTAATCATATAATTGATTTGCTATTTACATTTATTTCCTAATAATTTCTCAAATCAAACCAGGCTTCCATGTTCAGAAAAATCAGCATTGTAGTAAGGCGAAAGCGTACCCAGTTTTCTGAATGACGTGGACTTGGCTTCCGAGCTTGCCTCGTGCAGTAGCTTCACCACCTTTCTCATCGATGGCCGGTTGATGGGCAGAGAGCTCGTGCAGAGAAAGCCTACTCTCAAAACTCGGCTAATCTCGTCCTTGAATTTCGAGTCCAGCCGAGGATCGATCACTTGATCCTCGCCTTTCTCGTTCATCGTGCTGTACGCCCATTTCACCAGATCTTTCTCCCCGTAATCAGCGTGGTTCGGTGGTCGACCCGTCACCAGCTCTAGAATGACCACTCCGAAGCTGTATATGTCGCTCTTTTCGTTCACTCGCAGCGTATAAGCGTATTCTGCATCGAGAGATCGTCAAAAACTAGATTTTAATGAACAAATATATCAGTATGGACATCATGTTATGATACCTGGTGCAATGTAGCCACATGAGCCAGCAATGGCAGACATGTATTCTGACCTTTTGTTGAGTTTCAGAAACTTGGCAACTCCAAAGTCTGAGACTTTAGCTCCAAACTCTGCATCTAACAATATATTATTCGTCTTTATATCGCGATGAATAACCGGAGGAAGACAATCGTGGTGCAAATAGCAAAGCCCCTCGGCTGCATCGATGGCTATCTTATATCGAGTAGGCCAATCCAACGAGCCTTTTTGGCTGCCATGCAACAAGTCACCCAAGCTGCCATTAGGCATATACTCGTAAACCAAGAGCTTGTAATTTCCCGAATTGTAACAACACCATAATCTGACAATACTCTTGTGCCTGATCCTTCCTAGCGTTTCAACTTCGGCTTCGAATCCGTCTTTCTCCGAAGAATTGATGCTAATTTCGTCTTTCTTGACTTCTTCCCATAGTTTTTTTACTGCTACTACCTCTCCATTTCCTAGTGTCGCTTTGTAGACCTTTCCGGAAGCGCCACTCCCGATTACATTGCCTTCATTGAGGCTTCTAATGATTTCGTCCTCGCTGAAACCGAGCCTGTGGAAGGATTTCCACTTTGAGAGGGTTGTTCTCCTCTTGTTCTTCTTGAAAGCCCTGTACTTGCAGTAGAACCAGACGAGACCAATGGCGAAAACACAACCAGATAGGATGAAAATAAAAAGGAAAATCCAGACCAGCCCTCGATTCTTAGTTTGGTTAGAGTTCAAACAGAGATCCGGGAGGTCATTGCATAATCCTGGATTACCCAGAAAGCTGTTCTCGTAGCTCGGCTTGGCATAGAGAGGAGGAAGATCACCGTCCAAGAGATTGTTTGACAAATTTAGTAAACTAAGCTTCAAATTCTGTAATTCAAGTGGAATATTCCCACTAAGACGATTGCTCGAGAGATCAAGATAATTAAGAACAGGCAAGCTACCAATTTCATTAGGGATTGTGCCAGATAGACTGTTGTTTGCCAAATTGAGCTCGTTTAACCTCTCTAGACCATGAATTCCGGCTGGTATCTCGCCGGAGATTCTATTCCCATTGAGATCAAGTTTTGCTAACTGGCTCAGTTTAACCAAATTATGAGGAAGTGGACCTGAAAATTTATTATCATTCCCTGAAAATTCATGCAAATTGTTAAGCCATCCAATTTCATCAGGTATTGATCCTGAAAAGCTGTTCTTCGAAAGCAACAAGATTGAGAGGTTCTGAGAACCGGAAATCATCTTAGAAATTGAACCGGTCAGAGAATTCTGGACAAGATCAAGCAAATAAATATGCGGCAGGGCCCATAATTTCTCAGGCACCTCGCCGGAGAAATTGTTGTTTCTCAGCCGGACCCTGCGTAAACTGGTGCAATTTCCGAGAGTTGCAGGGATTTGCCCAGAAAATAAATTGTATATCAGAACTAATTCTTCTAACATCCCTTTTGCGCACAAACTTTCCGGTATGTCGCCGGAAAATGCATTATACGATACGTCAAGGTTCTGCAATGGCGAGTTTTTTCCAAGCTCTCTAGGCAATGTCCCACTTAGTTTGTTGTTGAACAATTTGAGCTCGGATAAGTATGGCGACCTAGAAATGCTTTCAGGCAAAGACCCTTCAAAACGATTTTCATAACAATTCAGAGATTCGAGCTCTAGCGAGCACAATTCCTCGGGGATCGTACCTGTGAACTCATTCATCGAGATGTCAATTCGTCGCAGGGCAGATAAATTGGACATTCTCGTCGGAAACTCGCCGGAAAGTGCGTTCATATAAAGCTCAATCTGAACGACGCTTCTCAAATCAGAAAATGAATATGGAACCGTCCCACTGAGATCGTTACTGGACAAATCAAGATTTGTGACCTTAGACAATCGACCGAGACTCGGGGGAATCGGACCCAAGAGGTTGCAGCTACTGAGCCAGAGAAACTCCAGACTCGTCAAGTTACCGATTTCACTCGGTATACGACCCGGAGTGAAAGGGTTGTAAGCAAGCTGAAGCTCTTTCAGGCTCGAAATATTGCCGAGAGAACCAGGTATAGTTTCATTTAAAAGATTATCAATAAGTATAAGATATTCAAGTTGAGAAAACTGACCAAAACTCACTGGTATGCCTCCCGAGAAGTTGTTCCCGGAGAGATCCAACAGCCGGAGATTAGGAATTTGGGAAAGGGCATCGGGGATTGAACCGACGAGGAGATTCTGAGATAAATTAAGGGAGACAAGACTTTTACACTTGGCAATATCTGGTGTAAGGGAGGAGTTAATGGAGTTGTTAGAGAGAGAAAGATGGGAGAGAGAAGAAATGAGGCAAAGAGAGGAGGGAAAAGGGCCGGCGAGCTGAGAATCAGCGAGATCAACGGCGGTGACCCGTTGAGTTGCAGAGTCGCAGGTGACTCCGAACCATTTGCACGAGCTGTTGTCCCGGCTGTCCCACGAAGCGAGGGAGAGAGAAGGGTCGGAGAGGGCGAGCTTAACTTGCTGTAGATAGATGCCATCTTGGTCCAGAGAAGAAGTGAGGGGAAAGAAGAGGAGAATGAACAGGAAAATCAATGGCGGCATGACAGGAGAGAGAGAGAGAGAGANGAGAGAAGGAGAGAGATTGAAAGGGAGAGAGAGAGAGAGAGAGAGAGAGAGAGAGAGAGGGGTATGAAACCAGGCCAAAACGTGGTGTTTTATTCAGTTCCATCCATGACGGTCGTCGATTCATAAAGCAACCAAGATAATAATTCAGACAAGTTTGAATTACAGGGAAAGAAGCAGCTCTCAAGTCAAAGAAGATGGTTGAGAGGGTGCCCCACTCCCTCAAGCTCACTGCCCGGAGTCAATGTGAAAGCTATGGAGATGCTGCAAAAACTGTTGGCCAGTAAACTGTGGCGACGAAGACGACAAATAATACTGGACTCGTTCTCAGGCCCGGCTAGACTCATCGGCCCAACCAATGCGTGGGTTGTGGGCGATCTGGGCCGTTAAGGCTCAAATACCCAATTTTTAATATTAATAACGATTGGCTGATTTTGCCCTTGATTCACGGAGTAAATGAAAGGCTTCAGTCTAAAGTCAAAGAAAGAAAGAAAGAAAGCAAATCAGGCCTTGTTCTGCCACTTTATTCCCATGTCCTCTTTCTTCATCATCTTCAACCTTCTGTTCCCTCAATCTCCGCATAATCACCGGCAAATTTTCTGAAGATGAATTCTATAAGAGAAGATGGATCAAAGCTTCAGTTCTCTCACTCCTCCCTCCAATGGCTTCCTTCCTCAAACCACCTTTCTTTCTCGCCTTCCTCCTTTTCCTGGCCTCCTCCTCCGTTATCGACGCCAGATTGAGCTCATTCTTCGGCGTTAACGACGACGTATCTCCTCCTGAAACCGCTCCTTCATTGCCACCTTCGCCGTCCTCTTTGCCGGCTTCGCCTCCAGAGTTTTCTTTGTCCTTTGCTCCTGAACCAGAGCCTAGTTTTTACCAGAACCAAGACGCGTATGGTCTGTACGGTCATCGTTCTGATGAATTCTCGCCGGGAAAAGAGACGAAGACGACGAGCGACAACGGAGAAGATTTCTACGACGTTAAAGAAGAGTATTCTCCCGTTGAAAGCAGCTATGAGAGCGGATACGAAAACTCTAACTTGTATGGCCGCAACTACGAGAGCCCAGAAAGCTACAACACTGGCGGCTACAAGAATACCTACGAGAATAATGAGAGCGAGATAGAAAGCGAAGGAATGACCGACTCAAGATATACAGAGAATGGGAGGTACTTCTACGACGTGGGGAGTGAAAACAAAAACGGAGAGTATAACGGGTATGGATCGAGAGAAAGCTCGAAGATGCAGAGCTTCAATGGCGGAAATGAGTATCCAAATGAATACAACTCGATGGAAGAGTACGAAAGGCAAGAAGAGTACAGAAACCAGGAGGAGTATGGTCCTTGAGAGATCTGTTCCTCATTTTACATCAACAGCTCATAGATTTCAAACATGAGCTCAAATCTTAAATTTATACATCATCTTTTTCTGTTCCATCTTCACTCTAGCTCCATTTTTTACACCCTCAACTTTCAAAGAAATTTATATAACCTAAAACGTATCAAATCCAATCATCTGTGGGAACACTACTGATTTTCGTTGGGCATTTTCGTTGGGTCCATTGGTAAACAACATAAAAACTAGCCTAACAAGCACATTTACTATGTGAGATCCAGAACTCGCTGGCACGTTAATGTTCATTCTAGATTGTAGACCTTGCCTATTTATTTTTGAATTTATATTCTAAAACGGGTTGTGTTAGCTAAGGAGAGAGTTCATTTTCAAGTGTCTCTACTTTGGCAAATGTGAGAATCAAATACCTCATTTGATGGCGCTGATGAGTCGTCACAATCTACAACCTTATAGGTAAGAGTTTCCACTCTATGCCATGAGATAATTGATCACTAACGAGTTACATAGACACTTGAAAAGATCAACCGCTAAGGGTTAGGGTTAGCGACCCCTTTTGGTAATTTCCCTTGAATTGCTGACAAATATCTGAAATTCAATAGTTCTTTACTTGTTGGCAATGGCCTCCTTCGCTGCGCGGTCGATTCTTCGTTTGTGTACCGGCACAGTTCGTATCTCGGCTGCTCGCTGTCTGTTTCGGACGACAGCCGGCAAACCACTGCCTCGGCATTTCGGGCAAACCACTGTCAATGGTGATGCATGTAATCCAAGTAGTGAAAAATAGTTTTCACTTGGTGGTAACCGGAAGTTAATCTTCAATTAGTGGTAAATGGAAGTTAAGAGAAGTTTGTCTTAGTAGTGTAAGTTGGTGTGAGTTTTATTTTAGTGGTCAAAAGAAGTTAGTGTTAATGGTAGATGAAAGTAGTGGATAATGAAAGTAAAAACTTTCGAGTCATGGGTAATAGAGAGTTACGTTGCTATGTCTATTTAAATGGTGTAAGATCATTTGAAATTTGCAATCTAAGAAGTTGTTTTCTCTCAAAACCTCATTCTCTATTTGCTCTTGTTTTTTTGTGATTTCACGGCGAGATATTTTGGAGCTTCAGCGAACAACAAATGGTTCCTTTCCATTCGGCTACGGCTTCGGCATTGATGAAATCAATGCTTCCCGTATCGAGCCGCGACTATTGTTGGCTTCGAAATGGTAAATTTGCTGAGTTCTAATCACATCGAATCGTGCATTTCGTTGTCGTTTCTATGTGCGGAAGAGGATAGAAATTAGACGGCAAGATTTTAACGTGGTTTAGGTAGTTGGTGAGACTACCCTGCATCCACGGCTGAAGACGATCGATAACATTACATGAAGGACAAATACACGGTACATCATTTTACCCAGATCTATAGACCAGATCTGTAGAATAGAATCAGTAAAGAAAGAAAAAACTAGAAACTCTCGTAAGTTTTGCAGCAATCTTCTCGTCGACTCTCCTTGGCGCTCTCCCGCTGCTCCAGGCGATTTCTTCATATAAGTATTTTTCCCTTCTCTTGTTCTCATATTTTCTCTCTTCTGTCATTGAATATATATTAGTAATTGATTCAGTTGGGTTATTATCTTTGTGATTCTTCATCCCCATAAGACTTATAATATTCTAATTAATTTCTTCATTCTTTTTATTATAATCGTTGCTTTTCTTTTGAGGTGATAGAAGGATGAAGCACTCAACCAAACAGATTCTGAAGTGAAGAATACAAGACCATACAAACCATCCATCATTAGAATCTGAAGTGATGATTAGAAGTAGCTGAGCAAAGAACCAGTATCAGCCTATATCTGGTTTCAACAGAAAACCCATGAGCCTAGTGAAAGAAACGAAAAGGATTCCCTAACCCTAGTACTAATTGATTATATATGAATTATGGTTACGTATGAGAATTCTGAACTGGTCTTTCTTTTTATCAGCCTACATATGGTTTCAACTCTTGTGGTTTAAAAGAGATCTTGGACATAGGTTCCTTGGGATGACAATATGCATCTTCCAAGCAGCGGGCTTTACGCGATGAGGTACGAGACAAGCGCCGGAGCAATGATGAAAGACCTCTCTTTCATTCCATGCTCTTGTAGAAAGTAACCAAATCATCCCAAATAAGAAACTCTTGAATTTTAATTGTTTTATTTTACTACAGATTTCATTTGTATAAATCCTTGTAAACCCTGCATTTTAGTAATTCTTACAACACGTTTTGCTGGGAAAATACCGATTAGGGAAAGCAATCGATATTAATAATTGTTGGTCTCAGCCCATATTTGGGCCGGGTTCTATATAAGGATTTTGTTTAGAAGAAAATCCTAAGAGTGAAGTTAGGAAAAGAAAAAGAGAGAAGAAAGATTGAAAGGGTTCAGATTTTCTGCAGCAGCCAGAGTCGAATTCGATTATCTCAATATTCAGCCGTTGGATCGACGTGAAATTTGGCAGCAGCTTTGAGACATATAGGGGTACATTCTGAACGGTAGAGATCGTGTTTTGTGCTTTCTAAGGCTGTCTGATAAGATAAAAAAGGAACTGTTATTTCGTTTCTAGTTTAATCCTCTCTTGCTTTTATTGTCTTCCAATATTATTATTTTTATCTTGATGAAGTATTGTATGCCTCTAGTTTGATAATATAGAAAGAACATTTGGTTGTACCCATTATTTATGATATAGTGGAAGATTGATTAAGCGGCCTACGAGTCCCGTGGTTTTTTACCCTCTTTGATTCGAGAGTTATCTACGCTAAAAATTTTAATGTCACTAATCTCGTTTCTCTTGTGTTTATTATTATTGATTGATATTGGTTTGCCTATTTGATTACAAGTAGTAGATAACAAAATATTTTATCTGTTGTGCAATCTCGGTTTGAGATTTTATTGAGTATTATCAGCTTCTCTGCCTCCTATTTATCAACAATAATAACTATAAGATTTAAAACATTTATATTGCCACATCCTTCTTCATTCTGAAAGCCTTGTGACTAAATGATTTGAGAGATCAAGGACCACTCTGTTGTGTCTTCTCTGTCTCCTTTAAAATACTTACTCAAAACTTTAGGTTTATGGACCAATAATTTATCATTTAATACGCATAATAGCTTATTCTAAATTCAATACCAATGAAATGATAAGATAAAAATTTCAAATGACAATTTCAGACCTAATAGCAAATCTCTTCGAGAACCCCCGACCGATGCTCCTTTTTTGCTGGAAGCTGCATCTCGACATGGGTTATCGAGACGTTTAAGTTCTTAATTTCATAGTTTACCTAAAAATGGTTTTTATTTTGATTTTTAATGTTGTCGAAACGAACAAGTGTCTAAGAAAAAGTGACAAAATTAGGTCTCAACTTTTAGACGTGTATCGCAATACATTATCGCCAAATATTATAAGTGCCAAATATTAGTTGTCTATTATTTAATAAAGTATTTTAATTCTTTTTTAATAAAACTTATTCAGTTTCAATTATGAGGTTTATTGATTTCGTTTGAAACCCAATGCATTTGAATTCTACGTGCCGCGATCTAGACCTCCCATCCATCACATGCAGCTGTCCTTTCTCTCTCTCTCTCTCCCTCTTTCTCCCTCCCTCTCATTTATGACGCAGTCCCCCACCTTCACGCCAGTCCACCAGATGTGATCTTCTTATCTACAATGCAACAACTCTCACTGCGTCACTCGTGACGCTTCTCTCTCTCTCTCTCTCTTTTAGATCTGTATGTGATCTATACCGCCACGCTTACAATAATCTGGACAAGAATCGAAGCATTTATCTAGAGTTTCTTATCGACTACTACCCCACATTGAATGATCGATATGGCTTTCGAATTACCAGCCATACCCCGCAGATATCCTCCAAGATTTCTATCTCGCTCACTGGCCGTCCATACTCCTCAATCTCTCTCTACTTCTCTCCGATAAAAACGCGATTTTAGACCTAGAACTTGTAACTTTATGTAGGCTCAACAACGTGCCAAGTTAATCGTCTTTTTTAACTCCTAAAACTTCGTGTGAACTCATTCACTGCAGTTCCCTTGCCACTCAATCCCCTACGTGGCTTTTCTAAGCCCACTTCATTTTCTCTGTCATTGTCGTTCCAGTGGGGACTGTTCTTGAACAATTCTGCAGAACAGGTCTTTTTCTGTAGGAATCGTCATTGACTGCAACTCCTTGCATTTATATCGCACGTAGCAGGTGGCCTCAAGATAATGTCCATCTATTGCAAAAGGCAATTCCCTCTAACTTAGGCCCAGTATACATGTACCGACCGACAATCTGTGATGTAATTAAATTACAGTTATTCAACAGTTTAAAGATGAGAGAACTGTATTTATTGTCACAAAGAGTTATTTCACATTAGAGGTAATGACTCACATACTGTGACAACGCAGACTTCGAATCGTGACTCTTAATTTCAAATCTACTATTCCGGAACCAACTGAGCTAAGCTTGTGCGGGCGATAATGACTATCTCTGCATCCAAAAGGCAATAACTCTCGCCTCATGACCCTCACACTCTGGCTCAACAGTTTGTGAGGAGGTTAAATTATGGTGACTCAGCGCTCAGAGATGGGAGGCTCGTACCTGTTGTCACAAAGAGTTATCTCACATTGGAGGTAACAACTCCCACATTGTGATAACGCAAGCTTCAAACTGTGGCTCTCTGCATCCAAATCTACTATTCTGAATCAACTGAACTATGTCTGTGCGAACAGATAACGTCGATCTCCATATAACGTTTATAGTCGTGGCCTCTTACGTTAAATCTACTATTAGATGAAAAATTTGATGATCTCCCGCATCAGTCTTATGGATATCAGATTATATAACCCAGTTCAGAAGCTGTATGGGGCTCGACTGATTAAAAGAAATTAATTTGCTTTAATGGATGGGGCTCGACTGGTTTTCTTAGATAAGATCGAACGACGCATGCTTTTGCCGACTACAGCAATGCAAATTGTTAAAAAGGTCATTCTATTCAATTTTAATGATGAACCGGGTTTGCTGACATTGATTCTCAATTTGTTTTACATTTTTTTAGTTTGAACCGGGTTTGCTGACATTCAGCACAATTTGACTTAATTATTTCAAATTATCCTTCTAATAAGAAGAAAAAAACGACATTACTCATTCCTCAACACCCAACTAGACTAATGCGGCGATTCTTCCATCCTACTGGACAGGGTCTTCCATCCTATAAATAGAGCACGTTTCCTCCTCAGTACACCACTCCTCTCTCAAACAACGTACAGTTCAAGTTTATTCTGCTCTGAGTCACAGAAATGGGCACCAAAGCTCTCATTCTCCTAGGTCTTCTGTTCGCCATTGTTGTCATGGTCTCGGCCAGAGACCTGGCTGAAACTGAGCAGAAAGGTAACTCAATCAGAATCCATTTTCCTTGGTTCCTTTCTTCTCGAACTCTCAATAAAGTGATTTCTAAAATGTGCAGATGAGACAAATGGAGTGGAGGACTCGAAGTACCCCTACTATGGGGGAGGAGGCCGATATGGTGGCGGAGGAGGCCGATATGGTGGCGGAGGAGGAGGAGGCCGATATGGTGGCGGAGGAGGCCGATATGGTGGCGGAGGAGGCCGATATGGTGGCGGAGGAGGCCGATACGGTGGCGGACGAGGAGGCAGATGCTGCGGTTCCGCTGCTGAGGCCGAGGCTTATGCCGCTGCACAAGCACAAGCACAAGCTAAACCAGAGAACTAAGAAACTGGCTGACTACTTAATCAGCATGTGAATTATTTATCCTAGCGTGCCCTCTCTTCTCTGATCTCTCTTTCGCGATCTATGGTGTAATAATATGAACAAATCTTCAGAAGGCTGTTCTTCTGTGTCGTGTAATCTTTATCCAATAAAACTCTGCTATTCAATAATAATTCCTGCTTAATATATATATATATCGTCTTTCCTCCCTGCTACCAACGCCGGTGAAAGACTCTCCGGACGTCATTTATGAATCTGGTAAGTCACCGGAAAAGAAACCTGTAAACTTTGAGACCGGAGATGGAAACTCGCAGACACGTTTATGTTGTAGATATCTCCACGACTTGTCTCTTTCGAAACGACAGATGGATCTAGTGTCGGTAAATCTCTATGCTCAAGAGCTGGTCTCAAGGTGCTGTTCAGTCTAAAAAGATAAAAAGAGTCGAGAACAAGTCGTAGTCTAAGACCCGAACCCTAGCCGATAAGAGCTATTACGTGGCTGTGCAAACAGTGAGTCTTCAAGCACTGTTATGGCCTGGGTTCTGATTAACAACAGTAATCATCATTAGTGTAATTAATTGTGATTAAAAAGAATAATTAAGTAACAAAATTCGCAACCAGTTGATTGCATTGGAAATCTTTGAGTGAGATGATTCTGTTAAGAAACTGATTAACCAAATATGATCATAAGCATGGATGGTTTCACGAACAATTAAAATAATTATAAATTTTAAAAATTATCAATAAATATTTCAAGTGATAATTTGATAATCTTCAGAGTTCAAGATATCTTTCAAATAATTTCATAGTTTAAGAGATAAATTGATAGTTTTATCATAATAAATACAATAAATATTTGATAATTATTTATTGAAAGTATAATTAATATATTAAAATATAATAAATATTAATTATAGAGATCAATCAGGGAATTATCGTAATTTGATCTAGCTGCACCGGTAAGTGTTAGTGTTATAGCATGCATGCTAGAGACTAGAGTTACAGGTGTATTATTTTTAAGCATCTTCCAAGTCCAAAAGAAGGTGTGAACTCATTGACTGCAGTTCACAGCACCAATCTCCAATCAGAATGAGCCACCTCAGTATTTGTCTTATTCTCCAGTAGACTGTTCTTGAACGTGTCTTCTCTGCAAGCTTCAATGGTAGGAATCGTCTTTGACCTGCAATTCATTCCATTATCGAGCTCGTACCAGCTGGTTCACGAAATCCAGGTCCAAATTAGTGAATTAACTACACTTATCTACTCCAAGATTTGTCTCTTTGTCGGGGTCGCTGTAACATCAGATCAACTTTATTTTGAAAAAAATACACGATGAAATCACTCCAAATCCCACTGGATTTTATGCGGTGATTCTCCGATCTCTTTCTCTCTCTTTTCTCGCCTGGCGTTTCTTCCTCGTGTCCGCATCCCTTTCCCAAACAAGTTATCTGTGTGTTGAGCTCTGAGTTCTGAAAATGGCTTCCAAAGCTCTTGTTTTCTTAGGTCTTCTGTTCGCTATTGTAGTCGTTGCCTCTCATGTCTCGGCTAGAGACCTTGCTGAAACTGAACAACCCGGTGATTACTTAAGCACTAGTCTTCGTTTTAAATCCGTGCTTCGATTTAACGCACTCTGCAAATGCTAAAGTAAAATGTTTATGTGCAGTTGAAACGAATGGAGTGGAGGACTCGAAGTACTCGTATGGCGGCGGAGGTGGCAGATATGGCGGAGGAGGAGGTAGATATGGTGGAGGAGGAAGATACGGTGGTGGAGGAAGATATGGTGGAGGAGGGAGACACGGCGGAGGAGGCCATTGCGGGCACGGTTGCTGTGGTGGTGGCGGCCACGGTGGTGGCTGCACAAGCACAAGCTAAGCCAGGGAACTAAGATTCCGGCTTCACTACTTAACCACCATATCCATCGTATATCGAAGCTTTCTCTCTCTCTCTTCTCTTTCGTGGTGTTATAGTGTAATAAGATGAGTAAATCTTGCATGGCGGAATGTCTGACGATGAAGAACAGATTTCTCCAGCTGAGATTTATTTGCTGTGTATTTCAAGTGTTTAATAAAGGAAAATGCTCGTTCTTTTGATAATAAATTCTCGAACTCATCGTCTCTTCTTCACCCATTTTCCTCCATGGCCGGACCTCGCCACCTTTCTTAAATGCCAGGAACCAAACTTATAACTTATAACTTACCAGAAACCAAACTTGGAAACGATTGATTGCAACTTCAAGAACTCGACAGAGAACGGCATTCCTCTCTGGCTGCGATTTTCCATTATCAGACCAGTGAATTATAAAATCTCCAACTTCTTTTTTCTCCAAATCTTTAACGTTATTATCAGCTCAGGAGAGATCAACTAGGGTTTGGTTCCAAATCCAGAAGGACGAAGAGTGAAGCCATGAACTTAATTCAGCACAACATTATCTCCCCCAATAAGATGAAACCAGTTCTTGGCCTCAAGAGTTCTTGTCGTGTTAAACTCTTGAGATGTTCAGTCCGGGTGGGGCAAGAACAAACCCGGGAAACATTACTGACCTGCACGTGCTACGTTATCGGACCAAAACGACAGCCCAACCACAACTATTTTCCGAGTCCAGATATCACGATTTTTTTGATGTGTCATTATCAGAATCATACACGTGTCAGATTGCAATACTGGCCCCTCTGCTGTGTTACGAGACCTGTATTATACTTTGGGTATATTCCCTCTTCTTCACTTTCGCTCCAAAAATATTATTTCAAACTTGGCATTTGTACATGTATAATATTTTCTGTACAATATTATTAGGTTTTTAATTTATTAAAAATGTTATATTAAGTAGAGAATAAAACTCTATTTATATACAATATAAATTTTACTCTTTCAAACAATTTATAATTGTGCAAAAGTCCACCATGCAACTATGGTAAGGTTCTTTTGGTAACTGATGATGATTTAAGATTAATTTTATCAACAAATATAATTGAAAGACAAGACATGGTACGCATGACTTCTTTATTTTAAAAGGTGAAATTTCTCGTTTTCAGAGCTCTCACACCCTAGCCTGACAGCATGTGAGAAAGTAAATCACGGTGACTCAAAGAGCAATCTCATATTGAAGGATTAAAGTCTAACGTTGCGATCACCAAACTTCGAATTATAATTTTTTATTTTAAATTTATCATCTATGGATGAACTAATACTAATATGGACACGAGCTGTCATCATAACCTCATCATAACCTCTTTAATTCATGACAAAAGCGGTTCCTCGTTATTCTCGTATGAAATATTATTACCCGCGGGCTCAAAAGTCACCGGCGGCCCAACGCTCCATAATTACGTCACCAAGCTTTAAACAAAACCCAACGGGGAAAGGTTGATTATTTTCTTGTTTTTTGTTTATCTTGGATCGATAATTGTTCAAAGATCCCTTTTTTTCTCACCCTTTTATCCATATAAATCTATGAAATCTCTGGATTACAGAATCTCTTCTCCTTCCGTTGTTGTATTTGGGTGGGTAATCTTTTTCCTAATCTTCGTTTTTCTTTCCATTGTTCCGTTTTCTATTTCACGTTCGTCTCTGGGAATTTAGGAACGTTTCGAAGCTAGGATAGCGAGACGAGGGAGCAAATTTGCGTTGTATGTGATATCTGATCTCGGAAAAGGGGATTTATTTATTTATGATTATTCATTTCCCGTTTTTGATCTAATCTTGACTTTCCCATTTTCTGAGAACCTATTCGGCAGCCTTTTTCGAACAAATTTCGAAGCTACAGGGTTCGAAAATAGACCATTTCAATGGTCTCAGCCGGATGGCTTCAGCTATTTAAGTGAAAAGATCTCCTTCTGTGTATCGATCTGTTATAATACCCTCAAGAAATGTATGGGGTAAAAGGAAAGAGAGATATTTCCTCTGAATATCAATCCAATATCCCAATATTGAGACCCAGCATCCATTCCAGAAGGGCAAATCTTGTGGTCAAATTTCAAGACATCTATGGTTTTACAGTGGAAGGAAATGTGGACGATGTTAATGTGTTAAATGAGGTAAGAGAAAAGGTGAGACAGCAAGTTAAGGTTTGGTGGGCATTAGAGGAAAGCAAGGGTGCAAATTGGTACTTGCAGCCTTCTGTTTCTGAAGGGATTGTTCTTAAATCCTCACTTAAGTTATCTGCTCTTGCAAATGCTTTCACCTTGAAGAGCTTGATTCGAAAAGGGATTCCGCCGGTCCTCCGGCCAAAAGTGTGGTTTTCTTTGTCCGGCGCTGCGAAGAAGAAATCAACGGCGCCGGAGAGTTACTATGATGACTTGATCAAGGCTGTGGAGGGGAAGGTCACGCCTGCAACTAGGCAGATTGATCATGTGAGTCTCTTGAGATTTGCAATGTTTGTTTTTGTGGATTTGAGTTTGATTTCCATTTCGATTGATGAAGTTTTTCATAGATTATTGAACATTGTTGGTTTCCTTTGGCATGGATGAAAATAGTTATTGATTGTCGCGAAAGTATTCGATGATCTTGAGCTGACTTAGATTTATCAAGTGATTGATCACTTTTGTTTATCTTTCGAGTGTATTTATCGTTCGGGGTCTTTTCTAAAACTTCAATTTGATTATGGAGTCTGCAAAACATTATCGTATCAAATTTTCAAAGGGTATGAAATGGAGTACTTAAGATTTCTATTACGAATTTGTTCTTCCCGGATGTTGATATCTTCAGTCACTGCTATGCAGCATCTTTCTTGAATAATATTTGATACGAAACGTATAAGATGGAAACGTGGCTCGGATAAATTACAACGAAATATGGTCCACAAATGGTTGGAATACAGTTTTATAAATGATTAACCGGCAGGGATCCTAGTACTGCCCTTTATATCATCTATTTTCATATACACTACTTCAGATGCAACCTATGAAAAATGTCAATCCATTCTTTATTTACTTACCACGCAGGACTTACCCCGAACATTTCCTGGTCATCCATGGCTGGACACGGAGGAGGGTCATGCTGCTCTAAGACGAGTTCTTGTCGGGTATTCATTCCGGGACTCTGATGTTGGATATTGCCAGGTGAGTTTATAGAAATGCTTCCCAATTGATCGGCGAACATTACTATAGTTCAAAACGGGAAATTCATTATATAATCTTTGTTTCTAAAAGAATGTAGCTTACCGTAGATTTGTGATCTTTGGTCCAGGGTTTGAATTTTGTTGCGGCATTGCTTTTGCTCGTTATGAAAACGGAGGAAGATGCGTTTTGGATGCTGGCTGTTCTGTTGGAGAATGTTTTAGTTAGCGATTGCTATTCGAATAACTTATCGGGATGTCATGTTGAGCAGAGGGTGTTCAAAGACTTGCTCGCTAAAAACTGCCCCAGGTATTCCCGATTCGAAGATCTCTTCGACGAATCTGAAACCAGTCTATAGAATTGATTTCAGAGAATATATATGCAGGATATGTACTCATTTGGAAGGTGTAGAATTCGACATCTCCCTGGTTGCCACTGAGTGGTTTCTCTGTCTCTTCTCCAAGAGCTTGCCTTCAGAGGTTGAACCCTGTCTCTCTCCTCTCTCTTTCCATCTCTGGCTCTTTGGAACCTTTAGTTGTTTTGGTGATTAATGTCTTAATTTCAGACGGCTCTACGAGTATGGGATGTCCTTTTCTACGAGGGGGCGAAAGTTCTATTTCACGTGGCATTGGCTATCTTCAAGGTTTTTTTGCCTCTTTTGCCTACCCTTTTTAGATTTAGAAGCTGCGTTTAATCTGTTTAAAACAGAAATTGATTTTCGTTGCAGATGAAGGAAGAGGCATTGCTTATGACCCATCACATTGGAGATGTTCTCGATATTTTGCAGAAAATGACTCACCAACTCTTCGATCCCGATGAACTATTGACGGTACTGTTAATCATTTCAAGATTGGATCTTTTTTTTGTTCATTTATCGAATTTCTGCTTTTGAATATACAGAGCTTCCATGAATAAGAGAGAACTGTCTGTCAAACTAATGTTGTAGGTGGCATTTGATAAAATCGGATCTGTGACAACAAATACTATATCGAAGCAGAGGAAGAAGCAGGAACCGGCTGTTATGGCTGAGCTTGATCAGCGGTTAAAGCGGTTAAATTCTATCAAAGAGGATGATAACTAGCATTAATGGTGGAATTCAGAGACTATGGTTTGTCTTCCTCGTAATTTGACGAGGAAGATACAGAGAAAAAGAAGAGAATCTCCCTTTTCTCTTTGTTGTTGTACCAAGTATAATGTGTATATTGATCTTCTTTTTCTTCGTTTTTGCTTGTGTAATCATGAAAATCCGCATTTCTGGTTTTTATTTTGACTATGGAAGTTCTTGAGCTTCTAAAAATGGAGGCTCTTTATACAGACCCATCTTGCCTCTCTCTACTGTTAAGTTTTTCCACGGCTGGATAGGTTTTTGTGGAAGCTTGGATGGCCATTAATGGAGCTTCGACTCTTTGAGCTGTCATTCATGGATGTTGTCTGAACAACCAAAAACTTATCTTCGTTTTTACTGAACCACTGTTCTTTTAGTGAAGACGAAACAGAAGATAATCGAAGGTGAGAGCAAATTTCGTCCTTTTCTGGCTTTCAGGCTATCTGATCATCATTGCCACCTTCAACTGTTCTAAAATGGACGAAAGAACACGTATATTCTTCGCAAGAAAGAGGGAAAAGCTATAAATTCATAAACCTCCATGAACCTTGGAAACTCCTGTGCCGCCATGCGAATTCCCCCTTCCAAATAGTCTAATCTGACTATCTGAGACATTGAATTCACGTATAAGCTTGAAGTTTTTGCTCATTTTAAGGTTTAACAGAAGACAATGATCAAAACCATGTAATTCTTCTTCTGTTATTTGAACAGACCAACTTAATCCAAGGCATTACAGATTACAAACCATTTTCAAGTCTACACCGTGGATTAAAAAGCCAGAAAAGAACATCAACAGAAGACTCCAACCAGTCTCCTGTCTCTCTCACCGGAGACCAACCAGACGAAATTCTAGCAACGATGATCACTAATCAACTGATTATACAAATAACCAAACCCAAAAACAGACGATCGAACGAGACTTGCTAGAACTTGCGGTAAAGTTTCTCCCTTTCAAGTTTTAGCCCACTCCTTCCTGATATCAAAAGTGTAGTTGATCTCCAGGTAGCACTTGTTATCATCATCGAGAAACTGGAAAAAAAAAAGAAAAAGGTGAGAAAAACCCAGGAAATTCCTCGGCAGCCAAACGGAAAATGACGTCACCTTTGATCGAGCCGAGTATGAGCCTCTGGCTAACATTCCGGAAGGAGTAGTTTCTTCCGGCATGACATGGGTGTACGGCTCCGGTTGAGGACTGAAAGTTCCGAGCATCTCTTTAGAGTTATCGACTGAAATAATCATAATTTTCATCATCACCACAAATCCCACGAACTTAATTCGATTTTCAAACGTTAAGAAGATGCGAGACCTTTGATTCCAGCCTTCCAAACCATGTTGGTGTATTTGAGACCAGAAACTATGTTATTTCCCACTTTGAATGAGAACTTCAAGCTGTATCGGCTACCTTCTTTCAACGTGAACCACAACCCTTTTGGCTTGCCGTCCACCGGAATCGGAAGAACGATGTCCGGCCGATCTGGGGAGAGGATTGAAAGACTAAGGATCTGCACTTCCGGATCAAGACTTTCCACTGCATATCACAAACATATCTTTTAAAGTATTCAGAATTCCAATGCATTTAACATGCAAAGACGTGTAAAAAAAGAGAAAATTATGTTTATACCTCCGCCATTTTCGAAATCCACGGCCCCCAGAAGCTGCTCCTTCCATCTCCTCAGGCTCTCATCGTCCTAAAAAACAAATCCAAATAAAAAACAAAAACATCAATCGAAGTTCTTGGAGATTCATATACCTTATCTTTCTCGAGCTGTTCTTTGAGGGTAAACTGAGGGCCGAGCTGTATTTTGCTTCCTTCATCGTCCGTTTCTTCCTCAGTAGCATAAAGCGAGGTCTCGCTCGTTTGCCTTCCAAGTCTCAGACCTTCATCGTTTTCAATCTCCCGATCTTCCCTCCATTTCTCCGCAGCGTTTCTCTCTCCTGAATCCTCGGTGTTTTTATCGAACCCCATGGTCGGAACTGTAGGGAAAAGCTCCGACAGAGAAGAACAAAAACTCGAAAGCAGCGACGGAGACGGAAGAAGAAGATGAAAACAAATCCCAGAAGAGAGAGAGAGAGAGGGCAAAAGAGGTGGGATTTGCGAGAGATACGGCAAGAAATGGAGAACCCAAAAAAAGGACAAACGGGGAATTCAGTTGGGATCTTAGCTTTTTATGGCGGATGGGTTGAAACAGTCAACCGGAGAAAGAGAGAGATTGGATGTGAAAAGGCGTATGAACAAGTCATTCGGTGAAGTGGTGATCGGAAATGAATTGTCGGAGAGAGACGAGAACGTGGAAGTCACTACAGAACCACCTGTGCCATTGCACCAGCCACCACGCACGTCAACGGACAAGGGTTGACCAATTTTAGCATTTAATCTTCCATTTTTTTTAATTAGGACATTAATAATGTCTTGGATACGTGTCATTTTATCTCTTTAATTAGGATAAAATAATTTCTGTTATAATACTTTTCCGTTATAATAATTAACGTTAAAATAACCGAATATTTTGGTTTTTACTTAATTTAATGCAAATTTTGATTTTAACACTCATGAAAAAAACCGAACCACAAAGATTGTTTGTATTAGGGGTGGGCGTCGGATCGGATTGGTTCAGATTGTTGTCGAACCAATCCGATCCGACGGAAGTCGGATTGGAGTAGGGAGATCCGATCGGGTTGACTCCAGAAATCAATTCGAATCCGATCCAATTCGAATTCCTGCAAATTTTTCGGATCGGATTTCGGATCCGACGGTTTCCAGCATCACTGCATCAAAGAACATCCATTTTTCAGAGAGCATATGAAATTTTTCATTTTCCAGCGCTCATTTCCATAGAGATCTTCCTAATTTCTGCAAGTAAACTACAATCTCATATCGATAATCTGATTTCCAGCTACAATCTCAACATATCGATAATTCAAAACAACTAAAAGTAAACTATCATAGTCCAATCATAATCCAAAAAAATCCATCCATAAAAATTAATTATAATCAAAATCTATCAAAGTATCAATAATTCATCAATCATAATCCAAAGAACAAAACAATACAGAATACGAAAACAACATTACAATAATTCATAAAGACTAAATTCGATTCATTCGATTAGATCGGCTCTACGTCTCTCCCGCTTGCATTATCCGTAATTTCTACAAAACAAAAACACATAAAACTTCCTTATTAATATAACATTAATAAATAGTAATGTTAATAAATAACGTGTAGTTGAAATATAGAAATATACATTCGTCAATTGTTTTGTAATCCTCCAATACCTCTGACAACAATGGAGTTTCAGATTCCAAACGGATCAAACTCTGAGTGCATATAAGAGTCTCTACTATATTGGTTCGGTTTGGTTTCTTCATTTGTATCGAACTGATTTTCGTCTTAATTTACATGATTGGTCATTGTTTTTTTATTGGGCATTAGTTAGTGGGCCCTACCTAATGGGATAGAATATTCGATCCCAATACAAACCAAGAGTTCTAAGGTTTCGACTCCCCTCACCCTCATACTGTCATAAACATGACATAATGTAATGGACTTCTGTCAATTGTCAAAAGCACGCCACTCCAAGGACTAATTTGGTGATTTACAATCTCAATAAATAATTCATTAAATCATGATAAAAAATAATTTAAATTCAATTGAATAACAACATAGTCTTAGGGCATGAATTTTGGTATTCCAACCCATAAATATTACAAAATTACTAAATCCGGAGATAATTATAAATATCTCGATTCCATATGATACATACGATATACTCTATCAACACAGATCGTTCGTAAAAAAGGTACATACGTAAAGACATATGATAATCATGCTACGGTGAGGCAAACATGTTCTCGATCATAGAAGAAATTTCCTAAATAAAAATATTATCGAATTTCCTAAATAAATAAATTATATATTTCTAAAAGAAAAAATAATTATTAATGACTAACCCTAGCTTGCTATATATAAACTCCTTGGTTGATAGAAACACTACCATTAGTTTCTCTCCCAACACAAACATGCCTTTATTATAGTTCAAACCAAAACAAGCTTGGCCAATCTCGCAGAAACCGACATCAGAAAGGGAGAACATGTTGAGAATGGTGGTGGCCGTGAGGAGAAACGTTCAAAACATAAGGAAGAGTTCTAGGGTTGCCGACGAAAACATGGCCGGAGGAGGAAACACAGCCAACCGGAGCTGGCGAGGGTCGGTCGGGATATCATTCATATACACCATTCTTCGTGCTCCGATCTCGGTCCTCTCTTGCTTTTCTCAACCGCACGTGAACGGAGCCGACGGGATGTGGGTTTCCAGGGAATTTGGAAGAGCATCGGAGATCAATCACCTCGTGGTAAATGACAGTATGCGTTATGCAATCTTGATGTAGAAAATCACACGTTTGTGGGGTTAAAAACAGCTTGAATTTGAGTATTTACACCACATATTTGCATGTTCTCTTCAAAATATGATATATTTTCACTTTCTCAAGCAAAAGTCGTAAGAGATCGATCAAATTCTCAAGTTGGTATCTGTAAATTCATCAGAAAATCTAGAACAGTACGATCACTAAACCCTAAAACGATGGACTTTTATTTTAGTTTTGAGAATTTAATAAAATAAAAAGAAAAAACGATAGAGAATACGGGTTTGTGTCCATAATAAGTGGAAGAAAGAAGTGTAGACAAACGTGCTTTTGTGTGGTCGTTG
The DNA here is from genome assembly GCA_003255005.1 of Begonia fuchsioides. NCBI lineage: Eukaryota > Viridiplantae > Streptophyta > Magnoliopsida > Cucurbitales > Begoniaceae > Begonia > Begonia fuchsioides. Next base: position 467,856 of record QAOC01051215.1, on the reverse strand, counting down.
TAGTGACATCCACCCCTGTAATATCATATGATTTGTATCCCATTTAACCATTTTAATAATTCAATATTAATTAAACTAGTAATTAAAATAAAAAGGAGTCTGGAAAATTACCACTAAACAAAGTTTAATAAATCGATCTAATTAATTAATTAAAGTAGCTTTTATAATGTCTATCTTTCGTATTTTATGTTATCTCTTTGCTCGATCGTCCGTCCCCATACCACCATCTTATGCTTGCTTCTTCTCGACGCTACAAACAAAGGCGGTCAAGCTCATTAATTCTCTTAAACAATGTTAATTCACTCGATTTTTAATAAATGAGATGACGTTTTGAGCAGTTCCTCTGCTCTCCCACACAATCTTGATGAAGTGGAGAAGTATAACGTATTTTCTAATGTGTTTTTATGGAATTTGTTTGGCTCGTGAACGTTGAAATTTTATGGTCAAAACTTCACAGTTGACTGAATCATTTCCTCCACAGTTCACGGTATTAAAGCAGGTTTCTTCTAATTTGTGCAGGCCGGTGGGTTCTGCTTGCCGGAAAGTTTGGGCCTCACGTTCGTACAGAGCGACCTCGCCGGACCTCCGATTCCATGATAGTTCAGGTCGATATCGGAAACTTCTACTTTCTCGCATGGAATTCCTCGGCTGCATATCAAGTTCAACCTGCGATGCTGATGTTCCTCGGATTTTCTTGAAGCTCACGTTGGTGATCTTCACTCTCGACGGAATCTGCAAAACAAACGGAGAAAAAGCGTTGAGATTGGATCGAGTTATGAGCTTCCATGATCTTGGATTTGCCTTGGCTGTGCATTGATTCCACGGGCAATAAACTTGGTCGATGAGCACTGGGTTCAACACGTTATCCATAATAATGTCTTCGAAGTGCATGTCGGAGACGAGTCCAGTTTTGGAATTGGGCCATGTCTTGATTCTTACTCCATTAGTAGTACCTTTAATGGTGCAGTTTTTGACGATCAGGCCAATGACAGGTTCTTCTCCGGCGTACTTTCCGAGACTTCCGACGCTGATCCCGTGTCCGAGAGAGATGCAGTCGTCACCGGTGGCGATGCTGGTGTCTGTGATGTTGATTCCAGTTGACCGGCCGATGTGAATTCCGTCGGTGTTAGCACTGTTTACCGGTGGCGTGACAGTGATATGATAGAACGTCACGTTCTGGCATCCGAGAACATTGACGTGGAAGTGTTTACTGTCAAGTGAAGTTATGTCCCTAACCATTGAATTAGTGATGAAGTTGAATCTTAAATTCTGCAAAAACCAAATTTGAATCTGACTGGTTAGCATATTGATGAGAAGATTTCTTCTTGTAAAATTGAATCCGCATTCGAATAGATTGTATAATCGATAAAATTAAAATATGACTTAAAATTTTAGATTGATTTTAATTTTAATTTATATTAATTTTTTTTTTAAATTACAAATTGATTTGTTCCAATTGCACTATAAATATAAGATTGACCAAAATCATACGATCGGGAGTGGGGTGCAGTATTTCTTCTTGCTGCAATCATTTTTGCCCCAAGCGATTTTGCCTTGGCCGTCAAAAGTCCCTCCGCCGGACAAGGTCAAGCCGTCGACACGTTGGAAATGACCCAACCGTAGCCCAAGGTGGCAGGGTTCATCGGAGCCCTCAACGTACCCTGAACCTGAACCTCAATCGGACCGACCGCCGACGGCTCGCCGCCTTCCATGCATCCGACAAAGCCTAAAACAAAACACAAATCGATACTATACTCATTTCAAATACATCAAAACTTCAAACATACTTTAGTGACATCGGAGTTGGGCTTTGCGCCGTAGCTCCGAATGTCGAAAACGGCGGCGGCTTGGGCCATAGCAGAAGCTACCAGCACTAATATCACAGCCATTGCGAAACTCAATTTAAAACCCATCTTCCTCCTCTAATTTCGATGGTTTTTTTCTGTTCAGGGATTCGAATAGCTTGTTGGGGGAGGGGATGGTCTGGTTTTTTCCATCGATTTAAGGTTGCTTAAATACAGCAATGGCGGAAAATCGTCGCCATTGAAATTGTGAGAGAATTTCCGGCAACGCCGGTCGAGTTTGGTAATGGGTGAGAGAAAACACTTCAACGTCTGCCCATTATTAGGTCGTTTATACTCCCCGATAATGGAGGTTTACCGGCATACTCTCGCTTTCTCCTAAATTATATTCCGAGATATTCTCAGGGAGAAACCAAATGCAGTCGAATAAAATTGCTCAAATAGAATCCTCATGCTATCGTGGTCGGGAACGGGTAGATTTAGGAGAGTAGCTTATAATAATCTTAATCATGCTATTTATTTATTTCTCCTTGAAAAAAGGGACATGAAAATGCCAGAAGCAAGCTTATTTCCACCACTCATCATCTTTTTAACAAACTAAATGAAGGGGTGCCAAGCTTCCTCTTCGTACTTCTTTACAAACCCGACCTTATTTGGTGCCACCGCAGGCCGGAGGAAACAGTTGGCCGGAGATGGTCGGCTTCACGTTAGCACACTCGGACTTTGCCAGGCCTTTACCCCCGCTGTAGTGCAAGTTAACGTCCGACATCTTCACGTTCTCGCACGGTGTGCCTTGGCTGCAGACAAGTTTCACCGCAAGCTGAGTGGAAGAGGTTCCTCGGATGTGTTTGAAGCTTACGTTTCTGATCCGAACCCGAGATGGAACCTAGAACGCATCGAACAAGGCAAAAATGGTAAATCAAATATCGTGTTTTAGTCGAAATGGAAAGGAGTTTCGAATTATTTGAGTACCTTGGCTTGGCATTGGCCAAATGGGCAATAGTTTTGATCTATGAGAATGGGAGTTCCAACGTTGTTCATAGTTATGTCTTCGAAGTGCAAATCAGATGCAATACCAAAAGGAGAGCCTGGCCATGTTTTGACCCTCACTCCGAACATGGTGGATGTGAGGGTGCAATTTCTAACGTTCACCCCCACCACCGGGAGCTCGTTCCGGTGCTTTCCGAGGCTTCCGACGCTGATCCCGTGACCCGGCCCGCATTTCACGTTTTCGATATTTATATTTCTGCTTCCGTCCCCAAGCGAAACACAATCGTCCCCGGTTTTTATGTCGGCCCCGGTTATGTTGATATGCATGGACCGCCCGATGTGGATCCCGTCCGTGTTTATACTCTCACCCGGGGCATTGATGACGATGTTTTCCAACGTGACATCCCGGCAGTTGAGAATGTTCATGTGGAACAGCTTACTATTGAGCGAAGTTATGTCTCGGATCCTCGAATTCGTGAGGGCGGTGAACCTTAAATTCTGCTTGTTTCGATACAAAAACAACAATAAAACATTATAATTTCGTCTTCGAGAAAAACAAAGAGTGAATTGAAAGGAGAAGAACTCACGATCGGAAGTGAATGACAGTTTTTCTGCGATTTCGAACAATCGTTCTGCGACCAAGCGCGAGATCCTTGACCGTCGAATGTTCCACCTCCGGAGACCATTAACCGATCGATGTTCTGAAACTCGATCCAATCGTCGTTAGAATTATGCTTTCTAAGGTCTGATGGAGCCTGCAACGTCCCATGAATAACAAAACCAATAGAAGCTTTACAAGGTCCTTGAAATGTCAACGCACCCACCAAAAACGTCCCTTGAGGTATCACAACTTTGCTAGGATATCCAGATGAACACGCCCCTCTCCATGCACTCATAATAGCCTGCCAAAAATAGACAAACGAGTCAGCTTCTCGATCCATCGATTTATCCGAACATGATAAAAAAAGCAAAGCTTTTCGAAGCATTTACATGACCATCATCGGTTTTCCCGTCCCCCTTCGCACCAAACTTTCGGACATTGAAATCGGCACCGTATACGCTTACAATCGAACCGAGGAGCAATAAGAATGCTGCTCTGGCAATAACATCCAAACCCATGTTTTGATCGGCAAATTTCTAGTCAAGATACGACCAAAAGAATCACACTTTGAAGCATCTATTTATACCACGGTAGCGAAAGCCAGAGACCACGAGAAATAAGCCTAACTTTTAGGCATGGATTTCATCTTTGGGGGTCGATTTAAGCTACTGGTAAATTTGTCTTCTGAGCAAATTCTTCCTAAAAAATCAAGGGTCGTGGCTTGGTCAACGTTTTGGCTCTAGCCACTCGCATTTACGAGCACTAATAATAACCAAATCCTCCTTTTGTCTAGCTTGTTCATTCATATTCGGCATGTAATAATACTCGTTTCGAGCCCAATCCAACGACAACATATTCAAACCACATAAAGTTCTTCGAATCGAAATTAGCAGCTAAATTGTCGTAAATCGATTGCACGAGTTGCTGATGAACAATTAATGTGATTCTAATTTGACTCTCTGAAACCATATAAATTCCAAGCCACCGTTAAAGTCAAGCCTTCGTCGCCGGCGAAACTGGTGGCCACGATCATTGAACGGATTTCCGATCTTCCGCCAGGAGATCTGGCTTCTTAAGCCTAAAATCGACCGGAATCTTTGTGAAAAAGGAGAAAAGAGAAAAAAATAATCGCTTCTGTGCATATAAATTCTACAGCTACACGAAAAGGTGCAGATAAAACTGCTGAGCCAAACGAAGAAGCGTCTCTAATGGCGGATCAAATCTCAACAAAAAAGCAAGCATCAACAGAGATCTATAAATACAAACATGTGTGTATTTGTTGGTCACCGAGTTTAAGCCATCTGCGGCGATCAAACGCCGTGGCCATTAGCTCCATTAGCGGCGTGAGGGAATTTACTGGCTGCCCTCTTTCTCTTCAAAACGATGAACCAGGTAAAAGCTTCCAAAGAGACAGCAATGCAACCCAGCACGATGATGATGGCAGTGTACGCCCTTTTCCAATTTTCCTGGGAATCTAAAGCTTCGAACCCTTTGTAGACGTTGACGACGCTGAGAATGATCACAATATACCCAATTGAATGGTGGTAGATGTTCCAGTAGAATCTGAACTTGTGATCCTTATTTGGCCGCAAAAGCAGAGCGAAAACCTGCAAATTTTTCAAACCCAGAATCAGCCAAGATTCTAAACTCGAGTTTCGGATTAAATCGTTGTTACCTGAAGAGTGCCGAGGACGAAGAGGGTTATTCCGATGTTTCTGTGGGCGGTGAATTCTAGTCCGGCACTTTCGCTTCCGAGCTTCAGTCCGGTGGCCCAGCCGGCGACGCCGACGGCGTAGGCGGAGGATTGGCAAGCGACGTGAAGGTAAAACCATGCTGGATCTGCCGATTTGAACACCTTTAGATACCTCGCTATTATGGCTCCGATCGGCATCAACGTTCCCCAGCTCACCGCGTTCAACACCCCGTGAACCTGGAATTATTGATTGTTTCACAAGAAGTCCGGCCATAAAGATTGATTCTTTCAGAACTGTTAATTACTTACGTGTCTCTTATTTAATCTCGAGTTGCCGGATGTTACGCCATCGCCGGTGAGCAAATTCAAGGTTCCTTTAGCTCCGATATTCGCAGCGACGCCGGAATGCTCCGCCGGAACACCACTGGAGAGAGGACCTTCTTGCCATATGTGATTCACCGTCGTTAATCCGCTATCGAGCTGCAAAGTAGCAAAAATCGCCATCTCGTTGCTCACGTGCGTCCCCGTTAACCCGGAAACGCCGAAGCTCAGACCGCCTTCCGCCAGTGTGGTACCGTAGCCGCTGATCGGAGCTGTATAAGCACGTACTCCGGTGGAGTTCTGGTAGGCCACAAGGGATTGGGCCCCAGCCATGTCCGTTCCCTGAAAGTTAAGGGCCCAAGCCACCCACGTACTTGAAGACGTTCCCGGTCGCCGGAAAGCTACTTGCAGAGCTCCGCTGGTCTGGTTATATGTCCAGTGAAGAAACGAGTTCAGAGTGGGAAGATCAAGACACGTGGCGTACACGGCGTTGTTGGAGAATGTATAGGAACCGCAGGTCTGAGCCGACGCAGAAGCAAAGATCGAGACCAGAAAAAAAGCTAAAACACAGCTTCTGAAAGATACTCCCATGGCGCCTCGATAGAGAAGACCAGATTCGATCCGATCCGATAATCAAACCTCCGTCTTCAAATCTATGAAATGATTCCCAGGCTTTCTGGGTTATATACGGAGAAAAAGGAAGACTTCTTTTTCGTCCTTTTTCTTCTTCCTCCTGTATATCTTAATAATTGCAGGAAGGCAGACATGGTTTTATATTAGATTTTGTGTCAAGTTTCAAGCTTTTGACAATTCTAAGGTAGCTTCTCTACCTTCAACAACTCCGTTCCACGTTCACACCTAATTTTCTATTCAGAGACTGAGAAACAAACAGAAGATCGATCTCAGTGACGGAAAGAAGGAGTCTCTTCTCCGTCTACACGCCTCGCTCGTCATTTTAGGGAATGCTATTCAAACCCCACCTCCTAAACCTACCCTACCCTCCTAAACCAGGCTCAAATCCCTCAATTTACCATCCCAAATCCTCTATTTTTCTAAATTTTTATTTTATTTTTGAAGTAAGTATAAAATTATTTTATTATATTATTCAGAAATAGAATAAATTGCTGTAACTTTAACAAATTAAATTAGAAATTATTTTTTATTTTCAGAATTACACAAGATGGACAGTTTGACCAAAAGTGCGGAAGATGAAAAATATGGAATTGACGTCAAATCCCATTATTTAAGGGCCTAATTAATTATAATTAAAATCACGACACCGTGTTGCCGTGGCTAACACAAGCAGCCAGCCACAATGTCGGAAGGAACCTTTCCGGCCATCAAACGACGTCGTACGACTTCCACTCGGAAAATAGAACCTCTAATAGAACCACACGTGGCACCCTCACAACCTCTCCAACTTGCTTAATTTTCTTTTATTACAAATAGTTGTCAGCTTAGACTAAGCATGATGTAAAAAATTAAGTACCACTATGATCTCCCTCGATGACACTGAGTCGCTCGACCATATTCAGTCTAAATCAGCTCGGTTTACCTTGGTTTAATCTTCACAAAAAATGAAAAAAACCCATAAAACCAAGTCTCTAATCGAATGAACCATCCCGAGTTTGGGTCGATTCGGCCGGTTTGGCTCAATTTTCCGCCTTAATATTTGCAAGTTCATAAGCATTTTCCATGTAGAAGGATTATAGGTGATTAATTGTTATAATTTTCACTAATTCTTTTGTTTAATCTCGTCTGCACACTCCCTTCTGCTCATCTAGGCTTGGCCTTCTTTGTCATGTGGCTCAGACGACGTCGTTTACTGCTCACCAACCATCTACCAGAAATGTGGAGAGTTGCTAGATTTGACAATAAAAAATTATTTTAAATCATTGTTTGAAAAATAATTATTCAAAGGTTCGTGACCGGTAATGGTGACCAGGCTTAGTCAATGCGGTTGGTGCTATGCAGAAAAACCCCAGAAGATTCCTTCCCTCTTCTTCCATCCAAGAATCATAATCTCAAATTTACAGTTCTTACCTCCAGTATAAACTGCAGTTCCGCCATTAATGGCGATTTTGATCATGTGGAAGTTCTCCATTTTCAGGGCCAAATGGGGTGGCAGAGCTTCCTGTAAAGATTGAAAAAAGCTGCGAAAAGCCAGGTAGAGAATTCAACAGTTCAGTTTGCTTCCATACACAACTTTGCTTAAACAAGAAATTAGATAGCAATTAACATGATGTATTGCAGCAGATTATTGATAATCAGAGTACATTAAATGCAGAGTTTCAAAGTTCCTGCTCATGTCTGATTATAGTTTTCATTAAATGCTGTAGCTCCTCTTGTTTTATCTTAGTCACTTTCAACTCCAAAGTCACCTGAAAAAGAGGAATCTTCTTTATTTAGAAACCTAGGATTCTCTGAAGCTTGAACTATTTTAGACCAAACCCAAAAGACACGCACACCTCTTTGAAAATTTCACTGTAAGAGACGTCTTCAAAGCCCTGCATATAATTCGAAGGAGAGTCATAAGTTCATCAATGATCTTAAGATTTTATACGGGAAAGTTAAGGCGTGGCTTAAGAAAAGGGAAAAATGAAACCAGTTTTCGGAAAAGGTTTAGAGACGATCCGTTTGATTCTCCGATTTTAGCGTGGAAGACATGGATGCCAAGGGTCTCGACTGCAAAGGCCATCATAATCAACACTGATTCTTTCCCAAGTCCTTTGCCCCGACTATGCTAACAAAAACAATATTATAAGTGGAAGATTCTTACGTTTTTAGTCCAGTCGAATGACGAAAATGAATAAATTTCTCATGGCATCAATATCCGTGCATGATCAGCATACTTGCATTTTATGGAACAATTGAACTTCACATTGCCAAACCAGTGTTACACTTCAGTGGACAATCCGATCAGGGATGCTTGTATAATTAACTAACATGGTCAAGGCAAGATATAGGTATGTATAAATGGATCGAAACTTGTATAAAACGCAGAAAAAAAAGATTTATACAAATGCGAAATACCTTCAATTTAAGACGAAAGCAAATACCTTTTCTGTTCAGCTATCATAATCTCAATCTCAGCTAGACTGGGATCATCCAAATCATTCATATAAAGATTAACATCACCAATCATAGCTGTAAACGAAGGTAGAATCACCACTTCATTCAGACAGTAATCTATTCAAATCAACTCTATAACTTCTCAGAGCTATTCAAATCGTCTCACCTTCGACGTGGGGATCTCCATGAACGAAATTTCCCTCAATTAAATGCTTGTCCAGTATAATGAAAGTTTTCTCTGCAAAAAAAAAACCTCTAAATAATAATCAGCAGGCTTCAAAACCTTACAAAACCCTGTCATAATCATTGGGAAAAAAACCCTCTTTGTGGTGCTCTGTGCGCATGAGTCTGTGTGCGTATGAGTGAGAGAGAGAGAGAGAGAGATGGGAATAGAGAGAGAGAGAGAGAGAGAACTATTGGGGTCTTGGGTCCAAGAGAGCTGCATCTGGTATTCCTGGTCGAGGGTGAGTGGTTCCGATCCAGTGGCTTGGAGCAGAGCAGGGTCGAGCATCCATTGATGGTACTTGGAAACATGAGCTTCCATATACGGCACTAGCGTCACTCTCTCGCCTTCCAAACTCACTGTCGCCTTCTTCATTTCAATCGGAATCTGAGCTCAGAACAGAGAACACGGCCAACTGACAAAGTGGTCGCCCAAAGATACGCTACGAGGAGGCACAAGAACTTGGGCTCATGCACATACCAACATGGGCCGATATTGTGTAATAGTAAGCTTAGCCTGCGATATAAACAATACCCATTACCAGTCGAAAACAGAAGCAGAAAAATCCACAGTAGATTCTTCAGTTCTCTCCGACTGCACTTTGGAGGAAACGGAGTAGATTAATTTCATGCAAGGCTGTCAAAACCAGATTTGGACGGTACTTCTCTGAACTTTATGAATGAAAATAACAGAGGCGGAAAGATTTAGTGGGTCATGATTATTTCTTACAGAACAATTTATCAAACACACTCTACATCTACACAGCCACTAGATGAACCAGTGAAAGGGTGCTTGATTTGTAAGCTAGAAGCTAGAGTCCGCTTAATCTAATCATCTTGTTGAATTCATAAAATAATGTATTTGATTGAAGTTTTTGCGTAATTATACAAGCTTCTCACCTCCACCAAACCTCCATTTCAGTGGAGTTGTCTTATCTTGAAAGCTAAGCCACAAGCTCTGTTCTTCATAAGAACTTCCATGGCCGTGGAACCAAAGCTTAACCACCATCCTTGTTTCGAGTTCCCTTGTAGTCGAAGATGCTCTGTTTCTGCCTCTTCTTCTTCTTCGTTCTCTCCTCCATCGCCAAACCAGCACTCTCTGATCACTGTTCAACTCTAACTCCTACCCAAACATTCGAAAAATGCATGAATCTTCCCACCCAACAAACCTCCATAGCCTGGACCTTTCACGACTACAACAGCACCTTAGACCTCGTTTTCTTCTCAACTTTCATCTCTCCGTCTGGTTGGGTTGGATTCGGGATCAATCCTTCTTCCCCAGAAATGACTGGAGCTCGAGTTCTAATCGCATTTCGCGACCCTAACGCCGGCCAAATTATTCTCCTTCCTTTCATTCTCGACCCCTCGGTGAAGCTCCAACGCGGTTCTCTTCTCTCTCGCCCATTGGACATCCGCCTGTTATCCTCTTCAGCCACCCTCTACGGCGGCAAAATGGCCACTATTCGGACCGGCGCCGGCATTGAAATATACGCTTCTGTAAAGTTGGCTGCGAACAAGACAAAAGTTCACTTCGTCTGGAACCGCGGGCTCTACGTCCAAGGTTACTCTCCGACGATTCATCCGACCACCGCCGACGACTTATCCTCATTCGCCACCGTCGACGTAGCCTCGGGCTCCTACGCTAGCCAGAACACCAATTTCAAAAACATGAGAACAATCCACGGCGTTGCCAACGCGATCTCCTGGGGAATTATCCTCCCCGGCGGCGTCGTCACAGCTCGTTATCTCCGTCACTTTCAAACCCTAGGGCCGGCGTGGTTTTACGCGCATGCAGGCATTCAATTGACCGGATTCTTAATCGGAGGGGTTGGATTCGCAATCGGAATTAAACTGGGCGAGCTCTCCCCCGGAATCGAATACTCCCTGCACCGAAAGCTCGGATTCGCAGCGTTCAGTTTGGGATCGCTGCAGACTCTGGCTCTGCTGTTTAGACCCAAAACGACGAACAAATACAGAAAGTACTGGAAATCGTATCACCATTTCGGTGGGTACGCGTGCGTGGTAGTGGGAGTTGTGAATGTCTTCCTAGGGTTCCAAGCCATGGGAGAAGGATCTTCGAACGCGAAACTAGTGTACTGCCTAGGGCTGGCGACACTGGTGGGGATTTTGATAGCGCTGGAGGTCAACTCATGGGTGGTGTTCTGCAGAAAATCAAAGGAAGAGTCGATGAGAAGGGAGGGTTTCGCCCATGATAAAGGAATCGGAAGCCATAGCTGACCAAATCGGTTCTTCTTCCCACTCATCTCCATTTTTCCCCAGAGACCTAAAAAATGGAACTTCTTCCAGAATTGTAGCCGTTATAATATCACCTCCCCTTATATTTAAATTCAATTTTGGTCTCCTTGTTTTTCAAACATTCTATTACAACCACCACTTTCATCTGCACAATCAAATTTCCGACCATCAACGATGCAATCAAATTTTAGCATCGCAAACTACAATAAAAAGCGAGCATAAAATTGAGCAACTCAAAGAACTCGATAGTCCGTTAAAACAATCATTACAAGAAAAAATGTGCAAAATACCGATACAACTTGGTCCCAAGTATAACTTCGGGTAGCTAAATTTAATGTTCAAGTCCAATACCAACAACCCACGATCAGACAAAAACATTCTCGATAAAGAGTCGACCACTTTTGCTAGACCACCTTAGCACCATCGAAGAAGAATCACCGCCTATCGTCGATCACAGAGCGTGCAAGATACGCTTCTAACTCTATCCCGGAAATCTTATTTTACATTTCACTTAAAGATCAAACGAAAAATAAAAACTTTTTAAACTGAGTCCCATATGATTTAAATTCTCTCTCTAAATCTGTTTCTTCAAAACAGGCAATCCAAATTGGCTCTAGATATTGCCAATCTTTCTGCAGAAAATAGCTAAAAATATGTTTAGAACTGATTAAGCTTTCAATCCCACCTACTATGTCGTGATGTCGAAGCCGATCATCCTCGGCAGAGAATCCTGTTCAAGCAGAAGACAAGCCTGCAATTAGCACATCTAGTTCCTATATTCAAACACAAAAGTGAAAATAGCTGAAACTATACAGACAACTGGGAGACCGTTGATTGGGAAAGATTTATCCATGAATCGATTCTAAGAAATTTATATTTTTGTTTTGATTTCTGCGATTATATTAACTTTCCAAATTAAAAATATGCATCACTCCACCCAGAAGTGGAAGATCAAATCAAATCGAGTCAAAACCGAGTCTTTAATGCGCAATTATCCTCGATCATAAACTATGAGAAAAAGAATATTAACCTAAGTAAAGGTACGAAAAAGACCTCATTTTCACTCCGTCAAATATGTTGTTACTCGGAGAAGATTCAGCTACCAATAATTTCTTCGACTATTATCGTTCGGGTTAATAGTAAGAAGGAAAATTTAAGATAATTGCAGAGTTAAAGTTGCGTAGCTCTCACCTCTTTAGAATGGCTTTTGCTAACAGAAAAATCGTCGATATAACTGGCCGAAACATCTGAAGCAGAGTTTCGAAGACCATAATCAAAGGGGACAGATCGATCTCCTTCAGAGTTTGAGGAAATCCAAGGAGTGTCATTATAAAACGACCCGGCATTATAATATCCATCAACGGCACCTCTAAAATCACGATTCGAAGCAGCATACGAAGACGGCAAAGGTGCATTAATAGCTGTGTTTCTCCGATAGCCTCCGCCCTCGAGAACATTAATATTGCGACTAACTCCAAAACCAAGATTCCCACTTGCATTAGAGACATTGGTTCTTAAATATTCAGCTGGAATTTCCGAAGAACCCCAGTTAACCAAAGAATTAAACGTGTTTCTTCCATTGCTCCTGTTTCTCAATCCATTATGTAAATTGGAACTTGGGGAGTTTGTTTCAAAGTTATGCCCTCCACTCCCCCATAGATTCTGACCTGCCGAGCTGAAAAAAGACATGTTTCCTTCATTGACACTATCGTACGGTAAAGGACTAACTGATCTATTTGAATTACCGATATTATATGTGCTTAATCCACGTCCATAGCTAAAATTACCATCAAAGTTTGCATTCGGAGAATATCTGGCTCTCAACCCCTGCTCAAAGTTCATGCCCAAGTCATAACCATGGCCATTTGGGGAGAGAACACTTTGACTAACTCTACCATCCCTTCCTAGTGCATAGCCTCCAATTAGATTAGGACCGTACCCTTGAATACAACCTTCGAGAAAGCTACCGACCCTATTGACACTGTGATTGCACGCACCAACTGGACTACGGCTCGGACTTGGCAACAACTCTTTCGGAACTGCACGTTTAACCTCAACTAGCTTCCCGTTAAGTTCATGGAAATTTTTCAGCAGAACGCTCTCGACTGCCTCTTCTGAATCATATGTGATGAATCCAAATCCTCGTGGTCTCAGAGTGTTGTGGTCGTACATAACGACAACATCTGTAATCTTACCAAACTGATCAAAATAATTCTTGAAATTGGTTTCGGTGACCGTGGAAGCTAGGCCTCCAACAAATATCTTTCGGGTGTTGTTTCGACCGGGAGAACCATGGATACTGCCATTGTTTCGGATTATAACATTCTGGTCGTCCCTTGGAACAGCCTTTTTGGCCTCAACCTAGTCATAATCGAATAAAAAATGAAAAATGAGATCAAATCATGGATGCACATTTTCTAATTGATTAAACAAGAATGCGGGGACATACCATTCTTCCGTCGATATTGTGTTTGTCTTGTATAACTCGATCTGCAACGGTTGGGTCTGCAAAAATGATGAACCCGAAACCACGAGCCCGTCCAGTGGCTCTATCCTTCATAGTGACTGCTTCTACTACCTCCCCAAATAAACTGAAATAATCCTTGAGTCGTTCTTCGTTTGTATCCCAAGATATTCCCCCAACAAAAACCTTACCACTATCAGATTGCATTTTATCTACATGCCAAAACACATTACCTTAATCATCACAATTCCAAATCAGAAAAAATGACCATCGAAGTAAAATTGACCGTGACTAATCTACATTGAAGATTCAAAACCAAAGGAGTAAAATCTGCTGTAACAACCAATTCTAACACCATAAACAGAATAGAAGAAGAAATATAGTCTCAAGAGAGCTTCAAACATTGTTACGATGCAAGAAACCAGTCAAAATTCTTATGAACATTCATAGAAAACCAGTAACTCACTTGAATGATAAACCAAACACCCACGATCTATGTGATTCGGAGGAAATGAAAACCTTTTATTCAATCACAAAAAGAAGGATCCTACGCCGACCAGTACTCAACACAGACCAGAAATGAGCAAACCTGAAAAAGGAAAAACAATTTAGCTAATCATCTCTCATAATTATGTTTTTCAGAGATCCAGAACAGTTTCAAGGATGGAAAAAAATCGCGCTTTTTCCTACAGAAACTGACCGATTGAAGGAATCCAGATGTAAAATCTAGCAAAAGTGTAAGATCTGAGGAGGTAGAAGAAGAGCAATAAAAGGGTAGGCTTGTCCGTCCTCCTCTGCGCTACGCCTCCCACCCTCTTCTTTATTATTTAGATTGTGCAAAGATAGATAAAAAAAAATGTAAATTCAGTTACCAAACAGATTGGAAGCACCTAAAATCCGAGAGTAACTGGTGTCTCGGAAATAAGGAAAAAAGGATGGAAACTGAGAAATCTCCAGTCGTGCGCAAAATTTGGAGATGTTCTTACAATGAAAGCAAGAAACATTCTCTCTTTTCTTTTTATCTATTGGATTTATGGGATCGAAACAGCTCGATCGTTCTTGCGATGAAAGAAAAGGAAAGCAAAATTAAAAATAAAAGCGAAACAAAAGCAACAATAATCTACGAAATGGAAGAATGTGTGTTCTTCCTGCTTTGGTTTTTTTAATATGACAGAAGAGAGAAATTGCTTGACTTCCCATTTCCTTGCTTTTATACTTACTGGGGAAAAAAATACGAACCTGGGTGGATGTGTTAAACCCACTTTGATCAGCCCCTCCATCACCAGCTCTGTGGTTGTGATGGTGAAGCTTCGGCCATTGATTCATTTGACTTTGTGATCATCCATCCCCTTCTGTTGACTCGGTTGTTAATTTGGTCTTCATTTATTGGTGGAAAACTCTGCGCTGTAATTGTTCCTCTTGTGCCCAAGAAACCCAAATGGGTGCTCATAATTTACATGTCCCCAGACTTTAATGGAGGTTCTGAGTTGTTAATTCACTAATTCCATCATGTCTCGTGGAAACTTGACAAAAATGGCTTCGAAGAGATTAGTGATGTTTTTTCCAGATGCGTGGAAAGTGATGTTCTTCAATTTTGATAGCAGTTTCAAACAGAGACTGCAAAACTACTGAATTTGTTAAGGAGAGGGTAAAACTCTGTTTCTTCTTCTTCTTCGTCATCGTTCTAGAAGGTGTGCTTTTTCTGATCAACTAATCTGTCTAATAATGGTTCTATGTTACAACTCTGTCAACTGAAATCAAACTGAGAAACTTGGTTTTCACAGCGATTTTCTCTCGTCTGAGAACTGAAATGGCTGACCGGCGTCGTTCCTCTCAGAAGTGAAGTTCATAATTTCGATCATAGTCATTTCTTTCAAGTGGGTTTGTTCCCGGCTGTTAGATCTGCTCAGATTTTGGGCTCTCCGTTTTCTTCGATTTTTTCGCTGCCACTCGATCATCCTGTTCTTCAGTTAAATCAATTCTTCTTTCAGATTCTGAAATTTTGAAACTGGTACCCACGTTTTTCTTTCTTGAAAGCTCATTCCTCTTCGTTCTCAAGGATCGTTCTTCATTATCAGAACCTCTGTCTGTAAACGGACTCTCCGTCAAATTCAGAGCACTCTTGGAACGCCCTTTGAGTGTTCAAAACCGTACAAAAACCCCATGAACGATCCATTAAAAGGAGCGTTTGGATGAACCCTAGAAGAGAAATTTGCATGCAGAAGCTGCTTACCAACTAACCCTACACGTATAAATTGCAAGGGGGCAGCAAAGCACCAGTCACCTTCCTCAGCAGCCGAAGAACCCGCTCCATAAATCTCGAACAAAAACCAACATTTTAGTTAACACCATCAGTGCTCGAAAACTCAACCATTATGGCTCCATGGCTCTGCATTCTTCTGCTCTTCGTGCTTGGAAAATCTAATGCTGCAAATCCCATAAACCAAACAGACCTAGAAGCAGCCATGAAAGACATGAGAGAAGAGTCATACCATGGATTTGTTATTCTCCTGAAGATCCTCAACAGCAATCCCAACTCCTTGGACAGCACAGACATAACATTCCTCATGCCTAGTGACCAAGAGCTCTCGGCCACTCGACTCACTCCAGACATGTTACCTGATTTCGTGCTCAGCCACTCAATCCCGACGGCGTTGCATCTTGACCAGCTTTTGCATTTCCCTAATGGAACCATGGTTCCATCAAACATTCCAAACAGGATGATCAACATAACCAATACCAGAAGTTTAGACTTACTTTTGAACAATGCAAGAATTGTCACTCCAAATGTGTGTTTCAGCTCTTTCATAAGGTGCCATGGCATTAGTACAACTATTGCATTTGACAGTACTTTTTCTTCTCCAGAAAGCTTACCCGTCAATCCTGGAGCAGTTACGACTACCCAGAATGAGAAGCAGAAGCTAAAATCTTATCGGTCCACCATTTTGAAGAAATCTGCAAGGCTACCACACTGAAATCTCAAGATTAACCTGATTAGTAGCAATCTCAACTTAGAATAAAAGCTACAGTTTTCATTTTATCTTGTTTTATGCAACCATTTTCATAAAGAAGGTAGAATAATTTGGAGTTAATTTGTCAAATTCAACATGATTGTAAAGGCAGAAGAAATAACTGGATTACACAAGGTCTACTACAATAAAAACCTACATGGATTAGCACATTCAAGCACAAACTCGACTTCAACGGGAAATATTTCGACCCCATACCTTTCAAGATCCGGTATGGACAAACAACTAAACACTATGTAACATTGTCTCAACTCCACATATTATACTATTTAATATTCATCAAGGATTGCTCCGAAAGGAGTAGCGGTCATTCGACTGGTAGTCAGCTTTTGAGGATGAATTGTACAGCAGATCGTGAATTTTCGAGTACATAACCATTTCTGATGGTTCAGCTCCACCACTGCTCTGCGATGCACGAGAACTTTCTTGCAGCTTTATCTTTTCAATCAAATACTGCTTCTCAGCTTCAGCTTCATTCAACCGTTGTTTAAGATAACTGCTCGCATAGTCTTCCTCGGATTTATCTGACTTTGCAAGAGCAACTCTTTGCAGCCTCTCTGCTTCTCTCTTGGCCTCATTGGCCTTAAGTTGGAACATATCAGCTTCTGCATATTTAAGTCTCACAATCTTCTCCAACTCTTCGATCTGTTGCTTCTTTCTCTGCTTATCCTGCTTTATTTCTGTTGCTTCCCTAGTCTTATCTTCAACCTCTCGATCAAAAGCCTCGACATCCAAGAGGGCTTTTTTATACCTCCTCATCTTTTCTTCTGCCACCCTTTCCATTTTTCTTATGACCTCTTGTACCACCTCTGTAATTCTGTTGCACGCTTCCTGTGGAGCCACTAGCCGACTAACTTCCCCGTTTTCCAAGTTATTCGGTGTATCCATTTCAAGCTCTTCACAATAGAAACAAAATCAAAGAACAAAATGTTAGGAATCAAGATATATTGTAATAAAATAGAGAAACATAAAGATTAACACAAACAATTATATATGTATACACATAAAAGCACAATAATTTAGCAGAGATTCGATGGTCTGTCATTCATTCTCAACAGAGATTCGAGGATCTGCCCTCCTCCCTATTTTCCATCCCCCATCAAACTAGAAACTACCCTCAAATTAAAGGAACTAGTCACTTTAAAATAAAAACTCCATATAAATATTTCATAACCGTTAATTATAATATTATTTTCATTCTTAACACAGAAATATATATGCTCTAATTCAACTATGTTATCAAAGGGATTTTTTTAACAACTAAAAACTAATCTAAAAAGGTATAGAATAAAAATGTTAAGAAATCCATCAACAACAGGATAGTCAAATATCAGGCATGTTGCAATAAACTTATATATTCATTTTTCAGTCAAACGTTCTAAAAAGTTCATCAACAAGAACTTTACCCACATATGTGAATGAATATGACAATTTGACCCAATGAAAGCATTATAGACATCATCCAAACAGCATAGTTAATGCAATATATGGCACACTTTTATGTACCTTGAAAAAAGATCAATATAGCAGTGCAAGCAGTTTTAGACTCCATGGCACCACTCTTCAGTTTTTCTTTGAGATCTTCACACTTCCAAAAAAGTTTCCTCCCTCGAGCATCATCACTTCCACGGAAGATCCTACTAACAAAGTCAAATTCCCTGGTTAAACTGTCTAGGTCCCAGGTAGGTGCACAATGTTGGAAAACATCTTTGACCCAACCTAGAAGCTCAGATGTTCGGTTGCAAGCCTGGCACCTGAAAAGCATTTCAGCTGGGCCAGCTCCATTCTTAACAGAAGGACCCATGCAAATTTTTCCTTCACGAATAGCACAATCAGTGTGAGTCCAATGAGAACACAAATCACAACCAATCCAGCGACAGGTGTTAACTTCAAAATCAAACTTGTTGCAGATTACACACATGCAAAGATTGCAAAAACCATTTCTGCTAGAGCATATTACACAAGAGCAATCGTCAGCTGGAAGTTGGTTCTGACATGCTATATTTCTGCACCTCTTATACACAAAAACCTCAATGAGGGTTGTCTGAGAGAGACTAATATTTGGGTTCAAGAAGGCCTGAATTCCGGAATTTATTGCAACAAGTATTTCAAGTTGCACTCGGTGAGCTGCAACCAAATTATTGGCAGTCAAATCAGTTCTATTCTGTACAAGCTTCTGCAAAACAAAAAATTCTTCTTTTTGCAGTGGAGTACCATTCCCATCCAGAAAAACTCGAATCCCATTTTTCAATTCCTCAAGATACTCTTCAGGTAGACATTGCATTTTTTCAGCGATTATATCAACCCTTTCCTTTGCAATATCGCGGAGAGATACCTTATTTGCACTTGAAAGGCGGCGAACAACCGATTGCCGAGGGCAGTCAACACCTGCCCTTCCATTCTCCATATTCTTTCTGTCAGTAGCCTCAGCATTAGGCCATGTTTCCTGAGAACTGGCACTCTCAGCAGGTGATTCACGATTTTGATCAGAATTTGATCTTGGTTCCTCCATGGACAAAGGGACATCGGATGAAACTACAGAAACTGGTGTTTGTAGTGGCCCAGATCTTGACATTTGATGCGGGGGTAGCATTTTTACCGGCTGATGCACCAACTAGTTTCCATTTTATTGTTAGAAAATGCAATTACAAAGACAAAAATTTGAGTTTATGAAAGAGCATAACTGACAGGGATCAAAGTTATAGAGCCAAAAACACAAAGGAAAAGATTGTATTGCATGACATATGGACAAAAATTAGAGAGGAACTCGTCAGTCTTGTAGTGTAAGATTAAAACGTCTAATATTTACATGAAAAACTATGATTCCAAAATAGCATTTCATGCATCAACTCCTTATAATACAGATTACAATACCAAGCAAAAAAAAAAACACTTCCATAAAGATTTTTAACCACATGACTTGTTATTGAATGCAAGGCATAGCTATTATTCAGAGTAAACAACGCAAAAACTTCAAAAAATAAAAGCTGATCAGGAAAATGCTCGGATCACTTAAAATTGAAACCAGAAAATTAAGCCTAAAGAAAATGAGTTCACCAAGTCTCCGATTCCGAAGTAATCCCATTTCTGTAGCAATTGAAATGGGGAAATTCAAAATAAAAGCTACACAACCAACTATTTAGTTAGATCAAAGCAATAAAACAAAATCTTTCAATTCCCTAGCACTTGTCTTACTTTTTCTTACAATACAAACCAAAAGAAATCAAATCTTAATATAACGATCGAAGCCTGTTCAACCATGGAGAACAGAGGTAGAACAAACAGAAACTCACCAGAGCACGGAATCCCACTGTAAAGAAACCCTAAATTAGCTCCTTTACAAGAAATCCCAGTCGACGGAGAAGAAGCTGACCTGCGGGGAATAAAGTTGACCAACGCAACTCCTCTTCCCTTTCTCCCCGTTTCGTTTCATAAACAACAAAAAATGGTGGCGTGGGGACGCACCATCACATCCCAATTGCGTTACGACACGTGGGAGAGTTTTTAATTCTCCATCATATAGGTCATTGTTTTATATTATTCAAGTGCTTTAACTTGATTTTTAAAATCCTAATTTCAAAATTTTTCTAATCTAGAAGCAGTTTTTGAAATCCAGAAAACGATGAAGTTTTAATAGGTCATCTGATTAAATTCAATATTTAATAATAAGTTAACGATAAAGGTCAATTAATCTGCACGTAATTTAAATTGTACTTGGCCCTGGAATCACAATCCATTTTCAGCAGCATGGATACAATATTGGTGGAAACTAGATGCACTCTCAACCTGCAGCAGTAGCTAAGCAGACTGTGTTGGTATCAAGTTCTACGGTTTGAAAACTAACAGTCGCAGTGTGAAAGTTTTTATCTCCAATGTAGGGTAGCTCCTTGTGAACGCAGGTAAAATGACTCACATCTCTAGCCTACTTAGTCACCGTGACTTACCCCTTCACATACTGTCGGGCCGGGGTGTGGGGGCCCTAGAGTGAGAGATTTCGTCTTTTGGTATCAAGTAGTCAAACAGGCTAGGCGTGAGCTCGATAAGTGGGCCGAGCCAAGCCCGTAAATCAGGCTAGTTTATGAGCTTAACCCAACCTGCTAGGCTTGCTCGGTTAGTCGACTTTCATAAAAATGTTCAGGGTGATATTAGATTAGTGCTAGGCCCTCTCTTGACCAATTATTGAAGATATTACTCCAAATGATTTTTATAGAATTCTTTCTACTTTAGTTGCCTATATTTAACTGAGTTAAAAAAAATTATATATTATCTTATGTTAAAAATAATTGAATATATTATTTAACTATTATTTGACTTGCTAGGCTGGGCTCGTTAGATTCGTTAGTCTCGGCTTGTATGCAAGAGGCTTACAACCCAGCTCGAACTGAAATATTTAAAAAAAAAACTCGATAAGCTCGACAGACTCATTAGGCTCAGCTAGACTAATTTGTCATCTCTAAGGGATACAATGAAATTTTAAACAAGGTCTTGTGACTTGTGTTCTAATATGATTATCTTGCACCACAATAATATGGCGACACGTGTGAAGTCGTAAAATTTGAGCTTCTGGTTTAAAATTTCTCAAGACTTTCTTTTGATAGCATGGTGAGTTAAGTGTGTATAAGACCAAATGTTGAAGTATTTATCCATGAACACCCATAAAGTCAAAATTAGTGGTCAGAAACTCGTGTTCAAAACCAATGTCAACCGAGCACTTTCGATGAAAATAGAAATGAAAGAAAGGCACTTGATGCAAAAGGATTATAATCAACACAGGTGAATCACAGAGTCAAGATTAAAGCTAGAGATGAAGGGTGGTATCGACTTCAGAAACGGATGCGCTTTCTGCTGACGGATTGCCATGCTCGAAGCTTTTCCACTTTCCGAGCATTGCCATGGCTCGTCTGCGAGCTTCGTCGTCCTGCTGCTTCATGTTATTCAGACCCAGAGACAGCGAGTCCTCCACCATATGCAGCTGAGTTTGTTTAGAACTTGATTGGAAAGACTCTTTTTTCCACTCACATTGCATTTTCGACGCGATTTTTTCGGACCCAGACAATTTTCTTAGCAGCTCTTTCTCCTTCCTTCTTTGCTTATCTTTCTGCAATTGCCTGAACCTTTCCTGCAAGAGAGCAATGGAGTCACCAGCCATAGTGCCAAAAGCCTTGTAAATGGTGGATTATTTTCACCAACTATAGCTGAGTTTTATAAATGGGATTCCAAAGGTATAGAACATCAGTGGTGTGTGTAAGAGGACAAAGGCAAAGCATTACAGTTTAAGAATTAAAAATTTGAAACAAATGATCACGAAGCTTTCTGGTAAACACTGGACAATGTGACATGGGAGAGAATTGACTGCTCTGAAACAAAATACAACGAGAAAGAGCTCAAAAAAACTGGAGTTGAGACAGTAGATTTAACAGTGCAAGGACCATAAAAAAGAGGAAATGAGAGTGAAAAGAAACTCCAAATAGAAAAAATGAAAGTAGCATTTGGAAGAACGCTTTAGGAATACAGAGGTTAGGTAATGGGATTGTGTCATTTTGTCTTTTAAAGACTCCTGTTGGCTTTGAAGAAAATGCCCAAGTCCTTGTGGGTCTTGAGGAGCCTTTTCCAACATATTTTGCATAGGCTTCTTTGAAACAGAGCAGAAAAGACAAGGATAAAGAGGAATATTTTTGCAGTATTGATGATTTTGACTGTGGCCCCACAAAAAATGCATGATTTTTTTTTTCTCACTGACTGCATTGAAAAGATGGGTTTGGAAGATACCCTCTGCTTTGATTCAGTTCATTTGAATTCAGGTTCTCCAAACAAAAGCAATTCTTAATAAATAAATTAAGATATAGATTTCTCCGTCTTACAGCCATTTTAGTTGAATAATCAAGTACCTGATGTTCACTGCCATTAAGACCATCTTGGAGTCACACGTTTCTCCAAAACTATCGGCTCGAATGCGCCAATAGGCCTGAGGAAGAAATGTATTTTAATCAATTAATCAACATGTATTAGTATTCTAAGAGAAATATCACAATGGGAAATTTTTTATTCATATCAATCATTGACTAATATAGAGGAGCCAGAAGGAAATGTACTTAATGAGAACAAATAATGTTCCTTGTTTGTGTCTTTATGGCTACATCTTTAATCTGCAAAATAATAAGCCAATAGATTAGAACTCGTAAGGGATAAGTATTTCCTGTCAAACTCACACTACCACAAATGTATGTGTAAAACAGTAAGATGTTTGTAAGATAATACTTGCGTATTCGCATAAAAAATAGTGAAAGTTCAGTATATGTCATTCAAACAATCAAAATCTTCTGAAGACAGATTCATTGAATCAATATTTTATGAGGGTAGGTGATAGAAGTCCAGTAACAATAGTGCCGGAGCAAACGTCAGTCTAAGAATATTAGCATTTTCCTCTCTCTTTATAGTCTTTTTTGTGGAAGAATAAAGGAAAACTTAACCCTTCTATTGTGAAGGCAGGAAAAGGGCACTAATGTTGGACATTAAGTTGTGCCATCCATAAAAATACTGAAACTAAAGGTGCAAATAAGTTGGTCTTTGAAGTGTGCTCTTGTTCTTGGTCTGGGTTAGTTGTGAGCTTTGTAGATGCTTTTCTTAGTAGTTGAAAATTTTGAGAGGATTAATAGTGTTGTCCTACATTATTCAGTATCTCAATTGTAGATCTCATGTTCAAGGATTCAGATGTGGATCCATGAAAGTGGTTCAGAAGTGCATAAGCATCAGTTGGTCATTGAAGGGGAGTCCATTTGCAAAAGATTTCTTAAAATATAGCCTTAAACAACCAGGATCTTATCTTGCCCTGAATGGTAGAATGAATTCACATGCTCTCTCCACTTGTTACAATTCTAGGAAAACTGATGGCCATGTCCGATATCTCAGCCTTCAATGGCCATGTGCGATATCAGCCTTCAATGGTCATGTCCGATATCAGCCTTCAATGGCCATGTCCTTTGCAGCAAAGAGGACCAGAGTCATAGAAAACAGTAAATTTGATGCTGTGAATAAATTTTCACGCCATGTAATCTTCATCAACATTTAGCAAGAAAACACTTTGGTAACTGATTGAAGAATAATTAATATCTTCTAAAAATTATAAAGCCAAAATTAACTATATGCGTAAACCTTTAGAAACAGCCTCTTGCAGATAATTATCTTCATCTAAGCTCCACTTGAGTAATTTCATCTCTTTCCTCAAAACATCCCGAGAGATTTTGATTCCTGTCCGTATAAGACGATCAGTGAATCTGTGATAAGTAACAAAATGAAAAAATATCCAGCGAGTTGAAAAGACAAAATGGTAATAATAAACTAAGCCGGAATTATGAGAATAAAACATCAACTCACAGCTTATCAGGTGTTTGGGGTAGAGCAAATATCGGTAACTGCAAGTGCAACACAATTGGGTGAAGGTCAGCAAATCCATCCTTCTAGAAACCAAACTGCGGTTTGTTTGATCTAATTGCCAAACTTTGATCAATTCTGATCCTCTAATCCTACCAATTTGTTAGAAATTTGAGATATTTTTATTGCCTTGTCCGTTTTAGGCAGTTCTTTGGAAAGTATTACATATGTTTGGAAATTTGGCTTGCATTTTCTAGATTCCATAATGTGAAGAAGCCTCATGCACATATCTAACTTCCCTTCTTTGAGTAAACCATCTATAAGCACAGTCCAAACAATCTCATCGTTACTCCAACGTTGCTCAAGCATATTTCGAAACAAACTTTCTGCTTCTTGTTTCTTATTTACCCTGCACAGAGCACAAATAAGTGCTTTATAAGCAGATAACGGGGGCCGATAGCCTTTAACCATCATCAGATCCAAATTTTCCAAAGCTGAGTCCACTTCATTGTTCTTACACTTGCATATTATTAAATAATGGTAAATTTCTTCATTAGGAGACAATCCTTTCGCTTTCATGTTTTCTACTAGCTGATCAGCCTCATTATATTTTCCTTCCCCGCACAAGCCTCTCAGTAAGGTATTGTAGGCATCAACGGTTGGTTTGATTTTGTATTGGGACATTCTATCCAAAAGGTTGCACACTAATTCATAATTGTTACATCTCTCATCGATTTGGGAAGCAATTGTGACGTCATTTTGGGCCACAATCTTCCCCATGAGTACTTGACTCTCTTTTTGTAACCCTTTCAATATCACTGTGAAAGTTCTATAATTGGGCATGCACCCCAAATCAATCATTTGCTTTAGAAGCAAGAACGCATGATCAATTCTACCAAGCCTAACAAATCCGTCGATAAGCGAGGTGAATGTTATCTCATCAGGGGTCAATCCTTTCATCTCCATTTCTTCAAGGTATCTTTCTGCCTCATCAGCCTTGCCCTCTAGACACAACCCATAAATTAAAGAGCTATATGTATATAAGTTTGGCAAGCAATTATGCTTTTCCATTTTACTGAATATCTCAAGAGCTCGACCTGTTCTACCATTTCTACAGAAACCATCAACGAAAGATGTATAGGTAATGACATTGGGAATCAACCCCATCGATTCCATCTTAGAACATAACTTCTCAGCTTCTGAAATGCGATCCATTTTGCATAAACCACTTATAATGACATTGTAGGTTTCAATACCAGGACAACAACCCCTTTCTTCCATCCTCTCAAATAATGATAACGCAACATCGATTTTTCCCACCGTGCAATACCCGTCAATCATAGCGGTGTAAGAAATCTGACAAGGAGGAATACCTTGTTGAACCATTTCATCAAAAAGAGATGCTGACTCAGCCATTCTACCACCTTTGGAAAAACCAGCAATTAGCTCAGTGTAAGTCCATTTATCAGGTTTCCATCCACTTTCCTTCATCATGTCAAATAATCTCATTGCGTTGTTCACATTTCCAATCTTCATATATCCATAAATGAGAGTATTATATGTGACCACAGATGGAGAAGGACCAACCTTTACCATTTTATCAAAGAGCAACATAGCCTCCTGGATGTTACTCATCAAACACAAAACCTTTGTAATTTCATTGTAGGTTTGTGTATTTGGCAAATCCCCACGCCTCTCCATCCCATTGAATATATAAAGAGCAGATTCAAATCTTCCTTCTTCACACAACCCATTAATCAAAGCATTGTATGTGACAATGCTTGGAGTCAAACCATTTTTCAACATCTTGTGATATAACCCAATCGAAACTTGTAATTTACCCATTCGAGAGAGTCCACTGATCAATGCTGTAAATGTCTGAACATTTGGATTGCAGCCCCTTGTCTTCATGCTACACATAAGATTTATTGCCTCGCTTACACGTCCAGCCTCACATAACGAAACAATTGGAAGGGTGTATGTATGTACTGTTGGTCCAATTCCCTTTTCAGTCATTTCTTCAAGCCAGTCTAGAGCCTCATCAAACCGTCCCACATTGCATAGTCCATTAATCAGATTCGTATAAGTACCGGAGTTTGGATCAACCCCCTCCTTAATCATTTGATCAAAAACCTTCAATGCTAAATCAATATTATAATTCCTAGAGTGCCCAAGAATCAAAGATGTATAAGTAAAAACATCCGGATACATATCATACTGAAAAATCCTACTCAAGAAAAGTTCTGCCTTTTCAACCTTCCCTTTCTTACACAACATATTAATCAAAGTATTAAAAGTTAATAAGCTCGGTTTAATTCTACTACTCAGCATCTGAGTATACACATTTTGAGCTACCTCTACCATCTCAAACTTTCCCAACTGTATCAGAAGCGTATTAAAACTATACAAAGTTAACCCAAAACAATATTTTGTATTAATATCGTTCAGAAACTGAATTACCCGCTCAATTTCTGCCTCGTTCCTACACGCTTTGATCATCAAAATCCTAATATGATCAGCAGGCGCAAACAACTTATCAGGAAGTAGCCGATTTAAGATCGACATAAAGCAGCTCATATCATGTTTGTAAAAATGCCTACTTGAAATCCAGAAGAAGAAACGTAAAACCGAATTCGTATTCTTATGAGTTTGAATAATGTTAGATACATGCTTCGGTCTGAGCTGGGTACTCAAAAACCGAAGCTTGGCGCTTCTTTCCCATTGGGGATCACAAAGAATGTCGGAAATGTTAGCCACCAGCTCAGGGTAAGCTTCGGCCGAAATCGAAGGCGGACAAGAAGGAAAAGAAAGGTTTGGTTCTGAAGAGAACTTAGGGGAATGAGGGGAACCCAGCAAACAGAGAATGGCATTGAGCTGAATTGGGGGTGGAGTTTTGAGGCGCCGAAGCATTTCGCAAAAGGTGCATGAGATATACTAACATCCGACAGTTTTAGAGATCGGGGTACGAGGAAACAAACTCAAGACCCCGTCGGACGACGTCGGCCGGAGAACCATGGCTGTAAATGAATGGCAATTGGCAAGCAAACGTGCACAGAGAGGGAGAGTGAGACGTAGGCGACGAGGAAATTAGCGAATTGATTCCGTGGACTCTCATGGGCCGCCAGTTCTTTGGGCCATCTTATCTGTCCAATGGGCCCATTAATCACACTTTTTCCTCGTTAATATTAAACTGTAATGTCAAATATTCATTATAATCAATTAAATATTATTAATTATTATCTAATTATGGGTAACTATCACAGGTTAATTCGTCCCGACGATTATTAATATTTTTTCGACGAAGTTTTGAACTTTTAATCCTATCCGTTGATATTTTAAGGTTCAGTAAGCACACCAACTTGAATTTCTGTTAATTAAGCTCATTTTACCATTTATTTAAAAATAATAATAAAGTTTCTATTTTTTTTTTCTTCATCAATCTTAAATATGATCAATTAAAAAATAATGAGAAAATAGTTGGAAAAGTTCAAAATTAAAGGAAATGGGAGAAAAACTGAAAATTTGTGGGCATGTTCCTGATAAAAGCCAAGTATTGTTGTTTATAGGAGAGGGAGAAAAGGAAGCAGAGCTCGAAAACCCGGGAGCCCCTTTCTAGCGATAAAGAATCTTCGTATATGCCCGTGCGGATTCACATCAGTGGTCGAGAGATGACAGATCTGGTAACAAGTGTCTGAGTTCGAATCCTGCGTTGCCCTAGTGTTGTAGTTGTTACCCCCAATGTTGAGGTTGCTCCTTAGGACATCAGGAAGAAGGTCTCCCATCTCTGGGCTGCTGAGTCACCGTAACTTACCCTCTCACAGCCTGTCAGGCCGGGGTGTGGGGGCCCTCGGGGCAGAAGATTCCGCCTTTTTAGTAACAAGAATCTTCGTATATGTAATGATTGTCACCCGGTTCGTTTTTTGGTGAAATTCGATTGAACAGAGAAATCAAACTTGGACCATGAATTCTTGATAGCGTCGGGTTTGAGTTCAGCCAATGTCTCAGGGCCAAACGGTTTCACCAAAATCAATTCTCGGGTAAAGGAAAGAATTAGTCATGCGAGAATGAGTAGCTTTGGCACCATATGAACGTTATACAATAATAGACAGAATAATCTTCAAGAAGAGACCCTAAAGCACAGATCCAAATGAATTTGTCACGCATGAGCCTAAACATAGTTCGAAGATTTTCATACCATTGTTCATCTCAAACCGAAATATTAAGACTAACTATTTTTAGATTTTGAGTGAAACATTCAACACAAATCCCACAACAATTACTCCGTTACACAACAATCTGCACGAGCAACTTACATTATTCCATTAACGACGACTCGTTTTGGACATCGTTCGGAGCCTCGAAACCACCCAATTCAATGGCAGTCAGCATTAATTTCCCAGCTTCTGGAAAGTCTTTATGCTGCATTAATATTTCTTCCACTGAAACGCCAGGATAGACCGAAGAAGACGAGTTTTCTCGTCTCAAAGGGAGCACTTCCTCGAATCCATCTCCGAAAATTTCGACATGTGACCCATAGCACTTGAAGGAAGCCATGAAAATAGCTGTTTCTCTCAGGGCCTGCAGGGTTTCGTCATCATTCCAACCTTCTGCCAACGATGTTTGATAGAGTTGATTCCAATCGTCTTGATTGGCAGCTTTTTTCCAGCAAGTCTCCAAAAGCTTTCTATGTTTTTTGCGGAATGAAGTGCTTGTCCAAGCAAACACATCAAAAGCCTTCAATAAGATCCTTGAATCTTGAGCATCGAGACATAGGTTGATGAGGAGTTGCGGACTGAGGAGCTCTTTGTCCGCATTCTGCTTAACTTCAATATCACGACAGAGATTTACAATTTCTTCCTGTAAGACATGAAGAAAGTCAATCCACAAATTGCATCACTTGGTTACCATATCTAAGACATTCAAGCCTGAAGTCCAAATTATAACTCTTCTTTGAAGAGCATATCACAAAACCTACTTCTGATTTAGCAAGGAAGTTTTTAAATTCTCATTTTACTACATTCCTAGCAAGGAAGTTTTTGTTGAACCCCCAATTAAGAGAAATGATACTCGTTCCACAGTTCATATTTATTAAACCAACCTGCAGTTTCAGAATCTTCAAATCGGCATCAATGCGGGCCAACTTACTCTCTGAATCAGCCTCCTTCCCTGCAAGTAAAGGGAAGTTCAAATCAAGACACAAGGTCTATTACAACATGAACCATCAATAGAGACATTGCTACAAATGAAAACAACATGAAAAAACGTATAGGAAGTAATCAAGTCTGTTTTGTTATAAACGCCATTGATCCGATTTTTTGTAATTTTTTTTATGAAATGGCCATACATACCGGAAATGCCAAACAAAGGAGCATGTCAAACCTGCCAGTGCAGCTATCTTAGAAAGATATAAAAAACGTTTCTTGTCAGCCAATCTTAATACTGGATGGGCATCATCAGGTTCTACCTCCTCTTCACTAGGGAAAACAACTTTCTCATCTGTCCAAAGAGCTAATTTATGAAGTGTGTGGGAAGCTGAAGAAAATTGGTGTAGGAACAATTCATGGAGCCAAAGAAGATCCGGATGTTGCCTGAGGTAAATTGATAATTCCTCATGAAACTCTTCTCCAAGTCGTAAAAGCTTTGAAAAATCTCTTTTCTTATGCAGTTGCTCAAACACAAAGTAACTAAAACCTCCCTTTGGACCCATGCTCTCATGCTACAAAAAAAATAAACTCATGATTTTTTTTTTGCTAGAGGAAGTGAAATGATCTCAACTAGTAGTATTTTGCAAAGAATTTAATAGGATGGGTGGTCCGAAATACATTCATCACACTTGACATAAGTAGAAGGCTGCCTAACTTATACGACAAACATAAATATATATTGGGGTTTGCAATAACCACAGAAAAGAAACAACCTTCACTCAGACATTGCTTTGGAAGTAAATAGAAACAATCATTTACGGGTAAATGAATACAACCAATTTAGATGTCCCCTTCACAAATATTCAACACAACACATCATGGGCACCTGTATATAATTATATTACTTTCCTTGATATTTGTGAGTGTGTATATTGTAAAACTTATTGCATTAAAAACAATGAGAAAGTCCATACCATAAGATTTTTAAGTAACACCAAATCATTCAGGTCACAGCAAATATTCCATAGAATGGAGTAGCATTCATGCCGTTTAGCTATAGGCAGCAACTCTGACACATGCTTCCTAAGAACTTCTTCGTTGAGCTCTATAATTCCTTCATCCATATCCTGGAAGGATAAGCAGTTTAAAGATTCACATATCAAGCACTAATATCAAAGAAAACATTAAAAAAAAAAAGAAATAACCTTGTGTACCTTATGTCCACCATTGGCAAAACATTTGATTTGTTGATAAAGGGAGTAAAGAAGTGTATCCCTTCTCTTCCAATACTCATCCAAAAGAGCTTTATGTTCTTCCCCGCGTTCAGCTTTAGCAGTAATAGCACCAGCATAAGCCTCAAGTAGTACTTCAGCCAATGATTTTAGATGGGAATACAAGTCTGATATAGCAGATACATCAAGATCAGGAGCTTCATTTAACAGTTGAAGCATGAAAGAACCAATGTTCCACATTCCATTTCGTACCATCGGTTGACTATACCAAGGCGTCAATCCCTCAGGTGGAGGATACCATAATTGATGCTCATTTCTGTAGCTTATGGCAGTGTTTACAATGGAGATGCAGATCTTCGAGAGTTCACATGCTCTTGCCTTCTCAATCCCAAATGGCTGGCCCAGGTTCAATATGTAATCTAGCTGCCTATCTAAACAATAAAAAACTTCATCAAGATCAGAAATCTTGCTGTAGAACACTTCTGCATTATCTCTATCCATCAAAAGAACAGTGTTTCGTCGGGCTCTGTCTCCAACAAGTTGAACAACATCCCAGAGAGCACCAGATGCGTGACCTTCTGAAGCAGTAGCCATGGACCCCAATCCAGATGAACGGTTCTGACTGATTTTATTCTGCAGTTCTCGTAGCTCGATCATAGCCGCAAGCTTTTCTCCATGTTCTAGTATAAGTTGTAGGGCTTGCCCTACACATAAAAAACAGGATGATCAACTATGAGATTTATACTTAGAGCAAGGAATTCAACACAGCACAGAGGAAAAAACTAGAAATTAAATTTTACGTTGTCTAGAACAAAGCTCCTCGTGGCACTTGGATAGAGCAAGAAACTGGAGAAATTTCTGATGTTTCTGTCTCTTATCTATTAGTTGATTCAAGACGATGGTCATGGATACAATTTCATCGCCTCTCATAACAGTCCAGTGTTTAGCTAAAGTGTCAACGATTGATTTGCTTATTCGTGTAAAAACATTTGTTTCTTCACCCCTGTCAAATGCTTCAGAACTCCATAGCTTCGTAATTGAAGCATCAATTTTCCCAGTCACCAGAAAATCATGAAATAGTTGACGAAGTAAAGCTTCTGATTCCTCATCCCTAGCAGCTCGATGTGCATTCCCAGCCACAGATCCCTTCAGTTTTTCTCCAAAACCACGAGATTCAGTAATAGCATTTCCAAAAGTACTGTTGCCAGCAACAGAGAGATCTTTCTTCTCTTCAAGTGAAGATCGATCATTTGAACTTCCCTTCCGTGACAAGCTTCGTTCAGGAGGCTCAACTCCTCCAAGTACAACAGCCTTTTCAGGTATTGTCCATATCCCAGCTTTCTCAGTCATTACAACCCAAGCTCCCTCTTCACCTTGCTCACTAGATGGAAAAACTGAAGCATCTACTACTTTTCCAGCATCAAAAGGTAAGTCAAATTCATATAGACGCATAGAGTTTCTAAAATAATAAGAGACTGTAGCTTTTCCATCACCTGAAAGAATTATCTTTGATCCTAAAGGCTTACCCCCGACCCTAAGTCTCAAAGAGAATAAAAATTCTTCTTCTTCAAGCCTTGCTTTTGGGATAATTACTTGAAGGGGAGCTTTCTTCTCCAAAACCCTTCCTCTGCTAGGGTCTAAATTGTTCTTAGAATTATATTGGAAAATCAAAAAAGAATACTGTATGTAGCTTGAATTACTGACACGGTCCTTACAAAAGGTGGCAACTAAAATGGTGATAGCTCTTTCACTTTCATCGGCTTGCATACAAAGAGGCCATATTCTCTTCTGACCAGCAAGATCCTTTTTAATACCCAAACCACTATCCGTGCCAATGATTTCATAGGACCACAGTTTCAAAACTTGAAAGTCGGAAGAAAGAGTGACATTAAAACACTGTATTTCATGATCTGTCAAAAGAAGAAACTGTCGATCAACTTCCTTATTGGAGTCACGGCTAAACCCCCAAATTAATGACCTTGGATATCCAATTTGTAGATTGTTATCATTCTCTTGACGTGATTGACTCAATATGCCTGGAGATTCTTTGATACACTGTATACCAGTTGGGCTGCAATGGAACTGGCAAAGCTCACCATTTGAAGTACTTGCAAAAGCTATGCAAGCATTCTGGGAATCAGGAATCTCAGTAGCAATCAAAGAGTTGAACGTTTGGTCTCTATTCAAAATATGTGCCGGACGAGGATTCCTCTCACTGTCAGAAGTAGACTCTGAGAGATCATTAGAGGCATGGTATGTGAGAGGAGCAGAACTCTTGTCACAGAAGACGTCAAACCAATATAAAACCACCCTTGTTTTTTTCCTACATAGTATAATGCCAACAGCACTTTGATTTTTTACTGGTCTCCCAGATTTTCTATTCCAATTGACGATGCTAAGCAACCAACGGTCACTGTTGTTTCCACAAATTTCTTCAGTATCATTTCTTTCTGAGGGAATTTCTAGAACAACACATTTGTTTGAACCTATAGGTAACAAATAATTCCAGATGAAGAGTTTGTTGGCACAAATAATCCACGCAAGAGATGTGTCCCTATCCAATCCCCCTGATATGCACGTGTCACCTTCCAAGAGAATAAACCACAAAAAATATTAGAAAATAAATATGTTATTGCCAAAAATCAGAAAATGCAAGCAGCCACACACATCCCCCCTTCTAAAACAAGGTACAACAGGGTCTTTCCTTAAATAAGAAGAAATAAAAGCAGTACAATAGGTCATTAATGGTGATGGCGATATTAACCTGGAGCAAACTTCTGCAGCTTTCTGGCTTGCTCATCGCGAACAATCTGGGGAAATTCTCCCACATATACAGGCTTTAGGGGATCTATTTCATCCTGCTTATAATTTCTATTAACTGGTGAAATTCTGCCAGAGAAAAAAAAATACAATGTTTTAATCTAAAAAGTGATGGAAGCTTTATTAACTCTTTGTTTTGGTGTCATAAGGTTCTCCTGTACACAAAAAAAATTGGCAAGTCTTCAATGGAAGATATTTCCACAAAGTGCCATCTTGCATAAAAAATAAGGATAATTTACAATATTTATCAATCTAAAGTCGATAGTCATAGAGAAAATACTGATATATAGAAATTACAAAGTTTGAGCTTCTCCCATATCTGTTATGATCGGTATATTTCTTTTTGGACTACCGTGCTTATCAACCATGCAACACAAAATAAATATTATTCCACTTCTAGTACTTGTTAAACAGAATGCAAAAAGAGATACTGGAAGGAAAGACAGCCTAATATGTTTTAGTGTATAAATCCATAGACTTCAGAAGAATGAAGTTATAAAATAAAAATAAATAAAAACAACTAATTTCACCAGCTCTCAAAACGGCCGATGTGTCCACCAGCATCAGCTTATCATATCGCACTTCTTTAACCGCATAACACCAAGAAAACCAAATCACAGATTAAGTGAATTAAGTTGCTTAAATCTTCAGCAAGAACAGCAGAATAATAGGAAGAAAAGAAGCACTAACGTCGTCAAGTTACATAAAATTGAAAGGAAACAAATATATGTGGGCTATATCTCAGAAACTAAAATTATAGCCATGTCAATGTGCGCGTCCTAATAGATATAAAGTTTTCATCCGTTCTTAAGCAGCAATTTAAGCCCCGTAAGCATTATTAAATCAAAGAGCGCACAAAGTCCAGCTTGATACCCCAACTATTTGCCCAGACAAGGAGCCAGCGATTCAATCAATTAAACACAATACGAACACCTCAAGCATTAAGCAACTCATCACGAGAAACTAAACAAAAAATTTACAGGTCTCATAGACCATTATTTCGCACACAGTAAGCACATACCTGGCTAAAACAGACAAACGAGGAGTCCACGGAGCAGGTGTGCCTGAGCTGGGCCGATTCGGAACAGAATTGTCGAAAACTGGCTGCCAGATCTCCGAGAGCGGTGTGATGGGAGAACCGCGAACAGTCTGCGCCTTGAGCTCATTACGACTGCCCAAGTTGTGTCTCTTTGTTCCTGGAGAGAACATTTCAGTTCGGGGATTTAGAAGACCTCAGATCATAATTCGGGGTTTAGGGTTTAAGAAGCTATGAAATGAAAAATAGGAGAGGGAATACGATTTTGGTGGGAAAATCAGGTGCAAAACTGAGCTATAAAGACCTCATCTAGCGACACGTCATTGGGGAAAATCTTATTTTAACTGTCAATAAATTAAGTTTTAGTTTTAATTTTAAAAAAATTATAATTTATAAATTGATTTCGATATTTAAAAATAAAAAACTGTGAAATCAAAATTAAGATCGTGAATCAAAAAAGTTATAAATCGAGTAAAATTTGACCCAAACCATAATATAACTATATATAAATTTAAAAATTAATTATAAACATGTCTAATTACTTAAAATCTGACTTTTATATATATATATATATATATATATATATATTATTATATTTTATTTATTTTTTATATAAAATAAAAAATGAGTTAAAACTGAACCGCACTAAAATTGTTAGTTTCGCTTTCAATTCCAAAAATCTAAAACTGTGAATTTCAGTTCTGATTCAATTTTAAGATAAAGCCGAGCCGGATCGGCCCATGTTCACTCTTAGATGTCGTCAAACAAACAAACAAACAAATTGATTGAAAATATTAAAAAGACAAGAAACATTTCAAGTTGAAAACCAAATTAACCATGTAATTGATACTTTGGAGTAATAAATAACTAATCAAATATTAAAATTCAAAATAAAAAACTTTTAAGATGGATCCAAATGATGGATCGAAATCGATCTAAACCTGGTTGAAAGTTGATCCAAACCCAAAATCAGTCTTAAATTAGGCGCAAAATCAATAATCGGATCTAAATACAATAAATATTTTTTAATTGTTATAGAATTCATTACCAAACCGTACAATTTAGTTTGATTTGGGTCAACTCTATGGTCCAACATCGCGATTCGGTTGAAATTGGAGCAACTCAACCGGCATGCGTTCACCACAGCACTATAATATTAGTAGATTAAATGAGAAAATTAATAATTAAGATATGGTTTAAACAATATTCATATTTCAAGTTGAAAATTAATAGAACAAATAAAAGTTTAAATTTATCAACGAAAATACACTTGTAACTGAAGGATAACAGATGATAATTACACAAAATAAAATGATAAAAACTTTTATTATTTTAAACCAATTATTAACATGTCATTCAAGAAATAAATAATGGAATTAAAATTTAATAAATAATTAATTATTTTACATATTATAAAACTTTAAGTATTTTAATAGAAAAATACATAATTCAATTTATTTTATCAATGTTGCCCTAAAATTCGAGTTCATTTCCGCTATCGATTTTCACAGCAATCAGCTCAAAGCTAAACCGAACTAAGGAAATCATTTTACGCACTGTGATTTATCGCGAGGAAGCAATAGGAGTAGGCATAACCGGAAATAAGATATCGGAAGTGGCTGGACTTCAGTAAAATTGCAGACAAAAACAGTTGGACTCATGAACAACATAAATTCAAACATCAGATTGAACAACAATTGCCAAATTCAACCATGCATTCTGTACATTTGTACATGAAATCTGACAGATATTTGGAGGCAAATCTAACCATCATTCACAAAAAAAGGCAAGTGTTTCAAAGTAAAATCAAAATAGAATTCGAATATGATCCGATGATATTATATTTTCACGAGAATTGAGGAACCTCGGTGAAGCTAGAAGAGCAAGCTTGCCCACGCAAATATGAAAGCGAATCCACCAAATGGCGCTAAGGATGCATATTTCCGATCCTCCATGAAGGCCACCGTATAACACCTGCAAAATGCGATGGAGAACGTCAATAAGCATGAAATTGAGAGTAACCGCAATCAGATTTGTCCAGTTTTGTCTGATTTCTCCTGGCGATGACAGTAATTACCAAGAAACTAGTGCCAAACAACAGATGGAAAGAGTTCTACAGCTTATATATTATGGACTTTATCCAAATTTACTGTCTTTGCAACAAATAAAGCAACCCAGAAAGATTATTTCCACAGTTAAAATAAAAATCGCAGTAGCAAATAATAAAGACTGCCAAGAAATCAAATAAAATGCCAGATGACAAAAGAGCCTTACGTCCCAGAAAATGCCAGAATTCCAGTGGTTAAAAGGCTTCCAAACTGAAACCAAACAGAAAAGAACAACGTAAAACACAAAACATAGTAGCTTTAAAACACTAAACTGCAATGGATTTGAAACTTTTGAAAGATAGAACTCACAACGTTAGGGTTTTTGGTGATTGGGGCTGCAACCAATGCTGCGGTGTGAACCAAATGGTACAAAGATGCAGTTTGCCAGACCTTTCCAAGGTCGAAAAAACCCCCAAATTACAACGTCGGAACAAAAAAACCAAATTAAAGAGACATAACGAGGTCTTTTGAGACAGGAAAAAAAATTAAAGAGAAAACAACCTCTTTGTAAGCTGGATTTTGAGGTTGAAACATGTGTGAGCCATACGTTCCCAATCCAAGAGCTGACATTCCTGTTTTACGACGTCTAGGTTTATCTCAGATATACACAGACTAAATTATCAACCTTATTTACTTAACTGCTAATCGAAACTTCATCCAAACCAACAAGAAAGTAAAATTACCAGAGATCGCTGCAACTTTATGCCATAGACGACGATCCATTTTCTTCCTCAGTCGCGAATGTTGACTGTGACTCGTCTCATTCGCAAGTAGTTTTGCAGCCCACAGCCTTTAAACGGCGCCGTTGAGAGAAGCATCCAACTTCATTGGCCCCTTTTATTTTACATTGGTTTTTTCTTAGGTATTAAACCGCTTTCGTTGAACCGGATTAAACAATGAGATATACTCGACCGACGTCATCTGGATGACGAGATTCATAGTTTTGTCAGAGAACCGTTTTCAAATCAAAGCTCTCCTCTTCATGCTCCAATTTTAGGGCATATCTCATGTTTCACTTAAAATCGAGAGGATTGAGGAGAGTCTTTGAAAGAGTCCAGTTGTGTGAAGAATCCTGATTGGGCAATGGCCATTAGGGCTTGAATGGATTTATGAACTACTCACGTCTGAGACGAGGAAGAAGCGGAAGCTCGATGGAATAATGAAGATGTGATGAGGATTATCAAGAGCTTTAATATTATTCGCGCTTTTCTTTTCTGAGGTTAGCTGTTTTTTTTATCGGATTGAATTGTTTGTTTTCTTATTCTTTTCACATGAAGTTACTCAGCGCAAACCTGATCTTAAGATGTTTTGCTTCATTCAAAGGCTTTTTTGTTTTATGCGATCTTCTTTTTGCTTCTTTCCACATTTGTGTTCCATTTTGAAGCTATGGGTTCGCGTTCCGTCGTTTTCTTTGTTCGTTTTTGCTTCTCCTACTTATATGCCCTGTATATTTTCTTGATGTCCTTTACTTCAGTCTGCTTTGCTTGCTTACCACTTTAATTCAAAGCTCTCAATAATGAGAAAGTAGAGCTTCATTCTATTGTTCCAATTTTCAAATCGACAAAGTTGGCTTGTGTCATGGTTAAATCAGTTTACAAAAACTTCGACCTACGAAATTAATTAAAAAGAACAAGAAGTTGATTTTAGTTCCCTGGGTTATTCCACTTACATCCTGAATATTAAAGAAAGAAATCAAGGGAAGAACAAGAAAGAGAAAAGAGAGTGAGATAGGGAAGAAGGATAAGAGAAGTAAGAGAAAGAAGGAGACAGAGAAGTAAGATAAAGGGAGGAGGGAGTGACATCCATGAATAAGTGCTGACTCACCACTCACTAATCTTGCCACATGCATTATATCAGTAGAAGATAATCACCTGAACAACGTTGTCCAAATCATGGGAGCTTCTTCTCTATGTTCAGGACATAATCGCTTTTACTAAAAATAATATATAAATAGAAAAGAAAATGTTTAGCTGCTTGTTCTCCAATTTTTCGTAGACTAAAAAGATTTTTTGTTCATGTTTAGCATATGTTAACTCGAATTAAAAGCAGAAATACTATGAATATTCTTTTTTTTCACTATCTCCGAAACCATTTTGGATAAGCACCCTAGTGTATTCGTCTATCTGAATTTATTCAGTACCTAAATATTCTGCTTAGGAAACTAGTATGAAGTTCTCTAATCCAGATTCCAGACTATACATGCATTTTTTTTGCTTTTCTTTCTGATGAGGATATTTCTCATAGAATATATTATGGATAACCCAGAAATGTCGATGAAGCCATCTAACAACATCTGGATTCGTCGTCAACAATGCCCTTGTGGAGATTGGAAGTGCTACATCAAATACGAAGGAGATGATCAACCTTCATCAAACTCTCATCTCGTTAAGTCTGAGACAATGCCACCATCATCATTATCAGAAGCTGTTTTTACTCCTTATGTAGGTCAAATATTTAAAAGTGATAATGATGCTTTTAAATATTACAGCAATTTTGCTCGAAAAAATGGGTTCTCAATTAGGAAAGCTCGCTCGACTGAAAGCCAAAACTTAGGGATATATAGGCGAGATTTTGTCTGCTATCGGTCAGGATTTAATCAACCAAGGAAAAAGGGTAATGTTGAGCATCCCAGGGAACGCAAATCTGTAAGATGTGGGTGTGATGCCAAATTGTATTTGACGAAAGAAGTTTCAAATGGTGTTATTCAGTGGTATATTTCTCAATTTAGTAATGTTCACAATCATGAATTGTTGGAAGACGACCAGGTGCGGCTACTTCCTGCTTATCGGAAAATCCAGGAGATTGACCAAGAGCCCATTCTTTTGCTTTCAAAGGCTGGATTTCCAGTGAACAAAATAGTTAAAGTTTTGGAATTAGAGAAGGGAGTTCAGCCTGGACAATTGCCATTCATAGAGAAGGATGTTAGGAACTTTCTCCGAACTTGTAAGAAAACTGTTCAGGAAACTGATGTTTTGCTCACGGAGAAACGAGAGAGTGATATGATGCAACTTCTTGAGACCTGCAAGGTTATGGCAGAGAATGATCCTGATTTTGTTTATGATTATGTCAGCGATGAACACGGTAAAGTTGAGAATATTGCATGGTCCTATGGTGACTTAGTTCGAGCTTATTCAATATTTGGTGATGTTGTTTCTTTTGAGACCAGATATCGTTCTATCACTTACGGGTTGTTACTTGGAGTGTGGTTTGGTATTGATAATCATGGAAAGGCAATTTTCCTAGGCTGTGTGTTGCTACAGGAAGAGAATGCTCATTCATTCTCGTGGGCATCACAGGTTTGTGGATGCAAATTCTTCTCATCAATCTGCTTGTATCTTCACATATCTGTTTACCATTTTCTTCTTTTGAACAGACATTTGTACGATTCATGAGAGGACAGGCTCCTCAGACTATTCTTAGTGACTTAGATTTAGGTCTTGGAGATGCTATTTCAAGAGAGTTCCCGAACACCAAACATGTTATATGCATATGGCATATTCTGTCCAAGATGTCAAGTTGGTTCTGTTTATCTCTTAGATCTCAGTATCCAGACTTTAAAGTTCAATTTGATATGTTGTCTAATCTAGAGAGTGTAGAAGACTTTGAAAACCAGTGGAATCTTTTAGTTGGTCGTTTTGGACTTACTTCAGACAAGCATGCATCTTTATTGTATTCATTTCGGGCACTGTGGCCATTTTCCTTTATCAGGAGTAACTTTTTGGCTCGTACTCTAACAGCTGAGTTTTCACAATCACTGGAATCATTTCTGAAAAGAATCTTGAGTCCACAATCATGTTTGCAAGCGTTCTTTGAAGAGGTCAGTGGATTGATTAAGAAAAGGTTTCTTCTACGTGAATTGAATTATTAAAAGCTGTTTTGTTTTTACAATCTGCAGGTTGGTGTTGCTGCCCATTTCGGTAATCAAAACAGAGAAGGGATGCAGTATATGTACATCAAGACATGTATGCCAATTGAAGAGCATGCAAGAAGTATTTTTACCCCTTATGCTTTCAATGTTTTACAACATGAAATTGTGTTGTCCATGCAGTATCTCACTGCAGACATGGGAAATGGATCCTATCTTGTGCGTCACTATAAGAAATTGGATGGAGAATATCTGGTGCTTTG
Organism: Begonia fuchsioides; assembly: GCA_003255005.1. Lineage (NCBI taxonomy): Eukaryota > Viridiplantae > Streptophyta > Magnoliopsida > Cucurbitales > Begoniaceae > Begonia > Begonia fuchsioides. Next base: position 427,567 of record QAOC01051215.1, on the reverse strand, counting down.
GATGCCGGATCACGAGGAAATTCACTGCTCGTGTAAGGAGTTTGAACGATGGGGATTATTATGCAGGCATTCTATTCGGGTACTTCTGTTAAAGAATTACTTTCAACTCCCCGAGAGATACATTCTGCTTCGATGGCAAATACAAAGTTCATCAGAACAAAATGCCCAGTGCAGCTCCGAAGCATCTACCGAAGAATTTCATTCCCTTGCTGCAACACTTTTGACAGAGTCCATAATTTCAAAAGAGCGATTAAACTATGTTCATCGTGAACTTAAGAGCCTAATCGAACACCTCCGAGCAATGCCAGTCGATGATTTTTCTTTTGATGCCACCAATAATGACAATAATTCGCAAGTACGATGACAGCGCCAGATGATTATCTTCGTAGATACGACATGGGAGCATTGTTTGTTACAACATTTGAAGAATGCTTGATGACGACTGAAGAGGTATTGGAGACGAACTCACTTACATTGAAGGAAGCATAACTAAAGATTCTTTTTTTTTCTCTCACCTACACCTTTGTAAGCATTAGAATAGTTCATAGAATTTTTTTGATATATTATATTTATTGAGAGATTTAAGAGATTCAATTTTACAATGAACAGTCAGAAAAACACCAGCGATTTTGGGTCCAATACTTACGATGAACATGTTGCATTTCTAATCCGTCGAGATTATCATCAGATTAGGAATTTATGATCAAAATTACAACACCAGATTAAGAATGCAAGCAGGATTCTCATCGTTTTTGTAACCAAAACATCATCCAACTTTCCAGTCAAATAGAGAATATATGACAAATACCTACCTTTTTACTAGTGTTTCTTTCCTCGACCTACAAAATCGACAAATAATTAACTGTCCAAGCATTCTTCGAGTATTAATTTTGATTCTACAAATGGGGTCTGCCGAGTTTGTATATATATATCATCTGGGTCGGGATGAAAAAGGCTTGTATAGCAGCATGGAAATGTACTTTTGGGAAAATCTGTGAGTTGAACCGAGCGCCATGAACTGACCTTCGTGGTTGCTCTGCACATACAGATGATTTAGTTCGGTGTGACGAGGCATCGGACGAGACAGGTCGTCGTCTGAGGGAGATTGCCCGTTCAGAACGGTTGTCCGCAGTTGTGGCGGTAGTTCCGGAGGAGGCTTACTAAAATCGTCTTCGATTAAGATTTGATTGTCATAGCTTGATTCTGGAGATGGGGGGCATTCAAACTCTGATAGACTTTCCAGCATTTCTGATCCATTTTCCTGCCCAACCAGATAAAAGATAAACCCACGATTACTTTTTGAAATCGATAAAACAATCTAAATCAAACTTCATGTCTAAAATACTTGAGAGGTGGATTCCTATTTCTTATTGAGACCCAAAAAAGCACTGACAACAAATAACTGGGCATAATTAAGCAATAGCTTAGCGAATTTGTATCTTCGAAATGCTTTCTTTTTGTAGTAAGAGAAACACGGCCTAAAATACGAATGATTTTCAGCTGCCCATAATTCCTTTCAATACAGAAAGTTAGATGATAGCAAATTAAAATTACATCAAATCGGTACATTATTGAATTTGAAGTTCAAAACCGAAGAATGAGTATAAGCCATGAAACTACCGGCAAATCCAAAATATTGTAAGGACTCCCTGAATCGTCATGAACCCAAGGCAAGTCTGGGGCACAAACCAACCATCCGTCAACAACAAATCGGTAGTGGTAGATTCCGAAAGGAAGTGTCTTTAAAACCTGGAATCTTGCACCCATCCTCTGCATGATTTCACTAACAAAGGGACTACCTTTATAAATTTGAATAAAACAACTAATAAACTTTCCTCTAATCGCAAGAACAATCTACCTCGTCTCCCAATTGTCCCATGATCCAACTAGAGCCACTTGATTGCCACCATGATTCCACGAGATTTTTACAGGAGTTCTTTCACCGTCTAATGAATTTTCAATACGAGTTGTGTTTCGAGACAATGTGGGAGCTTGAAGCTCCATTATTTCAACAGGATCCTAGAAATAGAGAAGTGGTAAGATTTCATTGTACCGCTCTGATTCGATTGAATTTTTTGTTAACAAACAACCTTTCTTCGTTGTGTCTAAAAACCATCTTCAGGAATGGGAATGTCAGAAACCAAGAATTTTAGTCTATACTAATTAACAAAATAGAAAAAGAGGGGATCTCTCTATGTTTTGGTTGACATGAAAATCACATATTTCGAAAAACAACTGTAGAAAAGTTCAAATCATAGAACACTAAATGAAAAAAGCATATGACAGACGAACCAACCTTAGAAGAGATAAAAGGCTGTGAGGACGTCTCCTGGCTATGTGGAAGAAATCCAATCATATTCTCTGGAAACTCCATATTCTGAACAAAACTCGCCTTAAACTTCTTTGCTTCAGAAGTTCCTTCTTCTTTTCTAATACCAACATTGCGAGTCACTAATACCAAAAAATAAAAATAAAATAAACAATAAATCGCCAATCAAAAACAAAATTTTCCCCGATAAAACCCCTCCAGATAGGAAAAACAATTCATAGAAAGCCCATATAACCCATCGCCAACAAACATGACAACCCGAGTTTCAGAATCAAAGAGCTAAACAGCGATTTACCCATTTCTTCAGATCGAACGACAAAGCAGAACAACCAAAACAAAAAATCGGCGGAAACAAAGAACCGCGCATGTTCTTCGGCGCTGAAAAACTCGCGGGTTTCGCTGGTTCGTTCCTCTGCCGCCGATGAAAATTGATGAAGACTGAAGAGTGAGTTTCCTTTTTATATTCTCCAACGAATTTGGAAGATCTGGGGTGGACTAGGCTAATTATGATGCTTGCTTCAAAGGGCATGCCATTGCCACTACGTTTTCTCCAACACTCCCAGCTTCTTTTTCTAGTCCATTTCTCACCCAATCACTGACTGCCACGCTTTTTCTGTTGGGCCCACCACCCGCTTTTCTCTCCTCCGTCCCTTCAATTTCGGAACCCGATATGTCTTCAACGACGTCACTTCAGGTGTTCCCTTCCTCCAAATTATTTTATTTTAAATAATTATTATAAATTTTAATAGAAAACTATCAATTACGAAACTAAAATTAAAAAAGGTAAAAAACAAGCCCATCGACTTTCATGAAAATTAGTAAGATAAACCATGAGTTTCAATAATTTATTAATTATTGTTTTAATTGAAATATAATTATATAATTTATATTACGTGAAATGGGTTGTGATTAAATCCAAATAATCTTCCTATTACTCTCCGCCGATCCGGCGATCTCTGCAACTCTCCGCCGGCGACCTGCGCCTGGTCCTCTCTCTTTTCATTCTTCTTCTCTCATCCACCGCCTCCGCTCATAACATAAGTCATATTCTCGCCAAACATCCCGAGTTTCCACCTTCAGTCACCACCTCACCGTCACTCATCTTGCCGCCGACATCAATCGCCGCCTTACTATCACTGTTCTCGCCGTCGATAATGCCGGAATTTCCATCTTACTCTCTAAACACCTCTCTGTTTAAACCATGAGAAATTTCCTCTCCCTCCATGTCCTCGCCGACTACTTCGGCGCCAAAAAGCTCCATCGAATTACCGATGGAAGCACTAAGTAAATGCTGCCGAATGGGCGTGGTCCAGGGCAAATATATAATGTTAGAAGGACTTTATTGTAAATAACTTAAAATAATTAACTGACTTTTTGGTTCACCTCGTGCTGCTCTCTTATATAAAGAGCTCGAGCTTGGATTAACGAATTTCATGTGCTGGCTTGGCTCCATTTTTGTCTTCTTCACCGGTCGTCGAGAATAGAGAGAGGGATAGTGAGAGATGTAAGTAACGATCTGACTCGATTTGTTGTTATTCTTTGTTGCTTGTTTTTCTAATGTGATTCTTCCGGTTTCGTTTGGATTTTTTCTGCGGCGCTGTTCTAGAATCGAGTTTCGATCTCCGTTGTCCTTTGGATCTATCGTTGTCAGTTTTTGAATAGTAGGAAATGGTCTCATATTGTCATAGTTTTTTATGCTTCTATGATTCCTTGCACATGTTTTTTTTTTTCAGATCTAGCTGCCAATTTTTATTTGTCTTCGGTTGTTTTCGATTTTTTAATCGTTTGAATGCCGAGTAAGGCTTTATACTTCATCGATAATCTTACCATGGCAAGGCTGTTTTGTTCGAAATTTTATTTTCAAGATTACTGTGACTTGGATTTTAAATTTCATTTCACTATCTCAGAAAGCATTTTTTGTTGTTTTGTCACTCAAAAGTCAATAAAGCTGAATCGAACGTGTTCTAGCTAAGCCTATATCCTGATTCCTAAAAGAATCTCCAGATGTTTGCTGTGAGGGTTGTTTGGGTCTGCTTGAAGCTTTCAACATATTTTATACCGTTATTCACTTTTTTTACGCTTTAGTAAATGTTTTTTCCTTGTTTGGTATTATATAGTATTTATGTTTATGGTCAACGTATTGATGTCATTGTCACCTGATGTGCGTCTCTTCATATACTTCGTTAGATTAATATAAATGAAAGTATGAACTTCATATCTTTCAATTTGCAGTAATCCATGGCTCTAGCAGCGTGTTCAGACTCCATAAAGCCTAGAGGTAACATGCTTTCTTCTCTTAAAATTTTGAAGCTTCTGCTGTTATCAAGTCCTTATTTGATTTACAGCACATTTACTGATGTCATTTAATTCAATTACACTGAACTCTTATTGGTCTCACTATGCATTCTCTCGTTTTATTTTAATGGTTGATCTTTTTTTAACATGCAGATGTTTGCATTGTTGGTGTTGCACGAACACCAATGGGTGGATTTCTTGGTCTCCTTTCATCTTTACCTGCAACAAAGCTTGGGTCTATAGCTATTCAAGTACAAGCATAATGTTAAGTAGCTACTGCTTGAATGGAGTAAAATTCTTATTTTTAAGGCCTGTTTCTTTACGTTTGCTTTTCTCAACTTATAGCTCCTCTCAAAAGAGCAAATGTTGATCCATCAATTGTACAAGAAGTAATCTTTGGGAATGTTCTAAGTGCCAATTTAGGGTAGGCTCCGGCCAGACAGGCTGCAGTGGGTGCTGGAATACCTAATTCAGTCTTCTGCACTACAGTTAATAAAGTTTGTGCATCTGGGATGAAAGGTCTCTTGACTTTTTAAAGATCTATTAAGTTAAGATATTTACCCAAAAAGTGAAAAAAAAAATCTTATGATTAAGTTCTTTTATACATTGTTGCAGCAACAATGATGGCAGCACAAAGTATCCAATTAGGAATTAATGACATTGTAGTGGCTGGTGGCATGGAAAGCATGTCCAATGCTCCCAAGTACTTGGCTGAAGCAAGGTTGGTATTTCATTTGCATATCACCTGAGTTTCTCTTTCCATTTGCTAATTCAATGCTAAATACAGGAAAGGTCTAGACTTGGACACGATTCTCTTGTTGATGGTATGTTGAAAGATGAAATAACGAGGGAGGAACAGGTATTTATGCCATGGTTAATGAATTTCAGACCACATTTCAACGTTCAAACAACCACAGAGATTTGATGACGTCCTTCTTCTTTGCAGGACGACTTTTCTGTTCAAAGCTTTGAGCGGGGCATTGCCGCCCAAGCTAATGGTTCCTTTGCATGGGAAATAGTTCCAGTTCAAGTTTCTGGAGGAAGGGAAAGGCCATCTACCATAGTCAACAACGATGAGGGTCTAGGAAAGGTATGAATCTGTGCAACTTTAGATTTATATATTTGTATGCAGCTCAATCTCCACATGTTCCTTAACGATTATAATAAACTTGAGTTCAAAGCATGATGTTCGTGTTTTAGAGATGACCCGCAAATTAAGCATGAAAAATTATTCATTTCATCTTGTAGTTTTCTTTCTAGCACGTAGAGAAAATTATTTGTTTGTATTTTATTAGTTATCACTAAAACAAAGAGATAAATATTGTCTTTATCTGCTGAACTACTTTCTATTGTTGCATTTATGACAACCTAGTTTGATGCTGCTAAACTTCGGAAGCTTCGACCTAGCTTTAAGGATGTTGGAGGTTCTGTTACTGCTGGCAATGCTTCCAGCATAGGGTTTAGTCCTTTAAATTTCATATGTCTTCTTGTATATCAGACATAATTCTCATTCTTACAAGATAATTTCCTTTCATGCATTACTACGCTGCAAATATTAGGGGTGTAATGCTAAATATCAAACTTGCAATAAACTTACATCACTCTACCAGTAAAAATGTTTGGATGCAACCCAAACCATGTAAGTAGTCGCTAGTGTTTGATAAAAGGAACTTTATGTTTGGGTTACTGGAGTTGTTCTAATTGGAGTTGTTCTAATTTAGATACCTCAATGAGCGAATGATCGTCCTTTGCTTTGTGTTTTGCAATATATTTTTCAAAAAGATTTGGATACAAAACGTAAATACTTCTCTCACCTTTTTGTAATCATTGACAGTTTTATTTTAATTCTCTTCGATTTAATTCGCTTTAGAGCTACTGAAAGAGTTGGTGATTATCCTGTTGGCTCTTTTTTTTGGAGCCTCATACAATTAATAGCTTTTGTTTTGGTGTTTGTGAGGCTACTCTGACCTACCAGTTTTTCTGTCATTGACAGTGATGGTGCTGCTGCATTAGTTCTTGTGAGCGGAGAGAAGGCACTAAAGCTTGGTTTTCAAGTGATTGCTAAGATCACTGGATATGCTGACTCTGCTCAGGTAGCAATACGCAAATATAGTTCAAAAAAACATTGAGGCCAATGGCAATATTACACATGATAAGAGAGCCCTATGCTCCTGAATTTGCAGGAACCTGAATTTTTCACAACTGCTCCTGCTCTTGCAATTCCTAAAGCAATCTCAAATGCTGGTTTAGAAGCTTCTCAAATAAACTTCTATCAGATCAATGAAGCCTTTGCGGTAATCTTTTGTCAGAGGCTTTCAGATATCTTCCTTATTATACTGAACATCATTTGGTTTCATTGAGGGATGAATATATGAAATCACTAGCGGCCTTACTCAATCTTTTGTGTTGAAGGTTGTGGCTCTAGCGAATCAGAAACTACTTGGTCTTGATTCAGTGAGTATCACCTCTCATCTTTACTATAACTTCAATTTCTGAGTTGGATCTTACTTTCCATCCTCTTCTAATATCCTCTTGCTCATCTAACTTGAAATATCCGATCATGGAAATAATGACCAAGAGTATTACATTACCTTGATCCACAGGAAAAAGTTAACGTGAATGGTGGAGCTGTGTCCTTGGGACATCCCCTAGGTTGCAGCGGAGCTCGAATCTTAGTTACACTTTTGGGGGTATAAGACAATTAAATCACTTCTAAACTACAATGCAAAACTTCCCTTCATGCAATTGTAAGTACGAACCGAGCCAAAAAAAAAACTCAACCTGAACGGAAATGATATGGATTCCAGGTCCTAAAGCAAAGAAACGGAAAATACGGAGTCGGCGGTGTTTGTAACGGCGGTGGGGGTGCATCTGCTCTTGTAGTAGAGCTTGTGTAGCTTTTCATGGAGGCCGTGGCTCAACCTGCCTACCGTAAAAAGGTGAGCCTTTTTAAGATTAGCGATCGTAATTTTCAATTTTGTTTTCATAAGGTTAGTTGAGCGTTGGGTTTTTGTCTCTTCTTTTTCATATCTGGTCGTGTCATGCTCTCCATCCCCATTTTGTTATATTCGTAATAAGTCGAAAGCTGCAATCAACTGCCTTAGGAAATTGGTCTACAGTGTCATTGTAGAGAATCCCTGTCTTGTTTTCCAAAAGAATGATCTTTTTTCCCCATCTACTTGCATTCTTGTCCAACCCTCTTCACCATTTCCATTTCCGATGTCTAGTTTTTTCGTGTACTCCCGATTTTCGTGCTCTCTCTTTGATGTAATAGAACTCCTAAGAATATCTGTAATCTGCATGAGAAGCTCAAATCTCGATAAAAATAAACTCATGAGGTCGGTCAAACTCGGAAGAAAAAGTGGTAAAATTGCCTTTGACTATGCCTTCTTTCCCCTGTATTCCCATCAAATTATAAAAATAACTCTCTATTGTGATATACTTTGCTGGAATTATTTGGGAAGACAGCAAAGTCTAGAGTCACTGGTAAAAGGAATGCATTTGTAAAATCTATGATTGGAATTTCCTGGTTTTCAACTTGTAGAAAACCAAAACCTTGAAGTTTGATTCAAGAAAGTAGCATGCAAAAGGGTAGTTCTCGAATGTCTATCTCAAACTCGGGATGTCCCGAGCTTGCGATCGAAGAGGCGTTTAAGGAGGTAGACTTGGAGGACACTGGACCCGACAAGTGCTGCCGATTCAAACATCGCCTTGTGTATTGCTCTTCTGCTCATTCCATCATTCACTGCAACTCAAACACAAAAAAATAAAACCACCGGCGAAATCATTCAAATGCCGAGTAAATGATTCATGGTTCTTTGAGAATGACTCGAGCAAAAATTAATGAAAAAAAAGGGTAAATTCCCGAAACCCATACCGACTGCATGATGATCAGTTTGAGCCTCTAACCAATGCTGTTCGAAACGAAGGTTGTAAAGAGCTTCTTCTAACTTGGCGATCTGTTCGAACAATGGTGCAAAATGCTCTACAAATGAAACCAAGTTTAGTTTAGCTTAGTCGATATTTAACTCATTCGAGACCAAGTAACCAGTGAAATTAGAGCGTAAAATAAAAATCACCATCTTTGGCATGCTCGTCGTGATATGAAAAATGAGCAGCGTGAACATCGAAGTCGACGGTTTCGTGATATGGAGACTTGTTTGTGAAGCAGAAGCGATGAAGGCCTTTGTGTTGCGCGACAAACTCAAACTTTTCACTACTTTTGTCGCGATAATCTTGAATTTGTTCCCCCGATGGTCCTTTTACCTTAAAATTTCCAAATCGAATCCGTAGTAAAGTCAAGAAACCAAAATATAAAGTCTAGAAACTTTTGAAATTCGATCTTAATTATCTATGCACACCTCAAATATATCTCCTATTGCATATTTTTCTTTCGACATATAATTAAAAATAACTAATTCTACGATAATAATCAGCAAAACTCATCAAAAATATATTTATTCATTTATTGCTTATTAAAAACTTACACAATGAGACATAATTTCGAAGGTATTAAGCCCGAAAAAGCTCAAACCAAAGCAGAAATAGAGAAAAAACAAAAACGAAGACCAAACAATTTGGTAAAAACATTAACCTCTCCGACAAAACAAGGATCCGAAACGAACCTGATTCGAACAAAAGACACTAAAAAAGAATACATAATAAAAGAAAGATACCACGAGATCAACGCCATCGTCACCGAAGTGCCAAAGCGAATCGGATTTGATGACAACAAAAGAAACATGAACAGTGTCTCCCTTGTACTTAACATCATGGGAGAAACATTCTTCCCTGTCTATCCCAAATCTTATTCCTTCAGATCCTCTGGGACTCATAAGCAGAACCCAACCAACCGTCAGCACAGCTAATGGTCTCATATCCCAAATTTCCATCTGTTTTAAAACTCAAAAGAATAAAAGTCAACGAATTAACATGAGAGACGAAGAAAACAAGAGGATCTTCATGCACGGCCAGATGAGAGACGAAGGATCGTAAATTACCCTCTTCGGCGATCAGATCCCAGTCAAAATTTGCAGTAATTCCAAAAATGGGTTTGTTTTGGGTGTTCGATTTAGGGGAGAAAGACGAAGAAAACAAGAACTTTTACATACTCTCAGCCGTTTTATATCTTGTCGGGTTTTGTGTTTGGACTTCGGATTATTACAAACCTTTAGTCAGCGTCGCTTTATTTCTTAGAATCAAATCCAACAGTTTCCTCTTTAGTCATTTATATTGCCAAATATGGCATGACATCAACCAATCAGAAAGTCCAACGTGTACATGATGACGTTGACTCTTTTCCTAGAATTTATTGAAATCATAATTAGATTTACTCCTAGTTCGAAAAAAGCCCCAATCACGATGGTGTCAATATGAAATGATTTAAACATGGTAGTAACCTAAAATAAATTGAACAGCAGAACTGAAAAATACAGGAACTCGACTCGGTTTAATATTCACGACTTATTTTAATTATTTGTAATTCATCGTACTAATTACATGAATAAATTATGTTTGCGCAAGAATTCAGAGAAAATTAGAGCATAAATATAAAATCATTCGCCCAAATCATTGTATTATAATCAATCGCGAATGAACAGAGCAATGGAGTTGTGCTCTTCAAACTTGGAAAATATTGTCCTACCCGGATCCGATTTCATGATGACTCTACTTACAACAACAATGTCTTATGAAAAAAATAAAGTCAACCCGGGGGATTATGGGATTTGTGGGACTGTTTGGAAAATGTCATTCGGATTCGGGTGTTTATGATATGAAGAAACAAATAAGAACAAGTAATGGATATAAACATCTCCAACTTTTCAAGACCAAAATCAGAAGACTATTTCAGTACATTTAGACAATCCTTGACTTTTTGTAGCTGAAATTTGAAGGCTATTTTCAGTGTGTTTCATCGTTCGACCTCATAATCTCGGTCGCGATCAATTTGTTAGTTGTCTAGTATTTGCATATCCTTTATATTTACCTTTGCACAGAAGATCACGATTTGAGTGTCAAAAGATCAGAATTCCTTACCGTCCTCGTCTTCGGGTCAATATTGTTGTCTCTTCCATGGCCAAAGTTTGGTATAGTTTTTTCTGATGATTAATAAACTCCATAAACAACTCCTTCAATTGCTTGGCAATATCGTATTCCTTTGTTCCTGACTTGAGAATCTTCAGTTCATGACTACAAAATTTGGTAATTTTACTCTCTGACTTCTCCTGTCAGACAAAGAACAGAGACTATTAGCAAGATGAAGTATTTTTCATGAAACAATCGAAGTATTTTTCTCCTCTAATGACTTGATCAATTTGGGCGAGTTCTTCAGCTGAAAATGAATAAATCACACCGACATATTATCTCAAAACATGAAAACATCTTCCGGGCCTTTTGAAAATATTAATCCAGGCTTAATAAATTGTAAAACTTACACCAGAATTAGAAATGAAGAACTTTTTTGATCCGCCAAATTTATCATTCGATATGACATATCCATTTACAACCAACGGCCTGTAGATAAAGAAACAAACGATGAGGTTCAAGTGCAAAGATCTGTGCTTACTAGAGGTTTACAAGAATCAGTTATGTATTTTTATTTTTTATCTATGACAGGATTTAGAACTTGCAACTTGAGGATCTATGTCCAAAACACCAAAATCTCGCATAATTAACTTCAATAGCCGCAAAGATAATTGAATTAATGTGATATAACTTTTCAAGACTAAATTGCAACAAAAAGGGCTACAAACTTGCTAGAGAAAGACCCAACAGAGATGGGAAGGCCAAACCAGATAATTTTAACACGGACGTATATCAGCTTTACAGTATGTTATTAGCATAGAACAACACTAACCATACCACAATTTTATACCTTGCTTTTGATGATACAATGATTTGATCAGGGTTATCCATGAAGGCAAGTAGTCTGTCTAATTTCCTTTTGCAATCCACTACAACAGCTCCCCGTGCATACATATCGAAGGACAAACTCGGGAAAACATACACTTGAGATGATATTGATGTTTTTTCACGCAAGAATTCTTCAATCTTTAAAGAGGACAAACCTTTATCGAGATTCTCAACAAAAACAATATGCTGATACTTTATCCCGCCAAAATCTGTTTCTTGGTTTCTTTGAGTGGTCTCCAATTTACTTGTCTTCCATAAAACATCGGGACAGAAAAGGGAATAACCAAGAAAAAAGTCATGCCAGACACATTGTTAAGAATTACAGTCTAATATAACTAAAATATAAGCGACATGAAAAATAACAATTAAAATTATAGCACCAGGAAAAGCATAACACAAATGGACAGTGATTCACTTTTAATGTGAGAGCCCACTTTATTACCAGTTTCACAATGAGAAAAGGAAAATCGAAGAAAGATATGGGACATGGCCTATGATGCAGCACTTCCTTTACTACGTTTTTTTTAATCTCTGAAACTTGTTTCCCAGCTTTCTTACGATAATATTTTCTGTTTTAGAAGAATGATTACTATGCTAGGGAATCAAAACCTTGTTCATTTGGCCCTCTAGGCTTGGAAATCCGAAAGTCAAATTCCTTAGAAATTTCACAAGTCAGGAAGGACAGACATATGTAATTTTGAATAAAATTAGTAAAATAAAAATCTTTTATCCTCAAAGAACACTTCACTATCATATCCCTTAAGTGAACCCCCAAATGCCACATTACTTCTACACAAGAATATAAATTATGCTGCTAAACTTATGCTTCACATATTTGATCTACATTTTTGTATACAATAAATAAAAAATGATCACGCGAATAAATTATATTATAAAAATTATTACTTATAATAAAAAATTTAAAATATACTATTATATAAATCATCTATCACATCATTAATCGTCAATTTAATTAAAAGTGGACATGGTTCGATCTTTCGAGAAAACAAGATTAGACCAATATAATTCGATTTTAAAATTTTAGAACCAGTACGATGCATGACCAGGACCAGGACTAGACCAAACATTAGGTGATGGTATGGTCTCTCTGCCTGAGACAATTTTGTTCACCTCTAACTTTCATTACTACACATACCTTAAATTCGGAAAGAAAAGATAAAACAAATAATGTGAAAATTACAAATCTTTCATCAACTCATGAAAAGAATATTGAAGGCATTTTACGCATGAATTAATGGAACTTCACAGCCAAAATAGCTCACCTGGTTCACACACTGAGAAAAGGGTTGCTCTTTTTTTATGTATGAATTACACCGTGTGTTTAACAGCTCAATGACCTCCTCTTGCTTGACAAGTATGCCAGTCAAGCGCATTGTAACACTCTCCCTCGCTCTCTTAAGAAAAGAAGACACCATTGCATTGTTAAGTGGACCATGGCGAACTTTACAAATGTTCGCAATACTAGCAGACGATATATTCCTAGCATTTGGACCGTGCAACCAGAAAAGGATAAAGTCACATAAGCATTCTTCCTCTCCATTTGCAAAAGAATGTTCATGATAATCCACCTATCAATGCAAAAATTGTAAGAGACAATGATACGAAGATTTTCAACATAAGAAAAATCCACGATCTATGAATTATATGATTATGCAAGATGATCATGTTAATTTACATAGCATGGGGATTGCAGCAGGGCTACAAACTTCACTTTATCTCAAGGTTCAACAAAAACCTGTATATTCATTCTGTTGAGCACTAAATGATCTCATCTTGGGTAGGGTAGAGATAAACGAAAAGTAATGAAAATAAAACACTCCACGATCCTACGGTTTGTGTTATGATGACTACAAGCTTAAATTTTTGTGATAGTTGGTAAATTATCATGGTATCAAAAGCCGAGGTCCCAAGTTCGATAATTGGCAAAGAAAAAAAATCTTATGAAAAAAACCTCACATGTAATGACAGGAGAATGCCAAGATGATATACAAATGATTAAATTATCATCAAACCACAAATTTAAACTTTTGAAATAGTTGGTAATTTTTCATTAGATGTTTCTTCCTCCAACCATGATGATTTCGATTGAGCGAGAAATGGTCAGATTAGCTTAGCCTAGTCCTCGTCCTCAATTAGATAACCAAACAAAAATTTCAACAAGTATACAAACATCAAAAGAGAAACAAAGACCAAGTTACCAACATCTTCTATGAGTGCATCGTAGAAGCGAACATCGTCCAGTCTGGCTGAATAAGAAGCGCACACACGCATACCATGGAAAGCGTAAGCGCACTCGGAGTCCTGTAACTGTAACGACAGCGTACGAAATCTATCCTCCAAATCGTTCACCTCGTCATAGCTCCTGAAGTTGTTAACATCAAATAAGTCCCCTTGTTCCGCCTGAAAGCCGCAGTACCTAACCCTCAGAGCATCGCCGTCGGTAAGCTCTACTCTAACGTTATACCACGCGTCGTCATTCGGGGACAAGAACTCAAGTCCGTCACCTGTATCATTTTCCGACGACGCCATCGTCAGGTAGGGGAGAGAGCAGCAGAAATGAATCGAGCCTTGTAGTTAAAATAATTAATATAAACTTTATTATATACAAATTAGTAGGGGTGGCATTCACGGCTTCGGGTCGGTTTTTTGGCAAAAAAATAACCGACCTGCCAGTTCGGTTATTCACTGACGATAATCAAGCCTGAACTGATCACTTACCATAACCGATCTAAAATTTCGGTTTTAATTAATTGATACGGGTTGAGAAACGGATTGACCCACGGGTTGGGAAACGGGTTGACCCACGGGGTCGACCGCTTCTTAAAGGGGTCGACCAATAGAAGGTGTCAACCGCTTATTGAAAAATCGACGAACGGGGACTTCGAACCCCGATTCGGGAACCCTTCGGATTACAACGGGGACCCCGAATCGGGGTTTGAAGTCCTCGTTCGTCGACTGTCCATGAAATAGAGACTTCGAACCCCGATTCGGGGACCTTTCGGATTAGAACGGGGACCCCAAATCGGGGTTGGAAGTCCCCATTCGTCGACTTTTTCATGAAACATGAATTTCGAATCCCGATTCGAGGACCCTTCAGATCAGAACGGGAACTTATTTATAAAAAAATGGCTCTAAAATTATAAAGTTACAAACAAAGGCAATTTCCATGAAATGAGCATCCGCCACGCAAGGTAGAAAAATTTACTCGGGCAGCTCATTGCACCACAAAAAGGTAACAACCAAAATTCATGTGAATGATTTTTAAGCTATAGTTTTTATCTTTTAAATTATTTAGGATTAATTTAATTGAATACTTTGGAGCCTTAAAAATTCAATTAAATTACAACTTGAAAATTCAATTTTAAAACTTTAAATTAAACTTGGGTTTTCTGAGTAATGCACTTAAAGATCGACCAAAAAGGATTAAAGTTGAGTAAGATTGATGAGTAATAAAAGAACGACAAATTAACATTCTAAAATTTGAACTTCGATAGCATTATGTGCAAAATCGAAAAGTTTAAAATGGCATTAAAAAAATTCATTTAAGGTGTTCGGTGAAAATACCATAAACGTAAAATCGACCTAAAGTCGTACATTTGTCAACAAAATGCAATCAATCTCCCATTCTCGACGATAATTATTGACACACACACGCAGACGTAATATAAAAACAAGGAATGAAGCCTGATCGGACACCGATAATCCTAATAATGCTCTAAAAACCAATAAGGAAGAGACTAACAAGGATGAACAAAAAAGTGCAACTCTCAATCAAAATGATTCCATAAAGTGCACAATTTATTTGGTGAAGAAGAGATTTTGGGGAGTTCAAAGCAACACATTACACAAGTGGGAAACGACAAGGTTCAATAAAATCCCTAGAATAGTATAACTTCTCCATGGTGTAAAGGAAATTTACTTGTATAACTTCTCCAGGTCACTCTTAAATTTGGTCTTTATCTGTTCCCGCTTGATCTTCAGTGCAGCCGTGACTAATCCAGACTCCGGCGTCCATGCTTCTGGCAGTAATTTAATCTTTCCGGGTATTTCAAATTTGTCTAATCTCGCCTCTTTCGCCACCTGCACAAGTAGAATTTCAATTTTTTCATTTTGTTTTCATATAAGAGCGTATAACTTTGTTGGTTTTACTTGCAAAAAAGACAAGTCTATATCTGATATTTCCTAAAATAGGTTATGTTTACGTCTTATACATGCTAAAGTGTTAAGCCGTGATTGATGCAATATATATATAATAAATAATTATTTTAATTATAATATATTAAATGTATTTTTACGGGAACAAAAAACAGTTCAACACGTTAGCATAAAACTTAACATTATTCTCTTAAAATAAATGAATGGACAATGTCACTGATATTCTAAAAGATAGAATTTAAAGGCTTTTATGAACAAACCTTTGCAATTGATTGTTGAACTTCTTTAATTGTTTCAGATTTCTCACATAGTTCAGAGAAATCCTTGAACTCGATTCCATTTTGTCGCGCCCACGCCTTTAGAGCTTCAAATTGAGGAACAACTAAAGCTACACAGTAATTATGGAATGGATCTGCGTATACCATAATGTTATCCACGTAGTTGCTCAATATTAGTGCTGCCTCAACCTGAAATCAAGGCAGCAAGATTAAAAACCAAATGACCAGAGATCAAAGAGTTCAATGCATAACACAAATTAAAGTGGGCTTAAGCAGCTGAAGTTAGGAAAAAGGTTTAACAATCACCTTCCCAAGGGATATATACTCTCCGTGTTGAAGTTTAACAATGTCCTTCTTCCTATCGATGATTTCTAAGCACCCGTCCGGGTGAAATTTCCCGATGTCGCCTGTGTAAAACCAGCGTATTCCCTTCTCGTCAACCTGTGGTGAAAGGAAGTTGCGATTGACTTGAATGGCGTGACACTCAAAAAAATTAAAAAAAAATGTATGACCTTGTCACAGAAACACTAATTTTTTGACATTACCTTGTACACTTCATTAGTTTTTTCATCGTTTTTGAAGTAACCAGCAGTAACACTGTAGCCTCCAATAACAATTTCTCCTCTGGGCATTGGTTTGTCAGACGTCGTGTACCCGCCTTCTTCCCAAGTAACAAGCTGCAGTACCATGGTGAATATAAACCTTCATAAACAATTTATTTTAAAGAAACATTGGGCATTCTGTAACATACCCTGTAAATCCTTGATATAAATAAACTGAATCTTCATTCAGATGAAGGAATTTATACCTTAATATAAGAACTCGGAAGAGGAGGTCCAACCCGACCCACAGTAGTGTCATCCCATTGAATAAAAGCACCACCAGCAAACGTCTCTGTCAAGCCATATGCTTGACCAACAAAAGCCCTATAGAGAGAGACATTAAGTAAGAAAAGAAATGTTACATTGACTAATCAGAATTAGTAAAAAAAAAACATTTGTGAATGTGTCTTGTTTCAATGTCCCAACTTTGGCAATCGATTCATAAACATTATCTCTTTCATAGATAATAGTCCATGCCTAGATATAATCCACATCTTTACCAATAGCCTTGCTTCTCAAATAGGAAAAAAATGTTACCCTATGCAAATATTGGTAAACCGTTGAGTATCCCCCGATAAAGGAGCCCCACCACATAGCATATATCGAAGACGTCCCCCAAGAACTGATCGTACTTGTGCAAATACGAGTTTGTCCCACAATAACCTTTCAAGTCCCCATGCCCCAAACCAGCTGCCATCAATAGCTGCCAGTCTGCGCCTGTAACCGATGTCGAAGAGCTTTTTTCGCAATCCTCCCTTTTCTTCAACCTAGTTTAGGCCAAAAATGAGATTATTATTAGTTCTAGTTCTCTAGATTTAATTCTCACGCTTTAGAATGGCTTCATTCTTATCTTTTGAGAAGCATGTTTATTTCTCCTAGTAAAAAAAATAGAAAATAGAGATTGAAATCAAATTAGAAATGAGGAAAACAATAATTTTAGGTAACGAAGAGGAACAAACTTTAAACTTAATCAAAATGTCAAAGTCGCACCTTTTTCAGAACGGCATCTCGAATACGATCTACAATAGCTGGAACAGCAGCCATGAGAGTAGGTCTTAAAGCAGAAACGTCACCTTTGGTCCCTTTCTTGATTTTATTAGATGTGTCTGTTAAAGTTAGTGGTGAACCATAACCAATTTTGCAACCTGCAGCTAATACAAGAGACTAGAAAACCATAGAAATGTTAGAGAATGTATAACCCTGCAATAAGAAAAAAACACTAAGCAAACTAAGCATAAGATTACCTCAGCAGCTAGTTCAAAGACATGAGCCAGGGGTAAGTAGGCCAAATACACATCATCATTAGTTAGCGGAGGGATGACGGTCATAACACCGGCAGTAGTGGCTACTATATTTCCTTGAGTAATCATCACACCCTACATTGTGCATACTACATATATCAAATTGAATAAACATTGAGACAAAAACAGTAATTCTTGAAGAAACTATAACATTTTGGATCTTATATATCTTGCAAAATGAGTTTCAGCATGAGGAATGTATTCAAGTTTTCAATAATTCATGCTTGGAAAATGAGATCAAACAAAAGAAATTTTTCAGTATACAGCTGGCTAGCTAGTAATAATGATAAACGATTACTGCAGTAATGAACTAACCTTTGGTAGACCTGTACTGCCACTAGTATACATCACGACAGCAATGTTGTTCTTTGAGGGGAGGTTTGGCGGGATAGGATTTTCTTTACCAAGGCTCACGACTTCATCAAAAGATGCAACATTCCACGAGCTCGTACTTTCAGAAAAATTAATCTCGTTTTTAGTTTCTTCATCTTCAAAATAAATAACATTTTGTATAGTGCTCAGATTCGAGCCTATTGAAGCCAACTTTTTCAGCTGCTTGGCGTCACAAATCAAAGTTGAAACTTGGGTCTGCCAAAGTTTAAAGAAGAAACAGTGTCGACTATGTTTAACAGGTAATATGTTGTATGATGAACGGTTCAACGTATAAAGATTTAAGAGTTATTCCAAGCACCTCATTGAGCGAGTGGACTAAAGCCTCCTCTCCCAAAGAAGAATAAATGGTAACAACAGTAATATTCTGCCTGAAACATCCCTGTGAAGAATTGCAAAAAGAAAGTATTTCTTCACCACAAGTACATTTAAACCAAAAAAGAAACCTTATAACACATCAGTGTCAGAAGAGGAAATCTCAAAGCCACCTGTAAGGCAATAAACCATTCTTCACGAGTTTCAGCAAAGATAGCAGCACGGGTATCCTCATTATGACCAAACCTGATAAGTCCAGAGGCAAAGTTACATGCAGTATCAAATACTTCTTCAAAATTTTTCCACTCATAATCACCCAAGTGGAGCTTTTCAAACTTCCTCCCATCGCTAGAAGTTACAAATTCCCTGTTAATTAGCTTTCTCCTTCCTAGAAATTGTTTATGTGAATTTTTTTTACAAGTTTCCTCAAAAAGAGCGGCCATTGTTGTAACCCCTCGCCATGGGACTTCAGCTAGTTCGGATGCTTGAGCATTACGTACTGTGTATCCTGGCTCACCACTAGCTTCCATAGGAATTCCTCTCTGTTTCAATCTTTTTTTCCCAGAGAAAATAGAGGAAAGCACGAGAGGCACAAGAAGTGAAACGATAACGGCACCGATAATTCCATACGCTCCATAGCCTTTCCAATCACTAATACCAAGGTTCTCTATGCTTGGTAATTTGAAGCCAAATTCCTTGGAATCTCCCATCGTACAGTTTTTTTTGCAATATAGAGTGGATATTATCCAACTGAAAAAGAACCTGAAATATCACCAGTGGGTATCAAGCGTTTTGGAATTGAGATGAATTTTACAATACAACATGACAACAGAGATAAATGGACCAATAATAGATCATTCTCATAATAGTTACTAACATAAACCAGAAAGGCCGAAACTCGGTCAAATATGAAATATTCTAAGCTGAAAATTAAAGTCGGACCTTTCAAAACAAGGTTGTACTTTCTCTACTAGAAAGATTCAGCAAGTTTGGACTTTTCTTTTTTTATTTTACCAAGCTGCAGACATATTCTTGGTCAACGAAAACGGATAAACGATAACGTACTTTGCACGGTAAGCACAAAAAAGAAGAAGTCATCGAATATAGTTCTTCCATAATCATCCAGAAACACAGTTGTTTTATGGAAAACCCCAGATCATAGTGGAGAGCTAGAAACTAGCGGTCACGAGAATTTAAATGTTTCACCCTCAGAGGAAAACAAAACGTGTAACCTTACTTCTCTCCGTCGGCTAAAAAATACGATAGAGTCAGCCACAACGAGCAACAGAGAGAACCAAGAAATACCAAAATCCACGCCCGACAATAAAATAATGAGATAATGAATCAAATTCATTACGTAAAAAGAGGATTGATTCCTCCCCAGAAAAAAATGGTAAAATTCAGACAACGAAGTTCGGAAGAAAACTAACGGCAGAGAAAATCATCCCCAGGCAGAATCAAACGACTAAACATTTCCATAACAGAGCGATAACCAAACATCAAAGCTTGAATGGGAAAAAAAGAATCATCCGAATTACCGACCGCCGGAAAAACGAAGCAACTGACGAGAATCTCTCTCTCTCTCTCTTGCTCGATTGATCAGAGCATCTGGCGCACAGTAATGGGTGAGGTGACGAATTGTAAGATAAAATACACATTCTTTTTCCAGTCTTTGTAGAACTTTAAATGGGGCTATTTTGGTAGTTTCCAAGAACGAACGTTCGCGAGGCGAATAATCTTCAACGTCCAGAAATTTCAGTCCCCACGTGGCGAGAAAAGAGAGCCCGATGAAGACGGCGTGGCAATATCACGTGCATCAAAATCCACGTCGTGAGAAAGACACGTGCGTAACCGATGACGTCGAACTTTGATCTGAGCTAAAAAAAGCCTAAAACATCAGGCACGCGTCTCAACGCATCGCGTGCCAGAACGCTGTCGTTCTGTATGTGTTGAGTAATTTACGGAAATATTAATATTCCCGAAAATAAATGCACGCATTTAATATTTCCTCGAAAACTATTTTATGGCACACCCGAAAATGATAAGTTTCATAGTTTATATAGCAGCGCTAATTAACTGTCAGCTGCTTCTAGATCTTTCCGACTATTAACTGTTTAGAACTGTTTTACAGTTAGAAGAAAACTGCTCGTATATTATTCTTTTGTAAAATATGTGTTATATGTTAAATAATAATTAATATGATAATAATTTTAATTATAATAAATTAAAAATATTTTAATTAAATTAATCAAACCTCAAATAGCCTAACTCGCAAGTCTCCATCCCCATCTTCTTCACCAACCTCCCAATTTCTTTATATTTTCTTCTTCGATTTACTTCTTCTGGATCGTCAGAAATAAACCCTTTTTTTATTACCATAGCATCAACGCCATTTTCTTCGGTATCAATTTCTTTATTGTAGAGTCTTTCTTCATCACTGCCCTCCTCAACGCATTGAGCCTCTTTCACTGTTTGTAATACTCAAGTTTGAATTTTCTATCTCAAGGGGTTGTGAGAATGAGTGGTGGTGGGTTTAGCGTTTCTATCCCTAGCAGTAAGAAGAAATTGATCGAAAACATCAAGGAGATCGCGAAAAATCACAGTGATGAAGATATTAATGCAATGCTTAAAGAATGTTCAATGGATCCCGACGAGACTATCCAGAAGCTTCTTGTTCAAGGTTAGGATGTTTTTTTCTTGTTGTTAAATTTCGTTTTTTTACTCTAGTTGTGACTTTTGTCTTATTCTAATTGGGGTGATTCGTCGTGATCCGTATTGATGTGGTATTTTCTAGGTAGGTTTGGTAAATTTATGTTCCTTTTGATATTTGATTGATTTCGATTCTAAGTGACGCCTGGTTGTTTAGTCGTGGGAATTCAAGTAGGGTTTTCCCATTTCATTGTTCTTGGAATTATTTTTTGGGGTATTATCTCTTCCTAAATGCACACATCTCTATGTTCCGATCTCCTCTCTCATTTTGTGAATATCAACTTTTTTTCTGGTGGTAGTTTACTTACAGTGTCAAATGTAATTTACTTGGTTTAGAAGAACCTGTAATGTATTGCAATGGCATTAGGTAGATACGCCGCCTAGTTAAAAGTTTCCAGTATCCAATTTTATTATGTTCTCTCTTCGTCATTATTCGAAATAACTATTCAAGGGTACTGCGTTTGGGTAATGGGTTTAAGCTCTCCATTGTAAGTTTGCATAGTGATTGCTTGTGTTTCCTAGACGAAATTTTTTCTTCTTATAGTTGGAAATTTATCTAGAGTTTCATAGGCCACCTAATGGCGTTATGCTGTCTTTCTATTTCCATAGACAAGTTGAGGACTACAAACATTTTGACTATGATGTTGAAAGCATTTTGATACAACCCCTGTATTGTTAGATTTAATTGTTTTGCAGTTTCATTTCTGTATCCAAGATCATTAGTTTTCTAGTTCTTCCACAGATCCTTTCCATGAAGTGAAAAGCAAACGTGAAAGAAAAAAGGAGGTAAAAAATTGTTTCTAATGATATTACTGCTCTGGAAAACTTTTGGTTCGCGTGATTGAGTTCATGTTTTCTTCCATATATATTTGCAGAATGTGAATAGTAATGGCCACCAATCATGGGCGCGGAGGACGGGGTGGTTCCTCAAATGTACCTCCTCATTATGCATCTAAAGGTTAGCTTGTTTGGAACTTTTTTTTAGTTGAAACAGTTCTTCTATGTGTTCTGCATTTATCTACAGCATTTGTATGTTTATTGTTGTTTTTTATGAGCATTATGATTTATCACTGTGATATCCGATGCTTTTGTTGTCTGAAGTTATGTTAAAATACATGGTCATAAAGTAACTCTTTTTATTGGAGTTAGCCAAACATATTTTAATTACAATGTTTCTTTTTTATCAGATACTGTCGGTGGCCGAAACTCCATTTCTGGAAAAGTTAAAGAAGCAAACAAGTTCTTCTACAAAGAGGGACTTACCAGAGCAGTACTCAGTAGAAACTGGTAGTCAATCAGTATCAACAACACCAGCAACTAAATCTGCTGCCTACTTTTCATCCTCAAATCCTATTCTTGTTTCATTCGATGATTCAGAGTTCCTTGGTGTGATGAGTTCAACCGAATGTGATAATGGGGCTGAGCAATTTTCAAGAGACATCAGCTCTGTAAACCCCGCGGTTAACACATCAACTGCTGGTAGGGTTTTATATTGTTTCTTTGATTTATTTAAACCCTAATGTGTGTGTGTGTATTATTTTCCTCTTAAACAGATACCGTTGAGAGTATCAAAATTTTGACAGAAGGGAACGTTGCTAGCAAATCACAGGGACTTGGAGGCAATCAGATTAATGAGTTTTCCCAATCTTCTACATCCTCTAAATCCAATAACAGTCCTCAGCAAATAATTGGTTCTCAGATAGGTGTGAATTCAATTTATTATTACATCCAGAATTCCTGATTCCTAATTTCTTAAAACTGGCTTTGGTCGGTTAATGCTTTACATCAAAGGATTTTAGATACAAACTAAAAGATAGCTATATCCAGTACCTTATAATCCTCATTCCAAAAGCCGATGACAGACAAATATCAAGAACATGAGAAAAGGGTATTTTTTGGGGATTGGTTCTCTTCCTTGAGGTCAAATTATAAATGGATTTTCTGAGGATTATTGAAGTATTTATTCTTCGCATTTTTTTTGTTTTGTGTTAGTGTAAAATGTGGATGATTTTATTTGTTTTCTATGAACAGTTGGCTTTAACAAGGAGTGGAAACCGAAGACAACTTTTTAGGTGTTCAAGGTCCTGAAAGAGTTAACAAGGCTGTTTCAAGTGAGGCTGGTGTTGGTGCTGGTACTGGTGATGGTACTTTTGCAGCAAGTGCTCATTCACAGCCTGCAGCAGAGGTACATGATTCAAAACAATTTACAAAGCTGGAGAAAAAACTGGAAAACTTGCATCTTCCACCCACTCACCTCGTTATCCTTCCAGATCACATTCATGTACCTGATTCGGAAAGAACTAAGTTAAGTTTTGGCAGTTTTGGTGTTGGTTTTGACCTAAATACTAGCTATGGTACCTTTCCTGGACGTGACGAGAGTCCTACACCTGTTTCTGAATCTGAAACTTCTCTGGACAGTGATGAATCATCAGAACGGACTTTGAGGTTTGTGATCAGATTGTTTTGGCGTTTGTTTTGATCTAATTGGTAGCTATGGCATCTATTCTTTATTTGAAGTTCTTTTTTTTATTGAACTAGTACACGAGGACACATAATTCTGTGATGTATGCTTCTTATTACTCTTGCGTTGCAACTTTAGGATTTTGATAGCATGTCTTTGCACAAATTTTCATTATATTATGCTCAACCAGCGATCAAAATGCTTTGGAAACTGCTAAAGAAGGAGATTATCGTGATCAGTCCCAAGTACCTAGGAACGCGACTGAAAGTTTATCTGGTGAAGTGGATAATGATTTGAAGCAGGACAAGGGATTGACAGCTGAAAGTCCTCAGTACTGTGTGGTTCATCCTTTGCAAGATTACGGTATTGGTTTTGCCCACCCATTAAGTGGAAGCCAGCTTTCACCATTTGAAAACTCAGACTTTCAGGCAAGAGATGTATCTCGCCTTCCTAGCTTTGTAGTGAGCCTCCAAACTTATCCTTTTTTTTTTATTTATATGTCAAATTCTTAGTTTTACGAGATTGATTGCGAATTTGCGATCTAAAAATACAAATTGTTATTGGTTATCTCGTCATTATTCTCTAATGTCTATTTAATCCTTTTTTCTGTAGGTACAACAATCTTTTGATCCCACTAGCTATTATGCTCAGTATTACCGCTCAGGTGCTGATAGCGATGGCCGAATTTCTCCTGTTCCTTATATTGGGGTCGCAACAAAGTATAATGGAAATGTTGCTATGTTGACTCAATCACCTCAAGAGGTTTGTTTGACAATTTTTTTTGTTTATTTATTAAATTGAGAGAGTTTTCTTGGTAAATTTTACAGATGGCATTGCCAGAGATTTATCAAGCTTGTGAAAAGGTTACTGTATGGACCCAATTACTAAAATGTCTTAGATGAAAGATTAATAAAAATGATAAATTTCTGTCTTATTACTGTTTACTATCGTTTTTACTTTCTGAAATTAGCTATGTTGCTTCCTTGAGCCATGTCAGTACTTTAAGAGTAGCCGAGGAGGGTCAAACCTTTGTAGTATTCTCCTAAGAAATCAAAATTAACAGCTGCAGTCTTCTGCCTAATTGAGATGTTATGCTACTTTATGTGAATTTTTTTTTCCTGGATTTTGGTTTTTAGTATGTGTAGGGTTTTATAGTGATTGATTACAAAGTACTGCTATTGATCTAGTGTTTTGCTAGATCTGTTTGCTAATATTACTTTTGATGAATTGAAGAGTTACCATTCATTTATCTATGGTCAATATGTGAATGTCTTTGTGCATCAATAATTTATCATGAAGAAATATGTTACTCTCTTTTTGTTCTATGATGATGAGATGAGAAAACAATCACCGAATGTTTTAAGCACCCAGGTTTACATTGACATTCTTAAACACTGAGTTTGACGTTGTCTTTTATTTGTAGGGTGGGGTTTTGTCCACACCAAGCCCAACAGCCCTAGGAACTCAAGCTACGGGGCAGATGCAAAGCTCTGTCGCTGTGACTCAACCATCAGTCACAGTTTTCAGACCGCCAATAGGGATGCGTATGTCACATTTCCCTCCCAATTACATTCCATATGGTCATTATTTTTCTCCATTTTATGTTCCATCACCCATTCACCAGTTACTGGGGAACAACGCTTTTCCACATCAACCTCAGGCTGGAAGTATCTATCCAACTCCTCTACCAGCTGCTGCTGGTTCAGTTAAATATTCACTCCCACAGTACAAATTGGGAACTAATTCAGGAAACTCGACTCAATTAGGAATTCCAAGTGGCTATGGTGCATATGGATCTAGTCCATCTGGTTATAATCCTAATTTTGCCGCAATTGGTGGAAATTTGTCCGGTAATGAGGAGATTGGTGTGTCCCATTTTAAAGAAAATAATGTGTATATCACTGGACCACAGGTTGGCATATGTTTTTTTCTGGTTCAAGCTAAAGTAACGATAGATTTAAATTAAAAGAAATTGCAAAAACTAGGCCACCTACAGGACTGTTATTCCGTCTCTATTAGCAAATGTTAAGTCGACTGGATCCTATCATTTGTAACTTAATTATGCATTTCAAAAGTAAAACTAACCTAGCTACTCAATTGTGTATTAAGTTAGAAGAAGTAAGAGCTGGAGAGATTCAGTTTTTGTGGTCACATGACCTGACATTAGAGTACAAGAAATTCCTTTCACTTATCAACTTTATTTTAAGTTTAAACAGAAATATTAACATAGGTACTGGATTGTGTTTAAAGCACGAAGTAAGAGCCGGTGTGATTTGAGGTCGAATCTTTTTTGTGAGTGTTGCTCTTAGGAGAAGTTATAAGGTAACACTGATTTTCATAATAGACCTTTTCTTTTTCTTTGTAATGCACTAGATGTTACAGATGTTTTCGTAGAAAAACAGTATACTAGACGAGTCTAGGGAGTCTAAGAGACTACTTTCTCATGTTAGTCTTATCTTAGTTTAAGAGATAAGTCTTATCTTAGTCTAAGGGATAAGTCTTATCTTAGCTTTATCTTAGTCTAAGGGATAAGTCTTATCTTAGTTAGTCTTATCTGAGGCTAAGGATATCTTGGATAATTTACAATTAGTCATGTATGTCTATTTAAAGCGACCTTCGTCCTTAGGGATTTGAGACATCAATCAAGTCTTTTCAGAATTATTCTCTCTTTCTCTTCTCTCTTGCATCTCTCTCTTTCTCTTCTCTCTTGCCTACCTATGAAAGGAAAATGAGTGGTTACTCGTTCTAGGGATAAATTCTCTAACGAGAATCCTAATACTAGATGTATTACACCCTAGTACGTAGCAGTGTATCATTTATTCTTTTGTGCAAATTATTGACGAGGATACCTTTTCAATTGTAAGTTGACAGTTGGTTTTTGTTATTCCAGAGTGAAGGTTTGGCTGTTTGGGTTGCTACACCTGGCCGTGAAATGCCAAACCTGGCGGGCAATTCTTTCTACAATCTTCCTCCTCAGGGTCCACACGTAACTTTCAATCCCACCAAGGCCGTTAATGGCACATTTGCCGGGATCTATCACCCTGCACAAGCAGCAGCTACCGTGCATGGAGGTGCCGATATGGTGGGTCCTGGAGGCAATGTTTATCAGCAATCTCAACACTCACAGACCAATTGGCCAAGCAACTACTGAAAGAAGGTGAATTTCAAGTCATAATCGCCCTGCTTTCAGGTCCGAGTTTTAGGATTTTCTTCATGGCAAACACCAAAAGATAGTGATGGCAGCGATAAATATTCATAAAGAGACGTGACTGATTAGATATGAAGGTAAAAGTTTTGAAGAGGGAGCAAATGAGCTCGTACTGTCTCCTCAATGAATGGCTGCCGATATTGACCATTTTCAGTTAGTTCCGCAAGGTATGTGCCAGTTCTCCCTATCTTGCTTCTGCACACAACCTGTGAATTTTTCTCGCATTTCAGAGTGCCTTCACATTTCCATTCAATGGTTTCGAACTTTGATAGAGTTTTTATGTAGAGTGATGAGATCTCTTTCATTCTTGATCCTAAGTGGGGTTCTTTAGATGGTTTTGGAAGGTTAGATTTAGGCCCTTCAAGAATTTTCCATCCTTTTTTTGAGTCCTTCATCAGTCTGATCTGTAAAGTAAATGAAACTGTTGTATTCTTATATCTCAATGTAGACCTGTAATTGTCTTATTGCTGCCAAAGTTTTGCCAACATTCTTCAAGTTCTTTGATTTATAGGTGAGCGTGGTCTCCTTCCACCTTAGCTCCAAACTAATCTCTGCTGTTCGGTCCGGTTTATTTTTCTACCATTCTTGACTTTAAAATTGTGAGCCAACTGAGGACCACAATTTAAGGACATTTTGGAACCGAGCCTTTTAAACCATCCTGAACATACTCATCCGAACCACGGGTTTTCGCTGATTCTGCCCATCGTTACTTTCATTTGCATTTGCATGATAGAGTTATTTAATGTCAAGCTCTGCACTTTTACAGTCTATTCCCTTAATCCACACCATTTTCTTCCAGCACTGCAATAACATCGATAGCGAAATCGGACCGATGAAGGGATTAGGCCAATGTAGATATGACCACACTTTTTTCTCATTTCAATACTGTATTGTTTATCCATCATAACCTAAGTTTCAATCTATCTGCACCACTATATGTATCATCCCTGTACAGGGTCTTGAAATTCTTCATAATTTTATTAGCACGTCCGACGAAAGATCAACAGCTTGATTCCAAGCAAAGATCTATCAAATTATGTGCACTTATGTACAACTTTAGCTCTGTGAAACTACAAATTAAGATGCTGAATTGTACAGAAAGCTTACAATATGCGCAACGAGAAAGACTTCTATGGCTAAGAGCCTAAGAGTCAGATAAACCTTCATCCAGAGCATGGAGTCTCTCTCCTTCCGCCATTAGAGGGGTCCGGCAAAGTGGGCATGTAAAATTCGAATATGCCAGCCACTTCTGCAAGCACAATTGGTGGAACAAATGGCCACAATACAAGTGGTTTATATCTGATTTTGATTCCAATTGAGTGAGGCAAACTGAGCATTCGTGCTCCGAAAATTTACAGGCTAGTGCTTCTTCAAACCGAACCACTGGAATAAGGTCTCGGCACTTCTGGACATAATTGCACGAGGAATTGAGATGAAATTGGAGGGGTTCAGAGAGGTTTTCGATCCAGTCTGAAGGCTGTGGCAGATCGGGCGATGATATTCGAATGCTGGAGAGGTGAAGAATTGATTGAAGAGCGGCTTTGAAAATGGAAATGCAGAAGGCAGTGTTTACTACAAGTATCCAAAGGAATCCCGAGGATGGAGCAGGAAGACTGGACAATCCCATTTGATTAAGCAAAATGGTCAATCAATCTGCAAGATTGGAAATAAAAAAATCCATGATTAAACAGCAATAATCTAGCCAGTGCTAATTTTCACTAAAAAACATCGAACAAACTTCATGTTCCAACAATCTATGATCGACCCTCGATTCAACTAACGACAATTATGAGAATCAAACTAAGATTTCGAGCATTTTTTAAGAACACGTCGAAATTTCCCCAAAAAATCAGACAGAATGGGATAAATGAAAACAAAATCATCTTAAAGAGAGATGAATGCTTACGGTTTGAATGAGAAAGAGAGATGAATTCATTTAGCCCTGCGATGGCTTATTTATACTGAAACATACAAGCAAAGAAAGAGCCAGACAAACCTACACGATTCAACCCAAGCAAGTAAACCATGGTTAGGTTTTTAGTCGTTCTCATACTTTTTCCATGGCTGCTGGTTCCTTTATTATCTCCATTCTCACAAGCCACTCCCATCTGCCTTTCACTCTCTCGATACAATTTTCTTCTCTGCCTCTCCATGGATCTCGGGATTAGATGACTCACGGCCCACTCTTTCCAACTACCACTATCCATTTCTCAGTCAACTCAATAATTTAACTGCGGGGCAACAGTCTAAATCTCATCTTTTCCGTATTTTTACGCGAAGGCCTGCCAATAAACAGCGCCCACGAATTTAAAATACGAACTCAGATGAAAAAAATAAGAATAATCTGTCAATCTGGCGCTAAAATGGAGAATAAATCATTGAAATGGGAGATGGGTAAAGGTGGAACGAAGGCAGAGGAGATTCGTGGCATCTTCGAGCTTTCGATTTCAGAGGATGCCGCCATTAAAGGTAGCTCTGAGTCTGAGAGAGAGTTGTTGAAAGCAATGGGAGGAGCAGAGATTGAGCGACAGAGCTACATGAAGCCCATGTTGGAAGAAAAATAATGGACGCCTCTTCTTCCATCCCCTGGCTCCATCTCGCCTCCCATTACCGCCGTTTTTTCTTCTTTCCGACAGGTGGTGAATGCTGGTCCGGCACACGATCTTCTCCACGCCGACCATATGCCTACGTGGCATCTCTCTCTCTCTATAGCTAGATATTGCCACGTCCGATTTTGTTCATTTCTATTTGTATGTTGAATAAAATAAAATTAGTATATTTAAATTTTAATTATAAATTAGTGTATGGAAAACATTAATTAGAAAATTGAATATAATATAAGAAAATGAGCTTTTACCTGACCCAGTAAGGGAGCTGTAATAGGCCTGACTGGCCCAATAGTATTCGCGTCCCGATTTGGGTAGCTTGGGGGTTTAGGGTTTATGGCAAAATCAGGGCTTTCGTCAATCTGTCTTCCCTTCGTCTACCTGTTTCCCCTCTTTTCATTCTAGTTTCCTACTCCGTTCTGGTATGTCTCCTCCTAATACTCCAGTTTTGGTTCAATCATTGGGATTCGTTCGTAGTGGGAGAAGTCTCTTCATATCTTCTAAACTATGCTGCCAATTTTATTTTTTGTGCTTTATATTTGTTGTGAACTCTCATAATAATTAATTTCTGGTTTGTATTTCTCCGAAATAATCTTCCTTTTCTTTTGTATATTGATTTTCAAATCAGTTAAACAGTCAAAGAACGCTATTTGTTTAGTGGGATTACGTTACGGCATATGAATGTTTGTATCTCTTGCATTTGACAAATTGAGGTCAGAGTTATTTTCTTCTATAAATTTGCGTTTGTTTGTTATGCGTAGTAAAACTCATTCTGGTTTGGCGTTTAGTCAAATTTTTGCTGAAGATTTTTCATCTGGTGATGGATAGGAAATTGAACGCTTGCCTCTGCTGATTTCTGTTAACATCGGGCTATAATTTGGTATTAGAATTGTACATTATGGTTGAAGAATCGCATGTTCCAGTAGCAGTCGTTGGTAAGAAGAGGAAGATGGGGAAGAAGAAGGGGAAAAAGTCTGTTAAAAGACACAAGGGGAAGGAAAACGTGGGAAAGAAAATTAAAATTGATGGGAAAATGAGGAAACTTTACAAAAAGCGTGCACAAGAGTACAATTCAGATGACGACAATGATGATGAAAACAACTCCACTGCCACACTTCAAGAAGATAATGCAATCCCAAAAAGGAGTACGAATATCAGAGATGAGGATTTCATTGAGGATGCCGGAGATGATGGAAGGGATGACAATGGTGGTGATGAGCTTTCTGAAGATTATGATGATGGTGGAATTTTACCAGGAATTACAAAATTTTCTGAGGGTTGTAGAGCATTCAAAATGGCCTTTAGAAGTATCATAAAAAAGAACGTATCTGAAGAATTATTGGTAAGTGAATACTTCAGTTTCTTCGTTAAAGAGTTGTTGTATTAAACGCTATTATGTTACAGGGTCCTGTGTTATCAGCACACAAGAAGCTTATTGCAGAAAAGCTTGCTGAAGAGGAAGCAGAAAGAAAGACCAAAGGAGAGGCAAAGAGGGAGAAACAAGTGGTATATATAATTAAAAACAGAGAATTTTTTTTTTTGGTTTGTTGGTGCATGTGTCAGATAACAAAGGTTTTGTCAATACTATAGGTAGCAGAAAAGGGCCATGTGAAACCTGCTGCTTACTTGGATTCCCATGAAAAGTTTCTTATAGGCATTGCTACAAAAGGAGGTATAGTGTTGCTTTTCTAAATAAGAACTTTATCTCAAGATATACCATATCTTTTAACACGCAAACTGAGTTCGTTATTACCTTGTGCATGCTTGCTGGAGTTCAGCTGTGAAGTTGTTCAATGCAGTGAGTGACTTCATTGAAAATTTTATCCAGTTTGGTTCCTTCTAAAATTTGTCTATTTCGAGGTTTTGTTCTTTCCTCATTCCCATTATATCTGTTGTATGTTGATTAGGTCAACAAGGCACAAGTTGCTCAGCGAGGCTTGAATCCTTTGAGATCTAAGGATGCAAAAGGTATTCTTTGGACTCCATGTATCTTACTAGTTCCGCTGTTCCCATTCAAAACATTGTTCCATGCTCCTAACACCAATTCTAAAGCATTTCTACAACTAGCATGTTTTATTCAAAGTTTCCGTTGTACTGCCAGCTATCCGCAAGCGGAGGAAAGAAGCCTTCTTTTCAGAGCTGGGCAAGACATCAAATGCTTCAGCAAAGGTTAGTGATTGTCACAATTTTCCAAATTTAGTCACGTGGAGAGTAAACGCCATTGATTGTCATAGAAATAGTTGAAAGGAGGATATGTGCAGTATCACTCACGCTGGATTTCACAGTTGCCTATTTATTTCATTGACCTGGACAAGAAAAATAGTTAGCTCTTTGTCTTAGTTAGACTTTAAAGATATTCAGTACATATTAATCTTCTGCAGCTACAATCGGGTGGCGACACATCAAATGACGGTCCAGCCTGGGCCCCACTGCGGGACAATTACATGCTGACAAACTCTAAGTTGAAGAATTGGGATAAGATGCCAGTAAGACGATAATTCAAATTCTTCTTTTTGCTCTATCTGAATCTTTGAAGTGAACTTTACTTACTGCTTTCTCATGCTCAGGATGCCACCACTGCAGCAGATGACATTGGGACTATATCAGAAGACAGTACTTCTGACGACGACTGAGTCACCGGCCAGATTTTGCTACAATGCAGTATGGTGATGATTAGTAAGTCTTCTGCAGCAGAGCTTGGTATGCTATGTAAGAAATGCTTGAAGCTATATATTTTCTTTTTGAATGCATTAATTTGTCCATCATTTATAATTACATTCATTTCCATTTACTAGTCTCATTTTTCTAGTTAGGCTTGCGAGAAAAGTAGCAATGAAAAGTTTATTGTTGCAAAAACACTTTAACCCGAAACCTAAAACGGGTATTCGAAGCCTCCGAAAATTCTCTAATTTGCCAAATTAAAAAGTTTATGTGAAGTTTTGGTCGTAAAATCAAAGCAAAAATGCTCATCTAATTCTATAATAAATCTGAACAATCAAATGCCAGAGATTCTAACACTACAAAATAGTCCAATCCAAATTGCTCAATGCTCCAGCTGTCCCTCAAGTTAAATACAAAAATTGGCTCAGCAATTAGTAGGAGATTGGATGTAGCAATAAGAATCAAGTACTTGTTGATAAATACTCACTTTATTCAAAATCCATGTTCATATTACAACTGTGACACCTCAAGCCGAGACGGTCTATCTGTCAACGGTTGCACTCAACCGGACCAAAAACAACCTCAGATCATTGATGTCACAGAAAAAAATAACAAAAGCATAATTACCTAAATTTCTCGCTCGCTACAAATACAAACATTATTACATGGAAATCAAACTTTCAGACAGAATTTTGAACCAACCTTGCAACAGATCTGGTTAGATAATTGGCTTCTCAAATTCCAACACATACATATAATCTGTGCTATGTAAGTCAACTCTCAGGAAAAGAGATCTACCTGGGTTCTCGAGATTTCACCTTTAAGTATTGTGATATGTAACCCATGAGCATTGGAACATCGAACATGTGTATTGAACGTAAGATCGAATCCATTTTTGGCACAAGGAAGATACAATTGCCTCGGCGTAACTTTGATTATTGAACCATTGATGTCTGGCCTTGATTGATCCATCTGCTCCTAAATTTTCGCTGAAACTAATCTCCTGCTTATAGTTTACACTCGAACTATTAATAGCTTTTGGTTTCGCACTATGGATCGTAATCATTAGCATATCCGGTCTTGACAAACCGTCCATTGACCCGCCTCCTCACGTCAGCCCTTTCTTTTTGAGATTTGTACCTAACTTTCTTCTCAAACCTGTTGGACGAGGAGAAAGAATGGAGAGTATGAGATCAATTCATGAAAAAGAAAGAGTTGGTTTTGAAGAGAACTAGCCCTTCAAGGCAATCCAACTATACAACATCAACCAACTCGTGGTCGAAACAATAATTTGAAGGAGACTTACCTTTGCGTCTTTTTCTTTTCAATGTATCGCGTGACAGCATTGCTACGATTACCAGATGGGCGGGGAGTCTCAGGACACGGTTGACCCCACGGAGGCTCTCCCATTGAGGCCTTTGGTGAAACTCCACAATCGGGATGATCTTTACTGTTAGTTTCTCCAGTGTGGCCGCAAAATGGGAGGGTCGAAAGTGCTGGCCTTGGATTACAACATAGAATCGAGTCTGTTTTAGTGCTCATAATGGAGTCTGTAAATGCAGCATTGTTGTTTGCTGGCTGCATTGCACTCACTAATGCGCCTGACGACCCCTTCAAATGAGTTGAAGATACAAACATGGAACAATATTCTGTTAGCCTATTTAATTTGAAGTGGAAATGCCGAAGATTAAGCAGAATATTACAAGTTTGAGGAGAAACGAGCAAAGTGATTAATTGTAATTTTCTTTAGAGGGTAAGCGGCAAATAATTGTCAAAAGTAATACTATAGTATATTTTTTATTAATAGAAAAGTGGTCATGAAATATAATGAGACTGCAATACCTCAGCGGCCGCAGCATCACGGCCATCGGAATCAACAGTAGAGATGCCTTTTTTTCTCAAACAAGCTATCGATCCCACCATTCCCCAGAAGTTCTTCGGGCTTATTCGCTACACCAAATAGTTCCTCAAAAGTTTCAAGGCTCAAATCCAAACCCTCATAGAGATGGTCAAGTTCCCAGGAAACGGTTCTTTTTGATCCATGACAGCATGGCTCCAGGAAAAAAAAAATCCATAATATTTAAAGAATTAGCTTACCACCAAATGCTCAGAACATTTACAATATTTTAATTTGAATAAGAAAAACTATATATAAATAAATGTGATAGGACATAGATTTACCTTCGGTACATTCGTATTCATGGATTGATCCGAATGTTCTGTCACGCGTGCTGCAAAATTAAGAGAGGATACTGAAGACGAGCCAACCCAAATAATTGAATTATCCATGCTGCAAGCATCTTGAACTGTAATATTTGCAGGGTGACCTCCATTCTCATTGATTCTCATTAATCCTAATTTTTGCTCACAATCATCTTCTACAGTGGGCAGATCTATGAAAAATGACCAAATAGAAGCGAGCTCAGAAGCTGATGGGCAACCTGCATAACCATTGATCGTTTCCTTCTGACGACATGAAGAAGTAGACACGTTGTGGCACAGCCAATCACAATTTGGACAAAGGGAAATTCCCTCTTCAACACATCTCACCAATGCAGGCTGTAAATTGCACTTTTCGCACAACAGAGTTCTCGCATGGCGCCTGGATAATGCATTGGCCGAGTGGACCCTTCGATCGCACGATAACCATTGACTTTTGATTTCCACAGAAATCGCATATATAGCCCATCTTTCTGTTTTCTACGGTCGCCTTTTTGAATCGATCATCTGCAAATTTCAAAAAATCAAGCTAAGCAGGAGATTTAGCCTCGATGACTAAGGCCCCAAGGCCCCAAGTCTTTGTCCCTCCAATTGTGCAACTATCAAAGCAATGTCGTTATTCAGTTTGTTTCTCCTATGCAAAACAGAATGTAATTGCACGAAATCCTTCCCCTCATTAAGAGTGTGAGAATGTGTTTAATTATTAAGAAAAACACCAAAATCTATAATACTTTGCTTCTAAATGTAATATCAAGCAAGAAATCTCGTATTCTAATTGGCTTATCTAACTCCAAACAACATATGAAAGGATTACAAGAAAGAAATTAAATCATCACCAATCTCGTAAATACTGATAACAAATAAAAAAAAAAGGCATGCGAACCAAATCAAATTCAAAAAACAGGAAAGAACCCAAACATCTGAGTGAGAAACCAAAACCACATCAAGGAAAAAAAGGGACAGAAAGAGATTACAAAGGGTAGATTCAAAATATAAGTGCTGAGAGAGAGAGATTCAAACCAGAGGAAAGGGCCTGCAAGAATTACCTGTGATGAGAGGCAAGATCTTGACACGGCTTCTGCTACAACCCACCTTTCAATGGCCGGAAACAGAAAAAAAAAACACATCCGTTTCCATTTCCGGTGAAAAGAAAATCCCAGAAGCCGGGAACGTCAGAAATATCTGAAAAACTGCAACCTCGTAGAGACTCGAGAGAGAATATTACGAGGCAGGAGCCATGGGGTGGGTGGTCTTGAGCAAAAACGCCAAGGGAAACGTGACACTGGCAAAAAAAAAGCACCCTTTTCGGGGTTTTCACTTCGGAAGGACGATGAAGTGTAGAAAGAGAAAGTAACGGTGACGTGGCAAGTGGGGCCAGAGTCCCTTTCGAAGTGAAACGAAATGTGAAGGAACTTTTAATGGTCCCTCCCATACTTTTAATGGTCCCTCCCATAGAAACCTACTCGCCAGTCGCCATGTGCTTTCCTATCTATCCTTTATCACTGGCTTACACCATTCAGTCATTGTGTCTACGTACCTCTCTCTTTCTTACCTTTGTCCAGGCAAGATGAGAAAAGGGATAGATAGACCCAGTTACCCAATCAATGCTGCCTGTAAAACTCAATCCGAAGCTCAAAAAGGCAGCAATGGCGGATGCAATAAGTGGTGAAAATGGAAAGGGAAACCATTTGAATACAGTAAAGTAAGATTTTACAGATACCAGGAGACGATTGAAGCCGGTGTTGGATGTGAACTGGTGGGCTGCAATCAAACAATAAAGACCCCTAAAAGTGGCGATGTGAAAGTCCTCCATAATCATCAAAGATTGCGGGACCCCACTGTCCGGATTCACCCATTTCCACATTTCTATTTCTATATATAATTGTTTCAAGCCTCAACAGCGGTGACTGGTTCAAGGACTCAAAAATGATGCAAATATTTCAAACTTTCTCACGTGGGATTCCACAGGCTCATATTGATAATTCAAGTTCCTAAATAATGACGTCATAAATATACGTGCACAATTTTTTATAGACTAATGCAAATTCGTAAATATATATGCACACAATCTTTTGTAGTCTAATGCGAAACTTATGTTTAATAATTTATGACAACTTGTACGCAATTTTCTATCAAAATGTTAACA
Organism: Begonia fuchsioides; assembly: GCA_003255005.1. Classification (NCBI taxonomy): domain Eukaryota; kingdom Viridiplantae; phylum Streptophyta; class Magnoliopsida; order Cucurbitales; family Begoniaceae; genus Begonia; species Begonia fuchsioides. The sequence goes on along the minus strand of QAOC01051215.1, from coordinate 390,958 downwards.
CAATTAGTACAATAAACAGCAGTTAATGCAACAAATCATTTATAATTTATTGAATTAACTATACCAACGATTTATTTGATATGTCAACAAATGTTTTAACGTCGTACATGATATAACCCTGCTCTTTTTATGACTTTACAAATGGAGTGCTCAAAATGATAAAAAACTTGAAGTCACAGTTTTGATTTGGTAAGCTATGCACATCTACTAAAGTTTGGAAAGGTAGCTACCCTATTTAAGGTTATAAGTAGTAACATGTCGCGATAAGACACTAAAAAGTAAGGACTTTTAAAGTGACACAAAAAATATAACTAATGTCATAATGAAATGTCGACATAACAATGTTACCTCATTTAAAAATCGTTTGCAAAGAAGACATATCTAAGACGAAAAGATGGAGCCTCCTCTATTCGTCGCTTGACGGAACATCCCAATTTTAAAAACTGTAGGCTTTTCTTTTCGATTCACCCTTCAATGTTACATGGTTGTATCTGTAGCGTGTTCCTTGCCTAGAAAGACCCTGCAGGAATACCCAAAAAAAAATTTAAAAAACAAAGAAAAGAAAAGCTTCAGCTGGCAAGACAGAATCATGTGTTGTTTTTGTATTGTTTCAACATTAGGACCAGCTGTTTTATATGAAATATTAAAGGAATAAACATGTTAGTGTTACTTAAACGTGTTTAAAATGCAAGTAAACCTCCATAAAAGCAAAATATTCACCTCTTACCTAAGTTTCAAAAGGTGTTGAAAGGATTCTCAAACGTGTCATCTGCCTCATCTATCTGCTCTAAGTTTGCATGGCCTCCGAAACACATCTGCATAGCCTCAAAATTCTAGAATGTCCGACACTTAAACTTTCAACTTCTCTTCTAATGTTTGCCATGAATGTGTCGGACAGTGTATACTTTGACTGCGGAGGCGCTTCTATCTTATGTGGAAGAACCTCAGAAGGATAAACCCCACTGCAGAGAACACAAATGATTAAACAAGGTAATTTTGACTATTTTCTTGGGACTGGTCTCCAAAATTTAAGAGCATGAATATTGTAAAATCTAAATGTTAGGGTCTGTGACAAGAAAATGTGACATCATGCCATGAAGAAAACAATTAGATTTACAAGTATTGGTAATAGAGTTACAACTCAAATACATATGCAGTTTTTTGTCAGATGGAAATCACTATTGGGATTTCTTGCCTCCCTGAGAAAAATTATGAGAAAAACTAACATGACTATAAACCATAATATCAGTACAAATAGTAATGGGAGCTAAAGGAAAACATAGGAATTAGAAAACTCAGAGAGGAACTTACCGGTTCAAATATGTCATATCAAGAATCAATGTGATTTTTTCACCTCTAGAAAAGTCAATGAAACAAAGTTTGAGATCAAGCTGCTTGTCTGCGAATGACTCAATTGATTAATTATATAGTTATCGTAATAGAGAAAGAAGTATATAGTTCAGAAACATAATACGCTAAGAGAAAATATTAATTATTGATAACTATAAGTGAAGTTAGTAATTTTATCAGCTTGTTAAATAACACCTAGTGGATAATCTTGCTTGATAAAAGGAGAAACATTGAGTACAATAGCGAAAACATTCGAGTTACTAGAACTAATTTGCCAATTCTCCCCCAAAAGTGTGCTCTTCTGCGACTACCAAGACACAAGTATTAAAAAGCTTATGGCTGGTCTATGCTGATTCTAATTGCAATGTGCATACTTAATCAATTATACTCTCCAATCAATAGAAATATGATGTGAAACAAATGTTTCTATCTCTGATATACTAGAATAAAAGATAAAATAAAAGTACTCCGCGGTCCAGCATTAACTATTCTGGCAGTCCACAAACGAGAGATCAAAATGCAAAAACTTTTCAGGAAAAGATTTCATTTAATAAATAATATTCAAGATAAAGATTACATAACCTAACATCATTTTTTGTAGAAAAGTAAGCATGAAAATAATACCCTAAATACCCCCAGCATTTTAATCAATGTTAATTAAGATAATTCTTAAAATATATGCATTAAAGAACTAAAAGATCAAAATAATTTTCTGACAGCCAAGAAAGATTGAAAAATTAAAGTAAGCCCTAACAAATTATTTTATACCAACGTTGCATAATTTCAACAATTCTTTCTATTCTTTCACCCCAGCAAGAAAGATATTTAACACTCTGAAAAGGTCTACAAATATGATTAACATATATTTAAATCTTTTGTATTGAAGCCAAACTAATACTTTGCACTAAGATCAATAATCCTACCCCTTCCCTTATTAGTATAGGTAGGAATCAGAGACATTGGGTGAAAAGAGAATCCGTCACCTGATGGAGAGTGAAAACTAATTTGAATAAGATTTGTAATTTCCATTTGAGCTAGCTGCAGTTCTTCAATCACATCTAGCAGCGTATGCATAAGAGAACCAAGTTGCTGCATTATCAAAAGCAGAAGATGTTTAAGGAAAATAACGGAGAGATGGAAGAAGCTAGAATAGCAATTCAGTCAACCCACATCCATTATTAATCATATATCGTACAACAAGCAGCTCAAACATTAAAGTACACATTAATCCATAATCCAGAACAGTTAGAAATAATCTTTTGTTTCATTAAGATAAAAATATGTTACCAGTAACAAAGTTTCTGGACGACAAATGCAATGAAAATTACGAGAAAATAGAGGAAAAGACTTGACAGGGAGTAAATATTAAAAAAAGGCTAGACATTAAAAAATTAGCAAACAAGAGAGGCTGTCAGAGTCAGAAATGAACAGGAGAGAAGTATCTTACTTGAGTTTCTAGAGAAATATATCTCGGAGCAACACACTTCTTACCGCTACCAACATTTATGACAAAATCAAATGCTGATTGAGCATTCATATTTGGAAAGATCTAGCATCAAAAGAAAAAAAAAGGAATAAAATAATCATTGAACCAGTAGAAAAGACAAAGTTCACTTCCTCACTTCATACCTTCGTAATACCAGTAGTGTTCAATTTGTATGATATGACTACGCTTGAAACTGGAACAGTTTTTATCATAAAACTACATACCACAAAAATATTAATAGGAAAACGTATTATAGTCATAATTTAGTATTAAAAACTAAAAAATGAGCCCAACCTTTGAGTCACATAGTCAAGATAATTAAGAACGATGTTGAAGGAACCATCCTTTCTCTTGAAACAAGCAAAATTCCATGACTGAAATATATATTGATTAATTTTTGGAGAACATAAACATGGTGGTCATATGTCCATATAAGTAAAAGAAAAGGACCTGCAAAAGTATGGATACAAACTTGCAAAGCTGTCTCTGCTTGAGGTGCTCACGAACTAATCCAGTGATGTCAGCAGAGCTTGATTCTCTTTCTAACTTACATTGCGTCGAAAAATATTTTCTTAATCTATCTATTTCTCGATTTAATCTTTCAGACTCTTGCGTCGAGGTGTTCTTCCTGTTAAAAGAGACCTTCCAAAGAAAAACAAATCATTTTTATCCACACTATCCTGCCCAAAACGCACATGTCTAACCAATCTGAGCTTAAACCACCCAAAACGTACGTGCAAAAAAATTAAAACAGAAAACGAGAGCAAGTATATATATTGATTAAAAAAACATTGATTAACATACCTCATGATTTTCGACATTGATTAAACGTGACAGCATGCTGCAATTTTCAACCTGTGTCTCTTTTAATTGAAATTGGGAGAAGTTGTTGTACTTCAAATTCAATGTTTGAAAGTCCTGAATTTGTGAACTTAATAGTTGTCCTTTTGCCTGCATTCAAGTCATAAGGCATGTGAAAAATCCCAAGTAAAACTTAGCAAAAAAAAAAAATTCAAGGAATACCAGGTGTCTGTCCCGCTTCAAACACGATAAATGAACTTTTGCTTTCTCATACGCTATTTTCCATCTCAACAAACTCAACTCTGCTGTCCTGAAATCACTAACAGTTCATCAGGATTAAAACAACTAATGCATGACTCCTGATATCTTATCAGTGTCAACTTAGATAAACAAAAAAAAAAGATTATCCAAATGACCTTTTATGCCTCAAATTAATCAGCTCATCTATTTTCTGCCACATGTAGAGAACATCCAGAAAGGCGAATTAATCACATATTCAAAAAGTGGTATCTCTATCGATCTAAAAGCACTTCAACATGATTAACGCTCAAATGAGCTTTTTTGTTTAGTCTAAAATACCTGAGACCGAATTTCATGACATAGAATCTCATATTTTCTAGCATTTGAAAGTTGACCTAATGTATCTTCTAGCCTGCCAATCTGCTTAGCAACAACATAACGTTAATCGGACTGAAGGAGAAACAGCATTATAATTTCATATTCAAATCCAGGCTGCACAGGAAACCAAGAAAACAAAAATATGTACCACTTGCGCATTTAGCTCATTGATTAATGGAGGTAGCAAATCTCTAGCATCTACCAAAAATTTATTGGATATCTGCAAAACGGGATGAACATAAAAATTTTAGTATGAGGATAACACATCAACCAACAATAATATTTTCAAAATAGTTACATCAGGCAATTGCTTCAGTGCTGTGGTATCTCCAGTCTCTTTCAAACTATTGTTAATTTCATTTGATTGTTCTTGCACCGATACCAACTCATTCCTTCCTGTTTTATGAACTTTTGGACTCCTTTGCATCACTGTTTCTACATCATTACAATCTTGATTCAAAGGAACTAAATCATTGCTACTTCTTTTCCTTGCTGATAGGTTCTCTATGACTTGTGACAACATATTTTGCGAGTTTTCATGATTTTTCCCAATCAAATTCGGAGATACAGTGCCTTTGATGGCCATGGATTCTAAAAGATCCCTTTGACTAAGAGTTTGAGTCATCTCTCCCCTGGTGGAATTCTCAGTTGGATTTATTTTAAAGGTCTCGACTGCCTTTTTACTGAAGGGACTTCGAATATTCTTCACCTCAAAGACGCTCTTATTGATCCAGTCCACAAAAAAGTAACATTAATCAGGAAAACTTCAAAAGACAATAGTAAAAAAGAGTAGAATAGTTTTTTATGCTTTTACTTTATCAAGAAGAAAATTTTATGCCATAAACTATTTTTATGTTAAAATTTCTTGAAGACCTAAACTGCCATAAACTATTTTTATGTTAAAATTTCTTGAAGACCTAAACTATGTTCTTATTAACTTGAAGTTGACATATATAAGTTTAAGATCTTCATAAGAAAGATATTTTACTCACAACCTTTTGAGGAGATGACTCGATGCTTCTCTGGGAATGTGCTAGCCACTGCTTTTGCAGAATACCAACTTTGAGATTTTTATCTGCACTTTTCAAATGAGAATCCCAAATGTCCACTTCTTTTTGGAAATTCTCAACATGTTCAGATTTACTTTGATATGAAAGGTAAGACCTACCACCATTCTCCATCTGTCCCAAGTTTTTGAAGCAACTAGGTTCAATGTTGGGTGTAGAGCTAGCACCAAAAGCATTCTCAGGAGCCTCATCTTGCAGTACAGTGAAATCAGCAGATTGGGTATGCTTATCCCAAATCCTTGACTCTTGTGATAAACTGTCTTGGTACTTTGCAGATGGGGAAAATTTTTTGTCTAAATTCTTCACAGGGGAAAGAATAAGCTTATCATATAAATTTTTTGATGTTTCATATTTTCTACTACTGTTTTTTGTGCTCATCAACAAGGTATTAGTTAAAGGAGTTGCAAATCTTTCCTTGTTTTGATAATTAATTGTCTGCCGCATCAATTTTTGCTTCCTAGACTCAGTGTCCTGAGAAAGTGAAACTGCTGGATCTACAGGTGTAGCAAGTTTTTCCTCCAAGTCACCAACTTGCAAAAGTTCCCCAGCCTCTGCATTTTCTCTCGACCTACCAACAAATTTTGGAGTCTGAGCTTCTTTTCTGTCAATGCCAATGACACTTTCATTTGGAGAATTAATCGTATTAGAAGTAAATAATTCCTCTTCCAAATGAGCAGTTGGTACTACCACGACCTTACATTGGACATCTTTGCTGTTATCAAGAGTAACGGTGGTCAACTTTTGCACAGAAGAATAACTTGATAGTCTGCTTCTCAATTTATCATTCCCTTCTTTTAGACTTGAAGGACCCGGAGACCGTTGAGGAATTCCAAACTTGCAAATGCTTTTCTGAGTTGACAGCATCCCTTCTCTGAATGTAATGATATCTTTATCAATGACAAAACTTTTATGCTTTGAGATTGGAGTCACAATTCCTGCATGTCTTATTGAATTTGGAGTACCCAAAGAGTTATCTTTTCCAGCAGATGATGATAGAATGATTCTCTCCATCGGATCAGTATCGAAATTACCATATTCATATAATCTGATTTCCGGGGAGTTTTTATATTTTCCATTGCTCAAATCTTTATGAGACGCGACAGCTGAGGTAAGAGGTTCTCGGTTTACATCTTGTGATGTTTTTTGGTTGATAGCATTTACATCCATATTATGCTTACTCCCCTTAGTGGTACCTTTGGTAGATATAGTGCTACCCTGCATCAACAGAAGAAAACATGTCATTCCTGGTCATAATCCTTTAAGTCATAGAAAACACAAGGAAAGTGAATCTGCAAGGAAGGAAAAGATGGCAATGGAATCATTGCCAAACATCATCTGCATAATCTAAATGGATGGAGTTTGTAGTGAAGTATTGAAATGGCAAGAATACCAAGTGTCATGAAGGACATGTATCCTAATAATGAAACAGAAAAATTTAAGAGCGTGAAGGATAAAATAGTAATGCATAGTTAAAGTCCACATTAACGCGTGTAGGATATAATTTAAGGCAGTAAATTTTGAGCAATAACAATTTGGATCCTATATAAACGCCGAATGGATGTCGTAGATAAGTACCTACATTTTCCATCTCTGTATTCCCAGAAAAAATATCATGCTCTTGTAGTTTATGAATTATGAGAGCCTCACTTATGCCCGATGATTTTTCAATAGCAGAGATACTATGAACATCTTTGCTGCCTTCAGTCAAAAGTGCATTTAGTGTAGGAGAGAGCCTGGCATAATCATATTTATATGGGTTCTCTCCAACAATACTCATGTCATTTGCATCCTTCCCACCACTGACAACAGCAGGATTCAATGGCTGAAAATTTGGCTTCTTAGCTTTTGTTAGTGCCATAAAAATTTCATGACTGTCGAAGTTAGTAACTTGTATAGGAGTTTTCTCTTCAAAGGCAATAACAGCTGTTGGGGTTTTGAGATCCCCGCCATCTGACCTTGCAAGACTACGAAAATGCATTGAGAATGCTGTAGAATCCATCGTTATGTCAGGATTGTCATCAGAAGCAGCTGAGTCGGACAATCGTCCTGGTCTAATGAAACTAGCTGACACAGGGCCAAAAAAGTTGTCTTCTGCATCATAAAAATGGATAAAATGAGAAAACTGTTTTATTGTTTACTGCTGATACAATTAAAGTTCATTCACCAAACCTACACATGCAATACGCCAAATTTAAAGAAAAATCGTTATATGAAAAAAAAAAGGGACACGGTTTGTCCGATGATAAAAATAATCAATCGTCTTAAAAAACAGAAAATATATTTGATTTTTTTGTGACATAATTTCGCGGCAATTAGCTACTATTTCAATATTCATCGTACATCGAAAATATAAATCCAGGTAATCAAAATGTTTAGTAGTGATTATTTCGAGCATCTATGGACATATCAACACTTCAGAAATATCCAAACACGTCTGGATTGCTATAGTAAAGGGAAGGAATGATTCCAGTACTAACCTAGACGCAAGATATGTTGTATAAACACTATCACAATACTAAATGGTCAGAGGGGGGAATACGTAGAGACTAACATTAAGCTTAAGAACAGTAGAAAGCTACTTAATACAAGCGAACTTGCCGTCATTAGAAGTTGCAGAGCCAACGATACTACTCCCCGGCGAAGGAGACCCAATAGATCTCAGAAACGACTTCCTCTGATTGACATCCTCTCCGTATTCCTCTAAATTCGGCGAAGACTCCCTATATTCATCGCTGTCAGCCAAATCTCCAAAGAACCCTACAACCTCGTCATCAGCAGCAGCGACAGGAGTGGCTTGGTGGTTGGACTGAGTCTCAAAATCATCATCTCTGTTGAAAACATGAACGGATGTAACCTCAACGTCGGCGAAGCTTACTCGACGAGCCCGTTTTTTCCTGAGAGCTTGAGTCTCCTCCTCGGTCTCCGTATTTGGCTCTTCCAGATAGTTAGAAGCCATTTGAAAATAGAAGTACCGGATTCGCTTCTTCAATTCTATGAATTATCGAATTCAGATCGTCATAGTGGTGGATGGGATGAGGAACTCCGCGTTGATTTGGAGACATGGAGGGAAGAAGGCGCCTGGTTTTGGGGCTTTTGTGCGGGAAACGCAGCAGCTAATAATTCGAAAATAATGAGTAAAATAAAAAATTCCTAAAATAATTAATAAGTATATCATGGCTCTTTGATTTTTTGTCTTCTTATCCAAGCTACGTGTCAACTATATATAAATTTAATACATATTTTTTTTATAATTTAATATATATTTTCATTTAATTAAGATGGTAGGTCAAAAAAAATTCTAAATCGAGTGAAACTCGATCCAAATCTTGATAAAATCTAATATAAATCATAAAATTGATTATAAACATGCTTAATTACTTAAACTATGATTCAAATATAATAAAAATATATATTTTATTATTATATTTTAATATGAATAAAACTGGGTTACAATTTTAACAAAACCAGAACTAACGATTCTGATGCTGGTTCTAAAAATCCAAAACCATTTTGATTCTCGTTCTATTTTGAGATAGAATCGGGACCAACCGGCCCGTGCCTACCCTTAGACAATCCCATTACACAAGATTTTCCTCCATTATTTGGATAATCTTTTCATAGAAAGGGATGCGACATTTCTCGTAAAGAAAGATATCGAGTTTATGTGAATTCAATTTGGTCAGTTATATAAATCATCTAATTATATGTATCTATGTAACATATATTCGTGGTTTTTACCGCCATCCAAAATGCTTGATGCCGATGTCACAGATAGTGTAATCGGCGAGGCTGTGTCATAAAGGTCACAATTATAACTGAATGTGTTTAGTCTCTTTAACATCATCTGAATCAATGGCTTCGATCTTGCATCTCAGAGGGTGCAATAATAGAAGATACCTTACTGATGGGAGCTGATTATTATGAAGTAATCGCTGCCTTTTCCAACTTATGCTCTTCTTTTCTCTAGCTCCTGTTCATGAAATACAATTTTGAACAGTGATTTAACAAGTTCTAATCCAGTTGAAAGTCTGATGAACAGCCATATAACTTGTATTTCCTTCTCTGTGATCTTGTATCGGTAGAAACTCTCACATCAGGAGAGCAATAATCGACAAAAACGCTCGCATTGGGGATGATGTGAAGGTTTGTTCCTTGCACATTTTCTTCTCCATAGCAATTTTATGAGTTTTATATGCAAATTGAACAAGCTGTAATCTTGGCTCGAGTAAAAATCAAATCATGATAGCTCTATTGCCTGCATTAGTCCATAAGTCCAATCTTTTTCCTGGTGAAAAATAGAATCTTTGACATGAAATTTGACATTTCAGATCCTCAACGGCGACATTGTTCAAGAAGCAGCAAGGGAGACAGAAGGGTTGGAACAGTAACAGTAATAAAGGACGCACTGATTCCTAGTGGCACGGTCATATAGAGTTGCCTTAAGTTGCATTAGTTTATTTCATTTCATGAAACAGAAAAAACCTCAATAAACTCTGGTGTAAATTGCCTATTCCACTCTACAATCTACATTTTACGAGTTTGACGATGAAAAAAGCAAGTATGGATGCGAGATTTTAGACATACCAATCTGGGCTCCATGCTCCACTTTTATAAACCTCATGAACTTCCAGCCAACAAGTTGATCAGTCTTTCCACTCTGTTGCATCAGAAAATTGCGAATATTGATAACAAACAGACAGAACTCTAAATCAAATGTGCAGGATACTCCGGAATTCCGGTCTCTACTGGATCCAGCAGTCAAATTTGAACGATTTTCTACTCCGGCGTCAAATAATAGCAAAAAATTGACCAAATTTAGAAACGAAAAACCCTCCACCAAGTGTATAATAAATGAGTAACAAAGATTTAAGTTTCCATTAGATCAACAGTATATGAACACAATTAATGCAGCTCCAGCTTACAGCAGGGATGGAGAGGGAAGGTGTTAGACGCTATTAAGTGAAGTTTGAGATAGTCCATTCCAAACTGAAATGACCACTAGTATAAGCATAGCAAACCTTCTATGCATATGTTTCACTCTTTTCACGTCTAGTCAATGGCAAAGCTGCTGGTGTGCTTCTTTTCCTCTGATGAATACGTTAAATCCTGTAAAAAAATTATATAATTTTTAGTATCCCAACAGATAGAACTAATGCATAGCAAAAGCAACTAAAGGGAGTAGCGACAAAAACGATCCTAAAGATCATCTATACGTAATGAAATACTGGGGAACTAGAATCAACCTTGAAGAGTTTCCCAACCTTTAGCTACCAATCCCCTGCAAAAGAGGACTCAACAATCCAACGAAAACTAAAACACCACAAATCTGGCTAACCACAGACTTGAAATTAACAAGGGTTAAACAACAATCATAATATTCAAAAGATAATCTCTTCCTACTACACACCTTTTTAAACTCTCATGTCACTCTCTTCTTATCTTAATCAAAGCCAGACAACATCATTACATAAAAGCCTATTTCTCCACTCTATTCCTACAGTTAATGTCCTATCCTGTATGAAAGTTTACCAAACAGCCCTTTACTAGAAAAGTTGGTGCAACAAATACCTTCTACAGCGATTGACTTGGCAAGGGCATCACTGTTCAGACCACTATCTGGCTTGCATTTGCCTCCATTTGTCCTTAAGATCAACAGGACCACGCATCCCCTCAAATATGTGCTTGCCAAATTCCAAAATTTTCCTCCAAGGAAGATTTTTGTTAACTGAGGTTGAAAATTTTTGTACTCCTTCCTGTACACCAAGTACTCTAACAAACTTGAATTTCAAATCTGGCATTCAGTAATCTCACACTAATACAAAAAGACGCTTTAGTTTCATACTGGAGCACAACTAAGTAGTAAGTGCGTAGCTACAATAATAGTTTGTTATTAAATGAAATAGAATAAGATAGTGTAGAACTCCAAATGACATGGTAAGAAATTTGTTACCCAAATAACCAAATACTTAATAAAAGAAAAAGTTATATGCAGAACTATGTAATCTGAATCTGGTGAAATTGCCCGACGCACCCTCATCACACATTACAAAACAGTCATCATATTTCCAGAGTAATGGTAGCTAGCATAGTTATCTTTTTTTTGGAAGAGAGTAAGAGATCACTGCAAACTAACCAAATACTTTAAAAACTATGCAAGAATTACTGTCTTTCAATCCCAAGAAAATGAAGAACAATGTGCTGCAAAGTCTGCTCCATCAATAAATTTATCAGCAAATAGTTAATGCTCATTAACTAATACCCTTAGCATTTCCTCCTCTTCAGTTGTCCATGGTAACCTCTTACGCTTTCCACTGAAATGAGTCAACGTTTTGCTGCAAATAAAAGATTAAAGCCAATCAAAGTGGCAAGTAATGTGCCACATAATGATTGATAAAATCAATGGAAAAAGAGGAAAAAAACAATTGGAATGAAAAAGAGGCCACAGAGAGTACATATACACAGATAACTCACAATTTCTTAACTGATTTGGGGCTTTCCTTTGACATTTTGGACTCAGAAACATCTTCAGTTTCGATTGCACCTTTTATCGCATTTTCTCTAAAAATTGTTCGAGGTGACCTCCGGGGAACGCCACTATTTTGTTGCTTCTTTAGTTTATGAGCTTTAATTTTGACACGCCTTTTCTGCTTTAAAGGATTCTTGCCACCTGCATTATTGTCTTTGGATCCATGATTGGTATTTACAGGCAGTTCTATTTCATCTAGTCTTCCATCAACATCATTCTCAGAGGAATTTTCAGTAGTTTTGAAATCCCTGAGTGGCTCAGTGTCAGATTCGATGCTGTCACTAACAGCAGATGCATAAGGATGTGGCTGACTGTCGTCATCATCACTCACTATTCCAGATTTAGTTGTCTCGCTATCAAACAAAAAAGAAAAATTAAAGTCAATTAAAGTTACTAGAATGTGCCACATCTAAGTTGCCAGCATTAAGGAAGAAAAATCACAAAGGACTCGAGCAAAGTAAGATACAAAAATAATATGAACACCAAATGGCTCACCCTTGCTTAAAAGATTCATAGCCTTCTTTTTGGAAGGTTGAAACTTCATTTTTATTTGATGGATTGTCTCTTGTCTCTTTATTAACTGTGCGGGGTGACCTCCTGGGCACACTACTACTATTTTGCATCTCTTTTGTCTTGACAAGTCTTTTCCGCTTTAAAGGACTCTCAGCACCTGCCGTATTGGCTTGGTATCTTTTTTCTGGTTGATCCCCTTCATCTAGTCTACTATCAACATGACCTTCCGAGGAATTTTGTTTTGTTGAGAGATCCTTAGGTGACTCAGTATCATAGTCAATGCTGTCAGTGTCACTATTGTTTCCATATGGATGAGCTGGACCATCACCATCATCCTGTAATATTCCAGATGTGGTATCCTTACTATCTTTTTCTTCATGTTGATCCCACTCCGCTAGCACAGATTGATTTTTCACTTTTTCAACTACCCCATCTTTCTTCTCTGAACTGTTGCCCGTAGAGACATTTGAACCTATAAAACTTGACAATGCTTTCTTCGCTGCCATAGCCTTTTTCCTCAATTTATGAGCTTGTATTAGCGCTTGTTTGTATGAGCAGTACGGACAGTAAAATTTTCCTTCATTGTCAAAATTAGGCTTGCAGGACATGCAGTTATCATGGATAGTTATTGGACAGCCTCTCACATTACACATCAACAAACTGCCTCGTTCATCGCATCTTATACAAGCCTCTTTCTTTAACTGATCTTTACCTTCTACCCTATCACGTATCTCTTTTCCTGACGTTGCAGGCATGTTAACTTTCTGTCAAAATATAAAATTCATGAAACTTGCTTAATGGTAACCAAATTAAAATGTGGATACAGATTCCTTCAAAGCATCTATACTGTCTGTGATTTTTAAGATATACAAATGAACAAATTAATTTTAACCAAACAGTTTGTTATAAACTTATTATGATATCAAGCAAACGGAAAAAAAAAAATCTTAAGCTCATGGAAGGACCGATAAAAAAAATTAGCTTGTGTGAGAGGGGAAATGTTAAAGCAAAACATTAATGAATAAATTATTCTCAATTAAATCTTTCAAGCTATTGAAAAAATTATAGGTAATTTGAGATGGTTGGTAATTTATCAGCCATTAAGCAATTGCAAACGTCTGAATAAGTTCCGACAGTTCTAGTATTAGAAAAATTTTCAAACACAATGAAAAACATCACTGCGAAGAATTTAGCAAAGGCATAACAAAGCTATATAAACTATGATGAGCAGAAGAAACTAACGCAGACTACAGGGAAGAAAAATAAACATCATCGGCAAAGTAGCGTCAGTCAACGAAGAAGACGAATGTAAAAAAAAAAACCTGGCCTGATTCAACTGTATGCTGAACGAAAATCACGTTAAAGTGGGACGAGGAGGATCAAGAACTCTCGGAAACTTCCGCCAACCTCATGAACATTATCTCCCATAGTGAACATTTCTCAGCTCAACCGGGAAATCAGAGAGAAAATCGCCTACGACTTCCACCGATCCGAATCTTTAATTAGGTGCCGCAAAATTCTGTCAGAAGTAGGGCGTGTTTGGAAGCAGTTTTTTTGGGCAAATTGTATTAAAACAGTTTTTGAAATGGAATTTCCAGCATTAAAAGGTTATTACTGACGTGTAAAATCAAATAAAAGAAAAAAGGAATTTTAATTCATATTTACTGACGTGTAAAATCATAACACTAATGGCTAATAATATAAAAGTAAATATTTGCATTTTGAAAAAAATAAATTAATAAAATTATATTTTTTTTAGAGAAAAACTCGTGCTTCCTGGTTTCATTGTTTGGGCCATTAAGGTTCGTGAGGCTAAAATTAGGGCAAGAAGGCGAGCTAGCTAGCATGGGGAAGGCCCAGTGCAGAGGAAACAATGGAGATGAAGTAACAGCCATTCGTGTGTCAGCTGTGATTCTCAAGATGAGGATTGGTATGGCCCACACGCCGGTCCGCTTTTGTACTCATTTCCTCTGGCTATAGTAAATCTACCTCAAGCATATAACCCACCTCTTCGCCGAAGTGCGCACGACACTAGAGGGTTTTTGGATTTAATTCTCAGTTCGGGTAAGGATCTCTCTGTGTCCCCCAAAAGCATAAGCTCGTTGTGATTTTTTTCGGATTCAAACCGTCTTGCTTCTGATTCAGGTTCGAAATCGTAATTAGGCGTAACCGGTTTTCGTCTTTTGATTTTGGTCGAAGTCGAAGGAGGATATAGTTTCTAGCTCTTTCTTTGCTTTAGTTTAACAATCGAATTCTGTTACTGATTGAGGCGTAGGCTGTTCATTTCTATTCAATTGTGTGTCTGCTGTGCTAATTGCGTAATTTGTATGTTGTATAAGTGAAGTGCTTTTCGGGACCTATTAATATGTTTCTCGTTTGATTGTATGCAGTTTGTCCTCATGGCATCGAAAAGTAATCCAACGGGTAAGCTGAAGACATTTTTTCTTTCATCTCATAACCCACTGATTTTGCTTTATTGGTACTGCTTTCATAAATTGATATGTTTTTGCTAATCTGCTATGTCATCGTCATTGTCATCTTTAGTGATTTGGAAACGTTTTATGCCCACTTCCTCTATGGCTGTGAAGTGTTGGTTAATATTGACTTGTATTCAACCGGAATTGGAAGATTTTGTCGCAGTATAAAAAGATAAACTTAGTCTGGAATACAGTTGGATTTGGGATTACTATTAACATACGAGTCAATCATTCTAGGTTTTCTTTAGCAAAACCATTTGACGTAGTATTCAAGGTGCTTATTGTTACCTGACTTTGATAACCTGGCCAGTATGGTGCATTTGCGTTTACTTTTAGACTTCATTCCGTGTGTTTTGAGTGAAAAAATATGCAATTGAAGAATTTAAAGAGTGGATAAATTGTGATGCTTCGGAAAAGATATGCTAATGTATGGTAACTGAGAAGTTTTCATTTATCATGGTGTAATTTGAAAGAAAAAAAGTGGTCTGTCTTTTGGCTCCACCTCTCCTTCCTTCTCAGGTTTTCATCTAATGCGTTAGAAATTTTCAAATCTGATTTTGAAAAGCGCTTGTCAAAGCTAGAATAAATGTTCAATGTTCTTATCAATGTTCAAAGCTAAAAGCACTTTTAGAGGTGGAACAAGCAAACAATTTTATCAATGTTCTCCACAACTTAAATGTAATGCCACAAAATAAATCATCAAGTTAACACTGTACTTTTGTGATTCTACACAACGACCAACATCCAGACTAACATGGTCTTGAACTTACTTTTTGTTTAGGTTAGACACTTTTTTATGTAGAAATGATATGTCAAGGCTGTCTTCTCTATTTTCAGATGAAAAAACTGGTTTGAGCGAGATGGATATCTATAAATCTGAAACATCCACTGTGCAGCCACCACCACCCTCTTCCACCGAATCATCCCCTCGTGCTGGCAATGTATGTTGACCAGTTTTGTACTGTTGATATCTAGAAGAAAGAGAACATATGGTATAATAAAATGTCTGTGTCAGTTTACAGACGATACATGGGATCTTTTGAATAATCTTGGAATACAAGTTTGCTCTTCATGTTTTTTGGGGTTGTTGTGCTTGTTATAAAGGCTTTAAAGGGGCATGTTTTATTTTATTTTAAATGGTTTTTTTATAACGTGTAATGTGACATACACAGGATCCAAACACGAAGGAAGCTGCTGCCTCTTCCCAGGGTGCTGGGTTTCCTATAAACCCTTTCGATTTCTCAGCCATGAGTGGCCTGCTTAATGTATGGCTTACAAATTTTGCATGGAATGTAACAATTATGTGCAAAAAAAAATGTTGTTTCCATTTTTGAGATGATTGAAAATATTTATATTGGATGTAATACGTAGGGGCTTTTGATTTATCTTTGAAATACCAATAAGCTCTTCGTTCAAATTTGTGCATGTATTCGTGGAAGCTTTCTTTTGAATGAAACATATGTTGTCAAATGTTTTTTTATAACATGTGATGATGCATATACAGGATCCTAGCATGAAGGAAGCATTTGAAGCATCCTCTATGCAGTCACCTTCTCAGGGTGCTGGGTTTCCTACAAACCCTTTTGATTTCTCGGCCATGAGCGGCCTGCTCAATGTATGCTCGCAACTCCTTACTGTTGATCTATAAACAAAGAGAGAAATGTAACAAACTGGCACAAAAAATGTATTTATTTCCATTTCTGAAATGCTGGACCAATTCTTATATTGGAAGCTGATCTGGAATCTTTTTTGCATTATCTGATATTTGGAAACTCACTCTTCATTCTTGCTTATATTGAAGCTTTACATTAATAGTTTCTTTGGAATGTTTTGCTTTAATAATACATATATTGGCAAAATGTGGCATACCCAGGATCCGAGCATTAAGGAGTTAGCTGAGCAGATTGCTAAAGATCCTGCATTCAACCAGATGGCTGAGCAGCTTCAGAAAACTTTTCAGGGCGGATCAGTTGACCAGGGAATCCCCCAGTTTGATTCACAGCAATATTATTCCACAATGCAACAGGTCATGCAGAATCCTCAATTTATGTCTATGGCTGAGCAACTTGGTGGTGCATTAATGCAGGTTTGTGCAACCAATAATATTTTATTTCTAATTTTTCTTTAGATGGAAGTGTCACAGCACACTGAGTCTTTAATACAGAGAGGGAGTCTTGGATTTCTATTTTCAGGACCCATCTATGTCTAGAATGCTAGAGACTTTTGCAAATCCATCAAGTAAACAACTTGAAGAACGAATGTCACGTCTCAGAGAAGATCCTTCCTTGAAGCCTATTTTGGAGGAGATAGAGAATGGTGGACCAGCTGCTATGATGAAGTCGGGACTTTTAATTTAATTATTTATAACATATTTTTTAATTTGAATCTAGAATTTTATGCATGTCAAAGAACGTTATCTGCTTTTTTTGCAGGTACTGGAATGATAAAGATGTCTTGCAGAAATTAGGTGAAGCAATGGGTCTTGCAGCTACAGGGGATGCTGTAGCTGATGACAACTCTGCGGCAGATGATGCCGAAGAAACGATAAATGAGGACGAGTCAATTGTTCATATTACTGCTAGTGTTGGCGATGTTGAGGTAGTGTACACCAATTTATATATTTGCCTTTTCCCCTTTAATGTTTTTGGCCTCTTATCTTGATCGAGATTGTTTTCGTTGTTGAATCATTTGTTTGAAAAGTACTATGATCTTACGGAACACACTGGAAAATGTTTCTCTAGTATATATGAATATCTTGTTAACGTCTAAGCCAGTGAAAGTATTACTACATCGACTTACAGCTTTAATGTGAATTTATTAATCTATCACTATCTGGATTTTTTTATTCTTCTTTGAATCTTTTTTTATGCTATCGGTATGGTTTTGTGATGCTTTCAGGTATCACAGACTCGAATATTTTCTGAAATTTGCATGCTCCAGCCCTATTTTTTTTATTTGTGATTCCTAGTTAGTTCTCTTTGAATCTTCCTTAGTACTTGGAAAGCGACATAGACCTCTCAAATATATTCTGATTCTGCCTATGTTAACTCCACCTTTAGCTGCTTAACTATATTTCCTTATTATTCCAAACCTGGAATTTCGATCCAGCAGCCTTGACCTGTAGCCCCTTCACAAGTTCTTTTATGCTCGCCTTTCATCATTTTATGGACTAGTCTAGTCATTTGTCAATCAGGGATTGAAATCTGCTTTGAAAAAATAGCATGTTAACTGAACACCATCATCAAATGCTGCGAAAATATTGTTTTTTAGTTTCACTTTGCATAATGCATAGTCTGAAAATCAATTATCAACCAGGGATTGAAAGCTGCTCTGGCTTCTGGTGCCAATAAGGACGAAGAGGATTCAGAAGGAAGAACAGCATTGCATTTTGCATGTGGTTATGGCGAGGTATGTTTATTCTGAAGCTTCTCCATCTTGACCTCCTTGCTAACTGATTGAACACGTGTATATGTTCCAACACACTTGATAGACGGACTTGATGATTGTAGATTTATTCATGCAATTTCTATCATCATACACTCAGCACTCAAGAAACAAGTTTCTTAAATATTTTTCAACAATTGGTGAAGAATTATTCTTTACTATATGAATCTTGCTGATGAATATGAAAACTCTTTTGCAGGTAAAGTGTGCTCAGATTCTCCTTGAAGCTGGAGCTGCTGTTGATACTTTGGACAAGAACAAGAACACAGCACTTCATTATGCAGCTGGTTATGGCAGAAAAGAGTGCGTGGCTCTCCTGCTCGAGAACGGAGCTGCCGTGTAAGCAAAACACCATTTTCACCTTCTTAATTCATATTGCTCCCCTTTTTTCAATTGGGTCTTCCAACCGCCTTTTGTTCTCCTATTTTACGTGCAGCACTCTCCAGAACATGGATGGCAAAACCCCGATCGATGTTGCAAAGCTAAACAGCCAACAGGAAGTGCTGAAACTACTCAAGAAGGATGCATTCCTATAAATTGGAAAATATTCGAAAAGAGATACATTTCCAGGCATTTTGGGTGTGTTGTTTGACCATTTTGCTTGTGGTTTAAGGATACTGTTACAGCTTGATGCTTTTTTCATCTTTGTGATGCCACATTACAATCCTGCATGAATTCTTTTATCTAAGTTATACGTATTTGTTCTTAATCTTTGCATTGTCTCCGCCCTCGAGGATTGAAACTTCTTAGGATAAGAAATTTGGATTGTACGCCATTTCATTTGCTCTGAATGAATTTAGAAGTCAAGTAATCATTCTCAATTGATTTGTGGGCTTAAAACCAAAGTTGTTTTTGAACCCAGAATTGTTGTCCAGGCAAACAGAGAAATCAATCACCCCACAAATATAATGAATTGGCTTCTTTTACACTTTCCGTTTTTGCCTCTACGGGTACATCAGATCGTCCGGCCTCTTACTCGTCTCTGCCTCCACTTTCATGCTCATTTCCGCCATCGAAGAATCTATGTCCAGTGTCTGAAAACAAGAACATGAAAATGAGCAAAATCAAACTATCCCGAGTGAGTTTGCATGAAATTTTACCTTCGTGAATGTAGCCCCAGCAGCTGATACTTTATCGAAGCCTCTACTCTCGGGAGTTCCGTCCTGGAAATTACCAAAATACCATCATTACTCAGTGACAGGTACAGCCTCTAGTAACTATATACAGAACCATGCAGCGTCTTGAAGCCTCAGAAATTAAAGCCATTCATCATTATGTAATTTAAACTCTTAAGAACAAGAGCAGTCTCACATGGTCTTTTGAGAGACAAAACATTTTAAAAAGGATCAGCTCAACAAAATGGGATGAAATAAAGAATTAATAAAAAATCAATCAAATTAAGGGTATCCAATCAAATACCCAATTTTAAATCAAGGGCGATATTGCATTTGATTTTATAAGATTGATATCCAATTCACTGCTGATATATTTAACAAATCACAGAACTTGGAGAGAATACCAGATCTTTGAGCTCAGTCTCCACTATTTCTCGCTTTACTCTGCCTATTGAAGGCTTTCTGCAAAACATTAAGTCACGAAATTGTTTAGTCAAAAATATTAATATACTGAAATGAACTACTAGCATAATACCTATCCTCATCAGCTTCAATATCTGAATCTGGGTCTGCCCATCTATCATCCGGGTCATTTTGATCTTCATCATCAGCCTGAATTTTAGTATATAAAAAAAAATTGCATGTTGTGCCGTCACAGAATTGGAAGGACTAACGTACTAAAACATTAGGTGTTTGCAGAGCAGACCTCAGGGAATTCAGTATCAGGGGGCCTTTCCTGAAATTGAACACTGGGCGCATGTTGAAGCTTTGAGAGATTCTCAAGAAGTTTTCCTCTTATTTCCTCCAATAATGAGGGAGAATTTTTATTTTCCATATTACTAGGGGCAACATGCAGGGTGTAATCTGGGCCAAAATACTCGTAATATTCATGCTGTGGCATTTTGTCATCAACTTCTATTCCAAGAGCA
This sequence comes from Begonia fuchsioides, assembly GCA_003255005.1. Taxonomy (NCBI): domain Eukaryota; kingdom Viridiplantae; phylum Streptophyta; class Magnoliopsida; order Cucurbitales; family Begoniaceae; genus Begonia; species Begonia fuchsioides. Next base: position 370,632 of record QAOC01051215.1, on the reverse strand, counting down.
ACTCCTGTCTGACTTGAAATAACCGAGTAGAGATTAAAACACATAAGAATAAGAAAATAATTGAATAAAAAGGGAAGATAAATAGTCATTTGGGTATTAAGGAGCAACCTCTAAATTATTGCCCTTAAAAAAAAAATGTGATGATATACCTCATAGCACCAGCATCGAGCAACATTTCGAATGGTGTAACCTCCACCACCAAGAAGCAATAGAGGAACATTAAACGATCTCATGAACTTGACGCACTCCGCATGACCTTTAATGGAAAGATTGAAGCATCCAAGCCTGTCTCCAGATAAGGAGTCAGCACCACATTGGAGGACCACAGCACCAGGCCTATAAACTTCCATGACCTTTCCAATTATAGGTTTGAACAAAAAATGATAGCTCTCATCATCTATACCATCGTCTAGTGGAACATTCAGAGAATAATACTTTCCTTTTGCATGACCAATGTCACGTAGATCACCTGTACCAGGGAAATAGTCTCCAAATTTGTGGAATGAAACAGTCATCACCCGATCAGTTGTGTAAAAAGCCTCTTCAACACCATCTCCGTGGTGAATATCAATGTCAACATACAAAACACGCTGCAATAAAAGAAATAATATAAATACATATGAGCAAAAAAAATTTGTCCTGCATTTCGCCTGCTTTTTGCTTCACCTGAAAGATAAACTGAAAAGAGTGCATCCAAACCACAATAAAATAAAAAGATTTATGTATTTATAGCATGTGCAATATTTATCAAGCATATGCATTTTTCAGTCATAAATTTACATTTCCACTAGCAATTTTATAATAAACCAATTGGCAATTCTTTTGTATCTTATCAAAGTCACAATCGATATGCCTGTAAAAATAAACTTGAACGATATAACTAAAAAGGCATTAGTTACTAAAGTCCCTAGTATAGTCCACATTTAAACCCAAATAAAATACTGTTTGTCTTTAATTAAAGAAATAAATACAAACCTCGTGCTGTTTAAGAAGCTCTAAGATGGCTAGGACAATATCATTGACATAGCAAAAACCTGAAGCCTCACACTTTTTAGCATGATGTAGCCCACCAGCCCAATTCACAGCAATATCACATAGATTGTGGTTCAACTTAACAGCACCACCAACTGAGCCACCAGCAGAAGTTTGACAAAAAGAATACAGTCCATCAAAAACAGGGCAATCCTCACCAACATTGAAGCGCTTGAGCTGCCTAAGCTGATCTTGTTGTGTTTCTGGTGTGATAGTTCTTAGAAAAGATACATAATCATCAGCATGAAATCGACAAAGGTCCCTATCCCTTGCAGGAAAGGGTTTAAGAACCTGCATATGCTGAAGCAATCCGTAGTGAGCGAGAAGAGCATGGGTCATTCTGATGCGATGAGGCTTCATAGGATGCCCTTGGCCATAATAGTAATTCCCAACCTCGGGATCATAGAAGTAAGACACCTTTCTTTTAACTGCATCAGATCCCGAAGGTAAGGAATTGCCTCCGGTGTCCATATTATTTGCCCTGTTAGGAATTATTCAAATATCCTAATCAGATCTCTTAACTTTAGGTGGATCACTAAATAAGAAAATAAATCAAGCACTCAGAGTAATATGAAACTGGAATGAAGATTTTTAGATTCACCACTGAGCAATTACAAACTTTAGACTCTTGATCCCGTCCAGCACCGTTTTTAGGAAAAATAGTCAACAGGAATGATTCAGAATTTTAAATTTAGGAAAGGGGGAAACAACAGCCACACAGCAATTGACGCCCATTTACCTTTCGTTTACAGATAAATTTTTCGAGGTTGCGGTAAAGGGTAGGCAACCTCATTAAATTTAACGCGAATCTTCATCTTTAAAAACGAAGAACAGCAAAAAAAAGACACCGAATTGAAAAAGTACCAAACCTAATCCTTAGTATAGCACATAATCACGCATAGATAAGAAAAGAACCAAGGAAACAGAACTCGGACGAGAAAAACGTAAACGCAAAAACGCCCCGGACAAGAAATCCAAATCATACAACTAAGAAAAACCAACAACGACACGGCGAATAATCAAATCACAACTAATTAAAAAATAATGCAAAGGCAGTGAATGTATAGTTGAACAAAGTAACTAGCCAAAAGTGAGAAACTTTGTAAAAAGGTACCTGATTACGGAAGAGCAGGTTCGAGCTCCTACTGAGAGAGAGCAAGGCGCGGATGACGAAGAATAAGAAGAAGAGTCTGGATCTTTTCAAAGGTCGGACGAGTGTTTATGGTACTCCTTCGGCTCTCCATGAATTTGACAATAATCAGTAAATATCGTTAGTGGTGGGCAGGACCGGTCTGGTTCTAATCTGATTCCGAACCGGGCATAGACCTATTGTTCCAATTTGAAGGTGGAATTCCAGATATTGGGTCCGGGAATATACCCGGACCAACCCATTTTCAAATTTTATAAATACTTCATTGTGTTAGGCTCAATTTGTTAGCATTTGGGCCATACTTTAATTAGTTTGGGATCGGAATTTAACCAAGTTTAAGTCGATTTATTGACCAACATTTGGGCCTGACAGTTTGTAGAGAAGTAAGTCACGGTGACTCAGTATGCTAGAGATGAGAGACCTATACCTGCGTCTACAAGGAGCTACCTCACATTGAAGGTAACAACTCTCACACTACGACTGTTAAGATTCGAACATTGACACTTGTTATCAATTTTATCCTCTCTGAATTGACTGAGCTATGTCCGTGCGGACAAGAGCAAACGACTTACGACCAGATGGTCGGGGTAAGAGTTGAAAAAATGATGTATCGCAAATTTGCTATCCCAAGTTTGAGAGTTAATAACGCGTAGTTTTGAGTTGTATTTAATATTTGATTTTTTATAATTTTAATCAAGAATATTATATAATATGTATTTATAATAATTATTTATTATCAAACAGTAAGTAATGCAATGTATTTAAAAAAATTAAATTTATGATCTATCCTAGGATAATAATCGATTTGCACTACGATTAGTGTTTTTTCCTGTGATACTCTCTGCAAAATTAAATTGATCATATTCCCCAGGATATATGATCAATTTAATTTTATGCAATTAATGCAATTAATTAGACTTAACCATGAAGATTAAGATGTCGTTCGTATTGTCCTCCATGCCCTACGGCCACTAGTGGGTACTGGGTTCAGGTTGGAGGGAGAGAGAAGAAGCCGGATAATTTGCGACCAGACGAGCAATCGAAACTCTAGAGTGACCTCGATTACGATGTAAGTGAGGAGATCTTCAATCTTTATTTCGAAGTCTCGGTATTGGGTTCTACTGCTGATTTTCTGAGCTAATTCTTGTTTTTTTTTTACCAAGAAATTAGGGTTGGTCAAGTTCCGTTCTGTTGATTTTCTTCCTTGCGCCTTTATATGTGAATGCTATTGAAGATCCCAAAAATTTGAGGTTGTGGCTTTGGTACTTTTAGTGGACTGGAGCCGGCCGTGTATATATGACTTTTTGTGAAGAGTTCTGTTTTTGTTAAGGTCATTTCTGCGGTTTGATTATTTCGCGGTTCCTCTGTTCTTCATATGATTCATGTTTAGTGGCGAAAATGATGAGTTAAAATCATGGCTTGTTTAAGAAATGTAAAAAAAAAATAGGTAGATTAAAGCTACACTTTGTCCGAAAAATATATCCCCATGTTTCGAGTTCATAAGGATCATTGAAGTGTAATGCCTTTGAATTTCACTGAACAAAAATTTGTAACCAACTGACTGCATACTTATTTTTTAGTTGATTTGGGTATCCCATGAGCGGCAGCAGGCAGAGGGCCCTTGGTGGAGGGGGCCAGCATGTCTTAGATTATCTGAAGCGGATGAAGGCTGAGAATCCTGCTTTCTTCTATGCAGTACAGGGTGACAATAATCACTACGGGGGTAATATATTTTGGGCTGATGCCAATGCCAGGGGGAACTATAGTTACTTTGGAGACACTGTGGTTTTCGATACAACTTACAAGACAAAACGATTCAAAGTACCATTTGTTGCTTTTACTGGGTTAAATCATCACGGGCAGCCTGTTTTGTTTGGGTGCGGATTGATTTTCAATGAGTCTGAATCATCTTTCATTTGGCTCTTCCAAACCTGGCTTCAGGCAATGTCTGGACAGCACCCTGTATCTATTACGACCGAGGCTGATCGAGTTTTACAAGTCACGGTTGCACAAGTTTTGCCAGAAACTCGACATCGCTTCTGCAAATGGGGCATATATAGAGAAACTCAAGATAAACTTGCTCAATTATACCTCTCACATTCTACTTTTGAAACAGAGTTTAAGAAGTGTGTCAATTCGGCCGAGACAATTAATGAGTTTGAGTCTTGTTGGAAATCACTTGTAGAGAGATATTACGTGATGGATAATGAGTGGCTTCATTCAATGTACAATGCAAGGCAACAGTGGGTCCCGGTTTACTTGCGAGACACCTTTTTTGGAGATTTGACCTTAAATGATGGAAGTGATGCTCAAAATTTCTTTGATGGATATATTAGTGCATCCACTACCATGCAGATGCTGATCAAGCAATATGAGAAGGCTGTGGCAAACTGGCATGAAAAGGAGTTAAAAGCAAACTATGATACTATCAATTCTACACCTGTTCTAAAGACGCCATCTCCTATGGAAAAACAAGCTGCGAATCTATATACGAGAAGATTATTTAACAAGTTTCAAGAGGAATTGGTTGAAACCCTTGCAAACCCTGCAACCAAAATCGATGATTCAGGAACTGTTGCCACTTATCGAGTGGCCAAATTTGGGGAAGACCATAAAGCACACGCAGTTAGTTTTAATTCCTATGAGATGAAAGCTAACTGCAGCTGCCAAATGTTTGAATATTCAGGAATTATTTGCAGGCACATATTAGCAGTTTTTAGAGCGAAAAACGTTCTTACATTTCCTTCTCAATACGTATTGAAACGTTGGACTAGAAATGCAAAGAGTGGATCCGTATTGAATGAATGTTCTGCTGAATTATCACATGATTCGCGAGATTCATTGACTCTCCGCTATGACAGTCTACGCCAAGAAGCAGTCAAATATGTGGAGGAAGGGGCAAAATCTGTTCACATTTACAATCTAGCGCTAAGTGCTTTACAAGAGGCTTCTAAAAAGGTTGCAGCTGTTAAAAATCGAGGTCAAAGAGCTTCTGGGGGTGCTACGTTGACTAATGGAGGAGGTCAACAGTTGCATATTGCCGAAGAAAGTCAACGAGCGTCATGTCAATCTGTTGTAAGTTTGCTCTTGCCATAGTCTTTTTATTGTTCTATTCTTCATTAATTCTACTTTTTGTCCATGAAATTTTAGGTTAACCTTGGTAATTGTTACAAAACTTTGGAATTGCAAACATTTGATTTGGAAAGTTTGTCTTAAGTTGTTAGATATGCATGAGTAGTAACAGATGAAGAATTTCTTATTCATTTTGTATAACAATTTTCTTATCTTTTAATGTTTGTCCATTGATTGACTTCTCTCGATGTCTGTCCTGGATATAGCCAATATTCGTTATTAATATTTGGACTTGGATAGGATCCGAAATATGTACCAATTTAAGTTTCTCTGTATTACATAAGAACGAAGGTTTCCAATTTCTATTTTCATTTTCCGGACACAATTTTACGAACGTAGGATAACAATTTTCAGTTAATTTGCTGGACAGAATTTCATGGCTTAAATCTCTAATAAATGGTTTTGGATTCAGGAAGAGAAGCAAAAGAAAATTCAAGATTTGACTGCCGAGTTGGAGAATACGAATCAGCGTTGTGAAGTGTATAGATCAAATCTGCTATCTATTCTAAGGGACATGGAAGAACAGAAGCTAAAATTATGTGTGAAGGTCCAAAATGCAAGGCTAAGCTTGAAAGAGTGAACGTGGTCGGGAACTTGGTGACCTGTATTGTTGGGCTGAGGCTAAACCAGTCCTGGTTTTTACCAAGTATGTAGATAGTGTGCTACTCTTCAAAATGGAATTGTCTAATTGCATAAATAGCATATGCTACAAGTTGAAAAAAATACTCTTACATCATCTTCATTCTATCAATTACCCCTTTCAAATTTCTGCAGCTACTGATCTGTCTTTCTCTGCACATGCCCAGCTTGACATCTTTTTCCATTTCAGGAGACCAAGGCCAAGGACATTTTGTTTGATTTACTACAATTCTTCGAGTCTATTTATTGCTCTCTCTTTCATTCATGGGAACTGAAAACCCGAAGAAGTACTCATCCTTGAGCTTGTTTCAGTTGGGTTGACGGCAATCGAGAGCAACGAAAGTGTGATTCCATGGCGGCAATCACATATCATGTTGACGGCAATCGAGAACAAAGAAGAAGTATTTGGATAATTTTCAACATGATAGATTGTGACTTAGTTTTTGTTCTTGAAACCTTAAAATCTTCATTTATGGTGGATCAAAGTCTTCCCAACAAAGTCTGACAGGTGATGTTGGCCGCACGAACCAAGTTGATGTGTGATATTTAACAAGCCTCGGCCACCATGGCCGCCATGGAATGGGAATGGATGCCGCCATGGAATTGGAATGGAATGAAAATGTTAAAAATCAGATAAGCTCAAACAATTATTCAAGTATTGCTGAAGAAGGTGGCCTAAGAATTCATGGCCGCCATGGAATTGGAATGGAATGAAAATGTTGAAATCAGATAAAGTCAAACAATTATTCAATTATTGCAGAAGAAGGTGGCCTAAGAATTCAAGATTAGAAGTGAGACTAAGACCAAACAACTCCTTTTTTTTCTTTCCAATTCTTGGATTTTCAACGCTGACTGCAAAAACTGCGACTGATCCTTCCATTGAAGTATTAATATCTACGATAAGGTTGTATGTATACATGAATATTAACAAATCAATTAATGTAACTTTGTTATACGAAATCATAGCCCATTAGTAGGGACAAACATGATTTGATTTAGGTTGTTTTTTTTATAGATCAGCACCGACTTATTTGGTCTTTGGTCTCATGTTCGATATCAAAGACCAAAAACCTAATTCAAAACATACAACCTGGCCCACAAAATAAAAAACTCAATACTATCATCATCAACCGGACCCAAAAATTAGAAGTGAGATTGAAACTGTGAGTCGAGTTTGAGTTGCTCATCACTGCTAGTTAGATTATCCCTATTAAGTGGGATGGAATTATCCATGCATATTGTGGGATTTGATTCAAAACGGTAGCAAAAAACGATTAAGAACGCAACCAATAAGCAATTAGCAAATTACACACAATAAATCGTTTCTATCCAAATTTGATAAAAACCCAGAAGAAGAATCTACGTTACATGGAGTTATTTTTGCAGTGTTCTTGAAGTTTTCAACCCAGAACTGAAGCTTTTATGATAACCCGATAAATCTGGATGAAAATAGTTTTAATTTACGAGGAAATTACACTCGGTGTATCTCTGCTTGATCGATTGTACTTCATGTGGCTCTTCACCAGCTGTCCTGCTGCAAGAGCCGACATGAGAGAGAGCTCTCCTGCGAGGACAGAGCCGGCGACAATGGCGGCGAGTAATCTCGCATTTGCCCCTGGTTCTTCTCTGTTCGCACCCTTTACTCCCAGCAGGTTCAAACACGCGGACTGAGAAGCTAGCTGAGTTCCACCTCCGACTGTACCAACCTGCGAAAAAAGTTTTATTTTTTTTATGAAAAGTTATAAATTGATGGAGTGATAAGGGTTTAAATTATGGCTAACCTCGATGGAGGGCATGGTGACGGAGACGTGAAGATCCATTCCGTTGTTCACAGGCTCCATCATTGTGATGCAGTGCGAGCTCTCGACGTTCTGGGCCGGATCTTGGCCGGTGGCTATGAAAACGGCGGAGACGATGTTGCTAGCGTGGGCATTGAAGCCGCCTAGAGCTCCGGCCATGGCCGACCCTGTGAGGTTTTTTAGCATGTTTAGTTCTACCAAGGCCGCCACGTTCGTTTTCAGAACTTTTTTCACTACTTCTCCCGTGATGATTGCTTCGCACACCACTGATTTGCCTCGCCCTTCCAGCCAGTTCACCGCCGCCGGCTTCTTGTCGGAGCAGAAATTACCGGAGATACCGATGACGTCCATGCCAGGGAAGCCGGAGTGAAGAAAGTCCAAAACATTTTGAACGCCTTTAGAGACCATGTTCATCCCCATGGCGTCGCCGGTGCTGCAGGAGAATCTCATGTAGAGGTTCCTTCCGGCGATTGCACATTTCACGGTCTGCAGCTTTGCGAATCGACTGGATTTGTTAAAAACTGCACTCAAGGCACCGAAGTTTTCCGGCGCCTCCAAGAACATCTTCAACTCCGCCGCCTGTTTGGCGGTGCCGAATCTCACCACCGGAGCTCTCGTCATTCCGTCCTTCAACAAGACGCTGGTGGCTCCGCCGGACAAGTGGATAGCTTTACATCCTCTATTCGTACTCGCCACCAAGCAGCCTTCAGTTGTAGCCATTGGAATCGAGTACTCTCTGTCGTCAAGCAGAAGAGGCCCGGCGATTCCCACCGGTATCTGGACATATCCTACCGGCATTTCGCAGCACTGCCCCAAGATTGAGTCGTAATTGAAACCATCCAAAGGCAGACCGGAGAGCGACTTTCCGGTCATCCTCTGCAGAGCCTCCCGGCGGATCGCCGCAGCCTTGCCGCAATCTCCAAGCTTCGACTCCAGTGAGTAGGAAGGAGTGGCGCCGGAGACTACTGACTTCACGATCTCCTCTTCTTTCTCTGTCAAATTAATCGAAGCAGGAACCGAATCCACCACCTTAGAAACCGCGGATCGCGGAGAAAGCAAAACAGGAGCAGAAAACCGAGGAGGAATCGAGCAATCAATCGCCGACAAACCACATCGGACTCTGTCATCCTCACTGGGAACATTCTCCTCGTCGTCCTCCGCAGGCCAGACATTCGACGACGGACGTAGAATCGAGTGAACAAATTCAATCTCAAAGAATCCAATCAGGTAAACGAAAGAGGCAACGAGACTGACGATGGCCAGAATCTCCGAGACACCGACGAGGTGAAGAGGAGCAGAATTGCGAACCTTCTCTCGCCAGTTAGCGAGCAAAAAGTAGACGACCAAGAAGAACAGGACAAAGAAGACGGCATTGGTGAGATACAAATGGAAGGACAAAACGTCGGAGACATTGGACGGATAATCTTCCTCCACTTTCCCTTCCCCCTTCATTACGGATTCACCGGAGACAGGAGCGGTCGTCGATCGACGGCGAACGTCCATTTTAGTACAGAGTGAAAATCTCAACGCCGGCGATTATAACCGAAACGGTGGTTGGAAAGCTTTGGAAGTGTAGAGGTGAATTTGGAGTTGAAGGGAACGGCGGTTGAGCAGGAGTATTTATAGTTGTTCAGCTGAGGTGAGCGTTAACTGGAAATTGGGTGGGTGGAGATGGGTCCCAATTAACGCACTCAGGACGGCCTTGGACTTGACGTAATTAAAACATGTCGTATAATGTCTTGAGCTGTGGAATCGGTTCAGCACGGTTCGCTTATTAGGTTCTAATAGAATATTCAGTATTGGTTCTTCTAAATCTCATACTATATTATTGGTCAACAGTAATTATCTTGTGACAGAAACTTACAAAACTGAGTTACGATCGAATATCGTGACCGTTTGAAGCATTAGTTGTGTCTGAGATCTTATATTAATTTTATGAAATAAAACTTTCAAGTTGAATGGAAGAACCGAGTAGACTACAGTCTTGCGGACCTAGTCTGGTTCTCACCCAATCAACCATTCTTCACATTTAAGTCAACTATAATCCTGTCTGTCGTGACGGAAGCTTGGAGTGCTAAGTTACAATTGAATGTCGTGACCGTTTGGAATACTAGATGTATTATAATATTAGGATATACGCATATGCTATAATCAATTGATTTAGATAAAACTTAGTTGAATGGACGAACCAGGTGGATTGTGGTCTTGCCGATCTAGTATGGTTCTCACACAGTCAACCATTATTTACATTTAAAGACAACTCTAGTACATTTTAGTAATCTATAATTTCAATTAAAAAAATTCATACTAGAAATTTATCAATTAAAAGTTAAAAAGAACAAAACGAAACCTGATAAAGTAGATATGACAAACGAGCTGATTCCGGCCTATAACCAATAACCATTGAATTCGCCGAACTTGTAGAACATAACAATCCGAGTCAATTGCAATATATTTAAAAGAATCGAAGTGCACGGATCGATAACTTTGATATACTATTTGATTGTGTCGGCACGAAGTGACTTACGATATAATTAGTATAAGTTATTCAAACTTCACTTTATAATTGTATAATATATAGTGTGGTCACGAGTATTAAGCAAAAAATTATATATATACAAAAGTGTCATTTTTCCAAGATCTTGTGCTTTTCGTTTTTTATGCATCTTTTCGTTGTGACGATTTCATTAATAAATTATTACTAAAGTGATATGTATTTCAATATATTTTATTAATTTTCAACATGAAACGTGCTTTTTTATTTATTATTCGTATTAATATATTATTTTAATTAAATGATTTTTAAAAGAATTAATAGATCTGTTCTAAATCACTATTTAGGGAATTAATCTCGAATTTTTAAGAGCTATCCACGTGTAAAACATTGTTAATTACTCTCACGTAGACCATGTGGATCACATGATTATTTTAAATAAATTATATATGGTAATAGTTTTGAGGATCAAAATTAAAAAACCTTATAAGCATAAAAAACTTTTAATTTACAACAAGCGAATTGAAACACGTCGGACATCCAATAAAGAGTGGCGTTATCTGTATCAGATATTCGATTGAGCGTCAAACCACCTGGTATGGACATTTGTACCAAATTATTATTTTTATAATATTTTTATTTTTATTGAATTTAGACAGACATATTATTTTAATGACTTAAATTTTTTATTCCATATTTATAATATTATAAGATAATATTTTATAAAGTTTTATAAATTTATCACATTTGTACGATTTATTATAATTATTTGAATGAAAAAACGAGAAAAATATTGATTGTTTAAGTGTTAAAATTTCGGAATGTCATATTTTTGTACCTGGTAGTCCAATTTGCATGTATTTTATGTCGATTTTGTAGGAATATTTGAGATCTATGCGTTAGTGTGCCGAAAAATGTCGTTTGATACCTTAATTTTGCTATTCCAAATAAAATTCAAAAAGCTATTCCTGTTTGGACCGTGATTGCTTCGTGCTGCGCCGTTAGATTTTTACACGGGTCGTGTTGGTCATCTCTTGTTACATTTACAAATTATGTCATCTATTAAAAAACATTTTTAATATATTTGAGAATTAATGTTTAGACATCGTCTTAGTTTCAAAATTCATGCAAACTAAGAAAATAAGCATTTTCAATTTCAACCCACCTATATTTGCTTTGAGTTCGGGTTTCTTTTTAAAATTATTTTGACAGTGTAGTAGCATAAAACCTTAAGAGTTTATTATTAAATTTGTAGAATTATTTATTAATATATGAATTTTATTGATTTTGAAAATTTTCAAATTATTCTTTTATATTAGTGTCAGTGTGTGGTACAAATTATATGTCATTATTATTATATTTTTCACAAAATTAAATAAAATAAAAATTAAAAAAAAATTGACCGAGAGTATTGTATAAGAAATCAAAAGATTTAAAAAATTGATTGAAAAAAAATTCGTTCAAAGTGTCCAAGAAAAAAAATATCAAGTGAAATTGGCATTCTTATATTTTCTTAGTATAAATTGACTAGATAAGCTTTTGTAGCCTCTTAATTGAAAAGTAAGAATTTCAACTATGCGTCTGCACGGACATAGCTCAATTGGCTCAGAGATAATAAATTAAGTACAAGAACTTAGGTTCGACGCATGCGCTATCTTAGTGTGGGAGTTGTTACTTCCAATGTCAATTCAGACATGAATTGACATATTTATTTGAAATTAAAGCTCGAATTTATTGTTTTCTCTAAAATTTGAAAACCAAATTGTTTAGTAATAATAAAAAATAATAATTTTATAGTTATTTTCTTGACCTATCTTTTTATTCTAATAATTGATGTATCATTATATATTTGATTTGATTTAAATATTTAATAAATAAAAATGAAAATATTCCTTTATATTTTAAATTATTTAATATTTTAAGAAAAATAATAAAAAAATAACGTGATTATAGAAAACCTGCCCACAAATGGAAGATCGCGATTGTCTCGTCAGTCGTCATGCGCTGGAAGAGGAGTTGATGATGGTCTTCGATTTTTGTCACTTGACGCGTTACGGAGCTCCGATTCAGGCTTCAAGTTTCAGCCGAAAGCTTTTGTGGCCGTTCCAGACGAGGGACCGGAAATGCTCGGGAGTGACAATGAGAGGCAAAAATGAGAATCGGGGGCAGCTGCAGAGAGGGTCAGCATAGAAGCGATTCAAACGGTGCAGGCACTGAAGAGAGCTAGTAAAGATCTTCTGCTGTTAGATTATGTGTTTGATTTTAAGTTCAGACGGTTATTGAAGCTCGATACGATGGCCGTTCTGCGAGAATTTCTTCGTCTGAACGAGTGCCTTTTGGCTCTTAAGGTGATGCTTCTTAATCAACATTGTAACTGTCGATTTCGTTCCAGAATATTTTGGACTATTGTTCATAATTTTTTCAATTGTCTGAATTAGGTTTTTGACATTGTTCGGAGGGAACACTGGTACAAGCCTCAAGTTTCATTGTTCGCTGATATCATCTCCGTACTAGCTACCAATGGATTTTTTTTTTCTAAAATTGAACTTGTTCATTCTTACTTGAAAGCAGAAACGGGTTTGGGACCAGACATCAGTGGCTTCAATGCGCTTTTTCAGACTTTAGTTAGTTTCAATTTCACCGGACTTGCTATGGGAGTCCTATTACTTGATGAAGGAAATAGGATGCGAGCCTGAAAAACTTCTTTTAAGATACTCATTAATGGGTTGGAAGCAAAGGAAGAAACTTAACGAATCTGTTTAGACTAGATGCTCAAAAGAGTCATGGCGAGTCTCTTGAGTTTCTGCATGAGGTGGATAACTGAGTTTATGTGATCAAGCTGGGTGTGGAAGAAGACATTCTAAAGATTGAATTTGCAGCAAATGAACTGCAGTAATTTTTAATACATTTGGAGACACATGGCTTAGATAGACCTCTAAGCAAAATTACATACAAGCTTATCTGCCTTCCTGATAGTTGCTGCTGGCAAGAACAAGTTTGAATGGCAATGCTGAATACATGTTAAGAATTTTTCTGCTAGTTCTTGGGTGAATTGATATCGATAATTATGGGTTCAATGTGAGCGAGTATGTCCCCATAGCAATTGTTGTAAATGATTGATACGTGCTTAATTCTGTAAAAGTTTGCTGTAAAAGCTGGTATAATGCCAGAGTGGATATATATTGCTTCTCTCCTTCAGTTCATCGAGGTGTACAGTTGTGATTTGTTGCTCGTTTTAACATGTGTTTTTAGCATAATCTCTTTCTATGGTGTTTATTTCAAATAGGAACGGAGACTGGAAGGAACAACTTTGAAGGATGCATATGTAGCTCGAGACCTTGTTTGAAGCAGATAGAAGGCTGAAGCTTTTAAAAAACAGGTGATTGAAGTTTTCCAATCATTTTTTCCTTTCCCAAACCAAATATTTGCTGCTAGTACAAAGAAACAAAAATTAAAAACTTCTGCATAGACATTGACACATTGTATTAAGCAAAGATGTCTTTCAGAGGAACAAAAGAGGAGGCAGGGCCGCCATTGTTAGCCCCCCTGTTCTTGTCTCGGATCATATAGTTTTGAGGATTGCCATTGCTGGTACTAGAGTTCTTGTTTTTTAAATGATATAATCTATGCGTTGTTCTGTCAAGTGTCCCTTCTCTGTACACAAAAATAGTGTCTCCCTCTTCCATGCTCCTCCACGTCCTGTTCCTTTCATGATCTTTAGACAGTGGCATTCCCCTGCACATTAGATAGATCAAATCAAGAACAGTACGGCTATATGATTAAATTATAATTTTCATCCTTTCCTATGAATTTGATAGTGTCATCGAACTTTGAATTCACCCCCTGATCATTGTGCAAATTTGTTGCTCAAACAGAGTAGAAGTAAGCTCTAAACTCTGAGATATTTGCTATTTGTTTACAATTACGTTGCATAAATAGACTCAAAAGATGCTTCTACATAGCTCTACATGTGCATCAAACACTTTTTTATATTATCGAGAAAACAAAACAATCAAAGATTTTTCCCAAACTTCAGTACCCCTTTTTGCACATTCAATTAACTTTTCACAAAAAAGACCAAAATGTCGAATCGATTTGTAACTGATGAAAACACTGAGAAGGTTGGATTTCAATTTCTAACTTATGCCAAGTTAGGCTCTTCTTTCTTTTTTATTTTACAGGTCAGTTTTCCAGTGAAAATTTGCTGTCAAATTGATCGTGCTTTAGAGTTTTGCTGGTGAAAATCATTGTGAAAAACAGTGCTAGTCTTACTTCTGGTGGCAGGAGAACGCCATCGCAGCTGCCATTAACGTTTATAAGCTAAGTTTGAAGTCAATTTATCAATCTCCTACTATCACTTGAAATACCCAGGTTTCAAAGCAGAAGAGGAGGAATGAAGACGAACCGAACGTGGAAGAGGTCGGAAAGATCAGGCATGTCGAGGTAAAAGTTGACGGCGTCGATGAAAGCCATGTATGTATAGATATGAAGTCCATCTATTCTCGGACACGGAAGCCTCGGCCTCGGAGGTGCCTCCGCCGCCGTGATATCCCACTTCCTCCGACGATCCCCGGCGGAGCAGTGCACGTACTCTGTCCAGGACGACGATCCTACCCCACTGGAAGGAACACCCACGAACCCCAAGGTGGCCATTATTGGACCGAGCTCCTCGTGGGTCATGATTGGCTTAAAAGTCTTGGTGTACCAGAGCGCCAGCTTCCTCACAGACTCCCTCATGGACTCCTCCATTCCTCGCGCTCGCTCTCTAAAGTTTCAGTATCTGATTTGTTAAAATCGGATAGGTTTGGGGAAGAAGAACTGTGCCGAGAATTTCTTGGTGGTGGTTCGTATTTGAAATGGTGGCCTTTCAAGTTTGTATCTGTTTCAGTGAACTGATTAGGTAATTAATCTAGTTACTATAATCTCACATAATAGTATTTCCATCCGTACGATTTATTTTTTATTTTTTAATTTAGGATTTTTTTTTTCGTGCGAGACAAGTGAGTTGTTTCTTGGGCAGCAATCTGTCGAATTTTCCTTTTCATTCCTTTTTCTTATTTATTTTTTTTAAAAGGAAAAAAAAACGAAAAAATATTCAACGATAATTAATGCTTCTTCCTTGTTTTTTAGGTTAAGAGTTATATTATGCTCATTTTATTCTATCCTTAAACGTATTTATTGGTGCATCAAACAACGATGGTCGTAATTTATGCTAGTACTATGACGAAACATCTGGTTGGTAATTGGTATTAAACTTCAGACTATGAATATTTTAATTAAATAAATTATTTATAAATAAAAAATAATATGTACTTGAAGAGACGATAAATCTCTAAAGCCCAAAACTTCGATGGAAGTGAATGAGCCCAAAACTCCGTTCTTAGCTCTCCTCGTTCTCTCTAAAGCCCAGAACTTCAGCTGGAAGATGTTCGCCGCAAGCTTTGAAGAGAGTAGCTCTGAATATTTTCGATTGGGATTTTTACTAAAAAGGCCTCAGGATTATCACATGCCCGGTTATAATTACCGTACTGTCCCCGAGAGGATACCGTTGAAGGATCCGTGACTCGTGATTGCGAGGCCGTTTCACTGGCACTCACCGCCACCACTCTCCTCTCCATTTCTCTCCGCTCCTTCCTCTGACCTCCATAACCACCCATAATCATCTCTCTCTCTCTCTCCCCTCTAGCAAGATGAGCGCCATTATTCAAACCTTGAAGAGTCGAAGTTTCTTGCCGGCGAGGCCATTGAATGATTCCCTTCCAGTCTCGGAAACTGACTCCAAAGAACAGACACTCCGCAGAAGACTATCCTCCCTCTCTCTCAAATTGCCTCCTGTTTCTTCCTCCGTGACTTCCACCTGGTCCTTTCGCAGATCTAAATCGGCTTCTTCCATAGGAGATGACTCAGGGAGCTCCATAAGAAAATGGTGGGACTGGGGATGGTCCTGGATTCTCTCTAGAAAGCCTGTGTTCGCTGAAGATCTGGAGATGAACGAAGACGAAGCCATAGCTCTGGGATCGCAAACCAGAGGCAGCTGGAAACATGTTTTCTTCAGAGTTAGGTCTCAGCTCAAGAAGATGATGAGCTCTGACAACGGCCGTCTACCGCAATCATTCAAGTACGATTCGGATAACTACTCTAAGAATTTCGACGATGGATCACTGAGATCCTAAGTCCAGCTTCAAACAAGATTCAAATTGTGTATTCCATTTCTTCGCTGTTCTTCCGTCATTTCCTTTTCTATGATTCTTTTGGCATGATTGAAGCTGCAGTAAATAAGAAAAATCCTCCTGTTCTTGCGTGCTCGTAGAAATTGCATTGAAATAGGGAGATTTCAGTGAAATCGCCAAATCTGTTTACTTCAAATGCAATGGATTCGTGTTCTGAGCGGTAGCCCAGCTGCACGATGCATCCCACCATCACCGCCGACAAAACGATCCAAAGCAGGAGACCGGAGAGCCAGTTGGCAAACGATGAGCTGGCAAGTCTTTTTTTCTTTTTTACATTTTTATAATTTTTATTGGCGATCCTGAATTATCCTTTTTCAAGTCTCATTTGTATTTAATATTATATTATAATGTGATTTCCATGTGACATTAACATAAAAATACTTTATGCTACAATTTTTTACTTGTTTTATAAGCAAAAAAAACCAAATTGACCCAACCCGAATCAGGTAAAAACCAATTCAACCACCTCGTGATTCGAGGAAAAAGCACACTGAACCTACGGAAATCAAATCCTAAATTTGAGAAAAAACAAAATATACAATGCACAATGGTTTACTTTTTTATTTAAACTCATGATTTAATTGGTCTATTTTTCTAAAACTTTGTGTAATATGCTTTTTGTTGCGTCGAGCAATTTCAAATAGCATGTAAACTATTGTACTAAAAAATCACATTAAATAGATTCTTAAGTAAGAGAGATGAGTTACAATGGACCACTTAAGAACTAAGTCTTACATAGTCAGAATTATCCTAGTAATTTAATAGTACAATAACTAACAACAACTATACTCGATAAATAACAAACGGCTATTAAATAAAGCAATAAAAGAAACACCAAAATTTAACGAGGTTCGGCCAAATATGTTTACGTCCTCGGACACCGCAAAATATATTTCACAGGGAAATATTACAAAGAGAGAAGAAATGAGACCAAAATTACCAAAGAGATATAAGTAATTTTAAAATGAGATGAATAGAATGTACGGGGAGGAACTATTTATAGGGTTTGACTTTCACTCTCAATTCTTGAATTCTCGATGTGGGATGGAAGGAAGCCAAAAAATCAACACTTTTTACCCTAAGGTTTAAACTCTAGTCCGAATGTGACAACTTGTGCTCTTTTTTGAAGAATAGCAACAACCCAAGAAAAATTATAGCTTGTATTATGAATCGTGCTAATCTTAGAACGCATTTCAATGCCCTAATTTAAGTTTGAGTAAATCATAGAGTTTTATTTATTTAATTATTTAAATAGCGAGGTTTAATGTCTTAAGAGTTCAATTTAATTTATTATATAAATAACAGTTTAAATTAATTTTTCCCAACCAAAATGCTTCTTATTCCTTCTCTTTTGATCCTATTTTATTCCGACTCGTCGTTTTGGAGGCCGCGAAAAGTCGTTTTATTTCGATGACCGGAGCTTCTTCCAGGATCGCTTTCGGTAAGACGGTCTTTACTTCGTCGGCTTTTCCTTCTCCGAGGCGTTCGAACCCTCGCTTTCATTAGTCGCCGATGCAGCCTCTCTCTAACTTAGAAGACGTTCGCAGTCAATCCAGCGGGTTTAACCTCCCTTCCGGTTCTGCTTCGGATGCTTCTTCTTCTTCTTCTTCCGTTGTCGCCAAGGTCGCCATCTCAGACGCTCAAAACCTTCAACAGTTTTTCACTCCCACCTCTAGTACTGGTAAGTTCAATTGATTACTTTTCCCTGTCCTGCTTCTGATTAATCAATTTTTTCTTATGATTTTGAGATTTAGTTTGATTTAAAGGCCAGTTTCTATGTTCATTTCTTAATTGTACAACTAGCTGGGGCTTCTGCTGGCTTGATGCTATTTGAGTTTTCGCTTAATTTTACTCAAGTTCTGTAGTTATTGAGCTTTCTTTACAGAAGAGCTAGTATGAAGATGTTTTTTGATATAAGCTGCTTTTGTTTGTATTCGAAGGTTGGTTGGAATTCGCTGGGAATGTCTCCGGTGAGTGGGATGGCCATGGAGCAGACTTCTCCGTTGATGGGATGCCAGTAGAACTTCCAGAATCTGTGGTTCCTGAAGCTTATAAAGAGTGGGAAGTTAAGGTATTCGATTGGCAAACTCAATGTCCAACTCTTGCTAAACCGGAAGAACTAAGTCTTATGTACAAAAATATAAAGTTACTTCCCACAGTAGGCTGTGAAGCCGATGCTGCAACCCGTCATAGTGTTGATGAAAGAAATATTGATAGAGGTGTCAATCATAAGCTTTCTGCTTTTGCATATCAGTCTAGTGGTTGTTATGTGGCAATATGGTCAATGAAGAATCATGGTGATTCTACATTGATGGAGCTAGAGCATTGCTTGATCAACCCTCATGACCGTGAGTCTCGTGTTAGGGTTATCCAAATTGTTCGCTTAGAGGGTACAAAAATGGTGTTAAGGGATATTAAAGTGTTTTGCGAGCATTGGTATGGTCCTTTTAGAAACGGGGACCAGCTTGGTGGATGTTATATTAAGGACTCTGCATTTGCTTCCACTGGTGCCATGAAAGCTTCAGAAGTTGCTGGTACTTGGGAGGGAAACATTGATGTTGCTGATTTTGACGGTTGTCCAAGTGTGAGTTCCAATAAAACGTTTATTTTTGTTTTGTCCTACAAGGTTTTACCCTGGTTTTGATAGTATTAAGAAGTGAATCTGTAAACCATTAGTACGTTAGCATTGGTTGACTTGATAATCCCATTTTATTTGTTTCTAACTCTCTTTCGTTGTGTTTTTTATTCATTTGTTCGAAGTTAACTATATATTTTACTTTATGAATCGTTTTTCATGAAACATTGGGAACTATGAATATCTCCAATGACAATCCTAGCTTTTTACTTCTCAAAAGTGTAATTTTGGTTTAGGTAGCAAAAGATGAGTAATTAATCACCTTTCGTGTTTCGATATATGAACATGCAATTTCTTAATGTTGAAATAGTGGATAAAATTACCCAGAATGCTTTAGAAGCTTTATGTTTTTTTTTGCTGTATGATTTAGTTCTATTAACTTGTCAGCCTCGTGGCAGGATACTTTCCGAGAACTTTTAGGCAATAATGTGAGCAAGTTTGAAAGATCTGAATCAGACCTCATTTTGCTTCCTAAGAAATTGTGGTGTGCTCTTAAAGAAAGTGAAGAAGGCAGTTCTACATGTGAGGTCGGATGGCTGTTTGATCAGGGGAAAGCCATTTCTTCCAAATGTGTCTTCTCAAGCACCACTAAGCTAAAGGTTAGTGTACTGAGTTCTCATACTTACCAAACTGGTGATTCTCTTATGCCAGAGCTCTGTTCAATTTTCATTGAAATGAGCCAATTCTGTGTTTATTTGATTACATTCCTAGTTTGAAGTTTGGCCAACCTCTCAGTTTCTCGTTCTCCCTTTTTCAGCCAAATTGAATTTTGAGTAAAAAAATCACCAGTCTTTTCTCACACCATTTTGATGTCAGAAAATCTCAATTGGACTAGAAACATCAGTATGAGGGAGCATGTAAAGTCCTTGACAAATGAGAATGCCAACACAAAAGTAGAAACAAGAATGCACAAAACCATCCACGGAGCCTATTTATATTAGGTAACAATCTCTCTTTTATACTGCTACTGATGATTTCTGCATATAAGAATTTCCAAATTTGTTTTGGTAAGATTGATTGTTTAGACATATCTGTGATGCAATATCTGTCGTAAATATTTTGGAGTTTGAATACTGAATAAAGCTCGGACACAATCGAGAAAATTGAGTCACTTGATTCAGCATGTTACAAATTTTGCAGCATTAGTCTTGGAAATCCAAAAGATTCTATGCAAATAAACGACTAACAAAAATGAAAATTACCTCCCCTTTAATGTTTGATTACACGGATCATTAATTTGACGATGCATATAATCTCGAGTGACCCTGATTCCTTCTACATGTTCTTTGATATTGTATTCATCCCGCAATATATTATAATCATAACTGTGAGTGTGAAAATGTGTATGTCCTCACAAGACCTGAGCATTCAGATCGAGATAACCCTTCGACCACACAAAGAGCGGGATTTAAGGGTTGCCATTTGAAAGAAAAATGTTCTGAATTCTCACTCAGGTGATCGAGAACAGGTGCACATATAAGAGTAAATTCGACATTAAGAAAAAACATCCAGACTTACCAGCTGTGATCTGTTCTGTTCACAGCTCTTTCATATAATCGAACTCGAGCTGAAACGAAGAAAAAAAAACATCTTATTTTTTAACATATTACTGCATTTCCCCCTTCTTTCCCCTGCAATTGTCATACCAAACATGAATAGTTATAATGTTCGTGCAAGCCTAGCTACATACCTTTCAAAGTTTTATTATTCTCGAGTGTCCGCTCCATTGTGTATCTGAACAGGACACTAAATTACCTTGATCGGGTTCTGAGACTCGAAATCGACTTTCGAAGTTCATCTCGAAGTTCATGATGCCTGTCTCAAGAATATTTAGACAAAAGAAAAAGGATGTTCATCGAGAAAATTTAGGAATAGTAGCACAAGATTTTTGATTATTAGCACTTGCTTCCTAGTTTATTATTTTGATCTAGTAACATAAAACGAACACCAAGATCACAACAAGCATTTCACTATCAGACCAATTACGAGCATGGATAATGTCATCTAGGAATGCTACTGACAAGACGAGCACCTTCCCTATCAAGCTTTTTCACGGCTGCCATGGCCTTCAAATGGCCCTCTGTCCAGAACGCCATAGCCATTTTCTCACCAATTTCCTTCCCTTTCTCTTCCTTGTCTATCAGCGCCACTGCAGTCGGCCCTGCTCCGCTTATCGTGCAGCCAAAAGCTCCAGCTTCAATGGCTGCCTTCTTCACGGCCTCCATTCCTGGAATCAAAGGGGCTCTCCTAGGCTCAACTATCATGTCCGAAGACAATGCCTTGCCCAATCCCATCAAATCCCCCTGCAATATGGCTGCCACTAACGCCCCTGCTTGGCTGCAATTCCAGACATGGTGAGACATCCCTATTTCGGCAGGCAACGCGGCTCGCATTTTCTTCGTCGGCGCTTCGAATTCTGGGCTAACCAAGACGAAGAACAAGTCCTCCTCCATTGGAAACTTTAATCGAATCAACTCCACTGGCTCGTAGTTACGTATTAGAACGAAACCTCCCATGATCGCCGGAGCTATGTTATCTGCGTGGTAGCCTGAAACCTTCTCTTCAGATTTAAGTCCAGCGAGAACTAAATCCTGAACCCCCAATTTGCCACCGAAAATCCCATTAACTGCGACCGCCGCAGCGGCGGCGCTCGCAGCGCTTGACCCTAGCCCACTACCTAAAGGCAAGCCTTTCTCAAGAGAAAGAGAAAGGCCCACAGATCGGATTCCGAGCATCTTCATAACCTCAATGGCTGCAATTCCGGCGCAATTCCAAAGAGGGTTTTTGCTGAGCTTGCTCGCGTTATCGCCTATAATATCGGCTATCGCGATCTCGCCTGGGCGAACGTTCGGGTCGACGCTGAGCGAAACGAAGTCTCCCAAACCGTCGACTGCGCAACCGAGGAAGTCGAAGCCCGGACCGAGATTGGCAACTGTGGCGGGAGCGAAGGCCTTGACAGAAGTGAAAACGGGTTCGGGTTCTGTGTGGATTAAAGGGGTGGTAGAAGGAAGAGATAGATTGCATCTGAATAGATGCGGTTTCGATTTGCTAGCAGTAATGGTGGGAGGAAAACTGAGCTTCAATGGAGGTTGGTTGCACATAGTCATGGCAGCAGCGCAGAGAGAGAGAACGAGAGGGAGAGGAAGAGGGTAGGTTTAGAAATGGTTAAGAAAATGAAAAGGACTGATTTGGGCAGGACAAGCCTCCTTGACATCATCTGGACAGATATTCAATTGTCTGAATAAATACCATAAAATGAAGGAAAGCTTTGTATCTTCAAACATGCCATATTTGAATGCTACAAATTCTCTGTTACAAGTAACAAATTACATGGGTTGCAGGCTCGTGCCCACGGAAACGCTTAGCCAAGGTCGAGCATCGGTTCACCCTAGGTTGAGTCCATCCAATTGGCCCGAACTCGGCACCACTCCATCACAAATGAACTTCTCAAACCGATATTCAATCCTTGTAAGAGGAAACAACCAGACTATTTCAAGACAGATTTTCTCATATCAGTCATAAAGCTCTGAGCTTTGCTCCTTTCTCTACAACCAAGCAAGAACCCTGACATTTGTTCCCCCCTCACATCTGTGTACAACTTTTCAACTTCTGTTAACTGCAGCCTTCCAGCCTTTGAGCACTGGATTCAAGACCGTTGTTTGTGAATCCCAGGAGACTCGTTCATAATATCTGTTCTTCACTAAAAACCAGACAAGGATTACAGATCAGCATATGAATTTCAACATGGGTCCGTAGCAAAAACAATAACATGAACCATGTCGTGCCATGTGGAGGCTGTATAGCACAAAAACATATTCCATCGAGTTTCTGATCTTCAATGCAGAGCACCTTCAAATATTGATGGATAAACTACAAGAAAAGAGTCGAGAAACAATTTTTGAGTGGTCATCGCATGAATTAATGTATCTAATTCAGTATCAGTACTTCATGTTCATGATGTTTCTGTTTCTGTTTTTAGTATTTCAGGAGTCTCTTTTGAACCAAATATGGACAGAAATCCTAGCTGATAAAGCAACAATAACCATTTGATTCATAATTCATTCCAGCAAGCAAACTTTTCTGGAATAAGAATAAAATTTCCCAACCTAAAACAAGAAAAATTGAGAATCAGGAAGAATCAAATTAAAAATTAGGAGAAGGCATGAACTATTTCCAGGGTGGAAATGGGAAAAATCAATACCCTTCGATAACCAATACGATGAACATGAGACATTTACTTATGCAATCCACTAGCAACTAGGGAGAAAAGGAGTTGATTGAATAATGAGGCATAAACTATGGAGTTATGCAGCAGCATCTTAATGCCTTGCTTCCCGAGAAATAAATTGGCATACATGATCAATAATGTATAGATTGGCTTCACATTGATAAAAGAATGGCGGATTTTGGCGCTTATATGATACTTGCTTAACGTTTTTTTCAGAGCAAATTTCACCGGCCGAAGGCAAGGGTTGGGCATCAGAATCCTCTTTCTTAAAACCGCGAAAATGGCACCATATAGCTGTAGAACGGACAGAACAGAATAAGTCAAATCCTATACTACTTGTTAGAAACGAAAGTGAGTACTTATTTTTCTTCTTCGTCTTCGTCTTCTTCTTCTTCTTCTTCTGCTTCGTTGATGGAGCAGAGGCCGTTGTGGATAAAGCTTACGGCTTCGGCCTTGTCCCGCTCTCCGCTGGTGCGAATAGAAAGCTACCATGGGGAAATAAAAGACGTCTTTGTCGTCATGACGGGATGTTTGGTTGCGTGACAATTCTGATCTTATCGGTTAGTAGAGCTGGCAATCGAGCTGCTCAAACCTGCTCGAGCCCAGGAAGGCCGGCTCGTCGAGCCTGTCGAGCCTATTCGAGTCGAGTCTGTCGAGCTTTTTCCCAAAAATTTTGGCTCGAGCGAGCTATCGAGCCGAGCAAGCCCAACTCCCGAGCCTAATCGAGCCGAAAATAATTTATAGTTTCATATGCTAAAAGATTAAAAAAAATGTGATAAATGCATAATAATGATATAGAAGTTATATTAATTTATTTTGCAAGAAAAATAAACATACTTTCATATGCTAAAAACTATTTTTAGTTAATTTCGATAACTAAATCAAACTTTTGACGGCCGATTATTGTCATTTTTTGTTACAGTTTCGAGCTTACGAGCCTGGTTCACGCTCGCGAGCCCGAATCCTGGGCTTGGCTCGAGCTCGCGAGCCCGAATCCTGGGCTTGGCTCGAGCTCGGCATCGAGCCGAGCCTGGCTCGAGCTCGCTACAGTGTCGAGCGAGCCGAGCGAGCCAGCGAGCCAGCTCGCTCGTTTGCCAACTCTATCGGTTAGCATGAATATAAATAAACCGGAATAAGTTATCCGATACTTAAATTTACCCCGTTTAGGTGAAATGAAATCAAACAAACACAAGAAGTAGAACAACGTGAAAAGCGTGTTGGATCAACTGGTTCCAGATTCCCATCCCTTGCTGAGAATTAAAAAACAATAATAATAATGAGAAATGAAGATCAAGTCGTGCTGTGTTTTTGCACGTTTTGATTTGTTGGCTAATAATGCAAAAGCCAAGATACGGGTGCCTATTTGTTGAGAGATAGATCAAAGCTCCGAAAATATCCCTCTAATTCCACCGCCCAAGTCGATTTGGTCATCGAAAGTTGGAGTTTGGGTCTTCCCCAAATCGTTCGAAAGCTCGGTTTTCGTCATGGGGTTCGAGAGAGGAGCAATCTCTTCCTCTCGCGATCTCCGGGCTCCGCCGCCGGGGGAGGACACGCCTCTTCTCAAGAATTCAACCCCTCTTTCATCCCAAACCAAGACCTTCGCCAACGTCTTCATCGCCATTGTTGGCGCTGGTGTTTTAGGTCTCCCGTATGCATTTAAACGGACTGGATGGATCATGAGCCTCCTCATGCTCTTCGCCGTCGCTTTCCTCACCCACCACTGCATGATGCTTCTGGTTTTCACTCGCCGGAAGCTGGAGTCGGTAAGTGGTAATTTCTGTAATATCTCTTCTTTTGGCGATTTGGGTTTCATTGTTTGTGGAAGATTTGGGAGATTGGTGGTGGATATTCTGATTATTTTGTCACAAGTTGGGTTCTGTGTGGGTTACCTCATTTTCATCGGAAACACTCTCGGCGACGTTTTCAAATCCTCCTCGGCCACAAATCCGAGCCCCAAGATTTTTGGATTATCTACCAAAAGCTTCTTCATTTGGGGGTGTTTTCCTTTTCAATTGGGGCTGAATTCGATCGCAACGCTCACCCATTTAGCCCCTTTGAGTATATTTGCTGACGTTGTCGACCTTGGAGCTATGGGGGTGGTGATGTTTCAAGATTTCTTCGTTTTCTTAAAAGAAAGACCAACTGTTGAGGCGTTTGGTGGTTTTTCAGTGTTCTTTTATGGCATGGGGGTGGCTGTCTACGCCTTTGAAGGAATTGGAATGGTTTTGCCCCTAGAGTCAGAAATGAAAGATAAGCATAAATTTGGAAGAGTTTTAGCCCTAACAATGGCTTTTATCTCCCTTTTATATGGAGGATTTGGAGCTTTGGGTTACTTTGCTTTTGGAGAAGAAACAAAAGACATGATCACTGCTAATTTAGGTCCTGGATTAATCAGTACTCTTGTCAAACTAGGTCTATCTGTGAATCTTTTCTTCACAATGCCATTGATGATGAACCCGGTATATGAAATCGTGGAGAGGCGATTCTGGGGAGGGAGATACTGCATCTGGCTAAGATGGCTACTCGTGTTCTTGGTTTGTTTGGTGGCTTTGTTGGTTCCTAATTTTGCTGATTTCTTGTCGCTTGTTGGAAGCGCAGTCTGCTGTGCATTAGGATTTGTGTTGCCTGCTCTGTTTCACATGCTTGTTTTTAAGGAAGAGATGGGGTGGAAAGCTTGGTCTGTAGACATGACTATTTTGGTCTTGGGAGCTGTTCTCGGGGTTTCGGGAACTTGGTCTGCTCTGTCTGCCATGTTCTCTGCAAAGGTCGTGTAGCTTCATCATCGAAAACCGGAATTCAACTATGTAAATCTCTGTATCTTCGATTGAGCTCTGGAATTTGAGGTAATCTATTTGAAAGAGTCCTTCAACTATGTGAACTACAGATTGTTGTGTGTTAGTATTACACAAACTGTGCAATAATAACGATTGGTTGATTCTCTTTATACTTTCTTTCTGTATTTTAAGGTCAATGCTGTGAATATGTTCGTGCACGATCGCCAAAATAATCCCAGACAAGTTGATGTGATACTCGGTTTGTGTAGATGAAATGAGCATATAAAATGATGGGAATCGGATCAATGATTCGAACTTCGAAGCATGAGTAACTCATGTCTAAACAAATATATTTTTGATCTTCAATCAAAATAGATGTTTCTGGATGAAATGAACATATAAAATGATGGGAATCGGATCGATGATTCAAAATTTCGAAGAATGAGTAACTCATGTCTAAACAGATATATTTTTGAGCTTCAATCAAAGTAGATGTTTCTCCGCAAATAATGCACATTATGAAAATATTATCAACAAAGAATATAATTTCATTTAGATTTCACCAAAAAGAAAGCAGCCTTTGCGAATTTAGGGCAAAAAAAATAAGGGAATACACAAGGATAACGTGGTGCACTGAAGAAGATTATAACAACGATGACTGTTCTATAAGCACACAACTCACAAAGAAAAACAAAAGACGGAAATCGAGCAAAAGCCGCAGAAACTGAATGCATTGTGGCTAAAAAGCACTCCAATTGTCTGATCCTCTTCTCGGAGTTTGATTCTCTTGCGATGTTCTAAATGGCTGCGAAGAACCAAAAGGGTCTGAATCGTCTAACGGTGGAAATCTCTGCCCATAATCAAAGTCTTTACTGCTTCGCATTGAATCAAATCGAGCTAGTGTTTCTCGCTGGGAGAAAAGTCCAGTATCTTGCATTCGGAAGGAATCGAATCTAGAAAAACTGTCGAAATTATGTTCTGAACCATGGGGTGAATTGCCTGAGCTGAAGAGCGGTGTACTAGGAACGGACTCGTCGAAACTAAATCCGCTTTTCTTCTGACCCGTGGCATTGTACTGTGATACATCTGTTCTGATGGGATTCAGACCGAAATCTCCGGACTCAAAAAAGTAGTTTTCTCTACTACTACTACTCGCATGACCGAAATCCTGCACGAAAGAATACAACAAGTGTAAGTGCATAATTAATATATCTTAAAATCAGAGGTCAAGCCTTGGAGAATACTGAAAGTGCATTAGGCAAGAAAATGGGATACAATGCTAGAGCGCTCCATTTCAAGCGCAAAACAGATGAACCTGGGGCATAAAAAATGAGCTTCAAAAGGACAAAAGGATTAACTTAATCCGATTGAAACTTAGTTTTGTTATAAAGTAAAATCCATTTCGTATATCCTACCCGCAATGTTCATAACAGATAGTTACATACGACTCGATAAAATTACCAAGATGGAAAATATGAGGTACAGACAATGACTCAATTCAGGAACCCAGTAAGCCATCAGCAAATTGACAGGGATCGTATTAGATAGATTACTTCCATCCAAGGACTCGAGACGGGTCAAAATATAAAATGCAGAATTACCATCATAGTCTTTGCTTGGATCAAGGCCATTCTACTGTGCATTAATGGAATAATCTTACCATTGGAATATAGATATTTAGCATCAATTGGACTTTTTCTTTTGAATAAACAAATCTGGTGTTACACAAACCTTTTTTCTGCTTAAAGAAATAAGTTCAAAAAGCATGCGCACCTTAGTCGTATTAACTGTGTTAAAGCCCCACACGGAGTCCATGTCATCATTAGTGTCAAATGATCCCCATGCCGGTTCATCAAAACTCTTGTCCCCAAAATATGGAGATCCTGTTCCTCCATGATCACTAAAAAACATGAATTACAGCTTATTAGACTTGAAGGCCAAGAGAGCATTCACAATCTTTCAGTCAGTAAACACCAGTTATTTATACTATCTAGTTTGAGTAAATGGTGCCAACAGTGACAAGGTAAAAATCCTTACAACAATGTCAGGATAACCCAGGAAGCAGCAATGAGAAGAACAAACATATGGGAGACCAAAATCGACAAACTTATGTTTTAAAAAAAGACAGAAAAATATCAGGTGGAAATAACTCTGATATGATTGAAATCGTTCAGAGATGGAAAGAGCCATGATTGATGCCTACGTCTAAAAATGGCTATATCTGGTTCGGGTATATGGCGCCAAAAGTAACAAAAATAGTCATCGTGTACTGAACCCATAAAGTAGAACATAGAAGAACAAACATCCAGGATACTGAAGATCAGACAGTAAAATATTAAGCTCACTCAGTTTCGAAAAAAAAAGTCAAAAGAGAAAATGTCAGGAAGAAATAACTTTGAGACGTTTATATGCATCCAAATATATCATGGAAAAGGCAATAAATGACGGTTACATCTAAAAAAAGAGCAAGGCAATAAATTATATTGAAACACTAGCAGAAAATTATAATTAATACCTTCGGATTTCTTTATTCCGCGGCGACACATCAAAGCCTGAAGTCTTTATAAAGATAGAATCTGAAAATTCCCTTGGACTTCCAGTAGCATTACTACCAACTGGGCTGCTAGGAACACTTTTCACAGATTCAGGTTGACTTTTTGTATTGTTTGTTCCATTTACAGCAACCTCTTCATCAGTAATATGATGCTTTTCTCCATTGACTTCGGTGTCAGATAAGGCTGCTAGTCCTGGATCATCAGCTGCCAAACTTTGCTCCTTTTGAATGGATTTTGATTTCTGCTTAGGAGGAGCCAACATATTCTGCACATCAAGTGTAAGCTCCTTCACAAACGTAAATCCTGAAAAGTGGAAATTAAACATAAGTCAACATACTGAAGCTGTAAAAAATAGAAAATAAACAGAAGAACCCTTAGCAAGATGCTACATTATTCCTAACTCACAGGACACAAAAACGAAACTGCATTTGGATAAACTATCTACCACAGAGAACCAATGGTGTCAAAGGAGCGGGAGCAAAGGGAGAATAAGGATATTCATTGGACAAGGAGAGGGTAAGGCTAGGAATATACATAGAAGAAATTATGAAGGCCTATCAAACAATAATTTATGGTGCATTCTTGTCCCTGCAGGAGGAGGCATATCTACAGAAGTGAAGCAGCCTTACATTAGTTGTATCAGCTAGTTTAGGCGTTATGTCCATAAATAATGTTTACACAATACTTTTGGGATAATGACAAGGTTAATATGGACAACTGTAACAACTACGATTATCCATGCTCTGATTTATGTGTAATTTGTTGCGGGGACCAAATGTTATTCATAGCTGTCCAACTAGGTCCCAACTTGTGCTAAATGTAGCTAATTTTTTCAAAGAGATGGCGAGCATTGAAGCTTCATGAAATTCCCATAACTAAATCCTCTATAATTGTATTTATCAAGAAATTGAGGATAATTTGGAAAACAAAAAAGCTAATGACTGCTAAGAGCAAACTGCTAGGTAAAAGATTTTGATGAAGACTGAGTTATGGCTCATATCAAGGCATCACAGATTGCAGCTGACCAATACATCGACTTGAAGCCGCAGAAGACTGGAACAGCTGTCAAGCTTTTATAGGTAATGGTAAAACTTCTAGATGATCTTTCTGAACAATATTACCCACCAGATGAACTTTACTTTCTAGTTCTTGGCCTCTTTTGTTGTAATGGATAGTTTAGAAGTTAGTCCACGTTTGGACAACTAACCCATCGTACTGCGACAAGTATAAGATGACTCGTATGTTGGACATAACTCGTTAGTATCATTGCTCCTATTAGTGTAATCTTCACATTTACTGAATAAAAACCAAATTCTCCTCTACTTATTTTGGTTATTTACAGAAATCCTCCAAGAAAGCTCATCTATGAACCATAATTCATCAAAACATTTACTGCAGTATCATTCTTAGAAAAATATACTATGTTGTACCTTCATCGTCAAGCTTATCCCATTCTTCATCCCAGTCAGCAGAGCTTTCTTGGATGCCAGGTTGCCAACCTTTTTAACAAAAAGAAAAACCTTTAGTTAGAACAGGGCATTAATAATAAGTAGCGTAATGTTTGAAAATACTAAGACCAGGATAGGAATCCCCTCCCTTTCTTCTTCAAGAAAAAAAAAACTAAAATGCAAATATTTTCATCCTCATGTGCTACTATTTTCAAAAGGAAAATCCCACAATTATATGTCTCCACCAAGAAAAATTTTTCATCTGCCCTACGTTCAACGTGAACATAAGTTTGGGAAAAATAATTTCACAAGTCATCCTCTCATTGCCATAAATTGAGATTAAACAGTCAGTATTTTTCAAAAATCCCTAAAAGGAAATAAACCAAGACATTCATTGTCTTATTTAGATCGGAAATATCATCAGAAGTAGATATTACACACATGACACTTTATAACAGGTTAACGTAAGTGACCATTTACATAGTGGGAAGCAAATTTCAACAGATCAACGTAGATGAAATAAGATCTCTTAATGCAGTTTTCAATCACTTATTCACTGCCAAGACAAGAACCCGATCACTGGAACTCTATGCAATAATGTACATGGAAGAGAAAAAATCCATCAATCAATAAAAACATGTTAACCTTTTCTAAGAGAAACACTTTTGGGGATCAATGCAAGATGCAAAATATTTTGTTTCGACTGGAAAATTCGAAAGCAACAAGAAACATGATAGCTCTCTTAAATCTAATTTACAATTTTTATAACCTACACGTTGCTTCTTTATCAAATCAAGGTTGTCTTATGCTAAATACATATAACAATTTGTATGAAGACCACTAGTGTGTCAGTAAGTTTAGAGAGTTAGAATAGTGAATTATATGAGAAAAGATTACCAAAAGGAAGTTCAGTTAAAGTAGTTGGCTTTGTTCGCAATCCATAAGTCTTGCAACGCTCGTTGAGTATTTTCACTAACTCATCAATATCTGACTGCACACGATCAGCACGAACCTGAACAATTTACTTAGATATGAGAATAATCTTAGAAGTCCAAATTTTCCAATAAAATAAAATGTACCTGAATATCATCAGCATTTCCATCTTGGTCCAATTTTATAATTGCTTGGTAATACTCCATCTTCCTCTCCTAAAAAAAGTGGAACAACTTATTGAACATATATGGCAGTATGTTGGCCTATTTCCTAAATTTATCGCATCAAAAAGCCATTAAATTGAACTATAATTTATTCATTTACTTATGGTTCTCACCTGAATATCCCTAAAGGTTGCTTCTTCAATCGTTAATTTGGAAGCTACATCTCCAATTTGTTTATATTTTTCTTCATATTTCTTTGCAAGGGAATCAGCCTGAAACAAATACAATGTTGAATAGACTTAACATAGACATCATACACGAGAGTAAGTGGCAACCTAAAAATACCTCGCGTTTATCTGCCAACACACGTTCTGTGATCTCATTAAGGCGATTGTCACATCTACTCTTGTAAAGAATCTTATTAAAAAAAAAGAACGAAGTCATGGTATAAAATAACCAATGATTAAGAACAAATAAGTTCTACTAAGAAAGCATGAGTGCAAATTATCCAAAAGAGAATATCTTAAAGATAACACCAACCAAATAAGTATTTAAAGTCAAAGCACAAGGAAAGGACACATTGATGTGATAAGAACGGATTAAAACTAAAGCACATTTCTTCAGAAATTATCATTAAATATAAGAACCCCTGACAAGTGAATGAAGGTTGCTGCATGGTTAACATTACTAGAAAAATTTCCACATACAATGACACATGTCAATCAGGAAATATAAAAATTAATATTAACTGGTTTTAACTGTGTCCTAACAGGATGAAAAAACCATAGGAGATTCCCCACCTTTCATAAATTTATAGTCATGTGTTTACCAAATTTGAAGTTAATTTCTGCCTAGGAGTAATACA
The DNA here is from genome assembly GCA_003255005.1 of Begonia fuchsioides. Classification (NCBI taxonomy): domain Eukaryota; kingdom Viridiplantae; phylum Streptophyta; class Magnoliopsida; order Cucurbitales; family Begoniaceae; genus Begonia; species Begonia fuchsioides. The sequence continues at coordinate 338,554 of QAOC01051215.1, read as the reverse complement.
ATGCTTTATTTATTTCCATCAGCTTTGATAAATTAAAAAGACAGCATGGAGTGTAAATGCTCAAATGAAATAATAAAAAGAAGGAAGAAAGACCAAGAAAAAGATGCTTACAAGTTCCTGCATTTTAGCACGGTAAAATTCAATTTTCTTTTTTGACTCTAAACTTTCTTTCTCCAGTTCTTCAACCTGCAGCGAAAAAAATAAATCATGTAAACAAATGATTGAAGAGATGTTAGAGAAACAAAAGCAAAGACTTTGCTTAAAAATATCTTAAAAAGATCAGTCATGCAACAATGCCAAACTAGAAGGACGCCTCCATTGTGGCATGATATCATGGTTGTTGGGTTTTCAACTACCATGAGAACATATGAAAATATAATCACCACCTACAACAATAAAATACCAAAAAATTTGAGCAGTAAAGGACAGAAAAGACAAAAAGGGCAGGAGAGACAAATGAGTACCTTTTTCTCAGCCTCTGTGGCTTCTTGGAACTTCATGTTAAGTGAGTTCTGCTCCTCTGTACTAAGTTGATTGACAAGGTGTTTCTCTAATACAGGCACTTTTGATTTCTGCTCCTTAATCTGTAAGCTTTCATCAGCACTGGCTACAGAAGGTAGAATAGAAGGCCTAACTGATACTCCAGTATCATGGGCTGAGTGAGTAGCAGAAGCAGAAACCCCTTTCTGTTGCTGGAATTCTTCGATTAAAAAATTGGCATAATTATTTTCAACAAACATAGTGGCCAAATCAGATAAGATGTTCACAACTAACCAATACCAGATCTAGGTCCTGAAGCAGCAGTATTATAGTTTGTCATAGGAGTACTCGTAGGAAAATGAGGCATTATATTGCTCGGAATAGCAGCTGGAAGAGGACGACCTTCTCTGTATCTCTCCATTAAATATAGAGCAATACAGAACTCCCTGAGAGAAAGCATGCTATCGTTATCTTGATCAGATAGGTCCCACACCTGCTTTAATATCTCTGACAGAAAAAGTATTTATAACCGTGAGAACTATGTCATGAACTATAACTTCAAAAGTTACTTTCATGACAACATGCAAGAATGTAAAAGGCATAAGGTAAGATCAACCCAAAGATTATTAGAAAACATACGAGAGGAAACAGTGCACCATTATCCTAAAAAAATAACTCCAAACGGCTTCGTGGATACTTGAATGCCATACCACTACTGAGATTAAGTTCATTGAGCTGATTTCAAAAGTTAAATAAAGCACTTTTTAATTGAATTTTAAAAATATCTCAGCTTGAAATCCAATGGGCCACTCAAAAGCTTAATACCAATCAAATTTAAATTCTAAATATTTCTATATGGCTGCATGAACACCTGATGCCTTCCGGAAAACTAAGATCAAGTTGATAAAACTAATTTCCAAAAGTAGAATAAAACATATTTCAATGGAAAAATTAAAAATGTCGCACTCTTGATATCCAAAGCAGCATGCATAAATTTAATATGACATCCAGCAACAACAACAACAAAGACTCAGTACTGGTACCCAATCTTAAAGGATCAATAGCTGATAGTTTATACCGCTTGGACATGGTACGAAATAAAAGTATTAGAAGTCAGCATGATTGGGAGAAACAGTTGCTACTTTTCAGATCTTTACAAGAGTTCACCCATAGTTTATGTGCATAGCGCTCTTTGTAATTACAAATCAATCATACACAAACGAAATGTTAACCAGAAATAAACTCAGAAGTCGCTATAAATGATGTTGCTATGCTTCATTGATCATAATTTACCTCTTGGCATTCTCCAACTCAAAAACAAATCACGCGCTTCTGCCCCAGTAATTTTCCCATCTCTATCTTTGTCTACTTGTTGAAATACTTTGGTATACTTCTGAACGTCATTCTGTGTCATGCTAGGCCATGGATGTTGGGACTGACTGGAAACAGAGATCTCCGACCCAGGAGAAGGTCCAGACAAAGAAGGGTGAGTTAGGACCTGTTGATTTGGCCTGAAAGCTACCTGAGGCTGCTTGAGGAGACCACCATCAGGTTGCTTTGGGAATGAACTCCCACTAGAATCAACATTGGGGCTTAATGAAGAATGTATCCCAGGCGGTCTTGGAATATTGGCTGATAAAATTCCTCCTGAGGAAGAATCTTGCCTAAGGGGAGGTGGAGTAGCAGAAAATACATCATCTCCAAAAACTGAGTTGGAAGCAACACCATTATTAGAAATACCCACAGCTCTTGGATCCTTGGTTGGTGGTCCAGAAGGTTTCATCCCAGAGGATGGAGGTCTAGGTGGTAGTGAAGCTGTGGATGCTGATGTTGCTACTCCGAACCCAAGTTGAGAAGTGGAAGAAACAACTCCTTTGTCGGGAACTTGTGAGGGAATTCCCGGAATTCCAGCTCGCCCACCAACCGAATCAGTCGAGACGCTAGAGCTTGGAGATATATTCCTTCCTACAATGCCACTTTCTACAAATCCTTGTCCTCCAACAATTTGAACAGGCATGGAATTGGTCATTGATGTAGTTTGTGGCGCCCCAATTAATTGATTTGCTTGAAAAGAAACCTGTTGCTGATTAATACCATCAGCTGACCCAACTTGTGGTCCTCTAAATGAAATGTTTTGGGAGGACGACAGTGTACCGGTCCCAATCTGAGAGGCAGGTGATGCTGCAGCAATATTGAGCTGAGATGGTGGCATGGCTGTTACATTGATTTGTGGTGCAGGTATTTTTGCTGAAGCCGGCCCATACAATGCTGTTTTTACAATTTCAGGAGTTAACTCCCACTTTTTTTGTGCCAACGTGGTCAGTTTAAGGGCATTATAAAACTCTGATCGGCCAAGGGAACCAATCTGCCTCGGATCAGCCAACGCCCATATCTGCAGATGGAGTAACAGACAGATATAACAACACAAAACATCATTCTACTCAAAATAAAATTTCACAAGACAATAAATAAGCCGGTCTGTCTCCAATCACAATAGCTAAACCAATAAGCTGTAATGTTAAAGTCCTTACAATAAATATAACTTTCAACCTGATTGATTAAAAAAGCCTACCATATATGATAGTATTTTGGATGGAAATACCAAATACAAAGGAATAAATAAATGAAAAATCTACTTGGATGGTAATTACTCTTTCCGGAATAAAAAAAATGTATGAGCAAGCTTGAAAAAAAAAATTCTAAACTGAACATCTTCACAAAAGAAACAAGGCATTGTGTTACGGTGGATTTATGTAAGTTACAGCAGTATAAATGAACACGTTAACCGTTCAAAAAGGTTTGAATGAACATGTATAGAGTACGAATCTCAGTAAAAATAATACTATGCTACAATTGAAAGACGAGATGCAAAGGAGAAAATGAAAATCTGATACAATTCCTTCTCTCTTGTTTGATATGCATATCCTTATCAAGTTCATACCACAAGTAAAAACTTATAAATCTTCGACAACAACAAACACGATTACGCAATAGCAGAATTGATATAAAACGAACAAAAGTGAGAGCATAATTACGCAAACAGAATTATACACAGTTGAGAGCATAATTACGCAAACGAAAGTTCACATAACATCTACAAGCTAAAACTAACAGCTAAGTTCCAAGTTAATAAAAACTATATCAACACGATTCCGACCTCAGTCCCGACGATAAACAGTCATACGACTCATATCGACGCAATAGCAGGTCGGAATCGCACAAAGAAGGGAAAAAATTATAAAAATATCTACTAAGCGCCATAACAACGATGCAGATACCTGCGCAAGAACCTGTTTAGACAATCCAGAGCCATTGAAGAAAGCGACAGCTTCAGCAGCACTAATACGACCATCCCGGTCCAAATCAGCTCGCTGAAAATAGGCATCAAATAGATCCGTATTCGGCGCTTGATTCTGCGCCGTCGCCATCACTAAATCAAAACAGGGAGACGCAAACCGTTCTCGGATCAAGAAAATGAAAACCCAGAAGTACAGAGCGTCAGCCAAAAAAATCAAGAAAATGACAGTCACAAGATGGATCCGGACCGAATGAAAGCCGCAATCCAAATACGCACATACAAGAAATGACAGGCCTCTGTGAATTTTCTATGGCCAACTAGTCCCTCTTCCGGTTCAGAAGAAAAAGGAAGAACACGAAGAAGAAGAGTGAACCAAATGGATCGGACATCGAAGAATTGGGCAGCGTGAATTGACAGTTTTTATTTTTATCTTCGATATAATTACGTAAATGCCATTATTGTTCAACGGGTCTCGTAGCACTAGTAAACTTATAAGCTCGCGTAATAAATTATTAAAAAAAATCAAAAAAATGGCGAAGCTTACTATTTCAAAGGCAAAACGAAACTATCGGCTGTTCAGCCACGAAAAATGGATGAAAAAGCCGTGTCAAGTTAGCTCACACTACGTGGCACCACTGCTTCTTGCTACGTGTCCAAATATCAACTGCCAGAGCACTATTTGAGGAAGACGGAGAGCAAGCAGAGCTCTGAGAAAAAAAAAGAGAGCAGAAGAAATTTGACGGCAATAATGGCGGATAGAGAAGACAGAAGAGGCGCTCGATCATGCGACGAAAAGTGTGGCTGCCCATCACCTTGCCCCGGCGGGCACTCATGCAGGTCTTCTCTAATCACGATTCAAAAGACTGATGATCGTTTCCGTTCCGGTGACGCTAACTTTGTTCTCATGTGAAACAGATGCACGGCGGGCGAGGCGATGAGTATGAGCGAGGGCCATCAGAGATGCTCGTGCGGCGAGCACTGTGGCTGCAACCCGTGCCACTGTGGCAGAAGTGAGGCTGCCGGCGTCGGCAAGGCAGGCTGCAAGTGCGGGGCAGGGTGCGGCTGCTCAGCCTGCGCCTCTTGAAGTTGAAGACCCATATGGATAAACATCCATATCCTGATCCAATTTTCAATCTAGGAGTAATAATAATGATAATAATGAGTCGTTATGTTTGGTTTTCGATCAATAAAAAGAGCTGTAATTTCCACGTCTTCATATGCAACTATCACGTGGCGAGCGTGCTTCTTGTTTTCCAAAAATTAATTAAATAAATTTTTAAAACTTTATTTTTCCGAAATAAATAAAAATAACACCTTGTTTGTTTGGCAACAGAGGGGGAGTGGGAGTGGGAGAGGGAGAGGGAGAGGGAGAGGGAGAGAGAGAAAGAGAGGAGGGGCCGGGAGGAGAGCACAAATGGGTAAGGTAGTGGAGAGGGAGAGGGAGAGGGAGAGGGAGAAGAAAGGACGGCCTTCTCTATTGGATCTTCAAAAGCGCACAATCAAAGAACAGCTGCAGCTCCAGCAGAAAACCTCCAACCATAAATCTGACACTTTTTCTAGCCCTAATTCCAAAATTGTCACTGCTGTTCGGCGATCTACTCGCCGGAATACCATCTCCGACGCGGTATCTCCGGAGGAGGAGGGGGAGGATTTTGACGAACCGGAAGACGACGAAGAGTTGACTGGGGAGCACCGTGAGAAGAAGCTCAAGCTTGTCCTCCGATTGTGACATCTCAGAAATCTTCTTTGAATTCGTGTGGCCTGGATTCGAATGCGGAGGTGGACGACGACGAGTCAGCTAATAAGAAGCGAAAAATCAACGCAATCGGAGATGTATCTGGTCTCGGAAACCTCAAGAAGGTAGGGAGCTCACTGATGGCTTTGGGAGAAAAAAGCTGTGGTTTTTAACGATCTTTTTGGGCAGTCTAACTTTGGTTGGCAGTTGCAGTTGTTATCGAGAGATTATTTGATTTGGGAGTGGGCATGACTACGTTGGCCTTTTTTTAAAAACCTCCTTAAATTTTGTACCTTCGAACTTCGTTGGTAGAATACCGATGAATCCGTTGACTGGGTCTAGCTTCTTCAAACTCATACATTGAATTTAACAAATCGAAAGGCTTCCTTCAGTTTCCTTTTTATATCGACCATCGTAATATCTGGATTGCTAGCATTTAAGCTGTATTTATTGTACAAACAATAATGATTTGACAGTCCTCCAGGCTGAAAAAGTTTCGAGTTTGTCTTTTCTTTTCCATAACTATTTCATACCCTTTCTGGATCTCTGGACTTCGAAGGTTCAGGCTCTCTTTTTCGCTGACACTTGGATTTTCCACTCTTATCTGACAATAATCTGGACGATCATCGCTGTTTTTTATTCTATTTTCAGGGTTAAAAGTCTAATTCTGCTGCAAAACCGACAACAACCCAACAAGGTTTGCTTGTAATTTCTGTGACCCATCACTCAAAATCTATCTTTAATATGTTTTAATATTCAATTACGAGTAGGGGCGGAGTTGGATTTGGGACCCGCGACTCCTTTGCCTGATGAGAAGCTTTTACTCCTTATCCTGGACAGGGTTCAAAAGTGCGTCTTCAATCCTCATCAGCTCGCTTTTTTGTCGTTTCAAAGTGACATTTAGAATTTAAAATTAAATTTAATTTAATTTCAGGAAGGACACATATGGTGTGTTCTCTGAACCAGTGGACCCTGAAGAGGTTAGTTTCTAAACGATGACGCAGCAGATTTATGATTTTCATTCTCCAACTTTGTGGTTTTTTATTAATATTCGTGTTTTCATTTCACGTCGGTAGCTTCCCGATTACCATGAAGTTATTAAGAACCCGATGGATTTTGCGACAGTGAGGAAGAAGCTTGCCAGCAGAGCTTACGCCAAACTGGAAGAGTTCGAGGTGTGTCTTATTACATGTCGATGTTTTTATGTCAATTGCTGGTAAAGTTACCCTCACATGTTTCTCCAAGATTTTACCTTTTTTGCCCATTTTCGGGAAATCATCGGACCAAATACAGTAGGTTTGAAAAATCATAATTCGAAGAAACACTATCCATGTTGATGCTACTTGTTTTCAACAGCCAATGCAAGTTTCTCTTTGATTTTTTGAGAAACCTTAGTTAACTTTGTATCCATTTCTTGCAGAAAGATATTTTCTTAATCTGCTCGAATGCAATGCAGTATAACGCCCCAGATACCATTTATTTTAGGCAGGTATGGTTTTCTCATACCCGACTCCTGAAATCAAACTGTTTTTTCATATTCTGAAATTAATTCCACTTTCAGGCACGATCCATACTGGAATTGGCAAAAAAGAGCTTCAGGAATTTAAGACAAGACAGTGATGATAATGATGAACCAGAACCTAAAGTAGTCAAGAGAGGAAGACCACCTACTAAGAATTTGAAACAACAGCCAATCAGTCAGTCATTCTCCGATCGTGTTAGTTCAGTGTTCTCGGATGCTACCCTTGATACTGGGGGAGAAAACAGATATGATGATCTGAGAAAAGAACCTCACCTCTCGGAGAAGGCTGGTTCAGCTGAGTTTTTGGGGAAGTTCCCTGGTTCTCGTGTTGCTGACCCCAATTCAAATTGGTTGAATGATATCAGATTCGAGAGAATTGATGATTTTGCTGGTATGCAAATTTGGGTTCAGCTTTGTTCATTCTTTCAATAATATTATACATCTAATTCTGGGGCATTTATAAGTTCATGTTTTTGTGGTTTTCGTAATTTAATTTGCCTTAAAAAATGTACAAAAATCTACTTGTAGTGCTGGCTCACTCTACGTATATCTGTATAATTGAAGATGAAATTTGGAATCCTCTTTCTTTACAGGTTCTTTGATGAAAAGTTACTCGACAAAGCAAGGGAAAAAACCAATGATACTGGACGAGAAGGCAAAACACGTATAAGCAATTCCAATCATCAAACGGTGAAGGGGAGACGTCGGTTATGAGTACATTTATGCGAGAGAGAAAGCAACTAATGCCAGTATGCCTAAACAACAAACCCGAGTTTCTCGGTTTTACAATTTAAATTCATATCACATGAGCTTTCTTGTTCTCAGCTGACTTTGCTTCCTGGTGAATCAGGTGGGGCTTCACTCGGACCTTCTTGCTTGGAAAGTTGCTTCGAAGAAAATCGAAAAATCCTTGCCTCCCGGTGTCAAGTTTGGCCATGGTTGGGTCGGAGAAAACGATATCTTGCCATCAAGACCATTGGTATCAACATTAGCTGAAAGCCAATCATCAATTTTGCAGCCCTTTCTTGGTCAGAATAACTCATCTTCAGCAATTAAGCATGTTTGTTCATCCGAATTTCACGACGAAAACACTTCCTCGGAGAAGGCTCCTTCTGAATCGGTCTCTACAGAATCGCCTGAACCTCTCACTGGAAAAGGGTATAATATACATAACAGCAGTATGATCCAAATCAGTTCAAACCTTCATTTCAGGTTCATAAAAGTCACTTGCAACCTGGTCTGAATGGGTGTAGTAATAAAACCACCTTTGGCTTCAACCATTCGGATCAACTAGCAAAACTAATCGGATCGGTCGGTTTGAACTTGCAGCCGTCTCAAATGCGTCAGTCAATATCTAGAACTACCAACACAGACTCCACGACGCCAAGCGGTGTTATTCGACCCGATCCCGAGTTTACTCAAAGTGCAGGGAAGATGAATTCAGTCACTATGTTTAGCTGGGACTGAGGGGTTGATACCTCAAACTAAAGTTGATCCAGGTCCTCCCGATCTTAACGTCGGATTTCAGTCACCGGGGTCACCTAGCTCGAGCCGAGTCTGACTCAGCAGCGCATCCTGACTCAGCTATTTCTTTGTAGGAGATCGGACCTAATTGTATTGTAAGAGATTAGTCTTGTGTACAGACTAAATTTAGAAAAGTAATTGTTTCTTACTCTCTCTCTCGCTCTAAAAAGTTGATTTTTCAATCTTTATAAGGTTAATTATGTAATTTTATCGTAAAAAATAATAATTTAATAAAAATACATATATCATTTAAAAATTTTAAATGGCAAATTTGTGAATATGTTTAGGATTAAGGGTGAAGTAGCAGCTCATCTCCCCATCTGGTAAAGCGCGGGTTAGTTAAATTCAGTGAACCGGGAACGTAATGGAGGGAGACGATGCCATACTCTATTCCCCCATAAACCTCTTCTCTTTCTTTCTCTCGTTCGCCATGAAAGCTATTCGAAGAACAAACTTACCGAGTAGGATTTCGGTGCTTCTCTCCTGCATCTTGTTAGTAAAGGTTCAATTTCCCTATCTATCATTTCTTCTTTTCAAGTTTATTATTCTTCCTCAAGGATCTTATCCTGGAGAAAAACTGTAATTGGGATACTGTGGAAGAACTCAGCTCGATTGCGGATACTTTTTCCGGTGGATTTGATTTCTCCTGGCTCCCGATCGGTGCTAATTATTCAGATCTTCTAGCAGCATTCTGAATTTTCGTTTATTTTAAGTCATTTACACCACGAACATTTCGATTAGACTCAAGCGCGCTCTTTCTCTTAACTGTTAAATAACGGCTTTGTTGGAAAATTGTATTCTAGTTTTATGTTGATTAACGGTTTACTTTTATATTTCTTCTTATATTAGTAGTCCTATTTGAATTAATTTTCTATGTTCGCACAGGTTGTCTCCCATCTTGATTTCAGCCGCGCAGGCGCATCTGACTCTTCAATTATGTATGAATTCTTATGGTTTCATATCATATTTTTGGCCTTTATTTTCTCTGTCAAGTATTTGGAGTGTATTTGTCAAACTAAATACGGTTATTTTTCATTGAACTCAAGTGAAACTAGAGAGAATCGGCTGCCATATGACTGTGATCAGTGCGTAGATGAAAAGGTACCCTATCTATATTTCTTTATTTTTATTTTCCCTTTACTAAAATGTCTGTACCTTAAGAAACAAACTTTTTTAATGGTTCCATATGCTTTTGTCTCTTGATGCTTTCGTTTTGATGGTTTGGGAGCCTATGCTGAGGAATGCAATCTAATTTTCATGGTTCATATATTTGTCATTAGTCTCTCATCAGTCAATGAGGTTTTGATGTTATTTGCTGTGAGTTAGGTTTCATGTGTTTTATATGCACGTTTCAAAAGGCTTCCATCAATAAGTGATGACAAGGTTCCCTAGTAGAATATTTATCTTTTCCTTGATTCGTGATACTGTCACTCTGAGACTTGACTTTTTATGGATTAGGATTTTTTTTTCATAGAGTTTTATGGCTTTTTCTGACGTGTAGGAAGATTAGAATTTAGTCAAAACACTTTTAAAGGGAAACTTTATGAACGATTAGGTAGATAGTCAATTTTATCCCCTTCATTTCAGTTGTAAGTGAGAACATCTTCCGCTTCTTGACCACATGCAATATCTGCAGGAGGAAACATCTGCTATTGGAATCAGCATCCATCCCGATGCCAAGGTGTTACAGTGTTTATTCATTTTCAATCTCATTCATAGCATATCCTTTTAACATAAATATGTTGCAGGATGTTGACATATTTACAACCTTCACTGATGTTTCTGGCGCTTTACAAACTAGAACGGTTAAAATGAAGGATTTATCAGCTTCTTGGGTTTTGGAAAATGCTATCGATGAAAATAAAACTCATTCAAAGAGTTCACAGGTACCTTTGAGTAATCTTTCTTAGAGTGTGATAGTGTTGATGTGTATCAAATTATTTTATTTTGAGCTAAAAAATATATGTTATATCACTTTTGAAAGCCATCTGAACCTTTCATCAACTTTCATGTCCATTATAAGTGGCACTAAGGTTCTTATCTGTGAGGGGTTCATGCACGGAGGTATAATATTTGTATCTTTCTTTCAGAAGGATTCATCTCACAATCAGTCATCATTTCAAAAGCTTTCCCAACAGACTATGGACGAGCATCAACCTAGAGAAGACATAGTTTCTCCAGATTTATCATCAATGAACCCAGTGAAGCTTAAGCGTAGGGTGTGTCAGACGATTTTATTTTTGTGCATCTGCATTTTGATTTACATTATGGAATAAGGGTTTTCATAGTTCCCAGCCTTTCAGAAAATGCGGCAGGAGAGGAGGGCCCTTAGATCTGAGGAATTGAGTCGACAAGATAAAGACATTGACTACCAGATGGCAGATGCTGCCATTGAGAAATCAAAAGGTTTTGACACGACTGTGAAGGGAAAGTATAGCATATGGAGGAGAGATTATGAACCCCCAAATTCTGACTCCACCTTGAAACTTATGCGTGATCAGATTATAATGGCCAAAGCTTATGCTAATATTGCAAAGTCTAAGAATGAGACTGATATATACAATTCTCTTATGGAACATTCTCGTGAAAGCCAACATGCTATTGGCGAAGCATCTTCTGATTCTGAGCTTCACTCAAGGTACAGAACACTCCGTTCATGCTTCTTCTTAACTGTACTCAGTTTTTTCAAAGAACTCATTATCTGCTCACTTTATATATAGTGCACTTGATCGAGCTAAAGCTATGGGGCATATTCTAGCAATAGCCAAAGACCGATTATATGACTGTATAACCGTGGCAAGGAAGTTAAGAGCCATGCTACAGTCAACTGAGATCAACATAGATACACAAAAGAAGAAAAGTGCATTCTTGACTCAGCTGGCAGCCAAAACAGTTCCCAAAGCATTGCACTGCCTTCCTTTACAGCTTGCCTCTGATTATTACCTTCAGGGATACCATAAAAAGGATAATGTCGACAAGGAAAAAGTTGAAGATCCTTCTCTTTATCATTATGCAATTTTCTCTGACAATGTTTTGGCAACATCTGTGGTAGTCAATTCAACTGTGCTGCATGCAAAAGAACCCGAGAAACATGTTTTCCATGTAGTCACAGATAGACTGAACTTAGCTGCAATGAAGATGTGGTTTTTGGTCAATTATCCTGGAAAGGCAACAATCCAAGTTGATAACATTGACGATTTCAAGTGGCTGAATTCATCTTACTGCTCTGTTCTACGTCAACTTGAATCTGCAAGACTCAAAGAGTTTTACTTCAAAGCAAATCATCCTTCCTCTCTTTCTGCTGGTGCTGAAAACCTGAAGTATAGAAATCCAAAATATTTGTCCATGTTGAATCATCTAAGATTTTACCTTCCCGAAGTATACCCAAAGTTAGATAAGATCTTGTTTTTGGATGATGATATCGTGGTTCAGAAGGATTTGACTCCTCTTTGGTCTATTGATTTACAAGGGATGGTGAATGGTGCTGTTGAGACCTGTAAAGAGAGTTTTCACAGATTTGACAAGTATCTCAACTTCACAAATCCAAAAATCTCAAAGAACTTTGATCCAAACGCATGTGGATGGGCATTTGGAATGAATATGTTTAACTTGCAGGAATGGAAGAAACAGAATATCACTGGAATCTACCACTATTGGCAAGATCAGGTAAACTTCTGCTCAACTTTTAGCATCTCTACCTTCATCATCCTGCACAGTCCCCTTTTATCTCCCCTGCAGTTTCAGTATAATCTATCCATAAGTCTTTAGTCTTTGTTCATATTTTGTTTGTGCTTTAAGGTATTTGGCAGATACGTTTTTGTTCCCATAAGATTCGTAACTTCACTTGAAACCCCACATTTTTGCATTTATTATGGCTCAAATTTGGCACCGATTTGTGGACTGTTTGCAGAATGAGGATAGAACTCTGTGGAAACTCGGATCCCTGCCGCCGGGACTTATTACTTTCTACAATCTGACACATCCGCTCGATCGAGGGTGGCACGTGTTGGGTCTCGGATACGACCCAGCCTTGAACATTACAGAAATAGAGAATGCAGCTGTTATACATTACAATGGAAACAACAAGCCATGGTTGGATCTGGCTGTTTCGAAATACAAGCCATACTGGTCTAAATATATAACGCCTGGCAACCCTTATCTCCAGCTCTGTAACATCAGTGAATAACTAGTTTCTTTTTTGTTCTCACCCCACTTCCTCATTTTTTTGGTTCTTCTCATATGAAGAATTAATATTCTTTGTAGCAAGTAGCAAATGTCACGATGTTTCTCTTAGCTGTTTCCAAGATTTTACCAGCTATTTAGTTGGGAACACTGCCGGTAAGAAATGGTGCATTGAATGATGACCAGATTTGAAAGTTTCCACGGTCGAGATGTGGATGGCTCTGAAAGCCAGCCGGAAAACATGACGAGGTTGATTGTTTTACAATGGTGCCCGTCTTTCCTACACAAGCACATAGTAAATGTTTATTCGTAAATAGACAAGGAGTAGGTTGGTTTTTTTAATTGCATTATTAAGTCATTTTTAATGATATTTATTATTTTAAAACAATAATTGGGGTATTCGCTCGGTTTATGGTTGCCTTAAGAACCTGAAATTGAACGGTAAGTGGTAAAATTAATTTTTTTGAAAGAAAAAAAAAATGAACCAGAATGAACCGGAAAGCTCGATTCAGTACCGATTGTGTTAATCCTATCTCTACTTGCAAGTCTAGAAGCCAAGTCTTTCTGCGAATGGATCTTACTCATGAAGGTTTCTCATCCAATTCTTCAGTGAATGCTTCTTTCTTTCATAACAAGTGGCCTTACTTATTGTCATGTTATCGAGATTTACATATCTAATGAAAGAGATCAAATACCCCAAAATAAAAACCAACCCACACTGCGTCGTGAAGTGCCGCTAGCAAAATGTCACCACACGTGCACATCACCTTTCTTCAAATCGTCGTAAAATAGTTGCCGCGAAATTCCGTTGTCTGTGAAGAGGAAGATGCCAATAACGCATATGAATCTTAAGGACGTAAGCTCAAAAGAAGTCGCCATGATTTGGAGTCACTTACTTTCCTTCTTGATGTTTAGGGCTTGGGCGGGAGTGTTTCAAATATCCATCCCAAGGAACCTTCTTCAGACCTGCTCTAATGCAGATTATATCCCTCACCCTGCAAAAAATAAAAGCCAAATGCGAATCGAAAATAGAAAATCAAGTGAAGATTGCGTTCTGATTCATGGGAAAATATTATTGTTGATAGAATTGGGTTTGCGATCATGGAAAAGCTATATTACCTCTCTGCAAATTCAATGGCTGTCTCTCCAGGCTTCAAATTTTGGGGCTCCAAGTACCAAACATCACACACAACAGCCCATGATGTCATGAGCTGCAGAAGATGCTTCGTGAAAGATTGCCTGAAAAGAATCATTATAATCTGGCCATTAATGTTGACAATGCGGAAGTAATAAAGAAATTTCAAGAGCCTTCGGCTACTACATCAATCACCCTCATTGACCGAATCTCAAACTTAAGAATGCACGATGGCTTCACCATGTAAATTTTCCAGAAAATCAAGCAGCATTGGAGTATGATTTCATATATCACTTCGGACCATATGATTTCATATATCACTTCCGACCAGGAATAATAAGTAACAAACATGGGTTGAAAATAGAAAGTAGTGTAATCAAGCCCTTACTTCCTGCTATTCCAAAAAGCATCCACAAAAATTTTATTGTACTTGATTGCTACTGGGCAAACGGAACAGTCAAGCTCAAATGCACCCTGACCAATATAGCAAGAAAAAAGTAAATGAAATAATAAACACTGAACAAAAAATAAATTTCTAATGAAAATTAGTAATAAATAAGACATTCATTTCACTAAATGTATTAAATTTGAAAAAATGCAGTAGAAACCTCAAACAACAGAAAATAAAATGAAACAAACACATTTCCAAGAGAGAAAATGCAGCAAAATCCATAGCACAAAATAAAACCTATTTTGAGTTTTAAATAAAATAACATTACCTTCTTAAACATAACTGAGTACTGGTTATTCACACAAGTTCCCTCAGGAAAAATGAGAAGAGGATTGTTGTCAACCCCTTGCACGTGGTCTCTTAACCTGAAAAGGAATAGTCATAACACTTCTTCGAGTAAAATGGTTTTGCTTTGCTATTTTGACGGACTTACTTCTTTGCCACAATTTCACGATCCTTCAACTCTGTACGATTGAACCAAATAGACCCTATACCCTCTAAAATAGTACTTTGCAATAGTCCTGCACAACGTACACCACATTCTAAATTTACCAGCATGATCCAAATAAATTCAAAATTTGCTTATTCCAATGACGTAAAAAATAAGCCGAACTCCATTTCTTTGCACTCCATGACCTCAAAATGTGCTTTTCAAAAATAGATGGCCAGATGCAGCGTAGCATTGTTGTATGACTGACCCAGTTATATTGTTGGAAGTCAGTTTGGAGGAAGAATTTGGTACTAGAACTTGTACCTTTTTCATCCCATGAGAATGCACGATCCATTGAATGCATTAAATAAAACAATGAAAAACACAAAAGGAACCTACTTTACTCAGTTATTGGGTTAAAAAAACATTGCAGGATTGAATATTAGAGAAATTATCCTCACACGAAATATAAAAAATATTCTCTTCAAAAAAGGAACATTCCTGAACGATAATCTTAGACTGGTAATTTGTGAGAAGGGCCAACCAAAAAAGACAGGGAAATCAAAATACTTAAAGATGATTGGCATGCTAGAGATATAGCTCCAATCAAGATAAGATAAAATGATAATACCAGAAAATTCGGCAAATTAAATCTTGAAATAGTACGCAGTTATCGATAAAACTTACCAACCCAGCCAGCATGTTTCTGCATAATAACAGCAAATGCAGTCATCTGCTCTAAGATGATAAAATCAATCATTGAAGTGTGATTGGCTACAAAGACCTGATCAAACAGAGAAGAAAAGGTAAGAAAGTCAGTGTACAATGCTTCGACATTTAAATATAGATGCATAGATTAGTAATATTTAAACGAAAAAACTTCACCGCTTGAAATACCTGTTTAGGACGTATACTCGGCCGTGGCCCATGGTACCTGACAACCCCAGTCCAAGATGCGACAAAGAAGCTGCAAATCAACTCCACTAAACCCCTCTGTAGAAAACAAGAGGAAAATGAATCTAACACTTGCAGATAAGAGGGGGATAGACGTAAAAATGTTGCGTATCAAACAGTAATGTGTAAAAATGAATACCTCAATTTTCTTCCTCAACTTTTCATGACCTTTTAGTAGCCAGTTCACTGGAAAGAATGCCGAAAGGAAAATTATCCAGCCTATTGTCAATATCAGCACCCTGAAAATTATCTAGACAGACAATAATCAGATAGCTACGAGCACGTGCAACAGGAAGTAATTTGAAACAACTCGTGCATAGGTTTTGCTTAAGAGAAGCGTAGGATGATTGTAAAATCGTCTGCATGCACAAATAAGAAAGAGAGGAATTCGTGCTGAAACGAGAAAACCCCGAACCTGGTTGGAAATAGGATTAGATAACGAACCACCACTCCCAGGCACCACAAAGGAAACAAATATATATTCCAATTCCATGGCTCCGGTGAATTCGACTTGAAGCACCTCGTAAACGAATCCTATTCATTCCCTAGTAATTAAAGAACAGAACATGTTTCAAACAAAATAAAATCCGCAATTTCAATTGGCTTACATCAACTATAGCACCAGCAGCCTCCGTGATAGACGGAGAAATGTCAAGCAAATCGCGCCTGCAAAGAAAATAAAAAACACATCAAATCCACTAAACTCGCAAAATTAAAGTCGAAATCATCTAGGAATCTCTGAGAAATCAAGCGCAGAAATCGAAACGCTTAGCCAGCCTTGCGCAAACGAGAGAAAAGAGAAGGAAGAATCATTAGACTTACGCAGAAGATTTCAAAGGAAATGAGAGAAAAGAGAAAGCGGGAGGAGTTACAGGCGGAGTTTGCCGCTAGGTTCTTGAATAGAGGATCCAGAAGGGAGATAATCTTCGATGTTAGGTCGATCGAAATCCAACTCAGAGGCAGAAAAGTTAAGCTTTCCAGGCATAGCCATGGGGGACGGGAGGGAACTGCGTAAGCTCGAACACCGAGAAAGATAGAGCGATGGAGCGTAGTTGAGCTGGTCGTCTACTTCTTCAACCACAAGGAGTTATTAGCCTAAACCCAATCAACTTTACTTCTCTTTATTTATTTATTTATTTTAATAATTAAAATAAATTGAATTACCTTAAATGTTAATTCTTGCCAAATCCTATATCTATGGTTGTACAACATTATTCACTTATCAACTACCAAAGATACAAACGTGACATACTCGACCGTTCTGTTTCCCTTAAATATTTTTAGTGCTTCTTTCATCTTGATTATTTTTGTTGGTTTTGAGGTGAATTATAATCAAAATTGTGAAATATGAGACAGTTTTGATTTGTACTGGTTCGATTGTATATTTTAAAAAATAAATATAAAAATAAAATTTATTTATTTATTATATTGAGATCAGATTTTGAGTGATTGGACTGAATTTGGAACAAGTTTTTGAGTTTATGCTGTGTTTTTATCTGATTTTAAGTCAAGATTTATTCGATTTTGGATCATTTTTTGAATCACGGTTAAGTTCTCGATTTTACACTTTTAAAAATTTGGATCGGTAATTAGTTCAAAATTAACAGTTCTGGTTCAGATCAGAGTCCTAGTCTGGTTTTACCGATTCTTAGTTGAGGGAAACAAAAGGAAGGGTGTTACCACAACAAATACCTTCTTTCTTCGAGCAATTTATTGAATGTGGGCTTGAAGACATTCCAACGTTAGACCCATTGTTTAACTTATTGGGCCTTCAGGCCCATTTATTTTTTTTTAAATTTCAATTGCAAGTCTGAGGTTCATGTGTTTAACTCTTCTTGAATCTTAAAACGATGGACAAAAACAGTAATGATTTAAAGGAACATAAGGAGGTTGCTCGATGCTATCCACGAGAAATCGACGCTTTGTTCTATTAGATCACATGCAGAACATTTGAATGCAAGATAAAAGTTGGTAAACCATTACCGGAATCGAAACGTGAATCCAAAATTGACCCAAAATAGGGTTGAATACGAGCCAAAATCGGATAAAGCTCTTTCAAATCATATTTCGTTCTAGGTCCGGTTCTTAAATTCGAGAATCGTGGTCACCCCACCCCTAGTAAACACATCGTAATAATTGAAGGGAGAGAGGCACGCACTCTTAGACATAGTAGTATATTAATGGTAGTAGAAGCTAGAAGAGAGAGAGAGAAAGAGGGTTGGACAAGTATAACAAAAGTGGAAAGCCCATCGATTGAGTAATAGCTCTTCCACGTTGGTTGGCCTTGATATCGGATTGGGAAAGGCCCAAAAGACAGTACTCGTGCTTCTGTCATCACTCTCTCTCTTAAAAGTTGAATCACAGAGAGAGAGAGAGCTCCCATCCAATTTCCAGCCACTCAAATCTTACCCTCTCATCGAAAGTTGACGTCGAATCTTGAAAGATGGAAGACAACAATTCCGAGCTCGCTCATTCGTGTTCCATGGCTGCCGCCAACTGATTGATTTTACTGTCCCAGTGTCTTGTTTCGTGTAAACAGTAAACGACGACCGGGATAAACTGAACTGGTCGTGCATTAAGAACCCTCGTGCAAAAATCAAAAGTTGAAGCAAGTTGGGAATAGTTATCTTTGAGATTTACTGTTTTTGAAAGCAGCAACACTGACACTTGCCACTCGCAAATTGAGAGAAGAAAAAAGCCAAATCCACAAGGACACAACCTTCATTAATGGTGGGTTAGTTTTGGTCTGGATTTGCCTTTGCTTTTTTCTTCCTGTCTTGTCCCACTTCTCCTCTCTCTCTCTCTATCTTTTCTTTTAGGGTTTTGAATCTCCTCTTGTCTTGTTTTTTCCAGTCTCTTTTGGCCTTTCGCTCACCCGAAAAATTCCCACATTAATCCACCCACTTCCCACCAAAACCCTAGGGTCGTAAAACTAAAACTCATTCATCCAAAAACCGGGTCTAAGATAAACCTAGCGTTCGAATATTTGCAATCTTAAACCAACTATTCGAAGATCTCCGGTCTTTTCAACGACCCTTCACTTTCCTTTTCCTTCTTATTCAGAAAAAACGTACAATCGTTGGTTCGGATACGATACTCTGATTTCAATCCACTGTTTTGCTCCTAATTTTCTGTTTGTGATCTGATGGAGTTGATTGAGTTTCCTCCTCTAGGGCTCGGCCATGATCGTCGTCTGCAACCTGTCTTTTTCACTGCGGATGAATCTAAGTCTGCTGGCGTCAAAACGACAGTTTCGACTTATTATTTGGATCGTCTGTAAATCTTTTTATTACTGCGTACAAAGTTGAGACGTTTGAACGAGAAAAAGATTCCTCTTTTATTCGGGTTTGGCGTGATGTGCTTATTGTCCAAATCACGATATATTTGCACTATGAGTGGTACTAATTTCGCTGTCTAAGAAACTGTGTATTTGACCGAACAGTAAATATTTTTCACTGTTACCCATGATACCTATCAGTGGTTGAATTATTACAAGTCACTTTGGCTCAGGCTTTCCCATATTTCTATGAGTGCATTATGACTTAACACTTTACCATCTACTAGGTTGTGTTTTTCAAATAATTACTCGTTTTTTCCGGAGAAAATTAGGTCTTATTCACCCAATCAAATCCGTTGCCATTGAGTGCCAAAATCCCTCTTTTAAAGAGGGAGCTGGCTGTATTTATTGACATTTTACTTATCAAAAAACGCAAAATTTTTGGGTCCCACCCTCCAACCTAATAATATATTAATAAATAAATTATAGTGACTCAGCAGTCTAAAAATAAAATGTCCATACCTGACACCACAAGGAGCAACCTATATATTGGAAGATTAAACTTTTACACTGTGGTGTCACAAACTTCTAACATTGGCTCTTGTACCAATTCTACCACAATTCTTATTGTCTTTTTCCTCAATATATAGATGGTACATAACACTATCTGAATTTTTATATCAGATGCACCAACCTTCATCTGAACGTCTGAGCAACCTATATATTGGAAGATTAAACTTTTACACTGTGGTGTCACAAACTTCTAACATTGGCTCTTGTACCAATTCTACCACAATTCTTATTGTCTTTTTCCTCAATAAATAGATGGTACATAACACTATCTGAATTTTTATATCAGATGCACCAACCTTCATCTGAACGTCTGATACATTAATTATTGTTCGGACGTCGAATAGCCTTAAAATAATTTTTTTTAAAACTCATATTCTTTTTGCATATTTTTCTTAAACTTGCCGAGTCAAATGCAAGCATCTATACGTTTTTTTATAAACCATTGCATTTTAATTTATTTCATTCGATTAATAAATTAATAATTCCCATAAGGTTATATTATATAAGAAAAACTAGATTATTTATTGTTGGTGTTTAGCTGAACAACCCATGATATACTGATAAGCATGTTTAACCTCTTCGATGAATAAAGCAAAGAAAGAAAAGCCAAATCCAGTATACTTGCCTCCATCAAAGTATACCATCATCCTCTCATCTGTCGTCAAAAGCTACCCACTAGACTAGACCTAAAGTCTAGGGAGGGAGAGAGAGGGAGAGAGAGGGAGAGAGAGTGGCTATAAATTGATGATGAGTAGAGGGCCAGCAATCATTCATTTCAAGTTCATTTTTTGACTCTCTTTTGAAGTTACCCTGTCTTTAACGTGGGGCCAGCTGAACTGAACCCAGATCTCAAAACTTAATCTTGATTAACCATCGCTTTCGAATAATTAAACCTAATTAAAAATGGGTTCGGAAAATCTAGGGTTGTTATTTTAGAGTTGAACACCAAGCGTGGTGGTCCAGCTCCGGTTGGGGTGACTGTCAGAAGCTTTTCTCAACTCGTCCGGGGACAGGTTAGCTCGTGAGAATTGAATTCCCTTGTTTGGCTCTCGGCCCCATAATGATATAGCTTGAATAATTATAATATTTACATTTAATATAATTTATTAAACTAAAATAAATTATAAATAAGTAAAATTTATTATTTAGAATATTACAAGACAGCTTCCCATATTAGATAAACTACCGACCGGATATTATTTTAGGGTTTGCTTGCTTTGTTCTTCGTAAATCACTTTATGTTCAACCACACTTTGGTCTTTTATACTTGAGTTATGTTGCATGTAAATCATATATTATAATCATAATAAATGGCTAATATTTATTGTCACGAATTAGCCAAATTAAAGAAAGAATTATGCGGATGCCTCGGTGATGTGAGGACCCATGCAATTAATTTATTTATTTTTTCATTTCGTGTCATTTTAAATTTCATAGTATCATTCGTTAAATTATTCAAAAATAGAGTTTAAACGAAATTAACGCTCGATGATATTATCGCACCTAATTAATTTCTAGTTAGAAGAAGCATTAGTGAAGTCGTTTATATAAAATTAGGAGTAATATAATGAGAATGGGAAAATTAGGTCAATCTAATATTTTACCTTTGGTTTGGAATATGCCTCCCCACGTGAGCTCATGGCTTTCAATTTGAATATTCCAAATGAAACACCTTTCATTTTTTATATTTTTTAAAAATAAAATAAAATAAACTAAATTTTATTAAATGACATGACTTCTAGTAAGTCTATTTATACTAATTTATAATTATTTTTGACGAATTGATCGAGATTTTTTTTTATCAATTTTAATAACTATATCGCTGCAAACGTATGATTGGAACCAGGGGTGGGCATCAGGTGTTATCGGATGAAATTGAGGCAAATTCAATCTGATCCGATAAAAATCGGATCAAAATTTTTGATCCGATTGGATTCGGATGCTTGTGTCATCTGAATCCGAATAAAGAAATCAGATCGGATCAGATTGAGTTTTTAAAAACTTATAATTCAGAAATTTTCAGTTCTCCGTCAATTCCTCCTATGTTCTTCGCAACCGTCGTTGGAGGGAGAAGTCTAGGAGCAGAGGGTCGACGAGGCTGCTCGGCTTCGTCGTCGGAGTAGCAGAGTCAAGAAATTGAGACGGGTGATTTTCGAATTCAAAAATCGGAGTCGGAGATGAATGATTTAGAGTTTCGACTTTCGACCTTCGGCCGATTTGAATTAAGCAATCTGACTTTCGGATTGGATCGGATTGACTATCGGATTTGGCTTTGAATCCGATAGCCAATCCGATCCGATAACGATCCGAAAGTCAGATCAAATGAAAAATTTCTCTACCGAATACCTAGTCCGATCCGACCGAATCCGATCGAATTGGATCGGACCGTCGGATCGGACCGGATCTGCCCACCCCTAATTGGAACTAACAAAAAATTAATAAATTTCCGATTAAGGTGTCACATGTTGGCATACCTTAAATTTTCAAAGCATATCTAATTAATAACGAAAAAGACATAAATGAGAACTCATTTTCAAATTTGTCGGATACCCAAAAAATCCAACTTCACCAGACTGAAGAGCAACAAAAGAACAACAATTTATATTGTTGCAAAATTAAAAAACCTCGAAGAAAATCATTCCCGTTCATGGACAATATTGACTCGATCGAAAGCGCATAAATATTTAATCATTTTTTTAAAGTTATTAATTACGCAAATTAACGTGTAATTATCAAACAAATTATTGGTTGTAATTTTATTAATTACATAAATTAATATTTGACGTATAAATAATAAAATTTGGCAGAAAACAATGTGAAACCCTAGTTCTTAGATGAATCAAGTTTGTCTTAAAAATAAGAAATGATAATTTTATATATTCGCACTAATTTTTGCTCAATTAATATAACGTGATTTATACAATGTTATGGTTATTTTTTAATTTTGCTCAATTAATATACAATACAATAATTAATATAAATATATTATATGCATAAATATTAGTTGCGATGAATAGTATTTAAAAATAAGACGAAATAGAGACGATACTAAGAGTTATCTTCTTATCTTATTTTTTTATTATACACGCTGATATGTTAGATCATAATTTATGTAATAAATATAATAAATATAATTAGCTGAGACAAGGATCGATACATAATAAAGGCTCATCAATGATACATTAGTCTGGCTTCAATTGGTCCCCTTCCCATCCTTATCTCTCTTTTTGCCCTTCAATTCGTTATATATACGGGACGTCGAGTTACTTTATGCAAATGATTATTTTAAATAAATATGGAGAAAAATATTTTTAAATATAATTTAATTTTATTGATTTGATTTTGAAAAAGGGTATAGGTTGGAATAATGTTATAAAGTTTGGGACTATTTTTAATAATGTATTTGTGTAATTTATGAGACAAAGGTGGTTGGAGTTAGAAGAATGGTTGAAATTTGGAAGAAAATAGAGAGACCGGCGGTCGTATCATGTATTTATTATTACTAAAATAGAAACTTCGGGAGGGTAGTTTTGGAATATTCGCAGAGTCGGCCGTGAAAATCTTCGACTTTCCGACGAGTTTCTCTCTCTCTCTCTCTGCAACGGAGCCATCTACAAAATGAACGTAATTTTTGGGTTTAAGCTCGTAATCGTTCTTTGAAGATTACTGAGAAGTACGGATCGGAAGATGGTCTAGAAATTACTAGACCGACTGACGATTGCTGAGTCGAAGCTCGCTCGCTTGCAGTCGCAGTGCCTTCCGGATCTTCTCTCCTCCCTCTGCTCGCTCGTGGAAGCCGACGACGAACTCAGCGCTGGTATAAGATTCCTCACGGCTCACCGACCCTTCTTTTTCATTTCCATTCTCTCTTTTACCCACCTTGAACAAGCATTCTCACCGGTCCAATACAAAGATTTTGCCGAGAAATCAACGCCTTTCCTTTCTCAAAATCTCCGGTTACGGTTTCCGGTTTCGCCCTAACTGCCATGAACCCATAGTTTGTGATATTCGCCTGATTGGGTACCAGGATGGGATGCTCCACCTCGAAGCTCGACGATCTCCCTGCTGTCGCGCTTTGTCGCGAGCGCTGCGCGTTCCTGAACGAGGCGATTCGATTTCGCTACGCTTTAGCTGACGCTCACTTGGCTTATATTCACTCCCTTGAGGTTGTCGGAAACTCCTTTCCGAGCTTTATTGGACAAGGGCTTGTTACCTCTTCTGGGTCTCTTTCTCCGAAGCTCAATCTCCCACCTCACAGAAAAGGCGACCCAGTTTCTGAGAAGAAGGTCGAAGCTTCGATTTCTCATCATCATCACCTCTCACACTCGAATTCTGGATCTCATCTCCATTTCCACTCCGATTCCGACGATGAATCAGGCACTATTCGTGATTCTGGCCACTCAACGCCCTCGCATCCTACCCACGGAGCTCACGCCGGCTACATGGATGTAGATCAAGAACGATTTGCCTCGTATCATGTCGGTAACGGGTTTATGCATATGAACTACATGAGAAACAAAGTCACACCTTCGGTGGTATACGAGCAGAGGCCCATGAGTTCTGAACAGGTATACCATGTTGGGGAATCTTCATCTTCTTCTGCGTATTTTTCTTATCCCTATTCAAACATGAATTCAAATGCTTATCCACACTATGGATATCCCAATTACGGAGATAGAGAAAGCGTACATTACGGCTCATCATCACCACCGTCCGGCGGCGGTTACAGGTCAATGTTACCGGCGGCGGATCCAGCTTTGTCTTCAAAACCGCCGCCTCCTCCGCCACCACCACCGGAAAGTTCCACCTGGGGTTTCATGAATTTGTTCGACACCTACGATAAATATTACACCTCGTACACGCCGAGCAGGGACTCGAAGGAGTTGAGGGAGGAAGAGGGGATTCCAGATTTGGAAGAGGTTAATTTCCGAAGAGAAGTTGTTAAAGAAGTACATGGAAATGAAAGATTTGTTGAAGATGGTGGGAGTGGCAGGAAATCCGAATCAGCTATAAAAGATGAAGATGATTTGGAGGCTTCGCTTTACAAAATGAGGCCTAGTGCTGCTTCGGAAAATACTCATATGGAGTACGAGGTTCATGTAGTGGATAAGAAAATTGTCGATGATGGAGAGAGGTCGGAGGATCAACGGAACGAATCTGCATTTAAGGGTCGTGCTGGTTCAGTTGATGAAGTAGCTAGAGAAATTGAGATTCAGTTCAAAAAAGCATCAGAATCTGGAAACGAAATAGCAAAATTGCTCGAGGTTGGAAAGCTTCCATATAAACGTAAACATGGTAAGTCTCAAACCTGAACATCTATTTTTCGATCAACCCATTTTTTCGTTTATCCATGTTCATAGATCTGTTCATTGAATTTCGTTCGTTTCGTGTATTACACTCTAAAGAAAAAACCTTAACTTTCGTTTCAAAGTAAGTTAATTATACTTGAAATGACTTGTTCTGTGAAACAGCTGCTCCAAAGATGCTGCATCTTTCTACCCCTTCTCTGTCGGTTGTAGCTTCACTTCCTTCGACCTCTAAAAATGGCGAAGCCTCATCTGAAACAGACTTGGTCGAAGATTTAACCACGAGTTCTGGAAATCTTTCTGCGACCTTACAGAAGTTATTCTTATGGGAGAAGAAACTCTACAACGAAGTTAAGGTATGTTCTTACAGTTCCTCTATCCTTAGCCAAAAAAAAAAAAAAATTTCTGCCCATTTGGATCTGGTGATTGCAGCGTTAGGTGACACTCATCATTTTGCAATTTTCAGCTAGTTTCATGAACCCTAAATCTGTTCATTTCTTCGCGTCTCTTTTTTGGTAAACTGTGATTTGTTTGCAAGTGTTTGGCTAGATTGTAACTCTGAAATGATTGTATTAGTGCAGCTACCTTTTTGAAAAGCCTTTCATCTTGGCTTTTTCCTCTTCTGTTCAATAATACAAAGCTCGTGACTTCTCAAATCTCAAAACATTTCTATTTTTCGTTCTATTCTGGGACGTGTTCTTCTCATCAGTCTCTGCATTTATATCTCTGTTAATTTGGCCTACTTCATTGCATCTCCATTATCGTGCTCTATGATATTCAAACCTTAGATCTTCAAGAATGGAACATACTGATTCATCTAGCTATGATACAAAATTTCCTGTTTGATGCCACTTTTGGGCAATGATATTTGTGTGTCGTTTCTGAAAGCTGAGTAATTTGTTCTTTTGCATCTTCGACGAGAAGCCTGACGGTTTGTTCCTTTTCAGTCTGAAGAAAAGATGCGGGTCTCATATGATCGAAAATCCCGTAAACTAAAGCGACTGAATGAAAGAGGTGCCGAAGCTCGGAAGGTCGATGCCACTCGAACTTTGATAAGGAGTCTTTCCACGAAAATAAGAATTGCCATCCATGTGGTCGACAAAATATCCGTGACCATAAACAAGATTAGGGATGAAGAATTGTGGCCACTGCTGAGTGAATTGATCAAAGGGTATGTAAATCTTTGACTTTTCTTTATTTTTCGTATTTTTGTGAAGAATTGTTGGCACCATTGATTTAAACTTGCGATTCCATCTGGCCAGGTTGATGAAGATGTGGAAGGGTATGCTCGAATGCCATCGCAACCAATATCAAGCGATTAGAGAAGCCAGAAGTTTAGGATCCATCGGATCAGGCAAAAACATGGGCGAACCCGAAGCAGCGTTGCAGCTCGGGCGTGAATTGTTTAATTGGACGTGCAGATTTTCTAGATTGGTAGCAGCGCAAAAGGATTGCGTACGGTCCTTGAATAACTGGCTACTAAAATGTCTTCTCTACGAACCAGAAGAAACCCCGGATGGAATAGCCCCATTTTCCCCA
The DNA here is from genome assembly GCA_003255005.1 of Begonia fuchsioides. Classification (NCBI taxonomy): domain Eukaryota; kingdom Viridiplantae; phylum Streptophyta; class Magnoliopsida; order Cucurbitales; family Begoniaceae; genus Begonia; species Begonia fuchsioides. The sequence goes on along the minus strand of QAOC01051215.1, from coordinate 312,148 downwards.
GGAAGGATAGGCGCTCCTCCAGTGTTCATAATTTGTAACCAGTGGTCTCAGTCTCTCGAGCGGATTTCCGAAAAGGAAGTGATCGAATCAATGCGGGCTGTCAGCACGAGTGTTCTTCAGATTTGGGAGCAAGCTAGAGAGAGAATGGGAAACAAGGGTGTGGAAAATAAAGGTAAAAACTCAGAGAGAGAAGAGCAGAAGATAACGAAGGAGATCCAGGCAATGGAGAAGAAAATGGTGAAGGTCGCCGGAGATGGAAACTCGTTGTCTTTAACTGGACATATTGTGTATCAGAGTGACACTAGCAATCCTAGCTTGCAGGCCAGTCTACAAAGAGTTTTCCAAGCCATGGAAAAGTTCACATGCGACTCCATGAAAGCGTACGAGGAGCTTCTGCAACGAAGCAAAGAAGAAAGTGCGAATCCGGAGCATCAAAGAGTTTCATAGCCTTTCATGGGTTTCAATAGTCAAAACGATCGGGCATCGGTGGAGAAGAGGGTGGCCGGAGAAGTCGTAAAACGGGCAGAGCTCAGAAGTGGTGAAATGTTTGAGGATGGATTGGAGTTCTCTCTTCAATTTTGGAAGATGTCTATCTACTTGATCATAAGATCATTTATATGAATGTTGTTTATATTCTTCATCTGTTTTTGGCTTTTACATTCGATTTTATTAACGTTGTTGTACAGAGTTCTGTATTTTTGAAACATTTTAGTAAAATAAATGTTTCTTGTATATTTTATTATATTTGAATTGAGTAAGAAGAAACATTAAACTTTTAATACATGATTCAAAAATTAAGAATATCTGCCAAGGGGGTCAAGCTCTGGAGCCAGGGACTGTTGTAGTGGTTCCACATCGAGTCTTGGCTCCAGTCAACGGCCAACTTAGGAAGCTGGAGCTCACTCAGTTTGTCAAACGATAATGGCACGAGTAAAGACATGGATGAGCCTGTCCCGACCGTAACTTCTTCCATTATTTCTGGTTCTTCCTCCAAACCAGCGCCGTTGGCGGCCATGGAAGGAACAGTTCTGTTCAAGACCTCCGCCATTTGGTCGGAAAATGAGGCCGCCGGAGAAGAAGACGAAGATTGACAGATGTTCTTCATCTTCCCCTCATTCTCTGCCCTTTGCTCCAGCACTTTTAATGGAGTTGCTTTCTTGTATATCTTGCACAATACTATCTCCTGGAGTTTCAAAACATTAACATTAAAACAATTACAAGGAAGAGAATTCAGCTTTAGAAATATACCTTTGGCAAAGGATGGTGATCATTGGCAGCCAAGCGATATTCGTTCATGACCCAGTCAGTCTTGGTTCCTTTAGGGGCTCTACCTTTGTAGAACACGAGGGTTTTCCTCAATCCAATCAGACCCTTTGGATTGGTCGAGCTGAGAATCCTTCGGTCTGTGCCAGTGGCTTTCCAGTACCCATTTTCAGTGATTCTGTTTGGCCGCCCTCCATTGCTATGCTTCCTGTCTCTTGGCACGAAAAAGTACCACTCCCTTTCCCCTTGCTTTGCCAGCCCTGTGACGCATATTATCGATCAGGTTATATGCATCTACGAAAACCGAACAAGTTTTGGAGAAACAACGAAAACAAGCCAGTACCAGGCAAGTCCTGTGGATCATAAAGATATATATTGAGAAGCCCAATCACGTCAAATCGTTCTCTTTTCCCATAAACCAGATGTTTCAAATAGAATTCAAGAAGCTCTTCTTCTGTCGGGTGAAATCTAAATCCAGGAAGATCCATCTTCTGGGTTGTTCTTCGTTTCTCGACTGTCCACTCAAATGGAGTTTTCACTTTCTACGACGCGATTTTGAAGGATTTCGAAGACATTAAGGAGCGACTGAAGATGAATGGATTGACATGGTTGTGAGTTTATACTGTGGGTGGACGAGGAAGACGATGACTTGGTCTTGAAATTTTAGGGTACGAAAAAAATCTGTAAACTGCGGGTTATTGCAGCGAGTGGATCGCACCGCCAAAATAAGGAGGTTGTAGAGTGGACCCCACGTGCTTTTCCTACAAATTCCACGAAATTACACGATTTCTTTGCCTCTCGTTGCAATTGCTTTTGCATTTTGTTGGACCAATCACAAACGGACGCGTCACCTTCAGAAAAATCTTTTTTTTTTCGTTTTAGAATGAGTCAAATAAATAAATAAATAAATAAATAATTTATCCCTTTTTTTAAAAATCGAATAAAAAGTTAAAACATTAGATTTCTCTTTCCATTTATTTAGCTAATTTCACTAAATTATATAAAAATAATCATATCTCCGTAAATATTAAAAGGTAAATATCAATTTATCTTTTAATCCGCGAAAATAATTGCATCAAATATCTCAAACTTTAAAAGTTTTTTAGTGATATATTCAATTTTATCATAATTTTAACAGACATTATATCATTGTTATTATTATTTTGATGCGTGTTCATTAGTAAATATCGTTAATTTTGTTAATTTTAACAGCTTGACTAATAAACATAAAAATAAAAAATAATAATTTTCCATTTTCATTTAACTTATTTAACCAAAAATAAATAAAATTTTTGCATGAATCAAACTTAGACTTACGAAAATACCAACTTTGAATCGGTCACAATGTTTTGAACGTTGATTCAATAGTCTCTCGGGCATCCTCGAGCGGTACTTTTGTCGTTTTTTCTCCTTAGATTCGGGATAGAATCAAGGAAAGGGTTGTTTCTTGTTACCCTCCGATCTAACTTTCGTAGTAGTGATATTTGATTAATGAATTTAAAAAATTATTTAATTAATAATGATTTATAATATCAGTTATACTAATTATCGACCGTTACACCGTAAAGTAAAATTTATCTTCTATGATTACACCATTTGAACATGCTCACTTAAAAAATAATAATAATACTACGATATATACGATTATATGTCTTCTTTGTAAATCAATTTAGTGTTATTATGCATTGACAAATTTTGATTTATATTTCTATGCTTTTTGGACAAGTGCGACTTAATTAAAATAAAAATAAAATATTGGTAGTTATCAAATGCCCCACAAAAGGGACACGATAGGTCTTGCAATGCCGTTTTTCTTAAAGCGATTCCGCGTTATTTGATTAATTTATAACTAAATAGATTCAATATGAGGGGATGGAATATTGACTTCCCGAGTCGTGGGTCGCGACTTCAAAGCAAAGTCTTTTGATTCCAAATTTACCATTCGTTTGATTTGATATACAATTTGTAAAGATTAGGCTAACTGTGATATGAAATATTAAAACCCACCTATCGTTTTCTTTGTGACTTCTTAGAAATTCACTTATGTTCAAGTGATTCGCTTCGTTTTTATGGATTTACTATTTGAAATACGTCGCATTAGCTAAGTAATGTGAGATTGTAGTACTTCTGATTGTTGATCGAATCCTGAAAATCACCATAGTATTGGTTCGTATTCGTGTCCATAGAGCAATTCATAGCTCTCACAATCATTAACAAGGGGAGCTACCACAATTATCTTTTGAAGTGTTGGTATTGCGTTCGTTCTAAGAACATGTGTTTTGTGTTTTAGCTTACTTGTGAAAACTCAACTTATAATAATAAATAATAGTGTCAGACTGACGCATCATTTGAGCGATTAAAATTTATGTTATACATTAGTAGAGTTTCGTTTCTTATCTGTTACGACACATTTTTCACTATAAACTCGAAAACAAATACACGAGGCTCACATGGAATAGTAAAATGCAAAGAAATATAAAGCAACCTAGAGTTATCTAGTTGTAGGATAAGCTACCATTGGAGCCAAACATGTGTTTCTCGACTCATGGCTCGGCTTGTGGGCTCGGGCTGGCCTCTTGGGCTTGGAAGGTGGGCTGGGCTGGGTAGCATGAATGAGCTCCATTGAGCCTTAGTATAATGAAACAAATATTGAAATAATCAAACTTTAGGAAGTTTCGTGACACCACATCAATTATTCGACCACTTGCTATCGAAAAATATGTAATAATCGAAGTAATGCATTTACTTTAATCTTTGCTAGCTTTAGCTGTCTAAGACTCTAACCCCCACCACTCAAGAATGCCCACTTCAGGGAAAGAAAAGAGCACTCGGCTCATGAAGCACTCCGCCTATCTCGTGTTTTGGCCGTTCACCCGAGCATCTAAAAGTGTTTGGTTACGATTAGCAAGGTGTCAAAGTACGAGCACAAAGAATTGGTTTTCAAGTTCTTATCGAATACCGAGTATGATCATGATCCGGGGCTAGATTATCGATTTGTTTATCGACAGTTCGTCGAGTTTTAGATCGAGACTATGAACCCGCCTTCAATTCGAAGCTTTTTTTTGACTTAGGATTAATTATATGTAACAATATGAAATCAGTGTGAAAAAAAGAAAGCATTATATCTGTTGTGATAGAGTTATGAGAAAGAGAACGTCACTGAGTGACGATCATAGCCATGATATCATATTCCACGTCCAATCTAAAAGTTTCTTCTTTTCCTTTTGTTATATTCTATAACAATACAACCCACTACTGCGTTCGCTCTTAGCAGAAGAAAGGCAGCCATGGGAGAGGTTCTGATCCAAGTAAGTTACGGACAGGAGGGTCCTCTTCAGAAAACCATTACCACCAGTCGGCCGGAACTTTTATCGGTGATCGCCATTAACGGTGAAAAAGAAGCTTCTGCTTTATCGTCCGTTTTGCAGGGTGAAGAACTTAATCTACAAGATTCGTTGCTTCCCATAACTGAGTCAAGAAATGGGAGTATCTACTCTGCAACATTTCATTTGCTGTCATCTGGAATCGGTGTCCAAGTGCTTCTTCTTCCGGTCGCACTTGCAACGCTTGGATGGTGATTTTTCTTTTTTGTAGAAAGAGAAATGAAGTTTCTGTAATTTTAGGCTGAATTCTATTTGGCTTGCAGGGCTTGGGGAATCACGTGTCTTTCGCTTGGATTTCTCTGGCAGCTCTACACCATCTGGCTTCTTGTTCATCTTCATGAATCTCGGCCTGGAATTCGATACAGCAGATTCCTTCACCTTTCCATGGCGTCCTTTGGTTCGTATAGTCGATCAAAACATTCTCAAATATAATCGAATTCACCCAAAGTTTATTTTTTCACTGGCTGTTAATCTGATGTAATTTCCTAATTTGAAGGCGAGAAGCTTGGGAAATTGATGGCATTATTTCCGGTAATGTACTTATCCGGCGGGACTTGTGTGACGATGATCATCACCGGAGGTGGGGCAATGGAGCTCTTTTTCAGCACCATATGTTTCGGAGACGATGATCAAACCGGGTTTAGAGGCAAACTCCTAACTCCGGCCGAGTGGTTCTTGGTATTTATTTGCTTGGCCATGGTTATGGCTCAGTTTCCTAACTTGAACTCCATTTCAATGGTGTCTCTACTTGGAGCAATCACAGCCGTCGGCTACTGCTCTCTAACGTCGGTTCTTTCTATCTCCAAAGGCAGGCCTTCAACCGTAAGATATGATCCATCTCCGGCGACAAACTGGGCTGCACAAATTTCCGATGCAGTTAATGCAATCGGTATAATCTTGCTCGCTTTCAGGGGTCATAATGTGGTGCTAGAAATACAGGGGACATTGCCGACCAATCCAAAACATCCTTCGGAGAGAACAATGTGGCCGGCGGTGATGATTTCTTACACTCTGATTGCAGTTTTATGCGTATTTCCGATTGCCATAGGAGGATACTGGTCGTTCGGAGACGAGGTTTAAAACTTTTCTTAATCGATTCGATCATCCATCTACATAAATTATCGAATTTTCTGCTGTCGTAAAATGCAGATACTCGTAAACAGAGGAATTTTGCAAGCAATTTCCGGACTGAATTCTTCAAAATCGATCACCGGTCTGATATATTTGCTGATCGTCGTAAACTCTCTAACCACGTTTCAAATCTATGCCATGACCGTGTTCGACAACTTGGAGAGCAAGTACACCAGCAGGAAGAAGAAGCCATGCCCGAGGTGGCTTCGAGCGGGTTCTAGAATGTTCTTCGGCGGCCTGACTTACTTAATAGCGGTTGCATTTCCCTTCTTGCCAAGTCTAGCTTGTATCCTTGGAGGACTTGCAATGCCCCTCACTTTGGCTTACCCGTGTTTCACGTGGATAGCCATCAAGAAACAGTCCTCGGACTGCTCCACCAGGCTCCTAAATTTGCTCCTCGGGTGCTCGGGTTTGCTCATTAGCGTGCTTATCGTCGGTGCAGCCACCCGGAATCTGACCCGAACTGGATTAGAAGCAAACTTCTTTAATCCTTGATACTTCTAGAACAATAATTCAAGCTCAATATGAACAGATAATGATAAACCATGAACATCATTAGAGAATTAAATCATTTTCCGAAAAATCGAACCCAAGTCAAGTAAAACTCAGTGATAAATACAAGCTTCCTTCAGCACAATGTGCTTGCCAAGGCTAGTGCCATTAAGAGTTAAGGGGCAGGTGATTCGCCGGTGGAACGTTGACTTAACGAGCCGGCCCAAAACGTAGGCTCTCGACCTCATCGTGAGCGTGAGGTTGAGCGGTACCGGGACATTCTCGACTCATTTTGAATTACCGAGGGCCGCAATTCCTCCATATAAAGGAACTTGATGGCCAGTAACCAGTGTAATTAGTCTTCTACGGCTCTTCCTCGACTGATAAAAATCTTCTATCTGTTCATTTTTCAGACCATATCAGTTACATAGATCCTAAAACAGTGAAATTCATTATTTTTTCAAGCATATTTTAAAAGAATACTGCAAACAGACATGGAGAACGATGAAGAGATTTGCAGACTTATCCATAAAAAACAGCAACGTTTGGCAGACTCTTGTTTGAATTTTTGGTGCATGTTCTTACTTCTTGCGCCTTAAAAACAAAAATTCAAACAGGCCCCACAGACGAAGAGGTGGAGATAAAGGGAAAAGGCCAGACAAACAACCTGTGATGTTTGATTCGACCGGTCGAAGTGGAGTAATAAATCGTATGCATCCAAATTCAAAGTTTCTCAATTCGATGGGTTTGAATATTCATTCAAGTTTAGCAGTTAAAACTCAGAAAAGATTTCGTCTTTCAGGAATGAATTTTACCTGACCGGAGGCGACGAGGAGCTGGAAATATTGGAGATGAAGTGGGGTGGAACTGACGTGGACGCCGAAGAACGTCCCGGGATTTCTGTACAAGATCCTCACTGTTGAATTCATCGTCATCATGTTTGTGGGTACTCCTCCACCGTCGTTTCCTGCCTGAACGTAAAAGCTCTCGAACACCACGCTCTGCAAACGAGCCCATAAAGAGAGAATTTTTAATCAACAGAAAGAAACATTCTTTTTTCCATCTTCATCACGATTAACGATAAAAAGATTTGTGACGAAAGCTAAAAATATATTCGTTCATCCAGCAATGACTCCGAGTCGACTCGGTGAAAACTCGCGAACCTTAACGATGATTTGAGGTTTGTAAACCCTACTGGCGCCCCACAGGATGAGAGAAAAGGAAGTAAAAACGAGCACGAACAGAACCAGGAAGAGGAAGGCGAGTCGGACATTTCGGTTCCATTTTGTGTCGCGGTCGTCTTCTTCGTCTTCATCGTCCAAATCCTGCTGCTGTTGAATCTTCTTCCACGCCGAGAGATTCCTCGGGTTCTTCAGGGAAGCCGAGAACCGAGACGTAGACGACTCGCGGGAGTGGTGAATGGGCGAGGCGTGGTAGAAATGGTGGGGCGGAGAACCCATCGGGCTCGAGCCATACGACATTTTCTCCACATCGTGGTTCGATGGACTCTGAACGTAGTACAGCGGCCGGCGCGGCGACCGCGGCGGCGAAGACTGGTCCACGCTCGTCACATCAGAATAGGACTTTGAGTGCATTATACCAGTTCCGGTAGACAAGGAAAAAGAGAGGATTTAGAAGCTTTCTGAGGCTGGTTTTATAGCGATAACGGAGAAGAAGACAAACACCGGGCAGTGAAGAGAGGGAAGGTATAATTCTTCCATGCCTAAGGCGAGACGTTGGTTTCTGTGTTTTTCTTAGTTTCTGCAACGCGCCTCCTAAAAACGACAGCAATTACTCTTTGCTTCAGACGGTAGAAAAGGGACAGGTTTTGGATAGTACTGTGCTGCACGCGCCCGGATGAAAATGATGTCTCAACAGTTGTGGTCTGAGATTAGCCCTCTTTAAAGAGACGTGGGTTACTGGGTTCTGTCTCCTTTTCACACCCCTCCACCATTAAAGAAATGAGAACCAGAGGGTCTAAAGGTCACCCTTTTTCTCTTTTCAGATTGACCATGTTCTTTACGAATCTGGGTGTCATAGTTGTTAAAAAATTAGACGGAACCGAACCAAAATTGGTGGTTCCAGTCCCAACCGCTGAGCCGGTCCGGTCTGCCCATCCCTATCAGAACTGATGATTTGGGTCGGTTTTTTATGGAATCAGAATAATCTTTGATTTGTTTTTAAAATCCAAATCTTTTGAAAAGTCAACTCGAAAGATACTATAAAAAAGAACATTAATTCTTGGGCTTGTCATATTAAGCCTAGAAAAGCCCAAGCCCAAGACGGAGCCTGGTTAAGACAAGACGGTCAAACTCTCTTATAAGGCAATCCAGCTGAACCAATCACATAATGACAAATGTCACAACTTCCTTTACGTACCTTTGACTCCTGATCAGCCCTTGACATCACATCATATTCTTAAATTTAAATCTTAAAAGAAACTCCAGGCTCGCTTATCGTGTTGCCTTTCTTGACGTCTAAAACCATAACTTTCGAATTGGTCAACTCGAGCTGGAATTGCTCTAGATTTTCAACTCTCTACGCAACTAGTCTAACCCTCATCATGGCCGTAGATCAGATGGTGGGGCCAATCAGAAGAGCTCGCCGGCGCCGTCTGATTTGCATGATCACGTACAGCTTGAAAGCAGATGAATGGAGGCTCATGGGAAATCCGCGTGATCGCACTTGAATCACGGGCTCAGAACTCCTCATCCATCTCTCCGACGCGTTTCTTTCTTTTCCCACTTCGTCTAGCTCTTGCCATTTTCTCTCTTCTTGCCAATTCCGTCCACGCGTTCTTCCATGATTGGCTCAAAGTTAAGCTTTGGTTTAAGCCCAAAAATAAAACTAGTTAAGCAACGTACATGCACTTAATGTAACATGTTTTAGTAGCTGTGTTATTGTGTTTATAACACATTAATCGAGTCTTTGCCTCGTGAGTAACGTATTATAATGTTTAGTTTGTAATGTTTTGTATTAGCGATAAAGTCAAATAGATGGAGGAAGGTTGATATGGGAATCATTAGCTGGCATTTCTCTCCTCATGATGCTCTTTAAATATGCATCGAAACCAGTCTCCTCTTTGCCATATTCAGCCTTATCATTCTGTAACCTTCTCTTAACTCAGAGCAGAAGAAGATCTCGCTCTTCTCTTTCTCTCTCTCTCTCTCTCTCATCTCATTTTCAGGCTCAGAAAATGTTGTGGAGTTTCGTACTGCAACTTGGGATTGCGTTTACCATTCTGGGTGGTGCGTATGGGGGGGATCCTTACAGAGAGTTCGAATGGAATATCACCTACGGGGATATATGCCCTCTGGGTAGTTGTCAACGGGTGTGTTGCATTCTTCTGTATTATTGACGATCTCTTTCGAAGGATTCGTCTTATTTGTCTTGTTTTGATGCTCCGGCAGGGGATTCTCATAAATGGACAGTTTCCAGGACCTGATATCTTCTCTGTTACAAACGATAACATCTTTGTTAATGTCCGCAACAATCTGTCCGAGCCTTTTCTCCTTTCATGGTCAGAACTCTCTCTCTCTCTCTCTCTAGCAGAGGCAACCGAGTCAATCTAGATCATTAAAAAACTACACACTTTGACGCAAAATGATTAAATGGCGGAAACTGTTAGGCACCGGTATTTAGCAGTTCTACTTTGATCAATTAAGGCTGCAAAACTGTTCCAAGTGACAACGTGCATTGAGGAACGTTTATTTCTGATTTGGCCTCTAATTTATTTACTATTTCGATCCAACAGTTAAAAAAGGGTAATCACATTACATGTTGCAGTAGCGTAGGTGAGATGATTTGTATGTTTTTGGGGAAAATAAGGAATATGGTTTTGTGGGAAACTTGAAGGAGTGGAGTGCAGCAGAGGAAAAATTCGTACCAAGATGGAGTGTACGGGACTAATTGCCCAATTCCTCCCGGCAAAAACTTCACCTACAAAATGCAGATGAAAGACCAAATTGGCTCTTTCTTCTACTTCCCGTCTCTTGCTTTCCACAAAGCCGCCGGCGGATTTGGTGCCATCAGAATCCTTAGCCGGCCCCGGATTCCGGTCCCTTTCCCGGAGCCCGCGGCAGATTACACCGTCCTCATCGGAGATTGGTACCGCACAGATCACAAGGTACCAGAGGAATCCTCATAGTTCTCTGGTTTTCTTATTTCAACAACTGACGGGTTTTACTTTCTTGGTTATCTCAGAAATTACAGGCCGTCTTGGACGGTGGCCGGAGGCTTCTTTCCCCCGACGGAGTTCTGATCAATGGCCGCGGTTTGAACGGCACCGCCAATTTCACTGTTGAACAAGGTAGATTTTTGTTTTTATTTTCCAACTACTTCAGAATTAATTCGAATGAATTTCAAATTTGTTTTTTTATTTATACAGGGAAAACTTACAGGCTTAGAATATCAAACGTGGGTCTTCAAAATTCCCTCAATTTCCGCATTCAAGGCCACAACATGAAGCTCGTTGAGGTGGAAGGGACCCACACCGTCCAAACCACTTACTCATCAATTGACGTCCACGTAGGCCAGTCTTACTCGGTGCTCATCACGGCTGACCAGCCCCCTCTTGACTATTACATAGCCGTCTCAACCCGGTTCGACTCAAAACTCACCACCACCACCGCCGTCCTTCACTACAGAAACTCCGCCGGTTCGGTGGTCGGACCAGTCCCGGCGGAACCCACCGACGGGTTCAACTGGTCCCTCAAACAGGCTCGGTCAATCAGGACGAACCTGACGGCAAGTGGACCCAGGCCGAACCCACAAGGATCGTATCACTATGGTCTCATAAACGTTTCCAGAACCATTGTTTTGGCAAACTCGGCTGCCATGGTTGGCGCTAAGCAAAGATACGGCGTGAACAGCGTGTCCTTTGTTCCTGCTGATACGCCTCTCAAATTAGCAGATTACTTCAAAATTGGAGGTGTTTTTAAAGTTGGAAGCATTTCTGATAATCCAACCGGGAAGAAAATGTACCTTGATACTTCAGTCATGGGGGCTGATTTTAGAGCATTCGTCGAGATTGTTTTCCTGAACAGGGAGAATATTATCCAAAGTTGGCACCTGGATGGACACTCCTTCTGGGTAGTAGGGTAAGGACTGATTCTTTGCATACTCCAAGCTGAACATCCCGGTTTGATTCTACGTTTGAATTGCAGAATGGACAAAGGAACATGGACCCCAGCCAGCCGGAAACAGTACAATCTCGGAGATGCAGTCTCCCGTTGCACAACACAGGTTTACATCTGAGACATTAAACAATCACAAAAATTAAAAGACTAAGACTCTCACTATATATTCTTTTTGCAGGTATATCCACGGTCTTGGACTGCCATTTACATTGCGCTGGATAATGTTGGAATGTGGAATTTGAGGACGGAGTTTTGGGGAAGACAGTACCTTGGCCAACAGTTTTATCTTCGAGTTTATTCACCTGCCGGATCCATCAGAGACGAGTACCTGCTTCCAGGCAACGCTCTTCTCTGCGGAAGAGCCGCCGGCAATCGAAGGTCTTTGTAACGAGCAACTGGTTGCTGCTCCATTTTTTTTCTTTTCACAGATGATTCAACTATCTTTACCATTCTTTGCTCCATAAGATACTCCTGTCTTACAAACTACACGGTGTATGGATTGAAAATAAGTTCTGGATCTCATAAATTGTGTGATATGTACCTGAATTAATTCAAGCAATGAAAGTTATCCCCCATTTCAGCTAAAGTGGTACATGAAATGAAGAGCTTCAGCTAGAAAACCAGACAAAGGTTATCCCCCATTTCAATCTAAGAGAACAAATCCGGTAATCGAACAACGAAATTGGCAAAAAAAAGGGTTCTTTTTCATCCACATGAAGCTCACTGCCCGATTGGAACTTTGAGAAAAGCGAGGAGCCACTGTGATGATAAATTATCTGGATCATTAAGCAGCGCTCTGTCGTTTGGCGTTTAGAGCGGTTTTTACAAGCTATTGGATCCAGAACCAGGCCCAAATACGGTTTGGCCCATGAAGTCCTGGACTGGCTTATAAGCTCCTGGGCGCAATTTTTAAACGCGGTGAACCCGGCCCAACTCTAAAGTGCAGTTTTCAATCCGAGACTTCTTCATCTTCATCCCCATCCTCAGCTCCTCCGCCTGCCAGTTCCATCACTTTCAATTACCACTCAATTTTCCACCGCTGTGTTTTAACTTTTCTCGGAACGCGGATTCGTGGGCGAGAATTTTGACTATCTGACCATGGCTTCAACAACGATTTGGTCATTTTCTCCTAGGATGAATCTCCATAGAAAGCCTCTACCTATACGATGTTCTTCGCCTTCTTCGGTCGCCGTTTCTACTCGAGTGAATTCGAATGAATTCGATTTGAAAACCTATTGGGGAAATTTAATCTTGGAGATTAACCAGAAGCTTGACGAAGCGATCCCGGTTCAGTATCCGGAACAAATCTATGAGGCCATGAGATATTCTGCCCTAGCAAAAGGTGCCAAGCGGGCCCCGCCTGTTATGTGTGTTGCTGCCTGCGAACTTTTTGGTGGCCACCGCCTCGCCGCGTTTCCCACGGCTTGCGCTCTCGAAATGGTTCTTTTTCTATTCATCATTTACTGCTTCGGACTTCAAATCTCCTGGATTTTTTTTAAATAGTACATAGCTAACATGACTAGATAACCAGTGCACCCATTGATAAGTTGAAATCGTCTTTAATTAAGTTTGCTGGATGAACTTGAATATTGGGTCGATCACAGGCCATTGTTTGGAAGTCTTTCAACAATCATGACTTGACTATGTCCATCTGTTGAATTCTTTGTTAATGGAATGGGTTTGAGTGTTACTGGATTCTGGATTTGAGAGATTTGAGAGACTTTTAGATAAAATGCCTTGTTGTGATCAAAGATCATTGTTAAGAAACCTTGTAAAAAGCATTGCTTTTGACTGTGTTACACTAGTTTATTTCTTGATCAGGGGAATAGCCACAACTGATTCTTTGTAGGAGAGATTTCAGACAAAATGCCTTTGGTCGAAGCCTCGAAGGTCATTGCGAGGAAATGGCTTGATTGTTTACTTTTGTGTTATAATGGCTTATAGATTTACCTGGTTATTGATAGGATAAATGTGCAGGTCCAATGCCTTGTTATGGTTTTTCTTCGTTGAGCAGATCTTGAAGTGCTCAACTGGCATTAACACTGTTAGATTTAAAGTTTAATGTTACAAATTGCTTCCAATAAGCGTATAAACTGGGAAAAATATTGATAATTTGTTGGCTGGTGCTCAATTTGTTATCAGGTTCATGCAGCTTCACTTATCCACGACGACCTTCCCTGCATGGATGACGACCCTTCACGTCGAGGACAGCCATCGAACCACAAAATTTATGGGGTAGACATGGCGATTCTAGCTGGCGATGCACTTTTCCCTCTTGGCTTCCAGCACATCGTCTCTCACACACCATCCGACCTTGTGCCCGAGCCCCGCCTTCTCCGTGTGATAGCTGAAATTGCTCGAGCTGTGGGGTCTACCGGTATGGCAGCAGGGCAGTTCCTTGATCTCGAGGGTGGCCCAAACTCTTTTGAATTCGTCCAAGAAAAGAAATATGGTGAAATGGGCGAGTGTTCTGCAGTCTGCGGGGGACTTCTAGCAGGAGCCGAAGATCACGAGGTGCAGAGATTAAGGCGGTACGGGAGAGCCGTGGGGGTGCTGTATCGGGTTGTAGACGACATTCTTGAAGAGAGAGAGAAGAAAGAGAAAGTGGATACCGAAAGTAAGAAGAAGGGGAAGAGCTATGTGGAAGTGTATGGAGTTGAGAAGGCCATGGAAGTTGCAGAGGAGCTCAGAGCTAAAGCCAAGAAAGAGTTGGATGGATTCGAGAAATATGGCGAGGCTGTGCTGCCGCTGTGCAGCTTTGTGGATTACGCGGCCGACAGAGGCTTTAGCATCGAGTATTCGAGTTAGACAAGTAGATTTTAGCCTTTGTTTCAATCGATCTCAATGAATTTGAGGCAATCAATCGTGGACGGTCCTATATTTGTCTTTGAATAAGCTGTAGCTGACTAAAGAAAATATACACACATATGATAGTTTGATGAAGCTAATTGTTCAACATGATTTTAAGGATCATTGTGCATGATTGATTGTTCCGAGCAAAAACTTTAGTTCCTGAAAATCATCCTTAAAATTAACGTTATTTTGCACATAAATTTGATTATAGGATGTCTTGTGCTCTGAGCATGCAAAATTGATTTGTTGTTTAAACGTTGTTTATTTGTTCTCTCCCTAGGAATTTACTCCAACCAAGAAATTGATAGGTCCGTTGCTGCCTCGAAATCCTTACCTAATGAGCCTAAAAGAACCTGATTCTTACAATATGAAGAGATAGAGATGACGGGTCGATATCGATTCAGTTTTATTCGAATTTGGCATAGTTGATTGAACAAAATGGCCCAGTTTCATGGTCGAACACCGGGAACACGGAGTAACTCGAGACTCGTTCGTGAAAAATACCCAAGAGTTCATGACATGTTTTAAGTTGCACCCCAAATTCATTAGAAATAAAATGTTTTATATTTGGTCCTTATACGTCAAAATTTAAGACTTTTTTTTTATAAGTTGAAATGAATTTTCACCCTAAACCCATACTCTCTATTTGCTGACTCAGCGACACGTGGACATTAAGCCAAACGAAGGACGAGGATAGGATACCCAAACCCACCACGGCGAGGCTCATGGCCCATGGGTGCTCGCTCAGAGCGATCTCTCGAGGAACGAGGAGAGAAAAACGAGTCTCGATTCAACCAAACCACATTATCGTCTACGTTCAATGAACTTACGGTTCGTGATAATTGATATCCTCTCATCGTGCGAGTATAGGATAGTTTTATATTACTATGATGACGTGTAAATTCAAAACATACATGATGCACGACCGTTTTCCCGTCACCGGAAGTGACCGGAACTAGCAGAGACTCTAAAGCTGTCTAAATCGAAGGTTTTTTTTTTCAAATTTATAGATATTTTTAGTAGGAAACTTGCAGCAAGCTGGTGTTTGGTTCGTAGGTGGAGTAAATCAGGACCGTCCACGATACAATCACACTGGGTCCCATTTCAAATCAAAGTTTCTGCCACGTCGGGAAAACATCAGAGACGTTCATCTGCATTTGCATGGCGCTTGGAGATCGTCGGCTTCGACTTTACAGCCCAAGAACGCGAGTGCCGTGGCTTGTCACCTGCGCCGCTGGCGGGCCCGGCTACCCACGTTGTCTAATGTTAGAATGTGTTTATAAATCTACCCCTATGCAATTAATTGATTGGGTGACAATTATATTACATTGACCTGTCAAACTAATCTATATTGATTATTTAAATTAAATCAGATCAGTTTTTAATTTTTTTTAAAAAATAAATATAAACTCAAATTGAAATAACATGAAATATTAAATTGGATTTCGATCGGATCGAATATACAGTCAGATTGAGTTCAAATCTAATTTTGCATGAACTGATCCATCATATTAAGTGGTTAATTGATCAAATTCAAAATTTTTTAAATAAATAATTGAATTTTAATTTAGTTTAATTCGATAATTTGCCGTTTGAATTTTACGAAAGTAAATGTAAATTCAAATCGAAACTAACGATAAATTTTGAGTTAAATTTGGATCAAATCAAATATACGATCGGACCGAATTTGAATTTAATTTTATAAAACACCATCAATTAGATCAAGACTATTCTCTAGCAAAATCGACTCAAACTTGTATATTATTAAATGGTAATCGGATTAAACCGACATTGAATAATCCAACACGTGTTGCTTTGGCTTATCCAAGTACCACTTGCAAGCATCGGTCGTTTTGGCTAGAAGGCTTGCGATAAAAGTGTAGATTTAAACATTAATTATATGATCGGAGAATAGCTAAAGCCTGTAATAAATGATAATTTATCAAACAATAGCTAAATTGGTCCTCACTAGCTTGTCTCTTCGTCGCCTCCAAAAGCCATGTTTACACGTCAGATGTTCTCATCCTTCCAAGTCAGCTCCTGCCAAGTCACCAGAGTCCACTTCGCGACCAAGCTGTCCGGTTTATTCCTCAGAGGGTGCGAATCCTCTGTCTGTACGTGCAGGTCAACTCGGTGCTCGTGGAAGGCAGTACAGCCTACCGACATTTATTAAATTAGAAGCTTTAATGGATTTCTTTTCCACGTAGGATTAATACATCTGTCTATGTCGTCATTTGATTGGCCATATAATACGTTATGTTACTAGTGGACACCCACGGACAAAGTGATACGGTGATGTAGAAGATTTCTCGGTGATTGCTTATTGCGCCAAATAGACGTTCATTTTCATCTATTTCTCGAGTTTATACGCGTACGTAATACGTATAGAAGGAGATAAATAGGATAAGGCTGATCACGTGACCTCTCTTTTTATGTGATTAAAAAAGATGTAGCATGGAGGGCCATGTCACACGGATGGCAAAAATGCTGTGTGGATGAGTCGAAGCCAATTGCCTAACCCTTCTAAAAACAGCTTCATCTATTGATTGTGACTTAGATTCCTTCTTTAATGCTACTCTTATCCTCCCCCTCCATTTTCCACCTCACAAACCCGAGATCCATTCGCTATTTTTACTCCGAGCATTGCTTCGATCGATTAATTGAAGTATCGCGAGCTCGAATTAGATTGCTCTCGGGTCTTTTTTATCATTCTTAATCGACTTTGCATGCCGTCAACAATCAAATTCGACTAAAGTGTCACAAGATTGATCATAAATAAACACCGTAAAGTTCCTAATCTGCTAACAAATATCTGATTCGGATCAATGCTCGCACGATTTTGTTCTTATGCATAAAACGTGTTACATTGGCTAGGGCTGAAGAACTCATTTATAAATTTTCTCCGACTTTCACTCCTTGACAATGTGAGAGAGCGACACTCTTGTGCCATCACGATATTGGTTGTCACATACCATAAGGTTATTCTCTAATATTTTAATTATTTTTTAAAAGAAATAGATATTTTCTTCGTAAACATCCAAGTGCAAAGTACGATTATACCCTTAAGAAGCGACCAAAGCTCCAAGCATCTAGGGTAACGCCCATGAAGTTGGTGACAGATCATGATCGGAGTCGGGGACCATAATGACCCAGCGAGGATTGTCGAACAAACATAATCAATGAGGGGTAGATACGTATTTTCGCTACGACCATATCCAGTACAGGTGGGGACCAAGAATATGCTGCTTTAGGTCCTTAGTGCTTCTCTTTCCAATTTCCATTTGCTTTACTAATATAATTATATTGCGAAAAAAAAGGCGTGCGAGGAGAGAGAGGGAAATAGCCAGTTGTCCATCTCCCATTGGTTGTTGGAGAGTGGTGTGACATCACCTAACTTATGCACTATATTATATACAAATAATTACTTTGGTTAAATTTAAACTTGAAATAAAAACGATCGCCACGTGTACACCGCGCGCGCCTGAGTTTCCGATCAAACCAGCTCGTCGTTTTAGATTTTGGCCGTATTATCGCGACTGATCTCACGTAAAGCTCCCAAACTGGTAACTCTCTGAGCATTATCATCTCTGTTCTCCTTCGTCTTCCTAATGGTCATGGACGGCAACGAAAGCTGTGGCAGCCGAGTGCACGACGTTTCATCGCCGGTTCACTCTCGCCAACAGAGACAAAAGCTCCAGGTCTACAATGAGGTTCTTCGTCGTCTAAAAGACTCCGGCAATGAGGAGACCTTTAGATTGGGGTTTGACGATGAGCTCTGGGCTCACTTCAATCGCCTCCCTGCTCGGTACTCTTACCCCTCAGTTTCGTTTCCGTACTGTTTCGTCGCAGTCTCTTCTCGTTCGTGATTGTATTTGTTTTCTATTTTTACGGTGTTCTGTTATACGGAAAGAGTATGCTGCTAATTGTCCAATCTGTCCTACAAAAGAGGTTTTTCTTTCAATTTTTTTCTCCTGGCCGTACGATCGTGGTTCATGAATATTCTTTTCGAATTCTGGTTGAGGTTTGCTTTGAGTTAGTGAGTATTGATAGATTGATCATTTTTCTCAGTTTTTTGTCCGTACTCTTTTTTTTTATTGGTGGATGATTCAGTTGCTACCATTTGTTTTGCTTGATTGAGATTGTGAATGTATCGAATGCACTGTAGGTATGCTCTTGACGTTAACGTGGAGAGGGCAGAAGATGTTCTTAAGCATAAAAAACTACTGCATTTGGCTCGTGATCCTGATAAAAGACCTGCAATCGAAGTCCGATTAGTTGAGGTAGTCAATTATCGTACAAATGTTTTGTTCATTATTTTTCTTAAAGCAATTATAAGTTTTCTCCGGCTTTATGGCACTTCATTCACTCCGTCTTTTTTTAATCTATAGTCTACCGATGAAAAGCTGGTTTTTAAACCGTGGAGTTTTTGTGTAATTGGTTTTGGTAT
Organism: Begonia fuchsioides; assembly: GCA_003255005.1. Taxonomy (NCBI): domain Eukaryota; kingdom Viridiplantae; phylum Streptophyta; class Magnoliopsida; order Cucurbitales; family Begoniaceae; genus Begonia; species Begonia fuchsioides. The sequence goes on along the minus strand of QAOC01051215.1, from coordinate 293,441 downwards.
TTGGAACTTTTTCCCCCCATCCTTTTTCGTTTTCAATATTTTATCACGTGGATTTTGTACTCTGCGATCTAATGTTGTTTTCCTTAGTAACATGGAAAACATGGATTGGATTATGTCTCCATGCCACTGCCAAACTTATGGATGGTGGCTGTATTGATTTCTCTTTGTCGATAATTGTCGATGTGGATGTTAATAATCATCGTCGTGGTTGGTTTTGTTTTCACCATTTTTTCTTTTATTAATCAATGGTCAAATGATTTTTTTATTGATAGCATTTTTCATATAAAATATAATGTTCATTGGATGACTAAAATCATTTTGCTTACACAGGTTCAGTCTATCTCTGATGGAAATTTAGCTGAGTTTACCAACTCAAGTCCTAGTAACGACGCTGCCCAAAGTTCTTCAAATTTCTATACAAGACGGAGGTATGTTAGCTACATTATTAAGCTTCTGGATATTCACTTCCAGATATTGAATATTAACTGTAATTCTACGCACTTATAAGTCTCCATGAATAGTTTTTACTTACTAGAGTTTCTGGAACTCTGTTGGACATTTGATATGCCAGCATACATCCTCCTCCTGCCTTTGGTTCCTCTCCCAACCTTGAAGCCCTTGCACTTGAAGCTGATGAATCTGATGATCAGGATGAGGACAACTCTGTGCATGCTATGACACAATTTTCCCGGTAAACACTTTTATTTAAATAAAATCTCCAATAAAATATGGTGGTTTGTGGACTCAATGCGTTGTGATTGAAGTTTTAGAATCTATTATTTTAAAAGCTTCAACTTATTATAGTAGTACAGCGAGTATGAGTTATGCATGTTTGGTTAAAGTTTGAAACTGTTCCATCCCTGTTGAAGTTAACATTTTACGCAATTTTATTATGTTATCTATTGACTGGATTTAAGAATTTACATCTTTTTTGATTGAGAAATGATGTAGGCCGATGCATGAAATCACCTTCTCAACAGATGATAAGCCTAAACTCCTCAGTCAGGTATTAATTAATATAAACAACACAAATCTTAAAAGTCATTAAGGCAAAATCATTTTACTTTGTGCATATGCACGATGAACTGGCCATACATATATGAAATTCAATGACGTGAACTTCAAGGCAGCTTTACCTTTTCTTGTCATACTATGCTTGAACTAGACAAAGCAATTGAACTGAAATTTAATTCCTTCAGCTTCTAAATACTCAACCAAATTGAAATAGAAGTCTTGTGAAGTAGAGATGACTGATACTGTATCTTATCTGAATTTTGACTGAAAATTATATTTTTTATTTATTTATAACCATACTTTTTGAAGCTTGTTCATTGAATCTTTCAGTTGACTTCATTGCTTGCCGAGATTAGGCTTAACATCCAAGAAGCACATGCATTTTCAACAATAGATGGTTACTCGTTGGACGTCTTTGTTGTTGATGGTTGGCCATATGAGGTACCTTAGAATTGAAACTCCATCTTCACTTCTAAATAAGGATTTATAGTTACAGATAGTGGAAAAAGGTAAAAGATGTAATCTTAATATATACTATGTATTATACATTGCTTTTATCATGAGATAACTCGTGCTTAATCTTAGTCTTTGTTTTATTAGTAATGATTTATTGAGATTTTGGTATCGACTTTCTTGTCGATCATTGTCTAATGGAAATGTAATCAACTTAGTGCTTGAACAGGAAACAGAACAGCTTAAAACTACATTGGAAAAAGAACTTTTGAAGATTGAGGTGCTGCCCTGTCATTTTAATCATTATGTTTTAACTGGATAAAAGCACCATTAGATTGGTTTCTGTTATTGAATTGTTTTGCCTTGTTCCTTTTTTTTCACTATTTATGATTTATGCTTTATTAATTCAATTTGCTTGTGATTATTATACAGAGGAAGACATGGTCAAATCATCAATCAATATCTTCTGTGGACGAGCGTGATAAATTTGTTATCAAATGCGAAGCCGATCATGTCAAGATACCACATGATGGGACTGATGTATGGGAAATAGATCTTAGATATTTAAAATTCGAGCATAAAGTTGCATCTGGATCGTATGGTGATTTGTAAGTTGATAAAGTTGCTGAGATCAATTTTGTTTCTCTGCCAGCCATATCATTGTTTTAATTTTTTCCGGGAATTAAAATAGCTTCATTACCCGAACAGGTACAAGGGTACATATTACAGCCAAGAAGTGGCTATTAAAGTCCTCAAACCCGAACACATAGATTCTGATATGCAGAAAGATTTTGCTCAAGAAGTCTTTATTATGAGGTGTGCTAAGTAGTGATGATTTTACACGGCAGGCAAAAAAATATGTGAATGAGTTGATTGAGATCGATATATCCAACATAATATCTGAAAAGGGGTTTACACATTAGATAAATCCATTTCTATTATAATATCTGAAAATTGTCACATGAAGCCGTAAACGTGTGCATGGTTTTTATTTCTTAATCATAATTGAGGATTTCTCCCTCCTATCTTTACAGAATTCTGTGTCTTTTATTTGATGGACTTAGTTCTGGATTTCCAGGAAAGTCAAGCACAAAAATGTTGTGCAGTTTATAGGTGCATGTACCAAGCCTCCAAGGCTTTGCATTGTGACTGGTAATTTCAGATAAAATGATGTTTTAGGTTTATTTCATTTTTGTTCTTTCAAACTCAAAACCTTTTTCCCCTTTTCATTTCAGAATTTATGTCTGGTGGAAGTGTATATGACTACTTGCACAAACAAAAAGGCGTTTTCAAGCTTCCATCTTTACTCAAGGTGGCAATGGATGTTTCCAAAGGAATGAATTACTTGCACCAAAACAACATAATTCACAGGGATTTGAAGGCTGCCAATCTTTTGATGGATGAGAACGAAGTAACAGATTTCCCAGTTTTCATCAGTTTTTCGATCTTGTGCATAAAAAAAAAGTATAGTTTATTATAGTACTTCACAGGTTGTTAAGGTTGCTGATTTTGGAGTTGCCAGAGTAAAAGTTCAGTCAGGGGTTATGACTGCTGAAACTGGAACATACAGATGGATGGCTCCAGAGGTTTGTTACTTTTTTGAGACCTTGTAATTGAAATCTATTTTATCTACAAGTTGCAACACGTAAGAGACAGAATTGCCAACAATTATTCTTAATATATATATCATTTTTAATTTGGATTGGTGACATTAAATTCTCTGAATTTCTTTTTTGGGTATTTTTTATTTCCTCTGAAGGTAATAGAACACAAGCCCTATGATCAGAAGGCTGATGTTTTCAGTTTTGGAATTGTCTTGTGGGAGTTGCTAACTGGAAAGGTAACAGATGGTAGAAACCCTGAGTTTTCTTACCATGCTTATCTAATCATTTGCTTCATGTATTAGCTTTTTGTATTTTAACAGCTTCCTTACGAATACTTAACCCCATTACAAGCTGCTGTTGGAGTGGTTCAAAAGGTAGAATTTACTTGCCTAAAATTTCAATTTTTTCGTCGAGTTGTAACGTTTTATGTCGGTCCCCTACACCATTACCATGAATAACGATTAAAAATGATTTCAGGGCATTCGACCGACTATTCCAAAGAACACTCATCCAAAGCTAGTTGATCTAATGGAGAGTTGCTGGCAACAAGATCCAGCAGCTCGACCCGATTTTCCGGAAATCATGTCAATATTGCAAGAATCATCCAAGGAGGTAACATTTCTTTACTTGGATCCTTTTATTGTTGCGTGTGTGTAATTCACACGATTCAAACATGCAGTACCTACTTTACGTATATGTAAGCAGGTAGGAGATGGAGCGGACGAGCGTCGTAAAGAGAAATCGACTGGTGGACTCCTATCCTTTCTGACGCTGAGCCATAGCTAGAACAAAAAGGGACTCACTAACGAGTAAGAATATGCTTTATACAAGAATAATGCAGTTCATTCTGCACTTTCTTCAGCTTCTTTAAAGTGTACATTATTTACTACTCGTCCTATATATGCCCCCTCATTTGTTTTCTACCCTTTTATTTAGCTAACGTGTACTTTTGAAGTCATAGCTTTTGTTCATGAAAGAGGTTGATTTTTTTCTATTTCTTTTTGAGTTGGAGTTCGATGTAACTTTCCAATAACTTGCGGCTTTACGATAATGCATATTACATGTCTTATAAACTCTTGTTTTTTACAAGTTCTATGATTTTATGATCAAGGACTGTTTTCGCTCACATAGGCTAACGAAAGTATTTACGGATATATGCATGATCGTATAAGTTCAAGTAGAAACAAACGTATACATGGCTTCTGTATGCATTTGCAAACTGTGATCTTGAATGAATGTTCTTCTCTTAATGCATTGTTTCTGTTAGAAACAAACGTATACATGGTTTCTGTATGCATTATGGGAAGACATTGACTTAGGAATTATTTACTACCCATGTTCTTCTGTTTTCTTTTAGGTCCATGTCCGTAACTCTAATTCTGCAAACCCTAATATATTTACTGATGATACTACCGTGGAGGTGCACTGATTGGTGTTACCATGAAAATCTCCCTTGTATTTTTCTCTTATTTCGTCTTCTTAATCGTTGTCGGTACTCGAGATCCTGACATTTATAACATATTTGGAAACCGTTTAGTATTTTCTTAATATTTGTACTATTTATTATTATAGTAAATTGACAATGCTTGAAAACTTATGAAATATTAAAAGTTTATGTTTCCACATATCTTTTGGAGCGGAGGCCCGTTCATTGGAGAGCGGGCGCCCGATCGCGAGACAACGACAAACTTCATACGTTGGAACTTGTCAGGGTGTAGCGTGTTCCATTTTATACAAACATTTATGTCCTAAAATGATACACATAATTAATTAGAATTATTATATTTTAATTATAAGCTAAACAAGATTTTGATAGACAACGTTTTGGCGACACGAAGACACGTGTCAGCCTCTCCCTTTCTCCCCCTCTCTATCTAACCTATCACTGCGAATCCAGTTTATCATGAAGTTTAACTTAGATGGCAGCACCATCTGAAAATTCTGTAAAGCAATCGTTGCATTGCCTGTCATTTTTTTGGGTTCCCATTATTTAGCTTCTCTCCCATGGAATTTACCCGGAAGAAATCTCTGAAATCCAGTCTCTCCTATAAGCATTCAGGTGGAAGAGGATCCAGCGAGGATTGCACCGAAGCCCTTCCTATTCTTTTGGATCATCAGCCTGAAGCAGGCCCTCCGATTCTTTCTTCTGATCGAGAAGTTATTCTCAAGATCGACGACGGAGATTCCTCCTCCGGCGCTTCCCGATATCGGAGGGAGAATTTGGAGTTTATGCAACGTTCGGACAATGAAATGGTGGAAGATCCACCATCAAAGCTGATCGGCCAGTTTCTGCGGAAACAGAAAACGTCTGGGCAAATGGCGCTGGATATGGATCTAGAAATGGAAGAGCTTCGTGATCATGGCGGAAATTTGCTTCCGGTGCCGGAGACTCCGAGTTGTAATCCTTCTAGAGAGATTAAAGTATCGTTTCAGACTAACTCCCCGGAGATTTCTAAAAATGACTCGTTTCGCCGGAGATTTAGAGAGTCTCAGGAGCAGGAAGAGTTAAGAGGACAGAAATCACAAGAGCAGCGACACCATCGACGGAGATCTTCGAATTTTAATGACAATGGCGCCGATCAGGTCCTGAGGTGCAGCTCAAACGCGTCGTTTCAGAGGGAAGCTTCTTTTCAGAGAAGATCCAGTCTTCTCAGGTTGAAAACAAAGTCCAGATTGATGGATCCTCCCAACGAACCGGACCGGAGATCCGGTAGGGTTCCGAAATCCGGGCAATTTCGATCTGGACTATTAGGAAAGCCTATCGATGACGAAGAAGATGACCCATTTTTCGACGAGGATCTTCCCGACGAGTATAAAAGAGCAAACCTCGGCGTTTTTACTATACTCCAATGGGTGAGCTTGGTTTTGATAATGGCTGCTCTAATTTGCACGCTCTCCATTTCCGATTTAAGAAAAGTAATCCTTTGGAAGCTCAAGCTATGGAAATGGGAGCTGATGATTCTGGTTCTAATCTGCGGTCGATTAGTCTCCGGCTGGGGAATCAGAATGGTCGTCTCCTTCATTGAAATGAACTTTCTCCTTCGTAAAAGGGTTCTGTATTTCGTCTATGGAATCAGAAAACCAGTCCAGAATTGTCTCTGGTTAGGTCTAGTTTTAATCGTTTGGCATCTTCTTTTCGACAAGAGAGTAGCAGCTGAAACTAAAGGGAAGGCTCTCCGATATGTGACCAAGATACTGGTTTGCCTTCTTGTCGGATTCTTGATTTGGTTAGTGAAAACCCTAATGGTGAAAGTGTTAGCTTCTTCTTTCCATGTGAGTACTTACTTCGATCGGATCCAAGAGTCGCTTTTCAACCAGTACGTAATCGAGACGCTCTCCGGCCCACCGCTCATCGAAATCCAGAGGAACGACGAAGACGAAGAGAAACTCGCCGACGAAATGCGGAAGTTGCAGAACGCCGGAGCTACAATTCCGGTGGACCTGAATAACACTGCATTCTCGACGTTGAAAAGCGGGAGAGTGATCGGAAGCGGAGGGCTGCCAAAAGGTCCGACTCCGGCGGGAAAGAATGGGAAGTTTTCAAGCTCGCTGACGAAGAAAGGAGATGATCAGGGGATCACAATCGATCACCTGCACAAGCTCAGTCCAAAAAATGTTTCAGCTTGGAATATGAAGAGGTTGATGAACATCGTTCGACATGGGACTATTTCTACTTTCGATGAGCAGATTCTGGGTGCTACTTCTAGGCATGAAGATGACTCTGCAACTCAGATCAGAAGTGAGAGAGAGGCAAAGGCTGCGGCTAGGAAAATCTTTCAGAACGTCGCTCGCCATGGATTCAAGTTCGTCGTCTCTTTATTTGATTCTTCTTCATTTATAGTAATAAACAATTAATAATAGAGAAACGTTTGACAGATACATCTATCTTGAAGACTTGATGCGTTTCATGCGAGAAGACGAAGCCATGAAAGCCATGAGTCTCTTCGACGGAGCTTCAGAAAGCAGAATGATAAGTAAATCCTCTCTAAAAAACTGGGTGGTAAGCTTACAGCTCTCTCTTTGTCTCTTAATCTTCAAACAATTCGACCGCCATAGAAAAACCGCCATTGTTGCAGGTGAATGCTTTCAGAGAGCGAAGAGCCCTAGCCTTAACCCTAAACGACACAAAAACAGCCGTGGACAAGCTCCATAGAATAGTGAATTTCATCATAAGCATTGTTCTGATCGTGGTCTGGCTTATCATTCTGGAAATCGCAACAACCAAGTTTTTCCTCTTGGCCAGCTCGCAGCTCGTCCTCGTCGCCTTCGTCTTCGGAAACACGTGCAAAACTGTCTTCGAAGCTATCATCTTCTTGTTCGTCATACACCCCTATGATGTCGGCGACAGGTGCGAAATTGACGGAGTTCAGGTAATTTATTTCCATCTCAGTATCAAATAACTATGATTCTACCGATATCAAGTTCTTAATCCAATTTCCAGATGATCGTGGAAGAAATGAACATCTTGACAACCATTTTTCTGAGATACGATAATCAGAAGATCATATACCCAAACAGTGTTCTTTCAACCAAATCCATTCATAACTTCTACCGCAGTCCTGACATGGGGGACTCCGTCGAGTTCTGCGTCCACGTGGCGACTCCGGCGGAGAAAATCGCCGCCGTAAGACAGAGAATATTGTCGTACGTAGAGGGGAAGAAAGAGCATTGGTGTCCGAACCCGACCATTGTGTTCAAAGAGTTGGAAGAGTTAAACAGGGTGAGATGTGCAGTCTGGCTTACTCACAGAATGAACCATCAAGACATGGGCGAGAGGTGGGCGCGCCGGGCCGGTTTAGTTGAAGAGATGGTTAAGATTTTCCGGGAACTCGATATCCAGTACCGCATTTTCCCTCTTGATATTAACGTCCGGTCACTACCTCCGGGAGCCTCTTTCGAAATGCCGACGAATCGGACGGCCATGACCGGCTGATCTGAGTTGAGAACTGAAGAGCTGTAGATCGCCAAACCCCTTTTTGTTTTTTAATATAATAAACTTTTCATTTCTCAAAACTATGTTATATAATAAAATAAAATATTAATATTTTATTAAAAATGTAATTATAATTATAAGACTAATTAAAGGTAATTACTGGTTAAGAATACCCCGGTCGAATTCCCAGAGCTCCCATCGCAGGAGGTTGGTAGTTCATATTTGGAGAACTGCTCGTCTGAAATCTATGCCGATTAACGAAGTTTTCTCTTGGTTTCTTTGGACAGAGAGAAAAAGAGAATCGGGTGTCAGAGAAATACAAAACGACGCTGATTGTTTGCTGCTTCTTCGAAATCTCTGTTCTGTCCTTGGACAGCGTTAAACCTCGACGATTCGATCGATTCGATTCTAAGCACCTGTCAAACTCTTTCTTCTCCAAATGACCAGGTCACCAGGGATTAATTTATAGTTTGTTAGTTGATCTTAAACTGAGTCTGAGTAGACGATCCCTTAGGCAAATGGCAATCTCCCTTGCGAGCTGTGGAGGATGAAATATAGTTGATAAGGTCGTTGCATTTGTTTTGCTTAAGTAGTCACACAGTTTTCAAGGCGACCAGCCTCTCGATGATTCACCGAGCGATTTGCTCAGTGGGAAACTTAAAGGGCGTTTTTCCCGGACTCTACTCGCTCTTTTTCCGTCAATCTCTGACCTTTATCTCACGCAATGTTTCTGTAATATCAAGATCATACTGTTTTGCATCTTCTTTGAATGCAAATGGTTTTTCTCGGGCATCAGACTTGTATAACATGAACAAGAAGATTTCCAGTTTGATAAGGCTCGGTCGGTTGCTAGACGCTAGATCAGTTTTCGATTGCATGAAGGAGAGAAGTACTGTAACGTGGAATTCAATGTTGAGTGGCTACGTCAAGAAGAGGGAGATAACTAGAGCGCGTAAGCTGTTTGATGAAATTCCTGAAAGAGATATTGTGTCGTGGAATTTGATTATATCTTGTTATATTTCGTGTGGTGGAATCAAGTACATTGAGGCTGCAAGGAAATTGTTTAATCAAATGCCGAAAAGAGATTGTGTCTCGTGGAATACAATGATTAGTGGGTATGCTAGGAATGGGATGATGGATTTGGCCATCGATATTTTCAATAGCATGCCCGAAAAAAATGTCATCTCCTGGAATGCTATGATTTCTGGGTTTCTACAAAATGGCAATGTTGGTCGAGCAATTCAGTTTTTTCATAGGATGCCGGAAAGAGATTCTGTTTCTCTTAGTGCACTTATATCAGGCCTTATCCAAAATGATGAATTCGATGAAGCTGCAAGAATTCTGTTTCAGATGGGTAAAATGAAGGATGGAAAAGAAGATTTAGTTCATGCTTATAACACTTTGATAGCCGGTTATGGTCAGAAAGGAATGGTTAAAGAAGCTCAATGTTTGTTCGATGAGATTCCACCTAAGAAAGAAAATGTTGGTGATTTTCAAAGAAATATCATATCATGGAACTCGATGATCATGGGATATGTCAAAGTGGGTGACATTCATTCTGCAAGGGAGCTTTTCAATCAAATGATTGAACGGGATACCTTTTCGTGGAATACAATGATAAGTGGATACGTTCAAAAGTTGGAAATGAAAGAGGCCATAAAACTATTTGATCGGATGCCAAATCCTGATACACCTACATGGAATATGATGATCTCCGGTTTTGCTGAGACTGGTTGTTTGGATCTAGCCCATGATTTCTTCAGGAAGATGCCCCAGAGAAGCACAATTTCATGGAATTCTATGATAGCAGCTTATGAGAAAAATAATGATTATGAAAGTGCAGTTCAACTTTTTATGAAAATGCAAAGCGAAGAAGAGAGACCCGATCGACATACATTGTCCTCAGTTCTCAGTGTATGCACTGGGCTTGTTGATTTATTCTTAGGGATGCAGATTCATCAGCTAATTACGAAAGAATTTATTCCAGACAAGCCCATAAACAATGCTCTTATTACCATGTATTCAAAATGCGGGGAAATTATGGAGGCTCAAGTTGTATTTGATGAGACGAAACTGCAAAAAGACGTCATTTCTTGGAATGCAATGATCGGAGGCTATGCTTCTCACGGCTATGCTTCAGAGTCTTTGGAACTTTTTAGATTGATGAAGCAGTTTAGAGTCAAACCCACTTATATCACTTTCATTTCTGTGCTAAATGCCTGTGCTCATGCTGGGCTCGTCGAAGAAGGTCAAAAGCATTTCAAAACAATGATCGATGAATATGGTATCAAACCACGGGTTGAACATTTTGCCTCCCTTGTGGACATTTTGGGTCGTCATGGACAGCTTGAAGAGGCTTTGAATTTGATCAATAGCATGCCATGTGAAGCAGATAAGACTGTTTGGGGTGCATTACTCAGTGCTTCTAGAATTCACGATAATGTAGATCTTGCTCGTATTGCTGCCGAAGCATTGATGAGATTAGAATCGGAAGGTTCTGCTTCGTATATACTGATGTATAATATTTATGCTGATGCTCGAAACTGGGATAAAGCAGAAGAGGTTAGGGCAATGATGGAGAGGAATAATGTAAGGAAGCAAACAGGATACAGTTGGGTGGATTCTTCTAGTGGCTGACCTTTTACTTTGGTAGATCATGAGATTGAAATTTTGATCTCAAAGTTTCTCAGTAATTTTATTGAAATCAGCAAAACAATAACTTCAAATAGAGAAGGAAGATACAAATGAAGCATGTCTCAAGCCAAATCTGTAGCTGATCCTGAAGTAAATGGTACGTTTGTCGAGTAACATTCGCTAAAATGTTAAGCATTTAAATAAGGACTCAAGGGGTGACTAAGTTATTTTTGGACATATACACAAGTTCATCTCATTAACAGTGTTAGAGTTTGCAAATAGAATTTGGGAAGCTTTGCAATAACTAGATTGTCTTATCATGTAGCTCAGGACCCTCTATATGGCCTAAACTAGTTTGTAATTACATAATTACATTAAATGTAGTGTTTCTTTCTCAGCAAAAGTATTCTATAATTTAGCATTAAACCTTCTATTAGTAGCTTAATTCAGGTTCTTATTCATAACAGTGATCTCTGCATAGCAAATTAAACCTGATTGTCATACTCTCATATTCTAGGCCTCCACGGATCCAGTGGTGTTTTGAAGGTTTGAATTACTTTTCAACCTCATCACAAGGCTCTGATATGAAGGCCATCATCTGCATAACATTATCCATCAGAAAAGAGCGAGTGGTTCATAAACCAACTCAAAGATAAAGTCAAGAGGCTAGAGGTGGATATGTTGTGGAAGAGATTAGATTTCTAATCTGCTTTTATAATGTTTAGTCAAGCTTAACTCTGATATTTGATTTCAGGAGTTGGAAGTCCTTCCTGCGAAGCAAGACCAATGCACATGATACTGAAACCAGGGAAATTAAGTGGTGGTTTTTCTGACAGGAACCATGCTGCATAGACAGTGAGGAAGATTAACTCTTCATGACTCCACAGTTCATCTGTAAGTACTTGTCTTAGATTTTAATTATACCTGTTAAAGAAGTGAATACTAATGGAGATACAATGCTAGCAAACGAATTGATGCCTGAAATACATCCTTGAGCCCTTCCCTGATTTGTATCACTGAATGAAATGAGCTTAATAAACAGCAAGGATACACGAAATTAGCAATGATGCTAAACACAATACTTGAGGATCTTTTTCCTTTTCTTACAAACCTGCTCGTTTGGCCCGAATTGTTTTGAGGCATGCTTCGTTTCTGTTGATGCCGGAAACATAATTACAACTCATGTGTTGGAAACAGATCTTATTGTTGAGAATACGGCGATGAGGAAAGAATAGAAAGTTAGATGAGGAAAGAAAAGAAAGTTGTAACGTAAGGCACCACTAAAGTTTATCAAATGTTAGGATGCAAAGAAATACAAAATGGAAAGTCTTGTAGGATCAATTTTAAACCTAAGAGGGGGCGATTTAGGTTTAGTAACTTTTTCGTGGTTTTATAATTTTAATTGCTTAAGTGATATTTGTAATAAAAATAAAGAGTAATAAAAAAATTATCGGATACTCAATATGTCAACAAGTTTAAGCTAACGAGAAATGAAGTAATTATGTATATGGATGAAAACAATTAAGCCATCTATGGTTAGAGTTATCACCCAAATCGACCATGCTACGCCGAAACAGTTTTGTGAAATCATTATAAAGTGCTTATGAAAATGTAAGAAACTAGGCTGAGACTCAAGTTTATACATTTGTACATCCGACTAAAAGTCCTACAGATAGCGGTTTCTCTTCTCCCAGGACAGGAGCCAACCAATGGGATTCAAAGGAGCTGAAATACATACAAGAAGCGAGTCATCAAGGTGCCTTGGTTAGAAATAGCTGCCCCTAGTTCTACCAACAAACAAACATGAAATGCCTGTGAAGCTGTTCCTACAATCTGAACCTCAGAAAAGAGACAAAAGCGAGCAGCCAAAGTAAATACTGAGGCTATTCCAGACAGAACTCCAAATGCTGATGCTCAGGGGAAATATAATCTGCCTGATTAGCAATACATCTAAGCTGTAGTAAATACTCTGGATTGTTTAAAAGTTCCATCTTTGTTTCGTCTGAGTTTCTATTTCCGAACTAATGGATGATCATGACTTTCAGAAAGCATGGAGATTACCACATATGTGAGAGCAAGGCAAGTGGTGGAGCTGTCGGAACCATGGCAGTGAGAGTGCGGATCACATAGTACACGTAAAAGTTCTTGCTTCTGCTATACGCCAATATCGAGCTCATTACAATGGAAGCATCTCAATTTGTAAGCACATCTTTGCTGAAATTACCAACATGACAATAGCTCTCGTTAATATTGAAACCAGAGAATGAATTAACTTGCTTTGCTGTTTGATAACGTTCTTAGCAGGTTAAAACTTTGGATAACAACAACCCAAAATTCCTCAGAATTTGAGAAAGTAAAGCATACCCAGAGGAACAATGGAGGCTGTCACAGGAAGAAGTCAGCATGGCTTTCCTTCCTTACTTATCAGAAAGATACCCGACAAGTGGAGTTATAATCAAAGCTCCCATTGCTTTCTCATAGACGTCTGAAACATCAAGGGTATGTTCTTATTTAAGAAAGCCTTGCAGCTAAAGAATTCTTATGATTTCATGTTCCTGGTTTTTGCTGAGGTTAATCCATAGCTCGTCACTGGAGATGTCTTTTTAGTATGAAAGTGTAAATGAAATTCTAAACCCTAAATTGGAAATGTTATCAGTACCTTTCATTTACAGAGAAACATGATGGAAAAGCTGACTTTTTGGGTCATCTCTAAATGATATAAACCATTCATCTCTTTAAAAACAGGTGGAAAAAAGAGAGAGGAAATCTTATAGATTTGCAAAGAGTATTTTCATGGACGTGATTAGCCAAACTAGCAAGATTGAATGTCGGCTGCCGCATGCAGACGTCTCTGTACCGTACTGGGCCTGTTAGAAATGCATGCAACTGACAAATTCACTGTCATTTCACCCGTAGTAGTTTGAAAAAAAGACTTTTTTGTTATATCATCTTATCATATTTTTTAACGTGTTGTTATGTAATTAGATTAATTCAAATTATAAATAAATATTTATATTTTTATTTATTAAATATATTTAAATGATTTAATTACACGGCGATACGATTAGAAAATAAGACTTTGGACATTGGATGAAGTCGTAAGAGGGAGAGAAACTTTTCAATGGAACTAAAAACCAAACCGAACGGTCAGTTTTCGATTCTCTTTGTCGGTTTTCCATTACCCAAAAGCGAACCAATTTGGTCCAGTTCTAACGAACGTGTATTTACTATGAGTCGCAGAAGACGATGGTACGGCACTTGAACCGGCTCGTCACTTACCTTGAGACGACGTGTCGAGTACAAAGAAGAGGTCACTGATCAACAGCTATTCCCGTTCAACAAACGTTTCTCATGATTTGTTTTCGCGCGGTGAACATCACTTCTGATTTGGTTGATTTGTGAACTCTCTCTCTCTTCATTCAGATGTGATCTGAACGTGTTGATTTTTAATTTTGTGCTAAAGTTATGATTTTCGTTTCAGCAATGGCTGGATCGAGGGAGATTACCGCAGAAACTGTTCACTCGAGGTTGTCTGTTTGGTTTCTTGAGTGTTTCAGATCTGAGCGAAGGTAGTAATAGCAGCTTTGCTAAACAATTTCTTGCGGCAGAAACACCGGTAAATTTAATTCTAACTGTTTATTCTGTTGAGCGTGCTGTTCTATTTTGTATTTTCTTGTTTTTTCGTTTCTGGGAAATGTAAATTGTGATTCTGCAACACTTTACAGGTTTTTTGCACGAGGGGACAAGCTCTTCGATTCATTTCGGGTTAATTTCTTTAGTTTGGAAGATTTCTGCTGATTACCAATGAAACTCATTTGGCGAAAGGGTTTTATCAGATTGGTCCTTGTCAGTGGCATCTTGTGGATGTTGCTTATTCTTATTGCATCATTGTTTCATGTATGGTCCTGTCAATCTTCTATCTCTTTCCTTGCAGGTACTTTCAAAATTTTCATTTACATTTTGGTTTCCTCAAATTTTTAGCTGACTCATTGGAGTTAATGTTTTTCGCTGTTTGAAACTCAGCTATTTGTAACAAGGAAAGCAAGGTTTTCGTCACTTTGGATACAATGGGGCTAGTTACGAAATCGCAGCACCGTAAGAAAATCAAATTCTTCTATGTTTTGAACTCAAACTTTTTTCTTTGTTGATGATATTGAATATTCTTGTGTTATTTTAGGTTGTTCTATACCTCTTGCTGATGACCCTGATAGAGTTGTTATTCCTAAGGGTAGAACTCCTGATAAAATTGTCAAATATCTATCCTATATCACGGATGATGAGTATGGAAAAAATGGAAATCATGCAACCCCTCTTTTTGGCGGACATCAAAACTGGAGACAGAGAGAGGAGAGTTTCAAATTAAAGTCAAGCATGAAGGTGATGAAAAATCTGATAATATCCCCTTTTCTTTAACTTTCCATGAGCAAATTATTTTTTCTATATCTTTGAGTTTGGATAACCTATATTTGTCTGAAATACAATAAATTGGGGTCAATCTTCTTGAGCTCATGACTAATCCTTCATCATTTTTCCTTTTCTTCTACTCAGGTACACTGTGGATTTATGCCTAATGGTGGGGCTGAAATGGACACTGTTGACATCAAGTATGCCAAGAAATGTAGATTTGTGGTTGCCTCGGGCATTTTTGATGGATATGATGTTCCTCATCAGCCGTCAAATATAAGTCATCGTTCTGAGAAACTCTTCTGTTTTCTCATGGTGGTGGATGAGATATCCATGAAATTTATAAAGGAAAATGTTACTGTAAAAGAGGACAAAGATGGTGGAAAATGGGTGGGTATCTGGCGTCTTGTTCTGCTGAAGACTCCACCTTATGATGAACCAAGAAGAAATGGGAAAGTTCCTAAAATACTAACTCATCGTTTATTCCCTCAAGCACAATATAGTATTTGGATCGATGGTAAAATGGAATTGATAGTCGACCCATTGCTCATTCTCGAGAGGTATCCAATTTATTTTAGCAAAATCTATTAGTGAGTGAATATATGTGCACAAATTTAAGTATGGAGAAATAAAGGGAATGTAGATTTAATGATATTGGTATTGTTCCGTAGTTAAGGATGGTTCAGTATTTATGTTATTCTGAAAACAAAAATGACCAAATGACAACAAACAATTATTTTTTGCTGTTTTTTCCACCTCAAATGGAAATACATTGTGATAATTCATAATTGTAAGAGTGTTAAATTTCTTTAATAGGTACTTATGGCGTGATAAACATACCTTTGCCATTGCTCAACACAAGCATCATCACAGCATATACGAGGAGGCTGATGCAAACAAGAGGAGGAAGCGATATGCGCGACCTCTTCTTGATCTCCACATGAAAATTTATCGATACGAGGGAATGGAACCTTGGAATCCAAAGAAAAGAACTGTTAGCGGTAAGAAGGGCCCTTTGCTCTTATTATTATCTAGTTGTTTGTAGATCATATATGATATTTTCAGTTTATGTTTGTTCTTCTTGATTGCCATTAAAGATCTCACCATCTGCTATATCCCATTTCTGAGTTGAAGTTTTTGTAACTCAGATGTGCCAGAGGGAGCAATTATCATAAGAGAACACACTGCAATGAGCAACCTGTTTAGCTGCTTGTGGTTTAATGAAGTCAACCTCTTCACACCGAGAGACCAACTGAGTTTCGGGTACGTGATGTACAGACTCAGGGATTCGTTCGAGTTCTTCATGTTTCAAAACTGTGAGTATTATTCCCTCTTTGTGTTGCACCCCCATACTAGGGAGCACTCTTCTCTCATAGAGTGGGTTAAAGATTGGGATCAGCTCAAGGGTAATGCTAGCAGTTTGAAAGAGTCTGAAGGGTGGGTTGGGTCCACAAATAAGCTGCTAGAGTCTAGGGGAGGACTAGGATTGTGGACTCCTTATCCAGCCAATCTTGATTCGGTTGTCTTGCCGCCTGTGGCTCGATCGTCCAAAGCCGGCTGACCTTCAATGTTGGCATTATATCATCGTTTTTCTCAATATATTCATTCTCCGTGCTCTTATTTCTTCTGCCTATGATGTATTTTTTTTTTTACTTTCTTTTCGTGTTTTGAAGGCGGAGAATATAGGATTCAACCCTAAGAGAGGGAATATGGATGCACTTAAGCCTGCAACCATGAAACCCGAGTTAAGCACTGCCAAATAGAGTACGGTGTGAAATATCGTAACATAACAACCAGCTGGAAGTCTAGTTTTAGGAACTGGCCGAGGAATATAAATTACGAGTCTATGACAAAAAAAGGGGTGTAACTTACTTGCTAACAGCAACGTAAGAAAAAAAAACATCGTATTATTCGAAATACAAGAAATCCTTCATAACATTATAATTAAAACAAATCAAACAAGAACCAGACATCCCAAGGGCCTTCATTGATACCCAGTTTGTTATAATCTTCAAAATCATTCCGGTGATGGGTGCGGTGCTCGAGCTAACAGACAACGAGAAACAAAAATGAACAATTACACGATCAACATTGACTGAAACCGAAAGAATGATTCCACTCTGCCATGCCGAAGAAATTGAGAAAAAAAAATTTGCTTAAGCTTATTATTCATATCATGGAAGAAGAAAGGAAAGTTTGCAGAGCTCTTTCTGATCCTCATCTGATCAAGGGAATGACTTTATTTCTGCTGTTAATTAGCTGTTTCTCGGCTATAGTACTGATCGAGGGTTTTTGCGGGAATACGGTGGAGGAGTTCGCGGGGGAAAATCCGAAGCAAAGTCCATGCTAAATCGAGTGATTGGAAGATATTTCGGGTATCGTAAGCTCCTTGTGCGACAAACTTCCTCTCAAATTTGTCCAAGAATTCCAGATAAAGCTGTTTTGACAATCAAGAGAAACCCCATTAGATCCATATTTTAAATGTTCATTCCAAAGATAGTTTTTTTAATCAGAGCAAAAAGAGAAGACGCAAAACCAAGTCTTCAGAAGAGAGAGCTTCTTCTCCAACCACGGCTTTCATTGCTTGAACGTCCTTCCCAATTGCATAATTTGCATAAAGCTGAAGTTGAAATTTCATGAGTGGCCAAGTAACATAAGCTCTAATTGAAATAACAGACCTGGTTCGATACATCTGCATGATCCCTACGTGTCATTCCCTCGCCAATAGCACTCTGCATTTGTAGAAAATGCTTAGCTTATTGAAATTCGAGTCCATTATGCGAATCTCAAATACTTTACCAAACAAACAGGAGGCCTTTACCTTCATGAGACGAGATAAGGAAGGCAGGACGTTGATTGGTGGATAAATCTGTTGAATTCAAGAATCAGAAATCTATACACTATTTCGGGAGGACTCTAAGACAGACCTGTCGGTTATGTAGCTGCCTATCAATGTATATTTGTCCCTCTGTAATATATCCGGTAAGATCTGGGGTTGGATGTGTGATATCTGCACAAAGGCGATAATGTAGAATTGGAATTTGGGTGATGGACCCTTTTCGTCATTTACTTTAAGAGGATGAAAAAATCATTTAAGTACCATCATTAGGCATAGTTAGAATTGGAATTTGGGTGATGGACCCTTTTCGTCCTTCAATTCGTCCAGCGCGTTCATATATTGTAGCCAGATCGGTATACATATAACCAGGATATCCACGCCTTCCAGGTACTTCCTCCCGAGCAGCTGACACCTGGAAAAGAAATCATAAGTTTGGCTATATCTATACATTAGAACCTGTAGGTTTCATCATTATTAAAATCTTTAAGCTTTAGTTGAATCTTGGACATAATAAGCTTTCAATTTTTTCTTAGAAAACGAGGTTTCGTCCATTTTCTTCATCGAATCCGGTAATTTTACCTCACGAAGAGCATCTGCATATGAACTCATGTCGGTCAGAATGACAAGAACATGCTTTCCACATTCATAAGCCAAATACTCAGCCGTAGTAAGAGCAATTCGCGGAGTAATGATACGCTCAATCGTAGGATCATTAGCCTGAATGCAAGAAAGAAAACACACTTCAATATGGGATATTGTTGAAGGAAAATAGTTGAGCTAATATTAAAAAGAAAATAAGTTTAGATAAAGGATGTACAAGATTCAGAAAAAGGGTCACTCTCTCCATTGATCCATTTTCTTCAAAATCTCGTTTGAAAAATTGTGCAGTCTCCATGTTTACACCCATAGCTGCAAAAACAATAGCAAAGTTGTCTTCTTCTGCATCCTGTGTGTCAACAATGTCACAGTTTAATCACTTGAACACCAAAAGTACAAATATAAGTCAAGAAAGAAACCCAATTTCAGATATTGACAAAGACGTCATGTAGGCATTTCATACATCTGAAAAAAAAACGTAACCTTTTAATAAAGTTTCAGATAAAAAGTTCAAGACGTTACCCCAAGAAGATTATCCGATTTCTCTAAACATTTTACTAAACCAGCCTGTCGACATATTTGAGCAGCGATTTCGTTGTGAGGAAGGCCAGCAGCCGAGAAAAGTGGAATCTTTTGTCCTCTAGCAATGGAATTCATAACGTCAATGGTTGAAATCCCAGTCTGTATCATCTCTTCTGGATATGTTCTCTCACTTGGGTTGATGGAACTCCCTGGCGTAGAAAAAGGGCGAGTATGATACCTACATCATAGCAAAACGGAAATGACAGATTGACATTCACAAGAACTCACCAGAAATATCCAAGTAAGCCTCAGGCAAAATCGGGGGACCATTATCAATGGGCTTTCCAGAGCCATTAAATATGCGGCCAAGCATATCCAACGACACAGGGGTTTTCAAAACCTTTAATGCAATAGAGAATATGAAGGTGTTAAAGAATTTAATCATGCAGGTACAAAACAAGGGCATGAATTCAAGAGGTTTGGATAAAGAGAATGATCTTTTCAAGGCTGCTAAAAATTGATTTCAGATGCATGACTTTAAGAAAGAATTCAGCAATAACAAGTAACTGTGTAATACTTTTATAACCACATGAAAGTCCAATTATGAGATAGAAAGTTACTCTTGAGAAAGTGAAAAACCTCTACATGTTTGACACCCCCCAATACACTTTTTTTTTTCTCAGGAATAGAACATAAAGACAGGGGAATCTAATTCCACAATGAATGAAAATTAGAAGAATAAGAAAAGTTTTATACCTCTCCAGTGAATTGCACAGTTGTATACTTATTGTCAATTCCAGAAGTTCCTTCAAAAACCTGAGAAGATGGATTATCAGATGAGCAAAAAGATGATAAAAAATTATCACAGCTCATTCCATTATCTTGCCAAGGAAGAAAATTTATGGGAATTTAAAGAAAAACATAGAAAACAATTATCTTGACAAAAAACTTCCATAGTTTTCCTGGTCTTTGCTATTTTCTAAAATGGTTTTTTCACAGTTAAAATTATATGAAGGACCAAGTTCTGCGGCTAAACCTGAACAACAGCTTTCTCCCCATCAACTTCTAGGACTTGGCCACGTCGGGTTGTTCCGTCGCCTAAGCGAATATTAACAATTTCCTGGAATTTGGGTCCCTACACGAAGGAGATGAATAAATTACAGATTTTCGAGGAAGACAATTTTAAGATTTTGATCGCTTACAAAACTATGAAATGCTACAGCAAAGAGTTATAATTCCCACCTTAACTTTATCCAGGATAACCAAAGGTCCTGCAACCCCAGAAACAGTTCTGTACTCTGCACCAAAATGACGACCAACAATCCATAATTACTTAAATATGCTACAATTGAATGAAAAATGACATTGACAAAAAAATCATTTATCCTATCAAAAAGAACATCAAGTGAGATAACAAAAAAACAGGTTTACCCATGCCAACCTCCAGCGTTCCCTCCTCCATGTCATGATTGTTTAGTTCGACGCCCATATTCTAACTAGAGGAAACAAAAGAAATAGAAATACTTCTATGAGAATATGGAGCCTCCAAAAACGAATGCAGAGAGGTTGACCGTTAAGAATATACAGTAATGTTTAAGACGGAAGTTTTTTGAAAATTTCAATGCATAATGACAGCTAGCGCTACAGAATAAGACTGGATGTTCAGAATGGATAGTCCAAATGTCCAGTGAACATAACATAATCCTTAGTTTGATTCCAAATTCCGACTAAAAACAGCCCTAACAAGAAACAGATCTTCCTAAAATCATAATATGAGAAAAGCCAGCTCTAAGCTAAACAATTGAGCATCTAGTTTCGTCCCCATATAGTCCTCAAATAGAAAATCGATTCAAGTTTTCTGTCTCCCACGAGAAAATGAAAATTAATTATAAAATTCACTAATTCCCATTAAAGGCAATGAAACTACGATACCAGAACGGAAAACAAAAAACACGAAGTACCTTAAAAAATCAATCGAACGCGCCGAAAAATGAAATCCAAAAAGAAAAGCAATCAAATTCCAAATCCCAAGCTGATATTAGTCAGATTCAAGCCATTTGAAGAAAATTACACAGTTCAGGTAACATCGCGAAACGAAAACGAAGGGGCAAAAACACAATTACACGCCTATAAACCGGAAATGGATCTTGAGGGAGGAGGAGATCAGAGGTCGGTCACCTTTTTTTACCTGATCCGAACCGTAGCCAAGAGGAAGATAGAGATTGGGCAAGAGTAAGGGGTGATGAGCAGGCATCAAACGCCAACGGACTATACAATTGAATTTCCATTATTTGAGAGCACTATATAAATAACAGATATTAAGAAATACTTAACAGTAATTTTGACTTGATTGAAGGGTAAATAGGGAAATAAAAAAGACAACGAAGTTTGTCGTATAGTGCATTAGAATCCCCATCTGCATCGTACTTATTTTGGACGGTAGTGAGATATTATTGAAGGGACTTCGGTTCTGTGTGGATTGAAAATCGAATCGGTTCAAATCATAATTGATTCGAACTCCATAAATACTCGGGTTTAGTTCTTTTTTGATCGGTTTTATGTTTGGCTTCGTTTCTGTCTCGATTAGCTTCAATTCGGTCTTCAACTCTTTCTAGTTTTTCTCATTCTTTGAGTCTGAAACCTTTTCTTAAGTAAAACCAAAATCCACACAGAAGATTGTAAATGATTTTCATTGGTTTGGTTTGAAATTCGATCGCAAAATTTAACCCACCAAATAATCAGTTTAAATACCCGGTTCAAAGCTGGAACATCAATGTCGAACCAAAGTCATTATTTACAAAGCTGGAAGCAAATCTAACTTAGATAAGTCTCTAAAATTAACACTATCAGCTTTGTCATCGCCAAAGCTGTTCTGATCACAACACAAAACTGAAGTTTTCTTCTTCTTCTTCGTCTCGTTTTTTTTTTCGGAAAGTTAAAAAGTTAAAAAAAAAGTGTACATTAAAGAATCGAATTGCGACGAAATCCCGATCAGGTGCCTCCGGATTCAGGTGGTGCGGCAAAAGGAGCCAAGGTGTTGTGAGGGAGATGGATTCCGCCTCCTCTCACCGACACGGTCGGGATCTTTCCCGAGCTCGCTCTGCAAACGAGGTTCGAGTCGAGAAAGACGATGATCACGGTGATGTCATCGTGGAAATGCCTTCGAACCCCTCTATCGATCTTCTTCAAATCCGAATATCTCATTTCCCTCTTCTTTGCTGCTTCTTGCAGAGCAGCTTTTACCAGCCTCCTTGCACTTCCCTGCAATGGTTGCATTTGAGCTTTTAAGAAGAAAATTTGTGAAAAATTAAAAATATTATCTGATCCATAATTCTTCTGTATAATCTTACACTCTGTGGTTTTTTCTGAACTATATCAGCTGCTTCTTGATTGGAGAAGTGTTCCCAAAGACCGTCCGATGCAAATATAATGAATCGATCGTCGGGTTCCAACCGAATAACGGAAATGGACGGTTCCGCGCTCAAAATTGGCTTCTTGAAAGATTCCCGAAGGCGGAACCTTACGTACAGCGGCTCCCGATTGAACTCGGGTTTTTTCAGAAACACATCGCCGATGGATCGAGAAACCTACGATGCAACAACTGTGATGAACTCAATCCAAAAAAAGATAAGAAAGAGCCATGCAATGAAAAAACTATATAATTTAAAAGTTATTGTATTTCATAATTAAACGAAAAAAAGCATTCGACTTAAGGCGAACTGACCTGAATAAGGCCCTTAACTCGCCAGACGTTATGCTTCAAAACGACAATCTGTGAGTCATCGGGATGCAAAGATTGCAGCTCTTGTCTCACAGATTCTATGCTCGCATTGTGTTCGGCTGAGAGTTGGATCGAAAGAACCTCCCCTGTAGCTTTTACAACTCTTCCCAGAACGGCACGAGAATCGCCAAGATTGGCGATGTAAAGGTTCTCACCGCATATAACCCCAACGAGACAGCAAGATCCGACGGCTGCAATTTGTGGCTTCATTGGCCATTGTTTCGTGACCACTGATGTGAATCCGTCCTCCGTTGCTTGAATTGCCTTACGTATTACGTCTGCTGACATGGTTTGGTGCTCAGAAGTAAACCCTGTTCATTACACGAAAACAAAATGTAAGAGTTCAGATTCACCGAGTAATCCGAACCATAAGTAGAAAGAAAGAAAAAACTCCACAATGTCAAAGTCAATTTGGCAAGAAAAATACCAAAGCAGAGTGCGAGAAAGAAATCTATTTGGTGCGAGAAAAACAGGTGACACGCACACATATCCGCGAAGTCTAAGATCATCGATGAATTACCCAAAAAACTCAAATTCTTCAATCGTCTTTTTAGATGAGTAATCTGTCAAAAGAAAATAAATCTACTCTATAGATATGACCAGCAGCTTAATTTGATCTTTGGAAGATCATAAATGCGGATCAAAGTAGCAACGAGTAACTAATTAAAGCCTCTCCAGAATCTCATCAGACGTAAACAAAACTACACTAAAAATAAGCCCATATATCCTCGTTCTGATAGAATTCAATAAACATGGATCCGAGCTTTAGAGAACGATTGCACCAAATCGAATCAAGCACAACATATCAAAACCAACAACGATTTTCCTTAAAAAAAACTTACTCTTCAGATGCTGAAACAAGTGATCGTTTATATACCGAGAAGTCTCGGGTCCTCCGTGCCCATCGTACACACCGACGAACACACCGTAAGGACCGGACTCGCTCGAGCTCAAACTTCCTGACTCGATCTGGCTCTGATCCTCGAGTAAATTGTTGGCTTGAACAACAGCCATAGAAAACTCGCCATTCAAATGGTGTCCACTATCTTTGTACCAAAGCAGGCCTTCCTGTCTGCAACCAGCATCCGATCCATCTGACCGTGGTCGGAAACAGGCCCTCAAAAAGTTTGCCAATTTCGATAACATCCCTCATCTCATCCAAACCCCCCTCCAGAATCTCATCTAATAAGAACTAAAGGTGATTAGGAGCCAGCTATTGCAGTAATGATCGGATTATCTTCTTCTCGGCACAAGATCAAACACAACGACAACAGCAAAGAGATGATATCAGTTCAAACAATTACGTTTAGCACCGTGTGGATCAAAGAAAAGACAAAGCGGCCTATTTTATAGTTCCATGTTAGATACGAAGTGCACGAAACAACGAAGAATTAGGTGCAAATGTCTGAAACCATGAATAAAAACCCCTCGAGGATACAGAGCCGAAATCTATGATGGAATCAAAAGAAAACCAGAAACCACCAAGTTTATCAAATACAAGGGGTCAAAACCTCTTTTTTTTGCTCATGGTCAGCATTTACTTTTCCAGAAGGTCTACTTTTCACATTTGAACAGGTAGACTTTAAAATCGGAGCAATTTATGAGCAGGAAGAATTCAACAATTTATCGAAAGGGGCTTTAATTAGTTACACAGAAAAACCAAACAAGAAAACCAAAGTCTCACCGAGCAGCTTTGAGGGTATCTCGAAACCTATTTGATTGAACCAGAAATTGAGAAGACGAGGATCTGCAGATTGGATCTGTGAAGAATCTGACAAATCGAAGGATGAAAACAAAGAACTGGGTTTCGGGTATTCACTTTTCTTCTCACTCTGTCCTGTCAAACGAAGACGATTGAGGATTATGTGTGGAGGAAGATGGAAAATGCAATATAAATGGGAGTGCTTTCAATTCAAACCCCACGCAAGTCTCTCTCTTTCGCTCTCACTGGGCGGAGCTTGGAAACGAGGCTTACGAAAAGGAACCAACATTGGAGAGCTTGAAGCCAGGAAAGCAGAGGTCCAGCTAAGGGCTCCACATCCCGAAGTTTATTGTCTAGAGAGAGAAAGAGGGGGAGAGAGCCCGAAGAGAACAGTAAGAAAGAGAGTCAATGAAGCTACCACGGATAATGACAATGCATAAAATAGCAAAAAAAAAAAACTAGCTTTAATGGAATTTCCCTGAATTGATGAAGCTCACGTGTTGACACATCCACCCAAAAGAGTTCATACCTCATCATCGGAGACGACTTCAAAATCATCGACGACAACCTTGAACGCTCCGTTCTTTTACAGTCTTATGTTCTTAAAAAACTGCTAAAATGGCGGCGATCTATCTGTTCTTGGTAAAACTAATGCATAAGCGGGTTAACTCGGTCTTAGAAGTCATCATCGAAACGACCAGAAAGATGAGATATTTATAATCATCATTAAATGGATCGAAAGTGAATCATTAAGATTCGATGGATAAGGCCAGATATTCAAACTGAGAATCTAGAATCAAAGTTAAGCAAGGACGATTAACGGAGACTTAATTATACAACAGCTAAATCCAGATCCAAAATCCAGTCGACTCCATTGATGTCTGCTGCAGAACCACAATTAAGAAACAACATCAAGGAACGTGCACGTGTTTACTATTGTTCAGAAACTGAGGTTTCAGTTCAGAGCTGAGTACAAAAGGCTGGAAACTGAATTATTATTTACTCCATTAAGTTTCCTTTCCACATAAACACCCCCACTTGTCTCACCCCAATTCAGCTTTTATTCTTCTCTGAACCGCCATGGGAGTCTGCTAATGCTCCTCGATCAACTCAGCCAGATGCTCACCTGTTGAAGATCGTCGTCTATTTGCTGAATACCCGTCATCATAATCGTGATATCATTCTCTTGTGTGTTTTTTTTTTTTGCAGAAATTTGTGTCCCGATTAAGCATTTCTTTTTTGGTTGGTCCCAGAATATTGGTAAGAATCAAATGCGAAATAAAGATTAATAAAGTGGGTTAGTTTCAATTATTTGTTATGATCTAATCCTGAGCCTGCATGGGCGGCTGACAGATGACAGTATGAACATATTCCACTCACGGAATGGTGAGTGGTGACAAAGGTCGAGCCCATTGTAGAGCTACAGCTGAGTTCCATCATCTCTCTCTCTCTCTAACATCTCACAACACTTCACGACAGATAAAAACAGCCACGTAAATAGAGAATCCAATCATTAATACAGTAAAAAGTTAAAAGTTTTCGAGAACTACTATTATTCTTTTAGCCTAATAATCTCAGAATCGTGTCTTTCTGGACTTTGAAGCCGTCTGTTGTTTGTTTCTTCAATCTCCACGCGTATATTCTCTCTCTAACATCTTTCAAACCCGATTACAAATTGACAACAACTTTGTTAGCAACAAGAAGGCAAAAGTTTGCAGGCAAAAGTTTTCTCAGATCTCTCTGTATGTTCCTTTCGTACAAACTTACATCGTTTTATAGTCAAGGGCTTGCCTCTTCGAGTACCAAAAACTAATCAAGACTCCTAATAAATAGTCTGGCCACCCTACCACACCTATTATTGATTTTTCCAACGCATGCCTAAAACTATTAATGCTATTCTGGGAATACCAAACGACAAAAGCAAAACAATCTTCCTAATTTAAGTTTACTTCATGACAAACTTGACCTAGCGCAGACATTATTGGAGTAAATAACTCGACTTTTCTGGGAAATGACAGACTGTTTTTGTACAAAAGCTAAGAATTATTCTGAGAAACTGTTGATGGTTTGTTTTTCTGAAATGGGTAAGCATTTTCTGTGATTGAAACCTAACATTTGATTGCAGATGTGCATTGTGACAGCATTCATCAATAGAATGATAGGACTTTTGAGACTTTGGTAGTGACCCAACACTGACCCAGACAGAAAAAACCTTCCCCACATATCAGCAATTTCCGTCTCTTTTCTCTTCTTTTTAATCACACCATTATTAGAAAGATTAAAATAATTGCTTTCGATGATGGGCATGCAAAGAAAATAGGGTCGGAAAAAGCTTGAATAATTAAAAAAAAAAAAAGAAAAATGAAGGAGACATGCATCTTTACCTAACACCAAACTTAAAATATGTTGATATAGGGCGGGGCCAGTCCAATCTACTCCATTGAAGATCTCTTGTTTGCAGGTAGAAGATGAGCAGAGAGAGATGGCAGAAAACCCTAGATTTCTCTCATCACTTTTGGAAATTCTTTTGGATTTCTGAGGCTTGCATTTCGCCAGGTGAATCGAACAAGAACGGTGCATTAATTGTAGCAAACCAATAATTGAAGCTCCAGATTTGCCATGGATTCGGGAAGAACATCATCAAAGGATCAAGATTAAACCAAGTGATTTTGGATTTCATCCGACCATTGAAAGAAAGTCTACGTAATTTATTCCAATCTTTCGTAGCGTTCGTAACATAACACATCAGTCGATTCCATGCTGTGATGGAATGCATGAATTTGAAGATTCAGAATCCTGCAATTAAGTTGAGGACATGACGTTTGCTCTGATGAAATTGGGCTTTGAATTTCTTGATGCCCAACTCCCAAGCAGCGGAATCTTTGATTAGAATCAAATTAGTCAATTTCATCTGACGGGTCAAATCAAACGCCCCATCAACTGTTAATCAACGTCCAAGATGTATTTGTTTTGTTGTTTTTTAAATTTTATATTAATTAACCAAGTTAAATCGGGCTAATGGAATGGCCTCGCCAAATTGATCTTGCGTCCGAGTGAGAGACACAGAGTCCGTAGGAGTAATTGCCTCTGATAATTTGTTTGCAAAGCTTAATTTTTTTTTAATTCAGGCGCGAATCGGCTTATTTACTCGAAACTCAAGTTTTTTTATTTATTTTATTTAATATTATTATTTTAATTACACTTTGCTACGATATTTTAAGAAGCAGACATTGTCATCGTGGGGGCTGGAATCGCTGGTCTCTCCACGTCGTGGGGACTTCATACGTTCGTTTTGGGTTTTTTCTGCTCATTTAATCGAATCACTCTGCCACGCCTTTAGGGCTGGATCAGAGCCGAATCCGAAGATGGCCGTCGAGGAACTAGGCTGGGCCATATTAGAGTGTGCCCAGATGAATTGGTCTCCGGAAACACTGTTTCACCGGGAAAGACAACCGCACCGCTGACGACGTTCTTGGGTTGTCTTCCTGCATTTACTTACGTCGAAGAACTAAAAAACAAGTGGAGTAAATACATGAGATTCATACAAATCCAATCTGAAAGCAATATTTAACTGCTTCAGAATGCAATCATCGTCATCGTTCAAGCTTCGTTCAACCCCCCACCTCATGCAAAATACGTCTTATCTCAGCAGATTACGAAGAACCAAGATTACGTTTCTCTCTCTAGCTTTGGTAGGTGAACTGCAGTCCATGCATGAGAGAGAAAGGGAGAGATGAAGAAGGAGAAAAAGAAATGTGTGAATAGTTTTTGAAGCCATGAACGTTGAATGGAGAAGGTACTTTTCGGCCGCCATTTTCAGGCCACCCGACTCGAAGAATGCTTAGTTATCTCGAGCAGTGAGGCTCTCAGATGATCGATTTGCACGGTTTCGTTGTCTTTCTTCTGCAAGAACAGGAATCATTTTTGGATTAAACCATCAAAAATCAACACCAATCGAAACTATTAGTTCAAAATCAATACAGTTCTTACCATTACTCTCAGAACAGTAGAGACAAGACCTCTATGGCTAGTCATATTTGCACTTGAAACTTCCATGCCAAGAGAGCTCAGACCCTCCATCAACCTCGTGAACCCTCCCCGCTTGTTCTCGCAGAACACCTTAACGAAGAATTCGTGATCGTTTAATTCAGCTACTGTCAGTTGAGGCTGCAATTAGAGTCAGAAATAAGAGAAAAAAACCGGGCAAAATATCCAAATTCAAGAGTATTATACGATGGATTACCTCCATCTGTTGTGATATTTCATTTCCAGCTCCATCCTGTTCTGAGTTTGGCCATTGACTATCTTCATTTTGGCTCATAAACTCTCCTTGCTCGATGCTATGGCCGCCATTGTTGGCACCTTCAAGTTCTTTCTGTAGTTCTTTAACTTGCTGTTGCAACTCCTTCACAAACTCGATGGCATCCTCGAGGATTGCAGCTTTGTGCATCTAAAAGTTATAAAAAGCCTGAAATTAAGTCTATTTTTTTTTGTTTTCAACAATGGTTTGATGTGATTTACCTTTGATATTTTAGGAACTAAAGCTCGAAGGGCAAAGAGTCTATCATTAAGCTTCTTTCTTCTCCTTCTCTCCGCCATTAAATTCTTCGACTTGAGTACTTGCCCTGTTCTTCGATTACATTTCATATTTTCGTTGATCTGATCGCTGCAATCCGATAGAGACTCTGAACTCCCACTTTTTTGCTTGATCAACTCCTTGTTATCCCATTGCAGTTCATCATGCACTGAATTCTCCATAAACTGCATATGATTGTTCGATGGGTTGTTCATCAAGATCCCGTGCTTTGTTTTGTTATCCGATGCAATCTCAGATTGGTGCAGAAAGTTCAGATTGAAGTTTTCCAGTGTTGTTATTTGAGAAATTTGAGGACGAGAGTAGTTCTTCTGATTGTCTGTTAGATCTTTTCGATCATACGAGAAACTTATGTCCATGAAAGTCGAACTAGCCATGGATTCCTGCTCTGGTGTAATGGTGCACTGAGAAATTACATAGTCTATCACTTGTTGATCTTCAGATATCTGATAAATCATGGCCCAAATCATATTATAAACTCAGTTAAAGACATTTTCAAGAAATAAAATGAAAAGTGTACCAGCTTGGTGACAAATAGCTCAATTATTCCAAATGCAGCTGGGATAAGAACTTTGGTCCCAGCTGTTTCCTGTTAAAAAGAAAGATGAGATTAAGAGCACGTTCATTTCGAATCGAGATGCTCGATCATCATGACGATTACTTACTTGAAGGGCTGTTGAATCCGAGCTGCTCGAGAAGCTTAGCCATTTGGGTTGGTTTGATAGCCATGTTAGAGAGTGGCAACACCTTTCAGAAACAAGATTTTAATTTGAGAAATGAAGAAAAGAAACCAGATGCTGAATAGGGAATGAATGAAAATACCCAGAAAATAGAGGTATAGAAGAAGGAAGTGAAGCAAGAAGATGACAAGGGTTGGATATAGGGTGCTGAGATATGTTATCCCTGCATTGAAACAATGGAGAGACAAGGAAATGAAGGTTTTCTCCATCGTTTCGATCCTTGTTTTCAGCCCCACCACAGCAGCAGTCAATCCACTCAATCGACCTGAGAGAAACTCAAACCTTTGAATAACAGCGAGAGAGTTAGAGAGAGAGAGAGAGATTTGACCTCTGGTCTTGGCTCAAACGCCACAGGACACAGTAATCCCAACCATGGAAACCCACAAGAGGTCTAAGCCTCTGCAACAGATTTGGCACCACCTTGTTGCTCATCGTCTTCCCAAAACTAGCTTTCTGCAATCTTCGGAGTGATCAGATGAAACGAGGAAGAAAGACAATTAGGCACTAACGGCGAGGATCAAAATGTCCATCATCCAAACTTCAGACCTGTCTCAGCAATCACCATTTTCAGTTATTTTAAATATTCAAACTTGGCTCTTCGTCACTAGCTCAGGTAGGTGGACTGCAGTATGAGCATGAGAGAGAGAGAGAGAGAGAGAGAGAGAGAGAGAATACAGTGGGAGGAAATGGAAGGAAAGCAATTTTGGGTTAGTTGGTAATAATGGAATGGAGAAGAGGGCATGAGCCGGACTCTAACTTCCCTGCCAAACCTCTCGTTCTCGCTAGATCAAGGCTTATCTAACCTATCGATGAAAGTAATTAATCGTCTACGAATTAATTGTGTGAAATGGATTTCTCAGTTCTTGCCCCAAGTTTAGAGGGAGGATTTTCTGGATTTGGTCCCACCAAATTTCTCTGTTCGCTATCAACGCCGCCATTGTCGGCTTTGTCAAACTTGCAAATTTGGTATTTAAGGAGCTCCTACTTTTTCCGGCTAACTGACTATGATTTCAACGTCTGTTCTTAAAAAAATAAAAACCCCTTTTCATGGTTGTTGAGGAAACTGGAAGCGAATTTGAATTTGGCCTTTTCCCATCAAAACCAGGTTCGAGAGAGAAGAAAATCTTCGTCTTAATCTCTGACTTGGATTGGGTTTGCTTTTCAGCTTTTCAAATTTGAGGTAGGTTTCGCTGTCGGTGCCATTTTCTTGTTTGCGAATTTCTTCGTTGAGTTTTTAATGATGACGGTAGCGTGGTGTGAATTTGTTGAGAGGTTGGCAATCAAATGCTATATCATAAGGATTCTTAAGTTTTGATTTCCTTCTCTGTTCGTGATCTTTGATCGTTGATTTCATTTCTAGGGCTTGATCGGCAAGTTCCACAACAAATTTTTTGACAGAACTTGTCGATTCTCAGAGCTCTGAATTTCAGTACCTTCTTCGATTCTCAGGCCTTGAAATTACAGGATGGCTGAGAAGGTAAAAGTCCGCACAGATTGTATCTATGCTTCTAATCCTTTCCATGAATGCACCGATTACTGCGCGAGAAAGATGGCTGAGAGGAAGATGATGAAAGATCAGAAGAATTCAGGTGACAGAGTTACGAATGTAGTCCTACAAGGACTTTTTGATTACGAAAAATGAGTTGAACAGTTTTTGTTGCAGGTTCTTTTGGAAGAAAGAAGAAGGGTTCCCGACCAAAGCCACCCATCTTCGCTCCGTCCGAGGTTCATTCCTCTACCTCGCATGTTTCTCCGAAGAAAAATACCGAGTCAAGGAACGGCGGCGCCGCCGTCATCTCCTCTGCAAAACCTTATTCCGCAGAAAACGGAGTCAAAGATCTTTATTTGAGTGTTGAGCAGCATGATTCCTCTCAAATCTTTCTTCCACCGGCGAATCAACAGGATTCTCCGATGACTAAGAACGGGAAAGAAAAGCTCGAAGAATCCCCTCCGACCGACGACGCCATTGAAGAAAGCGATGTCGCTCCGGCCTTCGGATCCAGCTTCTCTGGCATAGATCAAACTCTGGAAGATGAAGACGAGGAAGAGATTGAGTCTGTAACTTCAGAGTCAAGCGTAACAGTAGGAAAATACAGAGTGAAATCCAGCTTCTCTTCAATTCTGCGATCGATCTTCGACAAGTATGGAGACATAGCAACGACATGCAAACTCGAATCACCGGCCATGCGCTCTTATTACCTCGAATGCGTATGCTACGTGGTTCAAGAGCTGAGATCCATTCCTTTTGAAAATTTGAGCAAGTCCAAGATCAAACAACTCATGGCGATTCTCAAGGATGTCGAGTCTTCAGAAATGTATGTTAGCTGGCTGAGTAGAACGGTCGTTAAAACTGCAGAAGCATTTGAGCTTAGTATCACGCATAGATTGATGGAGGAGGAGAAGGTGAACTGTAATCGAGATATGGAGTCGTTGCAGAGAGAATTAGAAGCTCAAATGGAGGTTTTGAAGATGAAAGAGGAGGAGATCTCTATTGCAGAGGAACGAGTTGAAAAAACCAAAGCTCGGCTAAGCCAGCTTCAGCAAAAGTGTTGGCAGATGAATGAACTTGTTCTGTCGATTCAGTCCCAGAACGATATAGTTATCGAACCAAAATAGTTTTTTTTTTCTGTAAAACTCCATTAAAGCTCAGATTTCAGAGCTATTTATACTTATCTGATAATGTGAAGGGTCTGTGATCATGAAGAACAGGACAGAAGAAGAATCTGAAGCTTCCAACAACAAATAAAACTAGAAATTAAACCAGGAAATCCTGGAAGATCATGGCCAACCCTGTTTTCTTCTCAGAATCATCAATCTTCCAAAGCAAACCCACAAACAAATATCAAATAATACGAGAAATGGAAGAAATTTTAGATGCTGGGATTGCTGCGGAAGGATCCCAATGCTTTAACGGCGGCCGCTCTCAGAATGTATTGGTGGTAAACCGCCGCAGCCAGCGCTCCGACGAAAGGCCCCACCCAGAAGATCCACTGTATTATACACATATCCAGCTTTTAATGTTGAAATCTTTACAGGTCAATATATGTTTGAACAAGAACTCTTACTTGATCATCCCAGGCTTTTTTACTGTTGAAGATAACAGCAGCTCCGAAGCTCCGTGCAGGGTTAATGCCAGTTCCGGTGATCGGAATGGTAGCCAAGTGTACCATGAACACGGCGAACCCAATAGGCAGTGGAGCCAAAACCTAAAGAAAAAAGATAATAAGATAAACAAGAATGGCAAAGAGAGAGTTTTTTCAGTTTTGCCCGTACAGGGACGTGAGAGTCGCGAGCGCTCCTCTTTGGGTCGGTGGCGGAGAAAACAGTATAAACAAGCACGAAAGTGCCGATGATCTCCGCACCCAGAGCCGTGCCGGTGCTGTAGCCACCGTTTACGACGTTAACTCCGCCACTGTTGTTGTTATAGTCATGCTTCATGAAGGCCTTGACCAACCCAACGCCGACAATGGCTCCCAGGCATTGAGCCACCATATACGCCAAAGCTCGAAGAAGCGAAACTTTCCTAGCCAAAAATAGCCCCAAAGTTACGGCCGGATTGATATGACCACCTGCGCGCAACAGAAAAACAAGATTCAGAAACTCGTTGCCTGCCTGGATTGAGTGAAGATATTGGTGGGTTAGAGAGAAACATACCAGAAATACCGGCGGTGCAGTAGACGAGGATGAAGATCATGCCGCCGAAGGCCCAAGCGATACCCAGAAGTCCGACGCCGTTACAGTCGCCGGTTTGCTTGAAATTGCCGATGACTGTAGCAACAGAAACGTAGAGGAAGAGAAGGGTGGCGATGAACTCGGCGATTAGGGCTCTGTAGAAAGACCATTGCCTGAGCTCGCCAACGTCGATGAACGGCGCTGGTGGAGGGTCGACGTAGTCCTTGTTTCCATGTCCCTCTTCCAGAACATCCTTCGCCATGTTTCTCTCTCCAAGATTCCCAGTTACTACCACAGAGTTTGAGTCTCTGATTAAGCTAGTAGCGAGAGCTGGGAAGGTAAATGGCGGGTTTTGACGACAGGGGGAGGGTACGGTTGGAAATTCGGTTCAAAAAAGAACTTTTGTTGAAATTTTAGAGAGAGAAAGAGTGGCCGCCATTGAAGTACAGCAAGGACCATGTGAGGGATAATCAATCATCTCTGCAACTGCTGATTACGCATCGGTTCAAGCGTCAGACTGATCCAACCAAACCCACCTTATTAACGCTTAAAATGTTGTCTTTCTCCGATCGAGCTTAGACATTCTCTGCAATCAGGATCAGAGCCACACGTTTTGATCGATCGGAAGGACATGGACGCACCAGGTGGCGAAGTGGGGTAATCTTTCAATCCTCATCTAATTGTTTAAACTAAAGACAAGTGGACATCGCTCGAGCACAGGCCACCCAGCTGCGGTTTTCAATAAATGCAGAAAACAGAGTGGTAAAAAAGCGATCTTTGGGCGGCGAGAAAAGTGAAAAAGCAGAGAAAGAACCAGCGTGGGGCTGACCAGAACCTTTAAGAAGACGGACAAAAGAAATTTGAAAATGTAACGGTCTTCTAGTCTGTCTTTCGCCGTCGTCTTCAACCTTCTCCCCCTACCGGCCACCGCCACCTGCGTATGACAGCTTAAATAGCACCGTTACCGTTAATTCCGATCTGAACTCTTCGCCATTAAAGAGTTACGTTTTTCAAAAGCAGCATCTTTTCCAAGCTGCACTGGCTGATCTTAGTTATCAATTAATCAAGTCATTAACACCATTTTTAATCGGGGAAGAGAGATTAGCTGTCAGCTCCAACAAATCAATCACTCCTGGTATTAATAACTAAGATCAAAATCATGGAACAGCCAAGAAACGTGAGAGAAATCAAGCAATTGAATGAAGTTATAAATCAAAATCATCTCCTCCCCACCATTTCTAGAGCTGTAAGCTTACAAAATAGAGATTCAGACAGGAGCTTGAACCTCGTCATCCTCGGTCAAATTGCGAGACGACCCAGTGAACCTGAAAAAATGGGTTAAACGTTCTATCCAGTTTGAACCAAACCCAGTGAACCGATGAAGAAATGAATTATGATGGTCCTAAAGAAAACTCACAATGTTATTCTTTGGTGTAGACCAGTAGAAACCTTGAATTGCAACAATGGATAAGTTGGATGGAATGAGGATGAAAAGAATCAGAGCCCGCTTTCCGATCCAATCGAACACAGAAGTTACAAGTCTGTAACCCAAAACATCCACCTGTAGCCACCATTGGAATGGAGTGTTCAATGTTCATAGGAAGAATTCCAATTACAGAGCAGAAATCACTCAACCCACCCAAAAATATACAGCAGAAAAAGTTAATCCTGCTGATGCAGATGTAATCAGCATATAACTGAGTGTATATAATGACTTATTCGGAGCCATGCCTGAAAGAAAAAAACAAAAGGAATAAGCACAAGAACATTCAATCAATTTTACTAATTAAAGCATGGTTTCTCCGTATATTTAGAACATAACGCATACCTATCGATGCAGCGAAGAGTCCGAGAACAAAAAATGCAACAGAGAACAATGAAAATTTATTCAAACGAAGCTTGTGCTCCTGAAAAACATAAGAAATGAAGCATTCTCGAACACGAAACGTTCAGTTAAATAAAAAAAGATACCTGAATATGAGCAAGAACATGACCATATTGAAGTCCAATTATGCACGTCACAGCTGCAGGTAAGCTACTGCAAATCCATGTCGAAAAGGCAACGTAATTTAACATACAAACTAAAATAAGTACACATGCAGAGAATTGATAACAGGACAACTGAATTATCCTTGTCTGAAAATTCCGAGTTTTCGTACAATGTGTTAATAATAACCTTAAAAGTCCTTCGGGGTCAAAAGGAGCGTGGCACCATGAAGGTGAATTTTTGGGAACTTGACCACTTGAAGACACATTGCACTCCTGCAAATCAGGAATTTCGATAAGCTTGTACAACAATTGATAATAGCTTATACAGTAAAAAAAAAGAGCTCTACAATTTTACACCTTTAGGTTTCTATAAACAGGTTTAGCGTATAAATGATCAACGCCTAAAACATAACGGTCAATCATTGCCGCAGCATTACAGGCAGGTCCGACGTCCCCTCTTGCCGAACATTTTACCTATGTAACATAGACAAATATCAGAGTGACAATAAACAGAGGAGAGAGAAGGAGAGATCTAAGCAAACTGTGATTGCCAGTAAAATTTCATATCCTTTAATTCTTAATTGTCGTAGGTAACTCTAGCAGTAGATTAAGACAGTAAAAAATGAACCCTTGAAGGAGAAAAAAACAAGAAAAAAGGGTGTGGAGTGAGTTCTCACCATGTAAACATGAGTATCGTTTGATGAGGACGAGAAAGCGGTCAATGATGGTGCTTCGAATTGCCAATCAGGGACATACAATCCATAAAATAAACCCAAGTATATCGCCAACAGAGAGAATGCAACACACCTGCAGGAACAAGAATGCTAATGAAATTGAACAGGAAGCAAGAACTCGATATAAAACAGCCTCTATCCTGCCAAATTCGACCTCGTGCTATCATGGCAAAACATGCATTAATTATATTTACAGTTCCAAATCATCCTGATCTTCAGATATAAGACAAAATCGTTTCGGAAAATGATTGTCTTACACAGATTCATTCCTATTTTATATGATGTTCCATGAGAGCGAAAGCAATGAGATTGCTGAATAAAACCTCACCAGTGCCAGATAAAACTCTTGAAAACTCCAGGTTCTCCACTTTTTCGACGAGTAAGCCAAATCTCACATAAAGCAGCAACGATATATCCAATAGATATTCTCTGTTGGTAAGAAAGTTTAAATAAGCAGGCCAAGTGTTAGTGTGCAAAATAAGGACACTCTCCCATCCACTCATTTTCAACTCTCCATTTCGATAGAATTTAGGAAAGTAAGCTCTTATACTGGTCCTATATTGAGGCAAATCCGACGATCTACTGTCTAAACTCGTAAAAAAGGTGAGCGATGATCTTCGAAGAGGCTACCTGCAAAATTCCAAGCCATCTTATTCTTCCAATGTCAACACCATATGACAAAGAGTTTATTCCATGGAAGTAGCCACCTGAAAACAAAAGGGAGGACGCCTACTGACACATCCAAGATCATAGAAATGGAAAAACAAACAGAAAAAGAAGCTAGAAAGGCCTTTGATCTCGAATAAGAAAACCACAGTAAAAAATATCTGTTACTTCACAGTAAAATCCTGTTAAATGGTAAGGAGCTATAAATGGCGCTGACGAATTAATAAAGGGATTTTAATTTTGCAACCATTATATGTACCTTGAAGTACAACTCCTAAAACAAAAAGTTTGGCGGCCCTGAGCATGGCCTGCCACGTAGCTTCTCCTCTTTTTGGTACTCTCTGCCATAGAAGACAGATCTAGTTATACTCAAAGCAAAGGTAGCAAAATAACCATTACAATTTGTTGCAGCAAATGGAAATAATATGGAGAAAGGAAGAAAGCTACCTTATATGTGAGAGCGAGCGACACTCCGGCAATAAAGAGGAAGAAGGGCATTATAAAATCAGCCAAGTGAAGACCATTCCATGGCGAGTGAGCAATGATTGGGAAAACCGAAGCACCATAGTCAACCAGAATCATCAGCTGGAAAACGGAAGATGAACCAAACCAACCAAGCAATGCAAGAACATAATGATCATTCTCCGAGAAAAATACTAGGTAAAAAACAATAAAAACAAAGATGGCATCTCCTCTGCTTAATTATCAAAACACAACTCCGTCAAATATAACAAAACAAGATGCTGAAATCTGTATATTAGCCGACATGATAAGAAACAGATCTTCAATTCCACATAAGCTGTTCTTTCGTTTTCCCATCATCTTTTCAAGACAACCAAACACAGGCAATAACGGCAAAAGACAAACAAAGCAAAAACTCCCTCACGACAGAGCTTAACAAAGAGCTCAACATCAACCAAAAACATAGTCAGAGAAAGAGAGAGAAGAGGGAAGAAAGAGAGCTCACAAAAACACAGAGGCCGCGAAAGATGTCGAGGGAGGCGACACGTGGGGGCTTGTCGTAAGCCGCCGGAATCTCTCCAAGGTGGCCGAGCAACGGCTCGGAATCAGCCATCTGGTCTTCCCAGAAACGGGAGAGACAAAAAAAGAGAACTTGAAGGTAAACGGAGCTTCGTAGATGTCGAAGATGGCGGAAGCAATAGAGGTCAATGGTAGCCCACTTGGCGCACGGAGTTTGCGAGATCGCGTGATTCAAAGCAAAGAATTTCCATTGATCGCCTTAGTAGCCGGCCACTACCATTGGCTACAAGGATGAACACGCATAAAAAAACTCACCGGATCAGATCTGAGCCTCGTCACCTTTAGAAACACTTCACGTCACAAAAAAGCTTCCATTAAAGAACACTAGTACAGAATATTCTCGTTGAATTTCGTCAAAATGCCATCTTTGATAGCCTGTAATTTAGACCGCCAGTTGTACTTCTGCGATCTCCACAATTCATAAATTGCACCCATCAAAATCACAGAGACATTGCATGCTTTGAGAGAGGCTCCACCAGATTCAACAAAATCACGGAGCCAGCCCTGATATTTTCAACAGGCACGCGGGGACAAATTGAGGGAAATTTCCTGGAAAACAGGAACCATGTCCTTTCGAAACGAACAA
Source organism: Begonia fuchsioides (assembly GCA_003255005.1). Lineage (NCBI taxonomy): Eukaryota > Viridiplantae > Streptophyta > Magnoliopsida > Cucurbitales > Begoniaceae > Begonia > Begonia fuchsioides. Next base: position 254,936 of record QAOC01051215.1, on the reverse strand, counting down.
ATCATGAAGATGCCGACAGCACAGATAGTTCTACAGGCTAAGATAATACAATCCAACTCAATCTCCAGGTCACAATTTCATATCTAGAACCCAAAATAAAAGACATGAGGTTCAAATGAAAGTTTTTGACAAAGCCACAAACGAAAAAGAAAGCAGAGTTCGAAACTAACTACTACTCCCTCACGACTGCTAGGAAAGTTATATGCATACTATCATTTATAGACATTATAGAAAAAGCTTCACTCGAAAGCCCATTGGTTCTCCCTCCTCACTTCCTCTTCCTCCTCCGGAGTAAAGTCGTTCTTGATGTTGAATGTCTTCCTAATTTCCTCGGGAGTCTTTCCCTTGATCATGTCCGCCACCGTTTGACATGTGAGATCGAGAAGGCCCTTTATGTTCAGATAGTTCGCTGCCTGATAAGACAAGATTAAATATTGTCAGCCACTGTAGAATAAGTATTACCACCCCATCTGTCAAAAACAGACTAGAAAAGCTACCTCGGAAGAGAATCAGAAAACTCTTAACTCGTAAAACAGTTTAAATAATCTTCATGAGGAAACATACAGCCTCTCAACATCATGTTATCTAACAACTAATAATATGGGTGTATTCAACTAAAAGATCAAAAAAAAAAAATTTCAGGTAAGAGCCACAATGGAAAAATCATGACACGGACTATAGTTTCTGAAACTAGTCCGTGTCAAAGGAAACTTTTTTAAATGTTCATATAATTTACTTGTTCTGAAAAACAACAATTGAGATTGATGACTGAGAAAGTAAACATATGCCATTTAATTATCCACTATTGACAATAGGTTCTTCATGAGATGAGATGAACATGAATTAAAATATTTCGAGATCATATTGATGCTCTAACAAACAATACATGATTCTACTGATCAAAGCCGATCAGCAACGTAACTTTGAATTAGTGATACAAATAGGAGCAGCAACAATCATTCTCCCACCGCCAAACATGCATCTAAATTACCAAATTCAAGTAACTAAACGGGAAAGCCATCTAAGCTTCAAAGATATTCGATAAAAAATTTCAGCAAATGAGAGAATCAATTCAATAAAAAAAAAATATCTCAGAACAAGTAAAAAAGCGATGTAAGCATCCTATAGCATCACACACACGACAAATCCCACAATAACACTTCAACATAGAAGGCGAATTCCACTGGAACAAAGTTTCAAGCACCCGATCCAAGAGTTACAAGTTGAAGGAGAAGAATTCTTACCAGAATTAGGTCAAAGAGCGTATTCTGGTCAACCTTAACGAACTCGGCGTCCCAGGCTTTAAGACTCTCATCGACTGCCTTGGAATCCTTATCAGCGTTTTCAGCAACAGACTCAACATGTTTTTTACAGTATTCAATGACCTTAGCAAGGATTGCGCTACTGACGTTCGGCAAGGGAATCACATTGTCTGCACAATCGTCCTCGATCATGTGCTTGATGGTTTGAGATTCCAACGCAACCGATTCCTCCATCTCGAATGTCTCTCCATCCGAACTCTTCAAGGTGATCTTCTTGGATGACGACATCGTACCCCCTTCGATCGAATAAGCGCGCACAGATATGGCAAACTAAACCCTAACCCTAACGTTTCTCTCAGCCCTCGAATAGCCGATAAGAGAAAACCAGAGTTCGGATTTGTATTTATACACCAGGTCCCCTTCAACGGCGTCGTTTTGATAGTTAAAATTTTAATTTCCTCTTCCTCTCCTTATCATATCCAACTAAATCAATTTCTAGCCCTAAATGTCCACGTTAACTAGTACATTAAATAATAAAATTTAGTATATTAATTATAATATAAATATCAAACTTAATCATAAATTTAATAAATAATGTACCGTTACAATTTTTTTATTTTTCCTTATATTTCATTCAAATTCAAGTATATATATATTTTTTATCAATTTTATTGATTTTGAAAATAAATAAATTTCAATTTATAGAAATTTATCAAATTGAATAATTTCGAAAGAATAAAAACAACTCGAGCTGATGTAAAAATGTGAATTGTAATGACAAAATTACTGTTAAATTTATGTCATATATTAATATCTACTCTTAATTATGTAAATTAATAAAAGTGATAAACGATGACGGTGGGTAGGTGGATGAAGAAAGAACACAGTTACACGCAGTTTAAATGTTGCTTAGAATATCATTCTCTACACGTCATGGGTTCCTTTTCCTTTAGCTTTATGAAGCTGTCATGAAGCTCCATGCTTACAGCTTCGAAACAGGTAAGCCTGCAATCCAAAGAAATGCACGAAACCTGTTTTGTAAGCTGCTTTTGTCTATAAAAACTGCAATTGAAATCCGATATATACCCAAGGCTTTTGCGTTGACGATGCTAGGAGATGCTGCCGGAGGTGGAGTGGCCTCGTTCATGAACGGTTCAACCCGGTTAGGATCCGACCAGACTGGGTATCCTTTGATCTTTCCCTGTAGAAACAGACTCAAAGATTTAGTTCTGAAATTGAAGTTCATGGGAAGAACAAACGAGAAAGCTAAGTTTCCTACCAAGACATTCAATGCAGCAAGTGTTGCCATTCCTTCTCGTGTCCACTACAAAGATTAAAATGCCGTGATTTAAAACTTGGGCCGGATGTGTTGATTTGGTGCCGGAGAATGAGAAGGATTACCTTGGAAGCAGAAGCAATATGAGGTACAACAATGGCGTTCTTCATCTCAGCTAGGCCAGGCTTCATGTAAGGTTCGTCCTGATTAAAACAATAACTATTTACAGGGTTACACATATTGGTGCTATAAATCTAAATTTCAAGATAGATATTGGAGAAACCAAACCTCGAAAACATCGAGACCAACTCGAAACATGGGATTCTCTTTCAAATGCTCGACCAAAGCGACTTCGTCAATGACTGGTCCCCTACTACAGTTGATCAGGATTGCCTCCTACACGGGTAGATGATTAATGATTAGAAGATTAAACTTCATCAACTAAAAGGATACAAGGATCAACAGACTTCACCTTCTTCATTTGTGAGAGTCTTTCTTTATTGACCAGATGGTAAGTGGTTTTATCCAAAATCGGGTGAAGACTTATCTACAAAGAACAAACGAGCTCGTTTAAGTAAAATCTATCCTATCGCTCTAAAATTAATCGATTCTCGGAACAAGATCCTACCAGATCAGCCTCTCGCAGCACCTCATCCATCGACGAAGCTCTTTTCCATGTCACCGGTGCTTCACCACTGGCTTTGAGGAACTCTCCATATGCTGCAGTCGAAAATGTGCAAGTTTAATGAATATGAAATTGCTAAAATCTTCGTAAGTATGCTGACTGGGGACTTGCCAGTGACAAACTTTTCAAGGCGTGTAGCCTGGTAGAGATCAAAGTATATCAGGTTCATCTTGAATCCTTCAACCTTCAATTACAGAGCAACAAAATTACCCTCAAAACACTGTCATCTGCAATAGAAAAAAAAAGCTATTCTAGCTAAGAGAATAAGGCTACTGTTCAAGTTAAACTACTACCATCATTCTTGCATATGCGGATCCAATACGGCCAGCTCCAATAACTCCAACAGTCTGTCCTTTAAGCAAATTTCCCACAAATCTACAACAAAGATGCCAAGTAAATCAGTAGGACTTAAAATTTTCCATCTAAGACAAGCGGATTCGAAGAAATGTAAAAATTTCCAGAGAGGGAACATACAAATTAGGAAGCCACCCATCATATAACCCTGCTCTCATGAACTCGTCTGCTTCAACTATTCTTCGTGCTGCTGACAACGAAAGTGAAGCTGCCAACTCGGCTGTTGTTTCTGTAAGTACTCCCTAGCAATGCAAGTGAGGAATTGTCCTTAATCCCTCTTCCAATTCCCATAATAAACATAAGTCATGATCTCACTTTTGATAATTTCTTAGACATCATTATTAGGGATAGTATTTATTTTCAGCCAGCTGTTTGACTGGTTTAAAAACTCTGGCAAAACATGAAAATATCAAAGGAGGATTGAACTTACAGGAGTGTTTCCAACAGCAACACCATGTTTATTGGCAGCATTAACATCGACGTTGTTATAACCAACGGCCATATTACTGAAAGCTTTGCCTCCTGCTTTGCTCAGAGCAGAGAACAGCGTCTCTCCCCAATCTTCAGTCAGCTGAAGCAACATCAAGACATGATTGAATAAAGAAAAGTCTTCCAAAATCAATAAGTTATTTTCATATCAATACATAAATTAATCGCACCCTACCTGCCCAATAACACCGTCACACTTGTCGCCGATCAGAGCGATGATATCATCCACAGATAGGATCGTTTTCTTTTGAGTACAAATCTAAGCACAAACCCAGGCAAACTTCAATTGAAATAACCGTGAAACTCTAAGCACAACCAAAAAAAGAAAGAAAAAATAGGAAAGAGGAAATTTACTTCGACTCGGCAATCTTGCTCGACTAAAAGATTAATCCAACGGGTACCGGGCATAGGCTTAGTGCTGACAACCCTGTATTTCCCGCTGGGGTTCCACACCTCCATCTGAAGAGGCTTCGCCATGAAATTTCAGCGAAATTCTTGAAGAATCGTCGAACTAAGAATGAGTGAGGGAGGATTCTATCAAACCAGATAAATTTAAATTTCTGGTAGTCTTCATAGTCCTCTCGGGTCTATCTCCGAGATGAATGATCAGACGCAACGCGGAACATCCTATGCTACTGTAGCATCAAATAAGAATCGAAACGTGGCTGGTTTATCAGAGTTGACGAATAGCGAAATGTGAAGGAAAGCGAGCGGCGTGGTTGCGTCGCAGAGGATTGGGATATGCTTAAGATGAATGAATAATGAAGGGAGGAGAGACGGTCTCTTGTTTTTGGCCATGGCCTCTCGTTTCGGGTTAAAGATAATGATGACGTGGATCGTCTTAAGAATGACACGTATTAAGGCCTATCTTTCTCACATTTGTACGAGAATGTTTGATTTCATGAGGGAAGATTCTAATGACTTGCCAAGCAATGGTTGAAGAGGCCCGACCCAACCTCTTTTAAATGGGTCAACATGGTTTGGCTATTGCCATAAATTAACTGTATGGGTCGTTAGTTGATCATTTTTGCAAGTTGTAGGTCGTCAATGACCCGACCCAAGGAAATCTACAGGTCATGCACGTTTATTTTTTAATTTTTACTAATAGTTTTTTTTTATCTTGACTAATTAGGGCCATAACCGTTCCTACCCGATTGGGTCGGGTTGGCCAGGGGTCGGTTAGACATAAAATTTTAACTCACGATTGATTTATTTGCAACTAGATTGTTATGGAAACCTATCCTCTTCTTGGCTATGTCAAGATGAACGTTAGTTGAGCTCACTTGGGCTGCTGTACAGCTGGCGTCAGAGAAACACGTGATCTTTCCCAAATCATGGCGGACCACTCCACAAGATGCGAGCAGAGGGAGGTGCGTCACCACCGCACGTTGCCGTAATTGGAAGAAGAGCCCGATAGCGACGCGTGCAGCAGGGCTGAGCACCCCATTTTTGTTATATTCTTTGTAGTATATGCCTGCTTTGTTTCTCTATTCTCTCCTAAACTAGTTTCAACTTTCAAGGCGACGACTTTTTGTTGCTTGGAGAAAGAAAGTGGAAACCCAGAACTTAATATCACGCCATTAAGGCAAGATCATCGTTGAATGCGAAGCTTTACCCAGATCCTGGAATGAATGAATAATCAAATCATTCTACAGGAGAATCTGATACGGGAAAGATGAATATCTAGAAATGGCAAACGAAAATGAAAGATACTCTGCAATTTATTGCAGTTGATTGGGTAGTTTCAACTTTCAAGTACGATTGCAAATCTAAGAACCAGAAGATGAAAATGGAAATCAAAATCTGATTTCTCTTCAAAAAGGCCGTGTCGAGTTTCCGGGGAATTTTGCCTAGAAAATCAAAACCTCTACGGCGGCGCTTATTTCGGTGAAACAAATGGGGCAGTAATTGAGAACAGCTTCGCAAGCTTGACACGAGCAGAGGTGCCGGCAAGGCAAGAAAAGAACGCTCGAGTTTCGAGAATTACACCAACTGCAAATCGCAGGCCCTTCTCTTCCGCCCCTGTTCGCGTCCATTGTAGCTTCCTCTGTTTCTCCGACGCACCAAGACACGGCGTCTTCTGCGGCGTTGGCTCGGTGGTGACGAGAGGCTGTTTCTCGCATTTGATCGAGGGTGCTGTTTAGAGAGATGATCGTTGCTTCGTTTTCTTGCGCAGCTCTTTGCCACGCTTCTTTCTCTGTTTCTAGCTTTCTCAGAATTTCTTCAAGCTCCACCGTTCTTTTCGCCGCATGGACTGTTCTTTCTTCCTTTTGTCTCAATAAAAACGTCGCTTTTGATTCTAGCATTTTCAGAACTGACGAAACTTGTTTCTTTACTTGCTCTTGCAGAACCAATGTCAATCTTTCGTTCTGATTCAACGACAACCCAAAAAAACTCATCAATAAATCAACGAACAGAATAGAACCGAAACGCAAATAAGAATACGTGCCTGCGATAAACGAGTAAATGGTTTAAACCTGTAATTTGATGTATTGGTCGATGTCTGCAGTCTCTATCTCGATGGGTGGGGGAATGCTCCGATGGAATTGCGGTGGCGTTTGATCGTCAATGCCAGCGCCGGAGGTGTATTGAAAAGGGAAAGCTTGAAAATTAGCGGCGAACGACGGAATTTGATTTTGAATCTGTATTCCGTTGGGCTGTTTATGATTCTGCTTCTGCTGTTCCGATTGCCGCCATTGTTGGTTCTGCAGAAGATTTTGACAATACTGACCAACCCCGCCTTCGCCTCCATCACCGCCGTCGTGCGGCCCGGCCAAATTCTGAGTCTTCATCGATGAAAACCCAAGATTTTCCGAACACCTCTGCGCTTGTATGGCCATTATCTGGAGAAAAAAAAGAACCCAGCAAACCAAATCCACAAACTTTAGCAGCGGTTGGCCAGGAGAGGGCACCATATAACGTGAAAATGTGATCGTTTGTGTGTTGGAAAGGGACGTCGGAGTCGGGGTGATTAATCAAAGATGGCGAGACTGTACTGGCAGGGAAAAGAAGAGAGAAAGAAGAGAGAGAAAGAAGCCTACGACACTGCCTACTGGTTATTAGTTTCTCTCTCTAATGTCGAGAAAAATAAGATATTGGTGTCAGCAAAAGCAACAACGTACGCATGCAGATTTTGTGGCCTAAACTTTTGGTTAGACCAGAGGGTTCAGAGCAATTCTCAGGTCTCCATTTGAATAATGAATCATGGAGGAGAGAGAGAGGAAGAAAAAGTCAGTACCCGTCGATCAGGAGAGAGAAAGTTAGATTTGATTGTTCGAGTCATTTTAAAATTGTCGTTATCAAGATATCAGAGTTTTCAATCACCGTTAGGAAATTCCCCATATTTGAACGTAACGCCACCGGTGCAGGCGGCCAAATGACCTTGGGCGGCGGCACTCTCGTAGGGTCTCTTATTCCGGCTCCTTTTTCCGATGAAACCAGAAAAGTTTTATTCTTTCTGCAACTTCTGATTGCTTCTCCTTGTCTTCTTTCATGGCTTTTTTTTTCAACGAAGACGACAATGGAAGCACTGGTGAAGCTAATCCGACCTCTTCTGCTTCTTCTCCCAGTCTATACCCATTACAGGAAAGCAAATCCAGCCCCACAAACAGACAAGCCTTTCTTTGTCACCCTTTTTTCCTACTTGCACCGATGAAGATAATCTTGGCACTGTTACTCGTGATTCATGCTTGACTGTCACGTCCTCTGATGATGCACCACTTTCTGAATTATTTCTACTGTACAAAACCCACCAGGTCACCACCCAACCCGGTGAAAAAGAGCCTGAAATCATCTCGAAAACCCCGTGTCCAGTTTGTGTATTGGATGCGCATAACCCAAGGAAAAAAATGGGTTCTTTTTTGGAGCTGTTTCATCGATGTAATCGAATCTCCGGTTCTCCGCTGTGATTTCCTTGTTATCAAAAGTCGGAATCCCCCGCTCCGAGAGCCCCACATCCCGGCCCGATAAGCTGTGAGGGAATAAGTTATGGTGACTCAGTAGTCTAAAAATGAGAGATCTTTTTACTGATACTCCAATGAGCTATCTCAACGTTGATGTAACAACTTCCAAAATAGTGTTTCCTTATTCATACCAACAGCTCGCATGATTCTTCAGTGGCACAATTTGTCCATCCGTTTGTCTTTTTGCGGCAGCAAAATAATTAAAAATCAGAAAACTTGGATGAATTCACGTCAATTATGGAACCGAGTAGGGGCGTTGTAGAGGCCCGTAGACTTTCTATAATCAATGGTCAATGAAAATGGAGTAATGGGTCCACTCTTTTACTCGAACCAGGATAATACTTAACCACCCGTTAGTGATCTGATGTCAGTGTCTGGCCATACTGATAATATAGTCTTCTGAACAACGATGATTAATGTAAGCACTGAGGTCGATAGGCCATCTACTTCCACGTTGAATTGAAAAAGACGAGAGAGAAAGAGGTGAATTTGACCGGAAACTTGATTTGGGTTGTGGGATTGGAAGCGGTGGTGGCGGAGGAAGGGCGGTGGCAGAGTGGTGGCGGGGTTCTGCATTGATGGGATGCTCAGTTTTTGCTTCGTCTTCAAGGAATTATTCATTTATTTGACTCTTTCATGTTTCCTAGAAGCTTTACACCACCTCCTCTATTCAATGCCTTTTCACCCATCACACTTGTTCCAACGCCATTTTCTCTCTCTCTCTCTCTCCATCTCTCTTCTTTCTCTCTCATCCTATCTACTTTTTATTGTGTTGAATAACCGACCCGACACCAAATCATTTTTTTAATAACCGACCCGAACACCAACCTTAATCATACCTAGGCCTGCCAATATTTGTTTCAGTGATCTTAATTCTTACACCATAACGATGCTTTGTTACGTTGTACTTTCAAGGTGGAATATTGAAAAAACATAAATAAAAAAGGGTGAGTTATTGGGCTGGAAGCCCAAACATGATGGTGGTGGGCCTAGGTGTGAAGGCGGCGGTGGTCGGCTGGTGACGCTGTTACAAGGTGGGACCAGCGCTGGATCTACGACGGAGATGGTCCCGCGTTTCGGACAGGCGGCAACACCGCAAACCACAGCAACTTTCTAAAAGAGAGGCGAGCGGGGCCCGGTCAGTAGTTTTATATCTTTGCGATACGTGGCGCAAAACAGTTAGTCCAATTTGTTCTGTTGACCGTTGAAATTAAGGTTAAGGTGACACGTGCCCACACCGAAACTTAAGCATATGCACGTTTTGAGATCGGGATTTGGTTATTTAAACAGATCACTTGCATGCTACGATTCTATCCATTGTTAGGGTTTATATTCATCGAACCGGGTTTAATGGGTTTTCTTGATAATTTTTCTCATCTTCTCGACTGCTCCACTCATGCCTCGTCCAAGCTCAAGAAACGCAAGCAGTTGCAGGTACTCTCTCTCTCTCTCTCTGTAACGTGTTTATTTATGTGAGGATCAGACGGTGGAGATCAAGATCAGAATAGACTGTGAAGGGTGCGAGAGGAAGGTCCGGAGATCGGTGGAGGGGATGAAGGGAGTTAAGCAAGTGGAAGTGGAGCCCAAGAGCAACAAATTGACAGTCGTCGGATACGTGGACCCGGCCAAAGTCGTCGCCAGGGTGGCTCATCGGACGGGCAAGAAAGCAGAGCTCTGGCCCTACGTCCCTTACGACGTCGTCGCCCACCCCTACGCCCCCGGTGTCTACGACAAGAAGGCCCCGCCCGGCTACGTCCGCCGCTCCGACGACCCGCATCTGTCCAACCTGGCACGAGCTAGCTCCACCGAAGTTCGTTACACTACAGCTTTCAGCGACGATAACCCCGACGCCTGCGTTATCATGTGAACGAAATTGTTTTTCCTCTGTAATTAATAGTTTTTCTTTCATTTTCTTCAACGAAGATCGAAGGTTAAAAGAAAGTGCTTTAATGGCTGCGGAGCTTTACTCATATGCTTTATTATCAACTTTTCCGGGGTTCTTTTGCTCGCCGAACTGTTCATCGTTATCTTCAGACGCCATTGAAGTAGTGGGCAACGGCTTTACTGAAGTGTTTGGTTTGAATATGTCAACCGTGGAGAATCTTTTGTTCTCCTCAGTCAACAAATCCGACCATGATTCCAAGTTTTCCATCTAGTCAACCACGATTATACTTGACCCCTAATCATTTATCTTTAATCTCGACTTTAGATTACGATTATTAGGCTCCGGATTCGGTCGCTATAACGTCGCAAACATGGCCTTATGAGAATTTGATTCGAAGACGAGTCAAGATCAAAGGCATGTCCTTTCCGAGCAGTTGCCATTAAGAAATAGTCAATTGTATTTAAATTGCCTTATGAGATTCTCGAATTATCGTATTTGTTATTTCTTTGAAATTGGAGCATTTTTAATCGTGACGGTGGAACACTGGAACTATACTCTTGATTATAGGATTAGACCCGACCGGAGTCAAACTAAACCAAACCAAAAAGAACCGAACCAAGCGGATGATCTTAAGTTGAACTACTACAATATTATGAAGCCCATACCTCATAGCCCGCTTAGCGTTTTGCGTTTAGATATCGAAGTGGCGCGCTTCGGATTTGGGCGGGAATTCAGCGGTGCGGCAAAAGCAGAGATGAACATGGCGGCGGGGCACGACGGCGGTCTCGAGCAGGTCTTGGAGGAGGAGTTCGCCGTCTGGAAAAAGAATACGCCTTTCTTGTACGACCTCATCATTTCCCACCCTCTCGAGTGGCCTTCTCTTACCATCAACTGGGTTCCGGCGGTCCCACTGCCGTACCACTCATTTCCATCTCTCGCCGCTCATAAGCTCATCCTCGGGACTCACACCTCAGAGGGCGTTCCCAATTTTCTCATGGTCGCCGACGCTCTGTTACCCTCAAAGTCCTCGGGTACCCAGATCGAGGATGGAGGGGAAAATGAAATTATCCCAAAGGTTTGTTTACTGTCTTCATAGTATTCGACGAAATAACTGATTCTTATTTCTCTGTTTGGGTTTGAAAGGTGGAGATAACCCAGAAGATACGAGTCGAAGGGGAGGTGAATCGAGCTCGGTGTATGCCGCAGAAGTCGGGGATTGTTGGTGCTAAAACGAGTGGGTGCGATGTTTATATCTTTGATTGCGATAAACAAAAGACGAATCCTCCAGGAGGCGAATGCGTCCCTGATTTGAGACTTACCGGTCACGACGAGGAGGGTTACGGGTTATCGTGGAGCCCCTTTAAGGAAGGTTACCTCTTAAGTGGTTCAACTGATCATAAAATTTGTCTGTGGGATGTCTCTGCTATGGCTCAAGGCAATGTGCTGAATGCAATGAATGTCTTTGAGGTAAACTTTGGGTGGCTAAATTTCTGCTTCTGAATTTGTTTGGACAATATCTCTTTTGCTGGTTCTTGAAGGTATTGAAATTAATGATGAATCAAATATATAGACTCTTTCTCAATAATACATTATAAATTCCCTTGGCAAACGGAAGGATATACAAAATCACGATTGGAACATAGGATTAGATTAAGTTCTGAATTTAAGTACATGGGGCATATTCATGTTTTTGCAGGCTCATGAAAGCGTGGTAGGGGACGTATCTTGGCATTCAAAGAATGAAAATTTGTTCGGTTCTGTCGGGGATGATTGTCAGCTGATAATTTGGGACTTGCGCACGAACAAAACATCAAACGTTGTCAAAGCTCATGAGAAAGAGGTTATCCATTTCGGAAACTATATATATTTTCTTTCTTTTTCACTCATTTTGTCGTGTAATTAGTCTCCGACATGTGCATGCTGTATCTTAGAGTTGCATTTAGGCTTATGCATATGAAATCTTGCAATCTTGAATCAGTGTTAGTTTAGTCTAAGTTATTTCTTGAACACGTGCGTAAGATATCATCCTCGAGTTTGGTTTGATAATAAACATTCATTAAGAGATACTGGCAAGGTGTACAATCTTACAATCTTTTGTATTTCTTTACTGTCTCGATGAGCAGGATTTTGTGCATAATGGGCAAAAATATTGATTGTCAACACTCAAATGTCTATTTGTCAGGTGAACTATCTTTCATTCAATCCATATAACGAGTGGATCCTGGCTACAGCATCTTCAGACACTACTGTTGGTCTTTTTGATATGCGGAAGCTGACAGAACCCCTACATGTTCTTAGTTGTCACACGTATGCTCTTTCCAAAGCTTCATACTTTCTTGTTTAAGAATCGATGATAACTGTTCCTGTCGGCCAAATCCGCTCACTTGTTTATTGTTTGAATTTTGAGAAGTTTGATGTTTGTAACTCTGGATTTCATGCAGAGAGGAGGTGTTTCAGGTGGAATGGGACCCTTTGCATGAGACTGTGTTGGCTTCTTCTGCTGATGATAGAAGACTGATGATATGGGACCTCAACAGGTATTTGTTACTTTTTCACTTCATCTCTCTATAAACATTTGAATCAAAATTTATGTGGAATTTGACCATCTTCGTGCTGTAAAACTTAGAATTGGAGACGAGCAAGATGGAGATGCCGAAGATGGCCCTCCCGAGCTTCTCTTTTCTCATGGAGGTCATAAAGCCAAGATATCGGATTTCTCGTGGAACGAGCACGAGCCATGGCTCATCTCAAGTGTGGCCGAAGACAACTCCCTTCAGGTCTGGCAAGTGGCCGAGAGTATTTATCGCAATGATGATGATTCATAGGCTGTAGAGTAAACCCAATGTAATGTTTGAATATCAGAATCATCCTTCTGTTTGACCATCAACTAAAGCTACATTTATAGACTTCTCTGCTGAAACAGAGCCAAGATTTATGAGCAATGTTCAGTTTAAGACTTCTTTATGTGATCTGACTTAGTTATGTACTTGTGTGATTTAAGAAACCTAAATCACCATCGAAATAAACAAAACTTATGCAGTTGAATTCATATAAAAGCAGGTGACTGGCAAATTTTTTACAAAATACTTGGATAGGCCTGTGTCCAGCTATTGACCAATTAGAAATGATCCAAAATGGGAATCATCCCACGACAAGATCCCAAAAAACATATGTAGATAACAGCAAGCAAATAATTAAGAAAACAAATATGACATAAGGGTAGTAAGTGTTTTTCTCGTCCTTAATCAGACCAAGCAACTTATTTAAGAACATACTTCACATAAAATGCTGCTTCCAAATCAACCCGTCAACTTGTTTTCCGAGCCCCACCTGATAAAACAGATTAAATTAAAAAGGAATTTAAATAAAAGAGATGAGGTAATGAAGAACAGAATAACGAGCTATTTTCATCTGTTGATCCTACATCAATTCCTCTTTAATTAAATTCACAAAAAAATCATATATCCATGGAAACTTTAACCACTTTGAAAGACTTTAACGCTAGTTTATTGAAATAAGGCCTCATATTGAGCATGCTGAAATTAAGATCATTCATCACCACAAAGCACAAAAAAAACACTCCAAATGATTTACATGCATGGCATAGAAGAAATAAAACAGACAACACTCAAATTTTCAGAAAATGGACGTCTGTTTTGGGGGCAGCCAATGACACATACAGCAATTCGATGACATCAAGTTCAAGAAAAATAATGATGTATTGCATAAAAAAACATTTGGAAATGTAATATTAAAACTCATACTAATTTTGAAACTAATGGATGAACCTCTTTCGGGCTAAGTCTCCAAATATAGTGACAAAAAATGTATACATGTTAAGAAGAAGAAGTGCTTAATAGAAACCATGAAACAATACCAAATAAAGGCTTTGAAATGTATTTAACTGAGTTCTCAGATCCTCGAACCTGAGCTTCTACCATGCATCCTGTTATTGTTTCATAATTGAATTTGAAAAAGAAAAACAAAAGTAGTTGGATTTCACCTTTTCTTTTGTTTCCTCCTGGAGACAATCCACTTGCCACTTCATTTACAAGTCCACAACCAGGAGTGTCTGTCAACTCAGAGTTCTGATTGGCCAGGCAGTGAAGAGTATCAAATTCACAAGCACCAAATCCTTGACCATTTATAGCAGTAGAACCATCATCATTTTTACCATCAGGCCCTGGATGAAGGCAATATACCTGATCATCACCCTGCAAATTACATGGATTCATCACGTAGGCACTAGGCATGCTTGGATCGTGCAATTTGGAATTGCCAGGCTTTTGATATGGAAAAGATCCAATCTCGCCTTCGATTCTTCCCCTTATATCCACAAGCAAACACTTGAGCCTGGCAAGTTCAGCCTCTAATGCAGATTGACCCTGCAATCTCTTGCGCAGTTGCTGGTTCACAGCTCTCAATTTCACAACTTCATCTTCTAAGGATGCAGCCCTTGCCTTCTTCTTCTCACGATACTTTCGAACAGCTTCCCTATTACCCAATGGGCGTTTCTTTGTGTTCTTTTCCGCAGATTCAGCAGTGTCATCCGAACCAACCTTGTCTTCATTAGTGGCAGACACAAGCTTAGTGTGGACATGAAAACAGGTGTGTGTATGCGAATAGTCAGGGCCTGGTGGGTTGCAAGTGTGCGTGTGAGTGCAAGCATGAGTGTCCTTCAGGAGTTCATCAAATAAGCTGTCCAGTGAACAACTGCCCGGAATCTCTCCCACGTTCGAACCACGAAACACATCTTGATTTGAATAATCAATTTCTCCGTCGTCCATCGCGCGAAAGTCTAGAGCGACGCACAATCCTGCCCAAACGGCCTAAATTCAAAGTTTTGGGGAATTCTACACAAGGAACAGAAAAATAGGGCTCATCACTAAACTGAATCGAATCTCCACCGCACGCCAGATTCCAGCTTATGAAGTCGCAAAAGGAGGAAAAAGACAAATCGAAAATCACAGCGTTCGAGCGAAGAGGGATAAACTTACCCCGTGCCGAGTAAAACTAAAAGCAGCAGGCGTTACAGAATTCAGAAAGAGAAACCTAAACGAAGGATCAGCCTGAAATGGGAACCCCTTCAACGGAAGAACTAGCGATGGAGGAATTTCGGGTCTAATGCGAATTGACACCGATGGTTAATAATCACCAATAGTTGGAGGACTATAATGGAAATACCAAATCTTCAGAGGAGTAGACTGTAATACATACATTCTGAATAGACCAGCAGAAGAGGCGTCTTATTTTACGTGGGTCAGAACCCAGATACCTTTGTTATTATCAAGATTAAAAACTCAAATCAACTTTAATTTTGTAAATAATCTAAAAAAGCCTCCATTTTTAAAACATATTTTTTGAGCTTCTTGGATCGTCGAAATAGAATCACTGTGTTCATATCGAACGCACTCAATTTCTTTTGAACATTCGATTAATTTTATTTTATTTTTAATTAATTTTACTAAATAAATATTATTAAAATAATTTAAAATTTTTACCGTATATTCACAACAATAAAATAAACTATTAAAAAATTTTAGATGGTGGGAAGAGGGTCATAACATATAACACGCAGTGCAGGTTAATCCAAGCACATACTAAATGTGGTGTCAGAATAAAGAGGCACACAAGTTTCTGATTATTTATTTGTCACCTGCATTGATTTGAATCCATACAAGTTATAATTTAACGAAGCAAGGGCTATGTTTATGTGCATAACCTAGTCGTAGCTTCACAAGAGATGTCTCCAAAACCCCCCACCCTCCCCTTTTAGCGCCCTCCTGAACACATTTCAGGTCCTATTTACTTGACAAATCATCCAGAATTTGAGACTGTAGACAAGGGTCCAAGCCATACCTCGAAACGGCCGAGCCGCCAATGAGCGCAACTTTTTTTGGTGTAGCATACAATCGGATCTCTCGTGCAAGCTGAGTTCCATCAATCTCGAGAATTGTTGATCAATGCGTGGTCTACTCTCTTGACTATCATGAAAGATCAAAAGATCCCTGTCCTTCACTGATTGCATACACTAGTTTTTTGTACATGATTTCCTGCCAACGTAGTAGAATAATTAGCAGGCCCGTATAAACAAAAACAGATTACTACACGGGATTCGAAACATTCAACCCACAATACCTTGGTTGAATAAGGAGGAAGCTTCAGATAATTAGCACAGGTCATGACGCTCGGCAAGTCATCATCCGCTGTCTCCGGCAATCCATTTCCATTAGTTGTAGCATTTGTTGCAGTTGAAGAATGCTGCGTCAAAAAAAAAATACACAAACAATAAGAATACAAAAAATACACAAATAATTGACAATATTTCAAATACGATATCACTAGCCGTACAACAAAATGGATTCATAATTGCAGGCATAAACAACTCTGAAACGTGCAAATTACCATACCTTTCTCACAATTGTAAGTTTTGGGTTCAGCACAGCCAAGCCACCAGGAGGAAGCCGAGGAGCGCCGGTGACAAACTGGCAAAAGGCTCGTTGCTGGTCAGGAGTGAACTCTCCCATGATCTCCAGTAACTACACACCACATTTAGGATTTGGTGAACTCAAGTATAAAACAAAATCTCAAACAGATGATATTGCGTCTGAGAGTATAACATACATTTACTATGGCAGGGCTCTTTGCAGTATATCCATGATCAAATTTTATGTGATCTGCCAGCGTTTCAGCCTGTGTGATTCATATATATAACATTATTATACGACAGCAATTGATATGCTCTCCAAAACTGAGTATAATCAAACTTTTTATTACCTCCCACATTTCTCTCCGCCCACAAAGTAAATGATCTAGCTCATGTGGGGTAAATACTTGCAAAGAAGCAATGTCAAAAACCTGAATTCCATACAGTTCAAAGCAAAATTTAAAGCCATAGCAAAATCAACAGAATGAAAAAAGAATAATACAAACCCCTAAAGAAATTCAAAAATAAATGAGCCAGAGGGAAACATTTTTTATATGAATAGAATAAATAATACAACAATAGGTTGGATCATTCTAAGGGTTCGAGGCCAATGACATATGACTGCAAATAAATGGAAGTAAATTTCTAAGATTACTCCTCTCTGAATTCAATCAGCTTCATCGTTCATGTTTGAAAGCTCCAAATGAATTATTTTACTTAGTTGTTATCAAGAAAAAAAAATAACCTGGTTAAACCCTTCCCTAAATGCTTCGATTTGTCGCATAATTCCTATCTTCACAGTAGCATCAACTACCAAGGAGATGTACTCTTCCAGGCTTTTTATATCAACCTGAAATAGAGCACAAGATTAAAACATTTAAAAGTGAAAAAAACAACAAGAAAAAATAAAAAATTTACAAACCCAAATTACATACACTTTCATCGCCCTGCTTCAATGTGTAATCAGGGTAACCGGGAAGTGAAAAATCCAAGTAGAGATCTTCAATTGGAGTCTCACGAAACCGCAAATTGACAACTGCTTCTTGGTCATCAACACTTCTTGATTCTAGGTACTTTTTACGGCAAACAATAGCATGCAACTCTAATAAAATCTTGCCAAATTCAGAATCAAATGAAAGAATATCATGCAAATCGAGCTCCTGCAACATGTTAGAATGCTCTGATCATATAAGCTGATAATGTTAAAAGTAACAAATGCTTAAATAAAAACAAAACAAATATCAAAATTTCACAATTCTTACTTGACCAAGAACCAGTTTATAGAATGCTGTTGACAGTGGTAGGTCCAGTAGTCGCCCATCCTGAAGGGCTTTGGCCATCACACGTCCAAGGAAACGGAAATACTCCAATACTTTAGAAAACTTGCTACTGACTGATACATCAGAATTTGGACGCCAAGGGCGTGGGAACAATCCAAGTGGGGCTTGTATGGAATCTGAATTGCCTACCGTGGAACCTAATCCGGCAATGTTCACTTTTTCATGTTTCAGTTCAACCCCATCAATTTCCATTAATGTCTCAGATGAAATATTTGATCTCCACATTCCAAGACTCGCTTTTTGTAGGTCATGACTTAAAAGGGTATAAAACTCAAGAGTAGGACCCAATCCAGTCCCCACTTCACCAAAATACTCTACTTCCAGCATTGCCTTTTGGCTAGAGTACAATTCCATTACTTGCACTGCAGAATCTAGAATTTGGTTTCTAGCTATACGAACTTTTTGGCGTTGTAACCTTCCAACCCTCACCTCTCTTTCACTTCCCATTCCAAGACCATCAGCAACCTGCTGCTGCTGAAGGCGATATAAAGCCCTTGATAACCCAAAAGCAGTAGCATAGAAATACTGTCGCCGGGTTTCAAAAGGAAACAAGAATGGACAAGCTTTTGTCAACTGATAACACCATGAGGGAAGACTTCCACTGCATAATGCAAGGGCGTCTTGAATTTGTCTCGCTAATTTAGGAGTGAGTTTGTTATTAATAAACTCATCAGGTGGGACTCGTACACCAGTAGCACATAGCTCATCTAGACTGAAGACATTACCGTCTGCAAATTGATCAGAAACTATCTGCGCTCTCAAACGTGGTGCAAGTTGATTCAAACTGTCTAAAACACGCAACAATGCCAATATACTATGGGTAGGACTAGACTTCTCCACATCACAAGGAAGCTCGGCCTGCAAAATGCTATCTATAAGTGATACCCTCTGAAATTGAGAACTAGGGTTAGACTCAGAAGCAGATCCAGATTTCGAAGATTCTGAAGCTGCTGATGTATTTGAACCCCCTGTAGAATTTATGTCATGATTTTCTGCTTTTTGGTATGTAATAGTATACATATCACTCCATAGCCTGCTTCCATCACTTGACAAGAAATCACTACCAGCATAACTCTCGTCATCATCCTCATCCAACACAAGTTGCCGTTGTATAGCCTGGTAAATGGTTAAATGCCTATTAAGTTGCTTGCCACCAGAACTAAAGACCAACTTTGGTGGATCGCTAGAGCAACCATAGAGAGTGCGGCCATATCTGTCTCGTCTGCCTCTAGAACCTCTACTATTTGCAGATCGAAGACCAGCCATAGCTGCAGCAACAAATGACATTGCACCCTGCGAACCATAAGAACTGCTAGTCCTCTGATCAGTAGAATCTGAGCCCCTAACTGTAGAAACTTTGCTACTTGAGCCAGAAGCAGGGTTAACAACATTACTTTCATCAGCTGCATCTCCTAATTTAACATCATGTACTTTCTCAGGCATACAAACTGGAAGAGAGTCATCTCTTAGGACCTGAAAAAAAATAACAGCTCAGACATGCGACCAGGGGAAAGAAATCTTACACAATACACAAGTAATTTGGATGAAACATCATATGCACAAAAGTATAGATATAAATAATAATAAACTTCTTAAAATCAAAGAATGTAAATATAATATTATTATGATGATCGTACCTCATCATGTTCATCATCTTCGTCATCTGAGATATCATCATCTTCAATAACTAACGTGTCCTCAATTTCAACAAGAGATACATCTAGTTCCTCGTCCTACAAAGAAGTGGTAAATGTAATCAAGAGAAATAAGAGCTAAAATAAATTAAAAAAAAGTCCAGTATGAATAAGAATTAAAACAGAAAACTTCACTTTGCATAATGCATGACAAGAGTACACGAGTATAAGGTGTTACACATGATTACAAACTTCAGTTACCCATCTAGCACTAAATATAGTCATCAACAAAAATGACGTGACTCATCAATGACATAAAAAAGTAAACATTTGATAAAGAAAGTAATAAAAACATATTGTATTTTATATACTTCACTTACTACTGCACATGAGGTCAATGCCAAAAACAGTCGGCCATGCTTATAAATAAACTCAGATATCTCACTGTTTAGTTATACAGAGGTGAATTTTGTTCAAAAGTTAATGAGTTTGAATGACAAGTATGACACCCATAGCATCATTCGACAACTACAAGAAAGTCAGGTATCGAGGTTTGCAAACAGAGAATCTAGTGTGATTTCATAACATCATATCAGTTTCTTATCCTCATTACAACGTAAGCACCAAGATAGTTAACCCATGGACAACACTCTTTCCCATATCAAAAGCACCGGAGCATAACCAAGACAGACTGAAAAAACACAAAAGAGTAAGCAAACTTCGAACAGTAGCGAAGCCCAATTCTAAAAGAGAGGAACCAAGCAGCAACAAATGAAAATCATGTCAACAGGAACAAAAGACCACCTACAATTGATTGTCATTCGTCTGTTATATTTATAAGCAGTCAAGATCTGAGAGCAAGTACTTGGCACAAGGATAAGATGCGTTCCTCTAAACAAATGGAACAGCCTAATTTTATATTATCCACTCCTGAATTGCAAGTCGACGACAAATACCATACAAAAAAATTCAGCTACAAGTTCGAAGATCATGTGCTTCGGTACGACTAAGAAGGGGAAGGCTTGAACTTAAAATCAAAGAATTAGAAGAAAACAATGCAATAATTGCAATGAATTTATCATACTTTGACTAAATCTTCCCGTTTTGTGTCAACAACAGACAATGGAAGATGAATTTTTATAGTGAGAGCATACCTCAGATGTAGTGTCCCCACTGACAGGTTTCAGAGCATCCTTGTCTAAAGCTTCTTTTCTACGAGAAGAAGTCCTCGTTTGAGGCCCTCTTGCCTCCTCTTGCGCAGGCTTCATAACAGCCTTACCTTTTCCTTTTGATGAACTTGCACTTTTCTCTTCTGATAATTCCTTCTTACTCCCTTCTTCTATGGTCATTGATGACCTAGACCTAGTAGAAGAGTGCCGGCGATTAATGGAAGAAGTGGTAGTCGATGGAGACAAAGCACCAGCCTGGGTTCCCAACTCTGAATTTCCAGCAGATAATGTAGGCTCTTGAACAACGGCTTCACCTCGCTGTACACGAGGCCAAAGGAACTCTTCAACTGCTGCTAGACTAGCTAAAGGATCAATGATCACAATGTTTGATGAATAATCGCGGAGAGATTTTTCTCCATGAGCTCGACGGAGTCGCAACTTCAAAGGTTGAGATAGCACACTTAGCCCAGAGGAAAGACGACCACTTCCAGTAGATGACTGCCTTAGGACGACAGGAAAATGCTCCAAGGAGGATAAAGCATTTTGAAGTTTCTGAACCAGAACAGTCATTGGTGCCAAAGTCCCCTCAGAAGCATTGGAAGGCAGTGCAAGAGCAACAAATGATTTGAATCTTTTAAGTGCCTTCTGACGAAGCTTTGGCAGATTAGCTTCCGAAATTTTTTCCTTCAAAAAGTATCCACAAGAAAAATAATTCAGCAAAGCTGCAACAACCCCACTTCCAATAAACTCAAAAGTGGACACACCATCCCCTTTGTGAAGCTCAACTAGCATCTCCGATATAACACCAGATAAGTACTCTTCCTTATTTAAAGAGTTATCCACCAGGTGGGACTCAGAGCCTTTTGACTTCCCTGCAGCTCCTTGGTCATCAATACCCAAATTTAGCTTCAAGCAAATATCTTTTAAATACAAAAGGTCATCTGTCACTCCAACTTCAGAGGCTCCGGTGTGTGAAGGGAAGTACTTATCCTTGAATGCTGAAGCCAAACTACCGACTGCTGTATGAATGTTGGAATTTGCAGACGGAGCTACTACTGAGCTTAGAGGTGAACCAAAATTGCTATTAGCATTCTTAGATTCATTCGATGTATTTCCATCTGGATTTGCATTATTGTTGCGCCGCCTGTACCTCCTTGTCCGAGATGATGTTGCAGTTCCAGGATCATCATCCTTTACGGCAGAAGTTACTTGTGTGGGAATACCGTTTGGAGTATTAACTAAGATAAGTTGGTCGACAGCATGGACCACACCTTCTCTAATAAACATCTTTGCAAAAGTTTTAGGCAGCTTCTCCATAAGAATTTCAGCAATTTGAAGAGCAGGAATCAACACATGTGGATCTTTCCATGCTAAAACACCAGCTAAGAAACTGAGGACCAAGTAAAGAGATAAGTATATCGAAGGGGGATACTCTGATCAAACATAATTGTAAACAACTTTAGTACCTTGATATATTCGTTACAGTTAATAGGGCTTGGATCATCTCTGAAGAACTAAAGTACATCAATTTCCCAACCACTGAGAGACATTTGTGGCGGACAGGACCATTGACGCTTGACCCGTAAATCTAATAGGACAAGACATTGTATATAAGTTTTACTAACTAAATCATACAGATCATCCACATGAAAGGTGCTTCTAAAAATAACCTGTATTAGAATTGGAAGAAGATCCATTCCAAATTGCTGAAGAAGCTCAGGTTGATCATTCAAGAGTTTCTCACGAGCTGAGAACTTGGAAGGCAAACAATTTAATTCTTCCTGTTTCTCAGAACCACTAGCTGAAGACTTTTTCATTGCAGAACCTTTCACAAACAAAAGAGTGGCAGGAAGAGATATAATTCCTTGGGGTAGTGGTGGTAGAAGCTCATTTGCCAGGTTGACAATTTCAAATATCTGATAATTAAATCAATATTTGAATCACCGTTTTTGGTTTCAATCCACATTAAGGTATGCAGGACAAAAAATGCTGATGATAAAATAACTCACTCATACGAAGAAAAATGTAACTTAAAGGCAAAAGTTTCAGGACAGAAGTTTAATAACTAAAATGACTGCAATTCAACAGATTGCAGAACTTAAGACAAAATTTCTCAACAAAAATAATTTTGCTACAATTGACAACCATTGATGAAGTATGCCTATCAACCTCTATAAAACAAAAGCCAATGAATTTACATGACATTTCTATTTTTTTCTCCACATTTGCTTAAATACAAAGAAAAAAATTCATGAGGCGACGATCACAATCAAATTACTTATGAACAAAATGATTGTTATAGAAAACGAGCAAATTACAAAGACAGAAGGGAGAAGAAATGAATATAAGAAGCTCTCGGCAATCATTTTACAAAGAAATGAATATAACAACCAATAATACTACCAAGAATATTCAAACAGAAAGAACCTGCTCCGGTGGCCTACTTAAAGCAGGGGAAATAGATGCATTTGCAGAGGTGCCAGAGCTGGATAGAACATCTTTGAGAATGCCACTGATTCCAAGAAGAAGAAGCGTTTTAGCCCCCAATGGAGACCCACTTGCACAGGTGGAAAGAAGTCTAATCAAACCCTACATATATTTGAGTATTGTCAATATTAAAATGAGGAAGGGCTTTTAAACAATGTACTTTATCAAGAAGATCAAACTTATGTTTAGCTCAAGTTTTATCACTTATTTTCCTTACTTTTTCCTTTGTGAGTCATTACATCCATGCTTTACTCTTAAGAATAAACCAATGGAACAAGATAGTGGTTAATTTTTCTCTCTCGATCATATTAGATTTTTTATTCCTTTGTCCTATTGAACTTACACATCTAAGCAGCCTGCTGTTACCCACAGCACATGTTTGAGAGTAATCAAAACGTTAGTCGTTAGATACTTAATTGTAACCCTTGGCTTAGAAATTGAAAATAACTGCTTTCACTCAGCCATTGAAGAAAACTTCAATCATTCTAAATAATCGACGGAAGTTCCCACCACAGCTGGCCAGTTTAGGAATTATTGAAAAAAAGGGCTTGTCCCCAAATCTAATCGGGGCCAGAGTCCAAAAATAGTAAGGATAGCATCCATCTTAGCATAGTTAACAAGAAGGAAATTACAACTTACTGTGTAAGTATGAGTGCTGAGAGAAGCTTGACCACCACCAGAATTGTTGGCAGATATAAGTGAGGCAGCTTGCGCCACCAGACCATGATTACACAATTCATCTAATTTATCAGAAGATGATGCAAATGTTTCGGCAATTCGGGTCAAACAAATTGAGGCGTGCTCCAACACCTACCAAAAGATAAATCACTCATAAGCCAAGTCTTGAAATATAAAAATGAACGTAGAATTCCAAATATTATGTAGTCTTAAAAAAAAGAAGCAGTAAACTACCTTTGAATCATGATACTGAAGAAGGTTAGTCAGAAGAGGAACAGCTTCCATAACAAAGTCAGCTGCATCTGAGGGAAGCTTTTTGCACATGTTTGCAGCAGTGGATAATGCCACTCTCTGGAAAGCAATTAACGTGTAAAAAGAAAAAAAAACTTATTTTGCAAAGACCTAATGTAAAGATCATTGTCAGTAATTAAACTCGTTCAACAAATAAAGACACCTGAACTCCGGTGGAGAAGAAATCCAGATAAGAAAGCACAGCCATTAGAGCACCAGCACGCAAACAGGCAGTTGGGTGTTCCTGAGATATCTTCTTTAGAGCCTGCAATGACTGTTTGCACAAAAATAAATCAACATCAATATACAGAACTACAACATTAGTTTTGGGGCGTATAACTATATAACTCTATCCAATGACTGAAGATGTTCAACAAATTTTGACTTCATTTGGAAATGATTTTTAGCTAATTTTTTATGCATAGTATACTACCATATCAAAAAAAATTTACTTCTATTAACCACTAAATTTTGCGTCAGAACGAAAGAGTAACCTGTTCAGCCAAGTCCATGTACTCTATTGTCAACAGCCTTGCACAGAAGCATGAAACTGCACCATAATGCACAACTGCAACACATGATGAAGGAAGGACATCACATAGATGCGTTATTGCCCTGGCAGCTAGAAGCATGATATCAGGATTGCTCTCATGATTAAGCAACCCAACCAGGACAGGAATGAAAGAATCAACAGGAAATGTACTCAGCGATTCTTCGGTCCCAATTGAAAGCATCTCACAAAGTTGTGTCAGTGCCTCCACCTGTCTGCCTTCTTCCCCATCTGCTCTGATCCCTGTAAGAATCTTCTTGAGCCGGCCACTCTGTTGTGAATTAGAAGCAGACCCCATGGTAGAGGAAGGCAGCAAGTCATCAAATCCTGCCCCTAACTTCCGAAGAAGCCCTTGTAGGGCACTACTTGCGGAAGATAAATTCTGGTGCAAAATTCCAACCCCTCCTTCGATGTCATTATCATCATCACCTCCCCCAGTACCACCTTCTATATTCAATCCTAAGGTTCGTTCGATGGCCCTTTCTAAATCCCTACCTCCAACCTCGTGCTCTTTCTCTTTCCCTTTATCAGAATTATCCTTATCCGAGTTCTTTCCACGTCGTCTTGACCTAGATGAATCATTATCCGAGTCCATGGGAGTAGTAGCAGTAACTGGTTCTTGAACTCTGGAAGCGCGGGACCTCGTTGAAATTGATGAAGCAGCTGGGGCAGAAAGTTTGGAATGGGGAGAAGAAGCAGCAGAAATACGAGAGCGTTTGTTTGAACGGTTAGGAGTAACAGGCAAAGAAGAAGAAGAAGAAGGGGCTGTTGAGGTAGCCTCCAACCGCTTCCGGCTCCGAGTTTCCATACAAAAACCCGAACCCCTTGAAACTACAAGACGCTCGCCAGTGGAGCGGCGATCATACAGAATCTGATCCAATTACAAAATACATTGAGAGAAACCAAATCGAACTTACCACTCCGAAATTATCGCTGCTGCTGAAACCAGCCCCCAAGATCCAGACTCTTCTTCTAATTCGTAAACCCTAAACTCCCAATAATCTAATCATAACTTCCGAATCTCCAAAATCTGCAAAAATACCTCGAAGCCTGGCACCGCAGCAACCGAGAAGCTTTAAAGGAAATTAGTCGGTGGAAAAGATGAACAACATGCAATAAACAGACTTGTTTGAAATATCAAAAAGATTGGAAAGCTTCGAATGATCAGATTCGTTTGATTCTATAGCCAAAAGTAGAACCGATGAATGGAAAATCTCAAACGAACAGACAAGAGGACGGGCCGAATGTAAACCCTAAAGCAAGATTGAAATGGCCGACCAGACGAGCTACCAACTGCTAAGATGATTTCTATTTATACGTAATCGAAGTTTTATTATTACACTCAATATAAATCATTTTCTATTATTTAAACATTTATTTTTAATTATTATTTTATATTAAAATAAGTAATTACGTGGCGCCGTGGCAGCACAGATAGCGCGTACTGCCGCAATTGTGAAGTCCATCTCTCCCGTCCTTGTGCCACGTGGAAAAGTTCGAGTAGGTCAAACTATGGTCCGGCTGGCAGACCGGCCGAGCCGGATCAAGACAAGATACGACGTAGAAAAAATCCGATTTTTGTCGGGAAAGCGTCGATTGCTCTATTTTCCCGTGATTTTTTTCATGCATCGCCCACTTCGCTTTATTTATCTCCCACATTCGCCGTTGATTTGTTGGTTGTCATTCAGCCGGCATTTTTCACGAAAGTGGGAGTTGACAAGCAGAATGGAATCATTCCAATTTGCAGATCATCTTTTTTGATCTCTTCTAGTTTGGAAACAATTTTGTCGTCTTACCCGCGTGGCGACAAATGAGAATTCGAGGCGATGGAAATTGGGGTTTCTCGACTTTTCTTGATGGTCCAGCACAGAAATGTCTTGGTTGGGGTATGTTTGGCCTGTGAGAATTGTGAAGGACTGATCGACTTGAAATCTGAAATGGGGATTTTCAGTGCCGTACTGGGGATTTGTGGATTTGGAGTTGGTTATTTCCTCTTCATCTTCTTCAGCCTACCGATGTCTAGGTTTGCCTCAATCTCTTTGCGTACTGCAGAAATTAGTGCCATAGGTTTTGGAGGACTTGAGCATGGCTGTATCCTTAAAACGATCAAATTTACAATAGGTTTACTTTTATGTTGAATGCTACTTTTGTTCAAAGATTTTTACTCATAAATTAATCTATATTCTCAGATCAGATTGTAATGCTCAGAAAAACATGTATTTTCCTTCTGAGATCGTGGAATAGGTGAAGAGTGCAGGCTTAAAGACCAGAATAAAAACAAAAACATGCATAAACTTCTGCCTATCATACATCTCATTGCCTGCTATAAATTTTGTTGATTTGAACATGTTTCATTTGGGTGTATGTCCGAATCCTCGAACACGTCCTCTGGTAGAAGAAGACTCGGAGAGTTTGATGCAAATGGTAAATGAGATCCCATTGTGGGTGAAAAATCCAGACTTTAATCGTGTATGTAACTAGCTAGTTTTTCACCTTGCACCTGTGTATTCCTTGTTCCAACTTAACAACGCTGACACTGCAATCCTTTTTCATTTTTTTAAGGTTGATTGGCTTACCAAGTTTATTGCTTGCATCTGACCTTACCTCCACAAGGTAGTTATTTGTTTATTTCCAGAAATTACTACTTTTTTGCTGCATTGCTTACTTTTCAAAAAGGTAATATGTATTTTGCATAAATTTTGTTGGAAATCTGTAAAATTGCTAGGAACATAGCTAAGCCAATAATTGCAGTGCAAATTCCGAAATTTAACATTGACACCATGGATTTTGAAGAACTCACTTTGGGAACATTCCTCCCAACTTTTCAAGGTTTATCCATGTGAAGATCTTGACATGAGTTAGAACGATTCTGCATTTTCAAAACAGAAAACGGACACTCATTATTGGCGAATAAGATCATTTTTGTGATGAAAAATCTTGTTTGCTCTTTCATAGATTAGCTGCTTCTGTTTCCTATCTATTATTTTCGTCTTTTTTTATCGACTAGTTCCGCTTTGTATGCTGTCTTTGGAATCCAATGCGGATCCTCCATGTTAATCCATCTATGATATAGTTTGATGTTGAAACATTTATCCTGCTTTATGTGCTTGATCTGCTATCATCTAGGCAACAACTATGTAATATTTGTTCGATGAACATTTCGCTTAGTTTTTTTCTTCCTCTCCAAATTTCTCTATTCTGTTTTCCTCCATCGTTTTCAGGCATGAAAGTCTAGTTCACAGACGAAAAGGAGCTGATTATGGAACCGTCAATTAAATGGGCAGGAAATCCTAATATCATAGTTGTATCAAAGCATTTGGATTGAAAGCAACAGTTCAGGTTACAAGATTTATTCTTTTAGTTCCAATTAAGAATCTAGGCGTGTTCGATGGTACAGCGTTATGTCTACATCTTCTTGGAGACAGCGTTATGTATTTTGTAGCTTTGATGCTTCTGTCTTTACTGATATAAATCCACTGAAATTCATAGAGCTTCTATGAAGCCCGTTGGAATTCTTGATGTGAAGGTTCTGAGAGCAACGAAGCTTAAAAAGAAGGATCTTTTGGGCACATCAGATCCCTGTGTGAAACTAAATCTCACTGACAATCAACTTCCGGCGAAAACGACAACAGTGAAGCACAAAAACTTGAACCCTGAATGGAACGGAGAGTTCCATTTGGTCGTAAAAGATCCAGTCTCAGACTCTGGAGCTTCTAGTCTCCGATTGGGAGCAAGTACGTATTTCAACTTCCCAAACTGAAAATATATTTTTTTGTTCTTGTGTTTCTGAAGCTGTGATCTTTCCCCTGATGCGCCAAAATCCATCGCTCTCGACCTGCTGAAAAATACGAACTTGAATGATTCTCAAAATGCGAAGATGGTAGAACTATAGTTCATTGTTATTGTCGTGAAATTGAAGTTTTATTTACCGGTTTGGTTTTGTTTACAGGAATCGTTGGGATACATAGAAATCGTTTCCAACGTCACGAAGAATAAGAGGATGAACGAGAAGTATTATCTTATAAACTCAAAGAACGGTCAAATTCTAGCCGAGCTCGAGGGGAGGACTTAACTTCTTCATGAGTTTTTGCTTTTCGAGTACAATTGTCGTTTGGTTTGTTTCTCATCTTGATTTTTATAGGGAATACAAATGATGTTTCGAGTTATTCTCAATCAAAAAATATTTCATACGAGAATCATACGCTACAAATGATATTGAACTTGTTTGAAATTCCCCTTTCTCTCTCTATCTCTATCATGTTAGAGATTAACAAGGCTGGTGTGCATGTTCTGGCAAACCGATGAAAAAAATTGGGAAACAGGTAAGATCTGACAGAGGTTGTCCCCCCCACCAACAAACAAACAAGTGAAAAACAAAAAAGAAAGAGCAGCAGATGGAAGCCCAATATTTGATGCTCTTTCGACCATGTGGGGCGGCGAGGCAAGGGGACGAGCAAGAGTGTCCCACATGGGTGGCTGGTGATGGAGTTAGGTAAGGTCCTTACGAGCTTCAACGACAGCCCCACGAGTCCCCCTCAACCGCTGCTCGCCTGGTTTTTCACCATCGCTTTTCCAATTCTCCCCATTAAACAATCCCACTCTGGTTCGATCCGGTCCGGTCGGGAAGCAAATGGGTGAGCTCGGATTGTCGGAAAACAGCCGCCATTGTTGCTCTTGTTGCCAAGAACAACTAAATTGGTAAAAGGGTAGGTGAAATTCATGAAAAGATTGGTACGTGTTCCTCAACCGGACTCCAAAGTGTGACCTTTTCCTCATACCATCCACTTGACTATCTCTGCGGTAGAGAGCGAGAGAGTACAAGTGGATTGGTGGTGACGAATACAATTCAAACTTAGAGAGAGAGAGAGATAAGAACAAAAGGATAGAATGAATCTTCTCCTCCATTGTGGCCAAAACTCGCACCACAGAGATTAGAGTAAAAACGAAAAAGAAAAATAGGGGGTTAACCAAAGCCTACACTCACTCTCTCTCCTACATACCAAACTTCTCTATCTTCTAGAATCTCTCTCTCTATCTCTCTCCTCTGTTAAATGACGGTAAACCTAAAGACAAAAGAGTAAAGAAGCAGAACAACCAAAGTACCAGTACGAGTTATATACGTACAAGAATAGCCAAACCGTCCCCTGTTTTTTCCCTCCAATTTTCCCCGCCCCAACCACTATTCACTGCACAACTCATCTTCTCGAACATATTTAAACCCATTTTTCTGCACCCTTTTCTGCAATATTTTCAACGACACTTACCGTAGTTCTTGGAGATTTTATTGCTCTTTACAGCCAAAAAAAAGAAAGGGTCTTGGAGTTCATCTGGTCCTTTCACCTGCTTCGAGGATCTCCATTTCGTCACCCAATCTGTCAATACACTGCTGAATTATCGTCATAAAAATCATCGTTTTTTAAGGTTTTTTTTGGTCCACAAATATAAATAGCATTAACTATTTTAAATTTATCAGAACATGCGTTGTTAATTATTTTATTCAACTATTTACTTGACCATTAAACATTTTGCTACAAATAAAGTATATCTTATATCATTTCTAGTCTCTCCACGTTGATATATATACACATATAAATGTACATGGTGTCACCAACACTGATCCAGAAGCAATTAGGTCTCTCTCTCTCTCTCTCTCTCTCTCTCTCTCTCTCTCTCTCTGAAGAGTCAAAAGCCTAGAACATTGGAAACCCTCTGTAGTAGGGAAAGGCTTCTTTTCTTTTCCACCGGTGCAGTACTCGCACCGGCGAAAAGATTCAGACACAATTCCGGCAACTCGTTATTGCTCAATGGGGAGGTCTCCATGCTGCGAGAAAGCTCACACAAATAAAGGCGCTTGGACCAAAGAAGAAGACGACCGCCTCGTCGCCTACATCGCCGCTCACGGCGAAGGCTGCTGGCGTTCCCTTCCCAAAGCCGCGGGTCTCCTCCGTTGCGGTAAAAGCTGCCGCCTGAGATGGATCAACTATCTCCGCCCCGACCTGAAACGCGGGAATTTTTCAGAGGAAGAAGATGAAGTCATCATCAAGCTCCATAGCCTTCTGGGAAATAGGTGGGTCTGGAGTTTAGCTTTTGAAATTCTCTCCGTCGAGTTGTTTTTATTGCGTTGAAGCTGATGGGTTTGTTGGGTTTTGTTCATAATAGGTGGTCTTTGATTGCCGGAAGATTGCCGGGAAGAACAGATAACGAGATTAAGAATTACTGGAACACCCATATTAGAAGAAAGCTTCTGAATAGAGGTATTGATCCGGCGACTCACCGGCCGATCAACGAGCCAGCTCAGACGACAACTGCTACAACGATTTCGTTTTCCACTGCAGCTGTAAAAGAGGAAGGTAACACCATTTTCGTACCAGAGAGAGCTCCAGAAATTCCTGATCTGAACCTCGAGCTGAGAATCAGCCCTCCTCAATCCGAACCAGAGACGCCATCGAAAAACAGAGGCAGAAGTCTCTGCTTTTCCTGCAGTTTGGGATTGCAGAACAGCAAGGACTGTAGCTGTGGAAATCGCCTCGATCTTACAACCCAAAAAAAACGCAGAAAGAAACACTGAATACGATCTAAGTCCAGGTCTGAAAACTCGTCTTCCTCAATCTGAAAATACTCTGTTTCTCTAAACTGTACGATTACAGTGGTTATTGGTGTTGTAACCATTGTAGAACAAACAAGACACAGCAGCCAAAGTGAAAATTTTTCCAATTCTGAAACACCCCAGCTCCCTGTTCATAGAGTTGTCTGCTTTCCCCAGATAGATTTATATCCAGTTATGCAAAAGGGTGTCATCTTGTAGCTTCAAAGGTTAATCAAGTATTATAGAAATCATGTGGGGGCATGCGATATATCCTTGATTTTCTTTCTACCTACTTCTAACAGCGGATACTCTTCTATTGATCCATAACTCGAAACTCATCTCTCTCTCTCTCTCAGAAAGCTTTCTCCGGGTGGTTTAGTTTCTGGGTATGGAAGAAAAAGGCGAGATCTTTGAGATTGTAAATGGATAAGCAGAAGATGGGCAAGCATGGCAAAGCAATCTCTTTCCATAATTGAAAAGCGTGAAGGAACCAGCAATTGTCCTGAGTTGAACACCCTCCCACCAACCATGTCGCCCTTTATTGCTTGGGTCCACCAACCCAATCCCAACCTACCTCCCATCATTCAATTTGCTGCGAATCGCAACATTTGACAGTGTTTTTGAATTCAAATTAGGCCCCCAGAGCTGCATAAGCTCGTTTGTTTAATGATGTCGAAGTAAATGCTGTATAAAACCCAACTAAAGAAGGTTCCCTTTTCAAACCAGAGTTTTTGGGAGAGGATTAGTTCAGCCACCTACGAGTTTGGTAGAGAGATATTTGGAAGGTTCCATTTTGGAGACCGAGGGCCACCCGTTTGTGTCTGACACCCATAGAATATGGGTCTATGGATCACTTTTCCTTGGTTTCTTTTTTTCAATCAAAGCAAGCTTTTTTCTACCCAACAATGGCTTTATTATTGCTTCTCTCTCCTCCCCCCTCTCTCTCTCTCTCAATTGCTTCACAGCAGTTCTGCCACTTCCCCTTTTGACCCTACCTAACTTAACCACGTTTTGAAAATGGGTTGTTGGAATTTGGAACTAATCAAAGTTAGTTAAGGATTATGGAGAAAGAGATGACAGTTGACCTGAGGGAGGAAGAAGACGATGGCATAACGGTAAATAAAAGCGGAAAAGTAGGGCGTTTTAGGGAAAGCGCAGAAGACGTCAGCGTCAGATGCTTACCAACTCTGCTCTTTTTGAGGGCGGTGGTTGGCAGCCGTCCAACGTAAGCTCATGTGCGCGGTTCCGCTACTGGGCCCCACCGCCACGCCTACCTTAATCAATCACGGAAACTAGATCTCAACCGTTGGATTAAGTTGGACCGAGATCAACGGGGAATGGCTCGTGTTCCTGGGCCCGCGGCCCTTTTTCTACCGCCGAATCAACGAACCCTTTTGACCTAATCTTGGGTGTCCCCGATTATTGCATCTAAAATCATGATTAATGAATGGATTAGTTTCTTGTTTTATCACTCTTAGTTTGCATAATACAACACACATTTGTTACCATTTTTAATTAGGTCAAGAATAGTTCGAGACCTGTCTCTAAATATCGAAACCCGACATTCATAACATTTAGACCCAAATCCAAATCACGCGTAGATCGCATACCGAGAAAAAGAAATTGATAATCGAAAATCAAATCAAAGTTGATGAGGATGAACCAAATAACAAACCCACCGGTCGTATGATCAACAAAGACAAACTAAAAAGCATGTTTTGTATCTTAAGAATGCTCGTACAAATTCGTTACGAACTAATGATAAAAATGTTTAGTGCGATCAATTATTTAATAGCTAATGCAAGTCACGCTAAATTAACAATGATGACGACGATGAAAATGACACAGTTTCACTCATATTATTCCATATGGGACTTAGGGTTTGCATGCCCTAACAACCTAGCTCGACTCGATTTCTTTCGTTGTTTCGTTTGTGTTCTCGTGATATTTTTAAACCAAGTAGATATTATGACGCTGAAATCATACAACTTTCGTGACAAAAAAACAGACAATATTGTAATAGAATATAAATCTGGTAGATTTTCTTTCTGCTTTGATGGCCATCAAGTGAGTTCGATAATCGTCACCTACTCGATAAGTTCGGAGAAGCCGAACTCTTCCCAGCAGAATCCACCATGGGGCTGTAAGAAAACACAACAATATCATCACCATCGACCATGGTTTCACCCATGCATACTATGTTTGACTTGTTTGGGTAGAAGACAGACATGATATCAGACACTACCTGCAAGTTGAAGGCCAACCTAGGCCCAACAGCGAGGCTGAAGCCATTACTCCTCACTCCAACTACTCAAAATGCTTCGACGATGATGGCCGTTTGAAAAGAACTGGTTCAACATTAGAAAAAAAAAAACGAGATAGCTTTTGCTTTGATTTCCATGGCGAGATTCTAAGTATAGAATGGTGACTGTTATTGGGACGTTTTGGGAGGCGACGTCGCACATAATCACGGCGGTGATTGGTCCGGAGTTTTGTCGCTGGCGTGGAGATAGGGCAACTTGGCTGGATTTCTGGACCGGCGGTGATGATCCTCTTCGCCTTCGTCAATCTCGACACTGCCAATCTAGTAGCACATTGCTACAGAGCCGGAGATCCGACCACTGGCCGGAGAAACTACACCTACATGGAGGCTATTCGGGCCAACTTAGAAACCATATTTTCTCAGATTCCCGACTTCGATCAGGTATGGTGGCTGTCTATAGAAACCATATTGAATTGTAGCCACAATCGCTTCATTTGGTGGAAAAACCAGACCGCAACTGCAACTTGAGGCAAAATCGGCGGTCCCGATTTCTCTGTGTGAACAAAAACTACACCTCAAATGAACCATAAGACTGATGACGTTATCGTTAATCTCAGGATGACACGGGTTGATTTGATTAAATTAAAACAAAAAAAATTAGAGATGATTACTCAAAATCATAAGTTGTCTGAGCCGATTATCATGCTAGGCCAGCCGGGCCTCCTCAGCGTGACACAGAGCATAGGCATGCTTGATTATTGATAACTCGTTATTGTGTTCATTATTTCCTCGACATGCCCAGTTTACAGGCGCAGCTTTTCTTTGCTTTTTCGTCATTGCGATCCAATTATAGGCCCCAAAAACTCCAAAATAGAGTTCAAAAGACGAGATTCATCCCTCTTTTTTTTACTTTCTCTGTCTGAAATCTCTGAAAAATTGAAACGAAAATGTCTGCTTTTTTCTGGAGTTTTCCTCTGCTTAAACCGGTGAACTGTCAGAGGAATGAGACCACACCAGACAGAGCTCAGTTTCATTTTGCTGTTGAACTGGACTGGATTTTCAACAATCTTCAAGCTCTTTGAAGACATTTTTTTTGTATTGGAAACCAATGCTTTTAGTTCTTTATTTTCTGTTCGAGTTTTAGCTTTAGAGAATGGAATTCAGTAGCCTGCGCAGTAATGGCTGCAGTCAAGGAGACAAGAAACAGAGAATGTTTCTGGTCGCAGAGAGTGTCGTAAAGCATATATGCTGTCAACAACGTTGCTAAAAACTTTGCTCTGAAATTCAAAACACCCACCAACTAATATGAAGAACAAAATAAAGGGGAGTTGAAAAGATTGAAACTTGACCAGCAGAGGGGGAGACATAAGAGACGAAACCGAAGAAGGGGGACAAGAGCCAAAAAGGAAGGATTTTAACACCACCCTTTTGGTTTAGCTGCCTCTAATTCCAATTACTGAGCGTTGAAATCCTAAAAAGCTGCAGCTTTGGGGAGAAGAAAGAGGATTCTCATCGAGTTTTTTATGCTGTTTACAAAGCTTGAGGCCATGGCCATGGCCATGTGAGAAAAGTAGCTTTCTTCTTATTCGGTCATGGAAAAAGAGGCCACGCCCCTCTTTGGCTGCAATCATGTGGTCTACTTTCTTATGATTCCCCTTCAAGCTACTTGCTGTCACACATTAATCAATTTCCCCAAGTTGAATAAACAACCAAGAAATCAGCCTCTAATCCCATGGGAAAGTGAGATGTCTACTGTTTCTTCGACACTATCATCCACTCTGGAACATTTATCGAAATGGGTTTTTCATTTTGTTGAAAACGGTGATCTTGTTTATTGAAAAAATTAATCTTTTTTCGCGTTACTATCACAGAGAATCGATTTATCAGCAATATTTTGTATTTACAGAAAAGGGCTTTGAGAAGTATGAATTTGAAAAGTCTGCCTACTTGCTTTCTTCCCCGTCTCCTGTACTGTAGATGTATATATATACGCACAATGGCACGCACCATTCGCCAACGACTAACGAGGCTTCCTTCAAGAATCCGAAGCTCTGCTCTGCCATTACGGAACAGAGACGACGATGGCGACGGAGAAGGTAGTAGAGACTGTAGTTGTAGGAAGCTATGAAGAAATGGAAAAGGAAGGGAAGCCAACGGACATGAAAACCAAGCTTTCCCAGCTCTTCTGGCATGGCGGTTCTGTCTACGATGCTTGGTTCAGCTGCGCATCAAACCAGGTCAGTATTCCTTCTTTTTTCAGCCGGAGAAGCTGTTAATTTTCGAAAATGGTGGTCGATTTTGTCTCAACGATTCATGTGTGTTTGGTTATCTTCTCGAAAACAGGTTGCTCAAGTTCTGCTCACTCTGCCCTACTCATTTTCACAGCTGGGTCTGCTTTCCGGCATTCTATTCCAGCTCTTTTACGGCATATTGGGTAGCTGGACAGCCTATCTCATCAGCATTCTCTACATGGAATACAGAACCAGGAAAGAAAGAGAGAAGGCAGATTTCAGAAACCATGTTATTCAAGTAACAAAAATACCAGCTTTCCAGTTTTTCACCACTGCATTTACCTGGTTTTCTCAAATGGGGTAGTTTTGTTCTTGAATCATGTAGTGGTTTGAAGTTCTTGATGGACTGCTCGGAAAACACTGGAGGAACGTGGGTCTAGCTTTCAACTGCACTTTCCTTCTCTTTGGATCTGTCATTCAGCTCATTGCTTGCGCGAGGTAGTTCTTCTCCAAGCTCAAATTGATCGATCTCTCGCTACTTTCTGGGGATTTTTAGACTTTTTTTTTGCGCTGCAGCAACATATACTACATAAATGATAACATAGACAAGAGAACATGGACGTACATCTTCGGCGCTTGCTGCGCCACAACGGTCTTCATTCCTTCATTTCACAACTACAGAATCTGGTCTTTTCTAGGCCTCGTGATGACCACTTATACTGCGTGGTATCTCACCATAGCCTCGCTCCTCCATGGCCAGGTTATGTGCACAAAGAAACAACCCACTTCTCATTAAAAAAGGTCAATTTCTTCGTGCGAAATTCTCACTTTTCGAACCAAATTTCATGCAGGTTGAGGGAGTTAAGCATTCGGGACCAACCAAGCTGGTGTTATACTTTACCGGGGCCACGAATATTCTCTACACATTTGGGGGGCATGCTGTAACTGTGTAAGTAGAACGCTGCCATTTTTGCTGTCATTTAAGCAAATTGTGATTTAGAGATGCTTGTAAATTGCAGGGAAATAATGCACGCAATGTGGAAGCCTCAGAAGTTCAAGGCCATATACTTGGTGGCTACGGTTTATGTGTTGACGTTGACGCTTCCGTCGGCTTCAGCCGTGTATTGGGCTTTCGGAGACCAGCTATTGAATCACTCCAACGCCTTCGCTCTCCTCCCCAAATCCCCTTTCCGGGACATGGCCGTAGTTCTCATGCTCATCCATCAGGCACGTCAGTTCATAGGATTCCCGCCGGCGCCGCCGTGAACGGTGGTTCACGTCGATTTATGTTTAATCAGCGGATGGATTTGTTGTGTTTTTTGCAGTTTATAACATTCGGGTTCGCCTGCACGCCGTTGTACTTTGTGTGGGAAAAAGCCATCGGAATGCATGACTGCAAGAGCCTCTGCAAACGCGCCGCCGCCAGATTGCCGGTTGTTATTCCGATATGGTTCTTGGCCATTGTCTTCCCTTTCTTCGGCCCTATTAACTCCACCGTCGGGTCTCTCCTCGTCAGCTTCACCGTCTACATTATTCCCGCTCTGGCTCACATCTTTACTTTCCGATCAGCCGCTGCTCGAGAGGTACGCCGGCTTAATGAGAGGATACAGTTTATTTATGTTCTTTTTTAAAAGCATGAGATTCGTTCTGCAAATAGGAGACAAGATATCTGTCCGTACCTGATCTCATGTCAGGGTATAGTTGCCTCCTAAAACATGTGATTTGAATTTGTGGTGCAGAATGCGGTGGAGCAACCGCCCAAGTGGGTGGGGAGATGGGCGGGAACCTACACGATAAACCTGTTCGTGGTGGTGTGGGTGGCGGTGGTCGGGTTTGGATTCGGCGGGTGGGCGAGCATGACCAACTTCATCCACCAGATTGACACTTTTGGGCTCTTTACAAAGTGTTACCAGTGCCAACCTACGACTCTTCCTCCATCTTCATTGGCTCTTCCTCCGTCCCTATCACCTCCCGGAGTTCTAAACTACAACTCCACCGGAGCTGCACCGCCACCACTCCACCGCCGCACTTTTTGATTCCTCCAATTTGCCTTCTGCTAATGCACTCATTGTAATGGACTTTCAAAAGAGAAAATGACCAAACATGAGATTTTCAATGTCCAACTCTGTGACAACATTGCTTTTCAATGTCAAACGCTACCCACATGAAATTGAAGACAAAGTATTATTAAAATATTCAAAAACATGGATTCGGGTACCAAAAATAGCTCAAATCAGTTCAGAAAACTCGACAATCAACCTCTGGTCGAAGATACAACCACGAGGTTCATGCCCTGGTAGAATAATATAATTTCAATGAACAAAAACAAAGTCTCCAATCAATAAAGCATTGAAACGATCGACAAAGACAAACCTTTATCAATACTGGTCAACAATTCAGCCTCCTTTCAGAAGAAAGCATGGCAAATGGAGCAAAATAACAAGAATCCCTTTCCACAACCATGCTTAATTATCAATATCAAGATCAAAATTGAACTCTGGCTGATCAACAATTAATAGGCAGTCTAATAGTTTCAAGAGAAGGAAGAAATTTAGTAAGCAGAAATTATCCATCCATATGAACATAGATCAGAAACAGGGAGATGGGAAAAAAAGAACATTGATCAAACCAGCATGTATTAGGTTAACAGATATAAAAACTAGAGAAACAGGGAGAGACCAAAAAATTCAGTAAAGATCCCTTCCCCTCTACTGTGTCAAAGCCAAGCATCATCAAAGCACCACTGCCACCCCAAAAGCAAAAAGGACGAGACAAAAATAAGACAGTCAATCTTATAGAAAAGAAAAGGAGACGATGAAGCCTAGTACAAACCCCCTAAAGCACATAAAAAGAATTCCATCACCCAAGGCAAGGATCAACGGCCTCCGCCAGTTGTGCAGTCTCGAGCAAAATGCCCAGACTCCCCACAGTTGTAGCAGCTCCCACCGCCGCCGCCACCACCGCCATACCTTCCTCCTCCACCTCCACCGCCAGCGTTACCTCCCTGGTAGCAGTCCCTAGCCATATGCCCGGATTCACCGCACTTAAAGCAACCATCACCCCTGCCGCCTCCACCATAACCGCCGCCACCGCCACCGCCACCGTACCCAGCACCACCTCCGCCGTACCCACCACCGCCTCCGCCATATCCACCTCGTCCACCACCGCCTCCTCCGCGTCCCCCACTAAATCCGTATCCACCTCCTCCTCCTCCTTCACGTCGGCCTCTTCCGCCTCCGCCACCTCCACCGCCGCCTCCGCCACGGGTGCCCTGAACTGACGCCTCGCCAGGTCCAGTCACATCAACGGCCTTGGAGCGACCATCAGTGTCGGCTTCCACCACGAATTCGACCTCCTCGCCTTCACCGAGACTGCGGAAACCTTCAGATCGGATCGAAGACTGGTGAACAAAGACATCCTCGCCGCCATCGCTTGGGGTTATGAAGCCATAGCCCTTGACTTCATTAAACCATTTGACGATGCCACTGACTCTGCCCGTGCCGCTCATTCTCAGACCCTTTTTCGCAACCCCCAAAAACACTAGCTCTTCCTCTGGGGCTGCTCCTAGAACTTCACTTGTTGAAATGAACTAGGAACACAATACTTATACCCACGCCCCCGAAGAAAACCTAGTTTCCTTTCCCTGGCCAATCAAAATTACTTTAATTAATGAATTTATTTATTTATTTTCGTTTTGCTCTTACGGGGGCCCATCAGGGTAAACCCAAACGACAGACGGGCTGTCGTTTCTATTAGGGCTGGGACCCGCGGGTACGGATCGGTTTTTGCCATAGAAAAAAACCGACCCGGCGGGTACGGTTATCCACTTTAAAAACCGTCGGTTAATCAGTCATCGACTAAAACCGACTCATAACCGACCCATTTATCGGGTCGGTTATGGGTCGGTTTCGGTTAATAACCGTGGTCAAAACAGCGGTTTTAGACCGATTTTTCTGCCGATTTTCTTCCAATTTAGACCGATTTTTCGTCGAGTTTCATGCCGATTTTCTACATAATCCATATTCTTCCTCAAACTACAAAGTTTCTTAATAGGATAACAAACCGAATTAATGTATAATTAATTAACAAACCGATTTTCTACACAGCAAATTTGCAAATAAAATTAATTAAGCATAATTCTACAACACAAACATAACATATCATCTAAATAGGATAACAAACCGAATTAATGTATAACCTCCACATTTGATAACCAACACATGACGTATCAAATCCAAATAGTAATGACATACTATAAATCGAAATAGTCAATCTAAACAAATCCAAAGCTTATCCTAGAAATGTGAAAGCAATAACGGATGAAGATGTCTCACCTCACCTGTAGTAGAAAAAGAAAATAAAACAATTTAGTCATATGAACCGTTAAAATTTAATGTAAACATAGTTGATAATCTCTTCAAATAATAAAAATTACCATTTTCCAGTAGATCGATAGAACCATCATCATGAATAATCATATCTTTGATGTCTCTAACATATCAATCAAATCTAATCATAAAATAAACACAACATAATTATAAGTTAGAAAAACTAATATATTCAATTGTGGACATTAAGATAGTACTATTAAATAGAAGTAACAGTTAATGTTATACCTGTTTCAAATTCTGTTACTTCTTCTAATGATTCGCAAGCACTACTCTGTCTATCTGCATTA
Organism: Begonia fuchsioides; assembly: GCA_003255005.1. Classification (NCBI taxonomy): domain Eukaryota; kingdom Viridiplantae; phylum Streptophyta; class Magnoliopsida; order Cucurbitales; family Begoniaceae; genus Begonia; species Begonia fuchsioides. The sequence continues at coordinate 214,689 of QAOC01051215.1, read as the reverse complement.
CGAATCCAACTTTCAAGACAAATAATACTTTCTACTGTCTTGGGAGCTAACGAACTCCTAAAAGAATCTAATATTCGACCTCCACAGCTAAAAGCCGACTCTGAGGCAACTGTTGAAATTGGAATGGCGAGAACATCCCTTGCTATTCGACTCAAAGTAGGATAGTCTGCAGCGTGCCTTCGCCACCAATGCAGTAATTCCCCATCATCAAATTCTTCAAGTTTTGTAGACAAATAATTGTCGATTTCATTTGTGTGCCCAAATTCATTTGCACGATTGATCTCTGCTTTAAATGTAGATTGTACTTCAAAATCTTCAACTACATTCAAACATTCGTCCTCGATGTCAAGAGGGCTTGGTAATTGCACTTTATATTCACTGTACAAAAGTCTAATCGTACCATCCAAAGCTTTGATAATATCATCAGTTTGCTCTAGTGAATGTAACTTCAAGAGGCAATGTCTTACAAACTTCAGTTTGAACCGTGGATCAACCACTACAGCCACGTAGATGAAGTGATTCATTTTTGTATAATCTCCCCAATACTTTTCAAATTTATTCTGCATATTCAGTGCCGTAGATCTCAGTACTGTGTTGTCACTTCCCACATACTTTTTAATTATAAGGTGCAGTTTGCATAGTTCTGCAAAGAATAGATTCGCTGTAATGTGCAATGTCGATGAAACTTTCAATGTAACTTCATAAAATACCTTCAATAAGGACAAAAATTCTCGAACGACTTGCCAATCATGGTCACTGGGCGGGCTCATCAAGATGCCATCTTTGACAAATTCAGAAATATAGTTAATGTCACATTCACCTAGTTTTGCAAATGCTTTTTCAAATTTAGATGCAGTCTTCAGCATCAAATACGTCGAGTTCCATCGTGTTGGCACATCAAGACACACACTATTTTTGCATGTAATGTTTACACTCTCAATGCAAGCTTTGAATTTTTGCATTCTCGCAGGAGAAGATCGAACGTACTTCACCGCCTTCCGTATCTTGTGAATTGAATCATTATGCTCTTTTAATCCATTTGTAACAACTAAATTCACGATATGAGCAACGCACCGAACATGCATAAAACTTCCATTCAGCAACAAAGGCTTCCGTTGATTCATATTCTTGATCAAGACATTCAGAGCAATATCATTACTAGAAGCGTTGTCAACGGTTACGGTCAACACTTTATCTATTTTCCAATTTAGCAAGCAGGTTTCAATGATTGAAGCAAGCGTCTCTCCTTTGTGATCAGGAATGACACAAAAATTTATGATCTTCCTTTGCAAATTCCAATAAGTATCTATAAAATGGGCAGTCACCACCATATAGTTTATATTTTGTACCGAAGTCCACGTATCAGTAGTTAGACAAATGCTTGAAGTCGATTGTCCAAAGAAGCATTCTAACTTACTACTTTCACCCACGTACATCTTGAATATATCATTCGCAAGAGTTTTGCGAGATGGAACATGGAACTTGGGCTGCAATTCATTTAACAGGTCAACAAACCACTTTCCTTCTACAATACGAAACGGTAACTCTTCCATCACGATCATTGTAGCAAGCTTCTGCCTACATCGATCCTCATTAAATATCTTCAAACTCATTGAAGATGATGACCCAGACCCTTCTTTTTCTGTTTCCGATTTTCCAAAAAATATTGTCTTCTGTTTATCATCCATAGTAGCCAAGAACTTTGCACATTTTGTGAGATGCCTGTGCAAGTTTGTAGTTCCATTTTTTCCCGTATGGCATGCATACGTAGTCGGACAGTAGTTGCAATGCGCTCTAGTAACTCCGTTTTCTGATTCTTTTTTCATGAAGTGAACCCATGCTGAACTTTCTCCTTTACGTCTTTTTGTACCCTCGCTGATAGAATATTCCATAGTAGCCAAGAAACTTAACCAAATCTGAAAACAAAGAAAAAATTTCTGACAATCAAAAAACTAGTATCCAAAGAAAACTTAACCAAATTCTGACAATCTGAAAAACTTCTGCATTTAACAATCAAAAACCGAAAAACGAAACTATGCATTTAACCATCCGAAAACCAAAAAACTATGCATTTAACAATTAACAATCAAACTCCGTTTCAGAATTACATCCAATCGAAACTCCGTTTCAGAGTTCCATCGCGGAATAATACGGTATGCATTTAGACTTTAGAGTTCCAATCAAACGAAACTATGCATTTAACAATCAAAATATCTTCAAAATCAGAGATACCCGTCGGCCGTCACAAATGAAGACGAGTCGGCGAGGGCTGCGCGGACTAGATGGAGACGAGTCGGCGACTGCGAGGGGAGGCGAGGGCTGCGCGGAGTCGGACGGCGACTGGGAGTCCGGTCCGGCTGCGAGGCGAGGGCTGCGCGGACTGGATGGAGATGAGTCGGCGACTGGGAGGGGAGGCGAGGGCTGCAGTGCGCGGAGTCGACTGAGGGCTGGGAAGCGACGAAGCGTTTTAATTTAGGTTAAATTCGGTTCGGTTCGGTTTATCCAACATAAAACCGAAACATAAATCGTTTTTCTCCATAATTTCGGTTCGGATAGTGGTTCGGTTTTTGAACCATAAAAAACCGACTGAAACCGACCCATTTGATCGGTTCGGGTCGGTTTTTCGGTTTTATCCAACCCAATTGCCACCCCTAGTTTCTATGCTGTCCTTCTGATCGGACGGCTGGGCAGTGATTCAGTGAAATAAGAATCGATTTGAACCGTTCGATTGAGTATGGATTTTGCAATTCATCCAAGGATTATGGGTGTTTTCTTAGAAATTGGCTGGTCGTGTTCTTCTGTTTGTCGTTTCAGATTACAGAATTTAATTGTAAACACGAAGATCAAAGTACCGAAAACTGTGTTCTAGAAGTGAATCAACGTGACATTATATCCAACGATGGCGTCTCCGGTAGTAGCATTGAACCAGTATGTTTTTGCAACGGCAAACCCACGAGCAAACCGGAAAACCCCTGTCCTGCCGATGACCGGCATCTCCCTGACCGGATTCATCGCCGGGTTCTTGCCCAAAATGCTGATAGAGCTGCCGCCGTAATCAATGAACTCGTAGCTCATTGCCATTAGTAGACCTAGCTGTTGCTGTCCGGCTGACCCGTACAGTCCTTGGGCTCGTCCGACGAGTCTTGATTTCGGGTCGGGTGTCTCTGTTAATGGATCGTCCGCCATCATCAGAGTTCCAAAAAGAGTGGGCGAGTTTGCTGTATCTGTGGCGTTGGCCACCTTCATCGCTGTCGGATCTTATTACAAATATAAAGCTGCTCCGGATTCTAAAGTTCAGTCAATATTCTGAATCTCAAACCAATCTTCAAGTTAATCCGACAATGGGGTTCGAAATTGAAGGTTCACTTGACTTGCAATTATCAAATACTTTTCATGATTATCCAGCCATTACAGGTTTTAAGGTTTGAACGAGGGAGGTATTCTAATCTTTGTAGCTTGCTCAAACCCATAAGCTATTTCAATCAGCGTTGGCTCCGAACCCTTTAATCCTCCGAAACAAATCCCGAAAGGAACACCGGCGCCGTCATATCCAGCCGGGACGCTGATTCCCGGGAACCCACCAATCGCAAGAACAGAAGCAATGTCGGCATTTGGAGTCACTAACGCGTCTAAATCATTCTCCGTCATCACCTTCTCAAACCCACCGGCGTTGAGTTTCGCCAGATTTTCCAGCGCCGCCTTTTCTAGAGCTCCGATTCCGTCTGTCGCCTGCGCCGCCAGAAATATTTCTTGGCCAAATGTTTTCAGAAGTTCCTGCACAGAAAAAAGTCGTTTAAAATATAACTTCGAGTTCTTGTACTAAGTTTTTTTTTTCTGGGTGCGTTAGCCATTACCAAATCTGGGTTTTTGTCATTGAACGCTATTACATCAGCCAAGGATCGGACCGGAGAGACCACCAGTTCTTGCAGATACTTGTTCATCGCCAGTTTGAACTCGGCGAGCAAAGCAACGGCTTCTCCACTCGCAGTTACGTTCATGATCACGTCGACGTTTTCTATTTCCAAATCATCCACCAAAATCGCTCCTTTTGTTCTTCAACACAACGCAATCAAACACTGGATTAAGCCCACTAATCTGATAGCAACAGTTCGAAAGATTTGTTTTAGAGATTTTCTTACCGCAGAGTCTCGAAATGATGCTCAAAAGCAAGCGAAGTCGAAGCATTGAGAGAGTTGAAGAAAGGGTTTCTCACTATTCCAAGTCTTTTCCCGGCGAGGCCATTGTAGTTGAGGAACTGTCTGTATCCTCCCTTTGGAATGTACTTCGAACCCTCGCTGGTTGCTTCGTCCTCGTCGTCAAACCCTACAATGGCGTCAAGAACTGTAACAGCGTCTGATACAGTCCTGCAGATCGGCCTGTTTCGTTCACAGCGAGGGTCATTTCTTCGATCCGACAAAGATTCAATCAAAGTTTTAAATGATTTTCACATCCATTACCCAATTGTATCCTGTCTAGGAGACACCGGAATCACACCGGCACGACTCGTAAGGCCGACCGTTGGTTTAACGCCGACTACCGAGTTAAAACTAGCCGGGCATAGAATCGAACCATCGGTCTCTGTCCCGACAGAAACGGCTACCATATTTGAGGCCACCGATATCGCCGGCCCGCTGCTCGATCCACACGGAGAAGCTGATAAAACATATGGATTCTGCATTTGAAACAGGAGATGTTTGCATGCATGAAACTAAAATTTCGATGAAACAGCAATTCACACGTGTTATGTTACCTTTCCTTGGCCACCTCTGGCGCTCAAACCATCAGGAGCGTGGAGAGACCTGAAATTAGCCCACTCGCTCAAGCTGGCCTTGCCGAGAATGATCGCGCCGACGTTCCTCAACTTGTTTACGACGCCGGAATCACGAGGCAACACTGATCCGAGCAGGGCGAAGGAGCCGGCGGTGGTGTTGAGCTTGTCTTTTGTTCCGATGTTGTCTTTAAGTAGAATAGGAATTCCATGCAACCCATTAAGATTTCTATGGCCGTAAGCTTTGCGATGTATGTCAGCTTTATCAGCTTGACAGAGCGCATCTGGGTTAACCTCAATGATACCCTTGAGAACTGGGTTTAGTCTTTCGATTTCTCCGAGGTAAAACTCCACCAGTTGCCTCGAAGTCAACTGGTTTTGCTGCAAAGCTGCTTGGAGATTGGCTATGGAAGCTTCTCTAATGTTCAGCCATTGTTGGGCGTTAATGGCGTCGGCCTCAAACGAAAAGAAGGCTATGATAATGAAGAGCAACATCGAGGACAAGCTTGGTGCTGAAATGGTAGCCATTTGTGATGAACTTCCGATCCCTGTTTCTGGTTTATGTAGAAAATCGCCATTCGCAGGTTTGACTCGATCAGAGTTCGTATGATTTACTAATAAGATGATTAAAATTGTTAATGGTTCCAGTTTTGTTTTTTCTGCGTGTTCTGGTTAGCCCACTCTGTTTTCATCCCGCAATTTCGTATGTTTCACGAACATGGAGTTTACATCTGCCGTCCATTTCCGGCAAGTTCGGGTAGAGAGAGAAAGTCCCATTGGCCATGAAAAAGAAAAAGAAATTCCTGTTGAAATATAATAATTTCAGAAACAGATGAAGAACAGATTCACACTGAATAAAAAAGCCGCTCTTGATCTCAATCCACGAGATGCATTCATGGGAGAACCACGAACTTCGGTGCAAAAGCATCGAACCTGCAACTACCCTCCTGCTTTTCAAGGTTTGAAAGAAGAAACTTGGAGTCTCATAGAAGAAGAAGAAGAAGAGAGAGAGCGAGAGATTAGAAATTATCAATGCAAAGCTAACTGGATTCAGACAAGAACATAACCAGAAAAACAAAAATCCAAGAAGAGGCGACGAGTACGAGAAGGAAACATGAAAATTGTCCAAACCAGGAACAAGTAAAAGCTACTTCCTACAAAATTGTCCACCCTCTTAACTGCTGCTAATCCTCTTCCACAACAATAATAAGAATAAATAGTCACCCCAAAATCTAAGAACTAATAATATAAATGGAAGGACAAGGAACAACTCCAGCACACATATCCTTCTTCAATCTTTCTCTGCAACTCCATCTTCGGCACCTCCATCTTCGTCAGCCTCAACGCTTCACACAAAAAAGAAAGAAACCCATTAGCGATTGATCGGAATGCTAAATGATGGTTTCATTTTTATTCTACTATGATCCTGACTTCAAACGTGGATGAAGAATAAAGGCATTCACAGTAATGTATGAAAAGGGAACACAAAGTGGTGAGAAAATTGCAGACAAAACATGGCAATCTAAGCATGGTGTTCTTCTTCTCGAGCTTCTCAAATGGAGTATGGATACCATCAAACAGGATTCCCAAATGTTTGAATACTTGTTCAAAGAAAATCTGAAATTTAATAGAGTGGTTTTCAAACAGATTTCAATTTTTTTTCTTACAAGATTACGATTTTTGAATTGAAAAACAACTGCACTAATTTTAAGAACATGTTTTTCAGCATATAATCTCAAAATTCTTACCACAGAACTCAGTATGCCAAGATTGAGAACTAAAATATAACATAGACAGAACATTATTTGACTATCAAAAAGCAAAATTCACTGACCATTGGAATAAATATTTCACCAAGAAAAGACAATCAGGATAGATCATAGATACAGCAAATCAAAAACCTTAAATCACAGCCATTACAAGAACACTCAGATCGATATACTCAGAACCCCATGATAAATCAAATCAAATATAGCAGTAGTAAACAAACAGAGAATTCTAGAACTATCTACCTTTCGGGACGAGTCTCTACCGAATCAGGCTTTCTCCAGGACCGCTCAGCCCGATCGTCGGACAACCTGCCATTCCCACTTGCAAAGCTTCTTTTCCCATCAGAATTTCCATCAGCCTTTTCCATATTCTCCTTATCCTTCATGTTATTCTTTGTCAACTCGAGTTTCTCGTCGATCTTCTTCCAATCTTGTCCCTTTTCCGCCAAAATCTCCTCCCTTGGCCTTGCCTCTCCAAAAGGATTTGAACCCTTAGGCTTTGCAACAATCTCTGGGGCCTCTAGCTTCTTATCGTTGCTTATCGGGACTGTGCGTGGCTGCAAATTAAGCCTTGGTCTCTCACCAGTGTTTCTGTTAAGACCCTCTTCCTTCTTCCCCCACTTTTCTATATCAGCACCAATGTTCTCCTCCTTCCCCCACTTATCTGAATCAACACCAGCGCCATTAGAGGGGAACCCTCCTCTGCGTTCTCTATCAAAACTCCCATGGCTACTGAATCTCCGAGCTTCGGAAGGTACAAAGGTCTTATTTGAAACCCAACTATCTGAATCGTCTGCTTTGGAGGAGCGAGAATCAGACAACCATCCTCTATCTCTCTTCTCAAATCCGTCGCTGGCAATCGGCTTTTTGCCTGCCGCCCAGTTATCGATCCCATCTGCCCTAGACGGAGCCACATCCCTCGCAAACTCCTTTCCAAAACCACCGCCCATCTTCGTCTCATCAGAAACCCTAGACGAACCCCACCTCGAATTAGAGGAATCGTCTCCATTGGAGTGTCTATTGCTCCGATCGTAAGAACCATTGGAGCCGTAACTCCTGAATCCGCCGCCGAGCCGAGTCCGGTCAAGCTCCTCGGCAGTTCGCTCACGCGGGCCGGTGGGGAGATTCAGGATATCCTCGTGGGTGAGACCCGAGGGTTGGTTGGAAACAGCAGGAGGTTTTGCCCCACCGTAGGTGTTAAACTCGGCCAAGGAGATGGCCTGGCCTTTCTTCTTCTTCGTTTTGGTGGCGGCGGCCGCAGCCAGGGACGGAAAATCGGCGGTGGGTTGGGGGTTCTGGTCAGACGGAGGCACTGCGAGAAGTTCGGCCTCGTGTTCTTCAGAATCGAGAGCCCAAGCTCCGGGCTTTCCCCAAGGAGACACTTTTGCCGCCATGTTCGTCTCTGGATCTTCTCTCTCCTATCACTTCCTGGTTTGGTTGTTTGGAATTGCGTTGGATGGCAGCGGGGCTAGGGAATGAGTTGGCGTTTATCGACAAGAATTGTAAGGTTCTAATCCAACGGATTAGACGGAAGATTCCGAAAAATCTACGGTGATGGATCGATCGAGAGTTGTGTCCGCTGATTCTCTATCTAATCACCTAGCATGTAAACTTATTTATTACTGATAAGATCGATTTTTAAAGTAAATAATGCAAAATTCATGGTTTTTTAAAAATTTAAACTCGGATAATATAAAGAGGCGAAGAAACTGGTCGGTCTAGCTCAGTTTTACTCCAAAATGGAATTGTAACCAGAACTCACGGTTTTAGATTTTTAAAATCGAAATTAATAGTTCTAATTTTAATTCAATTTTATTTTATAATTAAAATATAATAATATATATAGATTATATAAGTTTATAACAAAGTTTAATATTTATATTGCATTTTATTCGAGTTAAGATTGAAATTTACTCTAATTAAATTTTTTTTTATCTACGGTCTTAGTTTCGATTTCATGATTTTTTACTCTTCAAGACCAGGACTAACTCAAATCATGATTTGAAACTAAAACTGAATTAAAATTGACGGTTCTAATCTGATTTCCAATTCTTTTCTAGTTTTGCACACCCTTAATACAAAGATATATATCATATTGAACTGATTGGTCTTTGTCATCAAACCCAAATTGGAGTTCCAATTTGGTATCGATTCTCATCAGTTTACATTTTAAACTTGGTATTCCAACTCGTATTGATAGAAATAATTCAAAAAATTACATACGTATAATTGCTTTCTTTCGATTTTGATCAATTTTTCAAACAGAAAAACGAGAATGGTCCCAAAATCAGTAAGTCTATCAATACAATATGTTCATCAATTGTGCTCATCAGGGCTCTGTAGCCAACCCCCTCAACTGACTTTCACCCAACCCAAAAAGAATTATACATCGTGAAGATTCACCAGGTTCGATGCAACACAAATGGGAGAAAAAAGAATTGCTGAATGGCTTTAAGATCAATCAAATCACAATCAAGGGCAGGCCGCACCTTCCAGGGGCCGGAAACAGTTTCAATCGTGTATCCGCCATTGAAGTTCGAAATGCTGCATGGGTTCGGGCAGTGGCAGGCTATTCATTCTTGTGTTGATGATGATATTCGGTTCGACCGGCTTGTTTCGGTAGCTTTTCAATTGTCGATGGTGATCAAATTTCCTTCTTCAATGCTCTTTGCCGATTCTTGTTGTATGTACCACGTCACAGCTCCTGATTGTTCATACAGAAAAAGAAATTCACTTCCAACTTAATGATAAAGGTGCCTTCAAAATGCGTTGGCTTTTAATAGAATTTCATCAATAGTCAAGAATTGCATCAGATTTTTGCAGCCAACAAATAATTCAGCAGATTCCTGCCGTTTATGAAGCCTGTTTTAAGTTTAGTGGTGATTTTCAACCAAGGAGTAAGAAATTCAATGATAATGTAACATTAAAAACTACTGCTCATTGTTTAAAGCTGGAACATAATTGCCTAAATCTACGCTGAGATCATAAGACTTTTTGATGCACAAGAAATGAACACATCAGTAATAAACAATAATACAACGGCAAGAATAGAAAAGAACACTCCATTGTTCGGCGATTAGCCATTCTCGCAATCACAGACTAGTGCCAGGAAGAGAAGCTCTCAACAAGAGAGAATTTCCTTTCAATATTGATATTCAAAGAAACTTTTAAGTTTTACATAACCTAATAACTCATATTTGTAGAAAAGAAAATATAAAAAATAATACCTAAACTATATGTAATATTATCACTAATAGTAATTAATATAAACCATGATATATTAGCATAATTTTAAAAAAAAGGACATGTCAGCATGATACCTTGTGGGGAGGCTGATAGTTCCTGTTCTCTGGTTGAATGAAGTATGACGGTTCCAGCAAGAACAGTGATAAAACCACATAATTCAGAGGCTATACTACTCGCACTTTGATTAGCCCAATCCTGTTTTTTTATTATCGTAGATAACACGTAATTAAAGTTTGACTTTCTGCTTTTTTGCAGTACTTTGCGTGGGTAACTATATTGTCCATTAAGCATATAAATCAATCTCACAGTCTGCTCAATTTACCTTAAACATTATAGCACTAGCAGTAATTGTAAGAGTGGTAAACATCACATAATATACAGGAGAAACGATTGCAGCGTTAAACGTATCCAAGGCCTGCAACAATGACAAAAGACATTTCAAAACAAACCATTCTGACATTTTATATGGTAGTTGCAGAAATTGAACTGTTAAACTTATCATGTTGTATTTGAAATTAATGTAAAGGAAATAGTAACTCTCCAGATACATTCACTGCTAACCTTGTTCAAGTAATTTATTTGCATGAAGACAGAAATTACAGCAACAGAGACAAAGAACCAAGTCTGAGGATAAGCTAATTGGCTTATGCCATCCAAAGTGAGCTTAATAGCAATCCCAATAGCTTTTATGCTAACAACCTGAATAAAAGAATGCGAAAGATTTCACGTATTTGACTCTAAACATTAACATCATGACTATAAAATTAGATGTAAAGGATGTAGTGTTTGAGTTTTGAAACTTAATTACCGTAAGCGAACCCATGAAAGAACAAATTCCCAAGTAAACAAGTATGTTTGTTTGCCCACAGCGTGGTTCAAAGTGAAAAATCAGGGACAACACAATTGAAAGCGTAGCAATGATGTAAACCAAAAAAGCTGTTGATGAAAAGACACATATTTGGAAATATCAGAGCTAACACAATGATCAATAATACTAAGTTTAAGTAGTAACAAGATCATTTCCAAAACCTGGTTGCGTGGCCAAAACCCAAACTTCTTGTACAGAACTAGGAATGTACTCCTCAGGTGCATGTATTACAATTACCACTGATCCTACAATACATGACAGGCAACCCAGAACACCCATTTTCTGTAGTCGCTCCTTTAACAATAAGTGGGCCAATATGGCACTGAAAAATAGAAGCACATGTGAGTTCATCAAAATCTTTTAAGCTTTTATGACAGAAAATAGTGGCTCCAATGACGTAAGAGACTCAAATGATATTAGAATTCACCTGATTATAATGCTCAATGCACCTAAAGGGGTGACAAGAACTGCTGGAGCATAAACATAAGCGACAAAGTTTGCTATCTCTCCCACAATCACTGTCATAAAAAAATTGAAGATCATCTTTTCAATTACTGGTAGTCATTTCATAAAATTCTTCTATTTATGGGAGAGCTCGATTTAGTAGAATGTGAGTCAATTTGTTTGAGAAACTTGAAGAAAAAAACTACATACTTGTCACCATGCCTGCCCACCAGAGTGGCTCCAACAAGTAGGTGTACCCTCCAACTCCTACATCAAATGAATGAAAAACATATGACTAAGGATGTGTATACTAGGGAATATGTTTCTCAAGTTCACAGCACATTGACGGAGTCGCCTTTAATGTCTGCCAACCTATCAACAATGGTCTTTCCATTACACTGTATGTTAATTCACTAAGAGTAGCAGTTTCACTAGAATCTGTGAAGATGATTCAATTCGTATTGCTTCCAGTCACAGCCGTTCATCTGACCATTACAGCTACGACATCGAAAGGAATTTACTACGATCTAGAAACGAAAAGCTTTTCTTTCTCTCTCCAATCACATTTAGAAATATCAGATTAAATCTCAAAAATTGTAATCTAATCAAATATTCGAGCAAGCGAATCAGCATTTTTCGATAACGGCGCAAGAGTTTGGAGCAATGAAACATCAATCAACCACAAACCTGCCCGAGCCCCAGTAGCACCAGCGCGCTTGAGTCCCTTCTTCTTCAAAATAAAACTCGATCCAATAAAGGCACTCGACGCAACAGCAAGAATCAAGCCCTTAGTATTCTCGGATACAACCATCAGGCAATCACTCGGAGGCGCACAAAAATTTCAAAGGCGGCGGGAGAGCCTTCGATTTCCCGCCAGAAGACGCCGAGTAGCGTACAAAAAGAGAGAAGCTTCGCCGCGTAATGGAAAATTCAAAAGATAACAATCCTCAACAAGAAAGCAACCAGGAGATCGAGAACACGATCCCCCTCCCCCTCCACCTTCAACTCCACCGACCTCGCAGTGATCGTCGTCGTGTTGTGGGAAATTGTCTGCAATAAAAATGGGCCCATCAAGAGAGGATCCTCTGCACCGCAAATAGAGTGACCTTATTTAGATCCGAGAATCGAGACGTTGATTTGGGTAAGATAAAGAGATAAAGCTTATTTGTCAGTTGTTTATTGGTTGAGATTCTTAAACGGAATTTTGGATAAATGAGAGAAACGTAGTAATAGTGGAAAAGACAGAAAAGCCGAAGCTGGATGGCGAATAATGAGGATAAAAACAAGTGCATAAATGCCATAGCGTTGATAAGGGTAAAGCTGTAATCTGAGTTTACAAGCTGGATAACAGCGCATGGGGAACCGTTTCAAGGATACAGATAAATAAATATTATTAATTATGTTTAAAATTTTATAATAAATCATTTTAAATATAAATAATTATTTATATTTTTATTTATTAAATATATTTATTATAAAAGACAATTCTAGAAATCCTATTTAATTATTAGATTTAAAAAATCTAAATTTTAATAGTATTTCACAGTTTTGATCCCGATTTAAATTTCTCGCAGAAACCAGACCAAATCAGTACCAATCCAATCCATAGGCCTGGGCATTATATTGGATCGGATCCGATCAGATTGTTGTCGATTCAATCCGATCCGACAAAAGTCAGATTGTAGAGTGTAATCCGATCGGATCGGCGCAAATCTGTAATCTGATCTGATCTGATCCTACGCCCAACCCAGCGTTATCAAATCGGATCTGACTGATTATAATCTAGGGTCAACACATGTAAGTTGGGGTCGACACAAATCTAAATGATCTGTCTCTGAAAAATCTGGGGTCGACACATGTAGGATGAAGTTGACACAAATAGGTTGGGTCGACATGTAAAATAGGTTGGGGTCGACACAATGTCTTTTATAGGGTCGACACAGTCAGTTAAGATAGGTCGACACATTTGCACGTTGTACTACATTTTGGGTCGACACAAGGTATTTTGGTAGGTCGACATAATTTGGAAAGACTCGGCCTCTGTTTTGAACAGGGGTCGACACAAGATATTTTGGGTCGACACAATAAGCTTCTGGATTTCAAATGTCGATCCGACTTTTGGATCGGATCAGATCGTCGTCAATCCGATAACGATCCGATCCGATTAACGATCCGAACGTCGAATCTTAATTTGATTTTTCCCACCGATTACCTTTGTCCAATCCGATCCGATTGGGTCGGCTACGCCAAGCCCTACCCATCCATCCACTTAATAGTCTACTCTTACCACTAATGAAACCCCAATAGTTCATTTTGCTCATTTTAGAACTTCAAATTCGTTTGTTAAATTACAAGAATCACATAGTATATATCACGCAGTTTAATACTTAAATTCAAGCAAAGTACAAGAGTGTGGGCAAAGAACTACATAGATATACAAGCAAGGAACGAGTTGAGTTATAAACTCAATAGGATTCATCACTGTTCCAATGGACATCAACCCAACATTGATTTATAAACTTAAGATTATACGGACGAACCAAACAGTTAAGCATCGATCATCAACAGCAGGAAAACCCAGATCCATCATGAAAAGCAGATGAAAAAGAGATAAAAATGGGGGTGAGGATCGTATGAAAGCTACTTTATTCAAAGAAGTTTATTTCCATCGACACAAGGATGTCTCATACGCCTAAAATCTTGTTCCATACGACTCACAAACACCAACCAAGCATAAAGATGCAGAAGACTTTAAACTCGAAAGCAGTACGGATAGATTGACCGTCGATCTAACTGAGTTGGCCACAGTCGGCGATAACAACCGGCTTAGAGGTCCTTCCGCTGCTTGATCCGACCTTCTCAATGGCCTGCACCACGTCCATCCCCTCCACGACCTGCCCAAAGACGACATGCTTGCCGTTCAGCCACTCGGTCTTGGCCGTGCAGACGAAGAACTGTGAACCGTTGGTTCCGGGGCCCGCATTTGCCATAGAGAGAATACCAGGACCAGTGTGTTTCTTCACGAAGTTCTCATCAGCAAACTTGGCACCGTAAATCGACTCGCCTCCAGTACCATTTCCGGCAGTAAAATCACCGCCTTGGCACATGAATCCAGGAATCACACGGTGGAAGGACGATCCCTTGAAGTGCAGAGGCTTGCCCATCCGGCCAACGCCCTTCTCGCCGGTGCAGAGAGCTCTGAAGTTTTCAGCTGTACGGGGAGTAACATCGGCGTAAAGCTCCATAACGATCCTTCCGGCCGGTTGACCACCGACGGTCATGTCGAAGAAGACCTTAGGGTTTGACGCCATAGTAGCCGATATTTTTTCACACTGAAAATCGCAAGGAAACTGGTTAGGGTTCCCGAAAGCTGCCGAGAGTAAATAAGAGGTCAAATATAGGAGAGGGATATTCTTGCCGTTGGATCTAGATACGTGTCCAATTATTAAGAATGATCAATTAACCAATGTTAGGTGCAGCTAACCAGTGGTAATCATTGGAAGATTTGCTGAAACGACGTCGTAACTGGATGATCAAAGATTCAAAAGGAGTCAAGAGAGAGAGAGAGAGAGAGAATCGCACAATGTCAACTACGTGTCATGAAAATAATCAACAATTTTTCACGCATATACAGCCCGAGCCCATCATCTTTCTTATATCTTGCTTCAATATTTTTTCACTACTTTGAATATTTTTATTATAACAGAGAAGGAATTCAACTCGATGCACGCAGATCGATTAACAGAGTTTACAGGGGAAGATTAAGGGTGGAAAGGGTGCGGAGGAAGAAGCCCGTACTTTGGATGGGGAGGCAGCGGCGGAAGGAGGCCGTACTTAGGGTGGGGCGGCAGCGGAGGGAACCCTCCGAAGATCGGGTGAGAAGGAAACGGCGGCAATGGCTTCTTGTACAGCGGGGGAAGAGGAGGCAGCGGCGGAAGAGGCTTGAAAAATGGATGCTTTAGTTTGTACACCGGAACGGGGACCGGCACCGGCGTTGGCGTATAAGGTTTCTTGTACACTGGATGCTTGTAGACCGGAGGCTTTGTGTAAACCGGCGTGGGGAGAGTCGGAGGTTGGTACACTGGAGTCGTAGGTTGGTACACTGGAGTCGTAGGTGGGAGCGGTTTGTTGAAGTACGGGTGGCCAGTGTACGGTGGGTAAGTTACGGGAACGGCCGGCAACGGCGGGTGGTGGAAGTAATGCCACAAGAACGCCGAAGCACAGTTGGAAGGGGAGAATTTAAGTTTTCCAGCAACGGCTAATGTTTGTTTTCCGTCTTTGTCGGATTTAAGCACGATCTTCGACGATTCCACGTCGAGATTAGGGCAAGCCTTGGCGGCGGCGCTATGAAGCTGAGCATAGCACTCTTCGGTCATCTTTCCATCTTTCACGATCCCATCGGAGACTACCACTTTGAACTTTCCTTCGGCGTCGAGATGTCCAGACCCTCTCGCCTTCAAATCTCCGGCGGTTTTGCAGTCAATGGTCACTCGAAGCCCTGCACGAAGACAATCAAAACAAAACCCGTTTCAGGTTTTCTGCATTTCACGGCCAGAAAACAACAAGAAACTTAAATTATCTACCTGCAAATGCATGGCTATCCTTAAAGTTACTCGCTTTGCAGTCAGCACATTCTCCAGCTCCAACAACCTCGACTGTCTTATCGCTGCCATGGCAGAAACTTGCAGCGAAAAGAAAAGACAAAAAGAAGCACAGAACTGTTCCTCTGTGAAAAAGAGAAATCTGTTTCTGCATGCTGTAAACAAGCTTCTCTGATCCCATGCAATGGCGTTTCAAAACAAGGCAGAAAAACAGCGTTATATAACGATCAAACAGAACCAATTGCCCGACACCTTAGTTAAGGTACTCACATGTGGCGTTGGACCCATTCAATAAGTAGAAGGAAGGTGCCAACGCCATTGATGAGCTCTCAACTACACACCCTAAAATCTCGACGTTCTATCCATCTCTGCAAACCTACCAACCATCGCTATAAATAACTTCAACTATAAAATAAAAACGTCGGGTAATTGTTCTATTGCTCCATATCTTTCCAGAACTGGGAAATCCTCTGTACATCCTTTTTTATACCCAGATTCGAATGGACAGAGGGGGAGGAGACAGCTAAAACTATAACTGCATAAATTCCAGACCCATTTAGAACAACAGAAGGCAGAGATTCACCACGAAAAATAAACTGCTGTAATTACAGATCAAGTGGTTAAAAATCCAGACGTCCAATCAGTGTTCCTTTCAAATCTTCCAAACAGAATGAATCTTCTCTCTAGCCAAACACCAAAAACCAATCCTGGACGGGCAAGTGGTAGATATTTGCCGAGGAAGACAAGCGTAGAAGAGAGAAAAGATTTACAATCATATTTAGCATCTGTTGGAAAGGAGTAATACAGGCTATTAATGAAGCAACCATAGTAGGTAGTGATTGCATAACGAAGCAGATATATGTTTCAATCAACAGTAATCTAGATTCCACCAAATCTACATCCTCATGTTCTACTAAAGCAGCTTATAACTTTCACTGTTCTACACTGATTTGAATTTTATGCAGGAGGACAAAGAATTTACATGAAAAAAGTAAAGCATCGATTCAAGAAGGTAAAAATAGGCAGAGCAAGGCTGGTGATCATTATACGTACCCGTTTTAAACACAAGCGATGTCTTCGTGACCATGCCAGACTATACTTGCAAAGGCTCACATGGGCAATTTAATGAGGAAACTATATGATATCTTGCATATTATAGATCGACATTGACGGCATTCACAGCAAATTCCAGAACAAGGCCTGCAGGCATTGGTTGTTAGTACTGCAGGTAATAACCATACTCTTTTTGTCCCAAACCTTATGTTTAAAATTTGCAGAAACTCAATTCAGATATAGTAATTGTTCGAATGCAAAGATCATATGCAGAAACCCGATTCATTAAGTTCATCTGTAGTTTCAGTTACAATTTTGATTTTGAAAAAGGAAAACATAAATGGGTGGTAGATTAGTATTCTCTTCGAGATTGAAAACGACAATGAACACAGAAACATTTTAGCCATCATGCGATACGTAAAAGATCAGAAGCTTCAATAAAAGCACATATTTATAGCACGTGGAAGAGATAGTCCAAAAATGTATGAACAGATGGAGGGTGTGAAAATTCATGAACCCCAACCATTTCTAAGTCAGATTAATTGCGAGTTCGATAAAGGCCACCAACAAAATAGCTGGTGTTATCAGTTTACCATGTTAATAGTAACAACTAAAAGAGACTCTGCAGGCTTACCTTGGAAATGAGCTGTCTCTGAAGTTAAGAAAAACGAAGATGTAATCTCCACCGACAATCGGAAAAACCGATTCAATGTTGAAAAACACACCAGATCGATCGGCTTCTAAGGTGGTGTGGTGTGGACACTGGTCTATCTAATGAATAATGATGGCCACAAGATCAAAACTGCCAAGCTCCACAAAGGCAGATTGTTGTGAAGCTAAAGAAAAGGTTGCCTTCCTTTTTCATCCCCTTGCCTTCGTGATAGGGAACTGATAGTGAGAAGTTTAAATCCACAGCTTAAAACAATGAGTAATATTAAATTTGTCTTCTTAACATACATTCTGATGTATCGAATTGTGATAAAATAAATCTTATAAAAAATATTTTTAATTATAATACATAAAATGTACTTATTTTGAAAAGTCACAGTTCGATACGCTAACATATACAATAAGAGAGTAAACTTAGTATTACTCTAAAATAATATCACACAACAATAAGACATTAGTTAGTCCAAATCAAATAATAATCAAGACTGAAGTAGATTGTCCTTAATGTCTATCTGGGATAGAAATTGCAGATTCTGAGATAAGAAATAATGACCAAATGATTCTTCTGACAAAATCAAAGAACATAAATTCAACAAAATCATTTATAATGTCAGAAAAACGTAGAGGGTGATGTGAAGATGAGAGGCAGGAATCAGGGAATGGGTCTGAGACAAAAAGGCACTATATTCACTGCCAATCAGTGGAATTAACAGCACATTTGTCTAACCATGCGTGGGACCCCCAACAAGATCTTCATGAAAACAGAGTCCTGCCCCCATTTATTGTGAACTGAACGAACAAAACAATTATCAAGGAGAGAGTGAATCCAAAGCTTCAACTGGTGAAGTTTTTGCATTACACTGAGGATAATGAAAGAACTCTATTTTCACAGATAATTAAGGAAATTTAAATGCATTTTCCTTCATGATATTGGAGAAGTGAGCTGGAGATCAAGTATTGAGAGAATTTTGCCTTTGTGGGAAGATTGAAGAGTTTGCCCCTTTGCAGGAGACATGTTTTGTCAGCAAGTTAAATGTTCAGGAGCAATAAATTTGTTTACTTTTGGAGATGTTTATGAAGAACAAAATGTGCAAGGTGGGAGGCGTAAACATGGTACAAAATCAGAATCAACTACTTTGAATGATGATTAGTTGAAAGTTAACGACACTCAAAGCACATAACCCAATGCCCCCATTATCGAACATCAGAAGCTAAGCTAATCCAACCCTTTTAATTTCTTCAGTTTAGTCATCCTACAGCATAATTCCATTCTAGAGAGAGAAATGAAGAGAGAGATGGAGTGGCAATACACGAAGAGAAGGGGTGCTCAGTGGAAACAATGCTGGACGGCACAAACCCTCCGTTTCAACTTCATCGCGTCACCTGCTGACTGTCTTCGCCATCGTCGGATCCATTCCGGCTGATTTGGTCGTCTTTGGAGGTTTGCTTAAAAGATGAACGCAAATGCGACCCAGATCTGGGAATTGGACTACGCTTCATGGGCTTGTACATATAGTGGACTCGTGGGTTCCAGTTAAAAATGACTTTTTTTTCATCACCTCCTCTGTCATACTGTTTTAGAGAGAGAATAGAGAGATAATGGGTGGATTGGGGTGGAAATGGATCACAATGGCCGGTGTAAATCATCGACCTGGCCAGAAAGTTTCAATAAAAAACCAGACAGGATGAGTCCCAGCAATTATTAAAGTCCAAGGTAGAAGAAGGATGTGTTCTTTCTGAGGAAACAGCGTCTGAAAAAAGAGTTCAAAAAGAGGACGCCCGATGTTTACTTCGGGGTCATAGCCGATTATCATTGCTCCACCGCGGCCGCCGAAGAGACGACTCCGACGAGATCTTAAGGCCGTTGAGACTTGAGCAATCGAAGGCCTAGGCCGGTGGCTAATTGGAGTTCACTAAAAGAGACATAGATCAAGCTTTTGATGCAAGCTTTTGAAGCTTCCATGGCCATCTCTGTAACAGCAGCGTTTCAAATATCGAGTCTTTGCTTCACTTTTGGTCGGCCATCGATGGCGAGCTCCGACGCTTCTCAGATTGATTTAACGACGTTTTCCTCAGCCGCAACCTGATGACCGCCATTAGAAGAGGAAGCTCATCGGAGCACATCGCATAATGCTTCATTGGTCCCATAATTTTAAACCAAGATTATCTTCATTCAAACGATCGCCCTTTCAAACACATCGAAAAAATCGAGCCGGGGAAGAGGGCGACCATCTCTTGCACGAGTATTCATTTTTAAAACTTGTTTTTTACAGATCTTGATATCTTTAAAATACACAGCTAAGCAGCTATGGTGAGTTAGCTAGCAAGAAGGCTGGAGCAGGGTGCAAGAAGCATCAGCGGGCTCATGCACAACACAGTTAGAAGACACAGAAACACTATTCCCCTCCAACTGCAGCATAACACTCCCCAGAATCTCTGCCATTAACTTCTTGAACTCCTCTTCCTTCACCGTCTTTCCATCGTCAGCTTCGGTCATTTTCAACGCATCGCACACCACCTTGTCGATTTGCAAGTTCTCGAGATCAGAACCAGAATCAAAAACGAAGAAAAATGGAGTTTTCTTTATCATACTTCATCGACCGCGCCTAGTGGTGGCAAGCCAGCCGACGGGGCCAACACTTCCAGGACGTTTCTAAGATAATCTTTCGATATTTTTCCCTGCCGGTCCCTCGGGACACGCTCGAGAACTGGATTAAGCGACTGCATCGAAAAAACATTTGAGTTCTAAACAAAAGAAGCATTCATAATTGTGATTTATTTAAAAAACAAACAAAAACCTTGTCGAGCTCGAACTTGTTAGACAGCAATTTGCGTATGCCACTCCCATCGAACGTGTTTTCGGTGTGCGCAACGATCACTGGGTCTTCCTTAAGTCGTTGAGCCAATCGCTCTGCAACCCTTTTGAATTCAGCCAAGAACGTCCCTTGAGAAACAACTTCCGTCCAATCCCGAGTTTCGCAAGCTCGAATGGCTGGCTCGACGATGGTGCTCATCACCTACACAACAAAGCAAACAAAGAAACATGAAACGCAGACAGTAACAAAAACACGTCTTTTTTTTGTCTCCTATATTCATGGCATGGCTTTGATTTTACCCAAGAATCAGAAGAAGGGGGCATTCCTTTGTCAACGGAGAGTTTATCCAAAGCTTTGATGATGTAATCATGGAGTGATGAGTTGGGTTGGTCGATGTGGGAGTATATCGACACCATCTCCGGTTCATAGCCTACGCCGTTGATGAACTCCGAGAGATCTTCACCGTCGATTCGTAGAATCACGATTGGGTCTCGCTTTAGCCCTGCTGCCATAACTAATAAAATGTCTGAGAGAACTTTCTTGAACTCAGTCTTGCTCACCTTTTCTTGTCTGCCCTCGGCGAATTCATTCAACACCTGCATTAAAATACACTGGTTTATAAACTAGAACAGATGAGATTAATCACCAAAATCAGACAGTAGGAACTGGATCAATCATTGTTTTTTCAAGATCTTCATGATCAGAAAACAAATTTCGATCACCCAAGTAGAAAATTATTTGGTGAGTCCAATCATTAAGGTATCGATGTTCTAGAAATCATGAACTTTTAAAAATTCATGGTCTAAAGTGAGAACTAATGTATTTGCTGTCACTTCTCGAGCTCCGAAGTCAAAAACATCCATCTAATACCTTATCTTCATCGAGAAAAAAAAAACAGTCGAAGCAAAAATCCCCGGCTCCAGAACAGTGGATGCCCAAGAGGGAATTCGACGCAAAAAAGGACAATCATTGCAGCAAACAGTTTGCAAATACTAGAAAATCACAACGCACGCAAGAGCCAATCACAGAAAATGAAAAATCAAAGAAGAAGAAAGAGAGAAACAGGAGAAAACCTCGGAGTGGATATGATCAGACTCCGGCGAGGATCCAGGAGCAGGAAGTCGGAGGCGGCGCCGAATCAGCGACGGCAGGTTGGAGCTCTTTCACGGAGAGCTTACCGTCTCCGTCCCTATCCAAGTCGCGAAACTTACGGTCTACGAAAAGGGTTAAAGACGTCCTGGTTCCCAACCAACTCCACAATATTGGAACCGTCCAGAACCTCCTCATTTCCACCGCTTTTCATCAGAGATGTTGGCACGTCCATTTGCAGCTTTTCCTTTGTCAGCGATCAAGCCCTTCTTTCTTGTGATTCTTGTGAGCATACCCACTTTAATTTATAGAACAGGGCTGCATTCGCTTCTCGGGAAAGATAATGGCATTTAACTAATACGGGAGAGAGAGAGGGAGAGAATTCTGTATTCTACCATTTATTTTCACAGATTTCCCGCTGAACAGAAATTAAAAGCTTGGAATTAGGTTTACGTTTCTGGGTTCATCTTTCCATCAGTAAAGACCTCGACTTTAAACGGGTGTCATCTTCAAAGTTTCGAGATTGTCCGTACTCAGAAAGTTTTGATTTGTATTTCTCTCTGAGGTCGGCGGATCTTCTCAGACCGCTTGGATACGTGCCCGCCGAATAGCGATCTCCGACACGGCATAAGCATTTAAAAAGTGAACGTGAGCCAACATTCTTAATTTGGTGGTGAGATTAAATCACGAACAACAGTCATCATTTACGTGAGTTCTCGAAACGGCCATGAAAATTATACTGTAGTTAAAATGAAATCAGCTTGATCCTATCAAAGAACTATGATCTAAGTCGGTTAGTCTGAGGTTACGTTTCCCCTGAATCTGCCCAAGAGCTTCGCGGAAAATGGCAGTGGACTTCTTCTTCTGCGCAGATGTCCTGAAGACGATGGTGATAATGCATTAATCATCGTCTCTTCCCCTCCGGTTCCCGTCGCTGGTGATTCTTCGCCGTCGCCGATCATGGCTTCTCCACCTTGCTCATGCTCTGATTCTTTGCCTCCAGCGATCATGGCTTCTCCACCCTGCTCGTGCTCTTTCTCAGGAAAAGAGGGATTTGATGATTGGAACTGTATGTGGTTTGGCTGCAAGGAAAAAAAAAACGCCATTTTTAAGAGCATTTCCTCTCTAAACTGGCATATTACATCGAGGGAATTGAGAAAATTCGTTTTTTATAGTCAAGGAAGAAGACTGATACCTGATCAGTCTGGTTTTGTAATTTCGACTGTAAAGAAAAATAGTGAAGAATGTCGGAGAACGTAGTTCGGCCATGGATCACAACCTTTTGTGAGTAGAACAATGCAACATTCCTTGTTCTAAGCTTCAACTCCATTAGGTTCTGATCAATTTCCTTCTCATGGTTCATCAAAAATGGCTTCAAAAAACAACTATAAACGTAGTCCGTTCCCTGAAGACAAATGTCAAAAAACAAGATATATCATCACACAGACTAATGCAGAAGCAGCCAAACTGTTTCGGGAGTCATACTTTCGTCTTGGGATACCAAAGATACACGAAGAATCCTAGTTTTGCTTCATTGTACAGAGGCACCCTTCATGAAATCCAGATGAAAAAGACAGCCATGGTCAAACCAATTGCAACAGTTTAAGTTGAAAAAGAAAAAAAAGATGAAGCTTTTATGCAAGCATCGTACCATGAAAACATGGGGTCTCCTACTTTTTCGAAGACTGTAAGCAGAGCAACTATGGTCCAGTAATGGCACCAGAACATAAGCTGCATAATCTCAGGCTCTTTCTTCTCCACAGATTTGAAACACTGGTAAGCAGGATAAGCGTAGCCGAAAGCCATTCTAGCAAACCAGAACGATTCTTATCAAATATATTTCTTTTGAAAAATTTAGAATTTAAGGAGACAATCGGAAAACCCCATTGATTCTTACAGAAGAGCTCTTGAGAAAAAGGATCCCATACTGGTGAATCAAACCAAGTAGACGATCTTTGCCGAGTTTCTGAAACAAAAAGAAAGAGAACCCAATAAAGCTTCTTAATAATGGGGAATAAAGAACGCATTCTCTGTCAAATCATCACTTACTGGACAAGAAGGAGACGATGAACCGAAATGGAGTTAAATTTCTCTCGGAAAAAAAATCTCCGTCGAGAAGAGAATTATCGGCCAAAACTGTCCCGATCATATATCGTCATCTCTGAAGAAACGTGGCCAGTTGAAGTTCCGACGGACACTTCGTGCGGAGACGCAACGTTCCCCATTCGACGGGTTGAAGCGTTGCGTGCTGTTTGGTTTTTTTGGGGAAATTTTCTGAAATTGCTGAGGAAATCAAGAAATTGGGCATCTTTGAATAACAAAAAAGGGCTGAAATTTATAATCTTTGATGGCAGAGTAAACGAACAAACCCATTATCCGTCCAGAGTGTTTTGACGAGACATTTTTACGCAAATATGGTGGACTTCCATTTCCAATGGTGTGGAGAGCTCCATGATTAATGTGAAAGAAATATGAGCTTTAAATGCAAACGAAGAAGATAAAGTAAAAAAGGGTTCTTTTCATATGCAAGCATGATGTGTTTAGTCAGAGAACAGAGGGATTTCAATTAAGCTCAATCTGGTCTGAACAAATGAGTTCAAAGAATGCTAAAAAACTGAACAAACGCAGAGAAAGATCCTAACACTATCGAAGCAGCAACTCAAGGTTGGCTTTTTCAAGCGTCTGGTCGCTCAAAAAAAGGAAGAATCTAGTCATTGCAGGGCTGAAGTTAGAGAGACGAGGTATTCTAGACTACAAGGAAGAGTGAGGCCGCATTGGATGATCAAATCCGAATTCCTCTTCGACTCGATTCAACAAGTGTAGAAACAGATGATGGTTCAAGTATGATATCGGAATAACCAGTCTTGTCTTTTTTGTTTCTCCAACGTAGACTGCAACATGGCCTTTTGGAACTAATTGATCTGTGTTTATCTGACAGAGTTCTTTGGAGCTTTTGCTTTGCATGAGCTATTCCCACCAGCTGGATTCCCATTTTTGTCTTCTGGAAGAGAAAGTTGAGCAAAGAAAGAAGTTTTTCAAGTGAGATTCGGATGGCTTCAAGTTGGGTTGAATTTACTACTTTTGGGTGCTCCTCATAGGAATTTATACATGTATTTTCCTAGAGAGAGAGAGGGGGAGAGAGGGTAAGAAACAAATCAGGTGAAGGAAGAGGCAAGCTTTCACATGGTATGTCTTGTTTGGTGGCTCATCACATTTCGGTTTTTTGTAATTCTTGAACATCCATCGATTGATTTGGTTTTCTCAAAATCATTTCTTAAACCGATTTATCTCACATAAACTGACACACAAGGTTTGGTTCAATTCCCATAGACTGAATTTTCTTGAAGACCACAAAGCACTGAAATTAGATGATTATAGGCATGTTGTTGCCACCAAATACAAATGGCCTACATTTACTAAAAGAAAAGTCTGCCACTAAAATTTCTTCTTCTTTTGGCACAAACTTTGAACTTGGACTGCTGTTTAGTTATTGCTCTTTTCTCACCCAACTATCCAGCAAACCCCTTCTGTGGCCCACTATGCTGTCTCAGACCCTACATTTCAGGCATAAACACTGTCAAAGCTCTCTAATTTCACACCATAAATCATTCACTTTGCTACTGCAGTTGAAATTAGATTAACCTTTTTTGGAGAGCAGTGAAAGTTGGTAGTTTAGTGGGAGAGAAAGTTTTTGGGTACATCCAAAGCTGGATTTTGGTGATGATTTGAGCACCATGTGCATTTTGTTTTCATCTGATATTTAGCTCCTTACTCAATGATGGGATATCTTTTCTTTTTAAGCTAAATAAAGAAAAAGAGAGAATTTAGCTAAGGAAACTCTAAATCTGCCAACTAATCTTGTGTTTCGGAAGTGTCGACAGATCGAATCAAGGACATGTGCTTAAGATCTATGCGATGACCCTAAAGTATTGATCTTGAGGAATGAGATCTAGTGAATGGAGTTAAAATCTACAGGATAATGAGATGATAGGTAGCGGCTAATTGCTCATCAACTTGAGCAATCAATCAGATCCAAGTTCAGATAATCTTCAAATCAAACACATGGAGTTCTGCTTTTTATTTCCAACAATACATCATAACAGATGGCGTGCTTGCTTTGTCATGGATTGCCAGCATTATAGCAAAATACTAGCGGCTGTTTTTCGTACATTCGATTTGAAAAACATCTAAGCCGACTTGTAGTTTTCTTGAAGATCATTGCAATAAGAACCACATATTAAAGCTTTTAGACCATTTATGGTTTGTGTATATTCAACTGGACCCCACAGAAAATATGATCTTTTTCGATAAATTAATGATTCTTCTGATCATTTGTTGGGTTGACATATCCATGTGAGTCTGCATCATTTATGTCTTTCAATTGAATCGTTGGGTACAAGGCATCTCTTGTCTATATATATACATATATAAATAAATAAATATATATATATATATATATATACACTTGTATAGACAATTTAAAACCATAGACTTCAGCATTCCGATTTGAAAAAAAATGGGCATCTCTCTTCTGAGTTCTAAAAAGATTGTTTCATCACCTGGAAATGCAGAAGTGCCATGGTGTGCCTTCGGTCGCGGAGATCGCGCTAAGGCTTACCGTGGATGCTCGGGGTGCGCCCGGGAAGGAGGATTAGNCCACCTTTTTTTTGTATTTTCACTTAAATGTTTGTTGGGTCTGTCTGAGATTTCTTAACGACGAGGAAATTAGAGGAAACGGAGAAGGAAAAGGAGGATGCTGGATTTACACTAGAATTTCCATGATCTTAATTTTGCCTGTATCGGATAAAAAAAACAACTACAACTTTCCTCTCTTTCAGCTTCTTCACAGCAGGAGGATAACGAAATAAAAAACAGAAAATTGAGCTATTGCTATGCTACAAAATTTTCCATATGCCCAAGATCAAGAACTTCCCAGTTGAGAAGTTACTCTCAAGAATGTTTCTTCTCTGCAGGGAATTGTCAAACCACCCATAGGATGAGTAAACCCGTATTCTTCTTCTGCTTTTGCGAGTAAATCCTGGAACGAAGAATGGTTCAAATACGACAATGGAACCACATATCTCTTCTTCAACGTCTCTCCAACATAGACTGCAAAGAACCCTTTTGGAACCTCTAATGATCTTGCCTTTTGTCCCATCAGAAGGCTTCGACAGATGAATTTCGCTGCAAAAACAACACTAACTGCCATGTTGTTTAAGCTTTCTTGGAGAATTTGAGATTTGAGTTGAGGCTGTGGACTGCAGAAGCAGGCGTGATTTATATAGATGAGAAGCGATATCCTCATGATGCTGGTCTTGAATTCCAATTATCAACCAAAGAAATCCAGGACTGAAACCACAAATGTTGATTTGTTGATGAACCCCATTGTCCTACAGCATCTGCATAATGAAAGGTAACATGGTTTTGTCGTCTAAGGTCAAGCTCCAGTCATCAATGGCGATTGTCTGGTGAATTGGCTTGAGTAAATTGTGGTTCAGCATCTCTGAACAGAAACCTGCATTGGCCCCACTTTTTGAAGCTGTGGATGATTCCATGTGTCATCTACTCGAAGCTAAAGATAGCTCAGACAATGTCTAAACAGCATGATTAACTAGGACTATCTGGCATTAACCACTGAGATCTTCATCTGGTATGATATGTCTCAAAAGTAGAAGATGTCATATGTTGTCTAAACAAATCAGCTCATGGATGTCTAGATCAATCATGATAATCATGTAGAAACACATACATGTGATACGCCATGTTTATCTATCTATATATGCAACCAAACTCAGTTCTTCACAAAACCAAAACCAATTTCTTTCTCATTTGCTTTTGAGGTTTTTTGTAATATAAAACATGGGGTTTCGTTTTCCTAGTATTTTCGTCACCAAGCAACTTCTTAGGCATGGATCTTCGTCCGTCCCAAAAGGTCACTGTGCAGTGTACGCAGGAGAGAACAAAATGAGGAGATTTGTGATTCCTGTGGCTTACTTGAATCATCCATGTTTCCAAAAATTTGTGTTGGACGAAGCTGAAGAGGAACTTGGTTTTCATGGGTGGCCTTACTATTCCTTGTAAAGATGACACTTTCTCTGATCTCATTCCTCGCTTGAGGGAATCATCGTAGACAACACTAGAAATCTCTGTAACAGACACTCAATTTTGTAGATTAGATTACAAAATTCATTTTGCTGTAAAATCTTTCAATGTGCGAGAAGAGATAGACCACATGATGTTTCTCAGATACCCTCAATTCTTTGTTCGTATTGTAACAAAAAACATTAAGAATAGACAGATAAACTTCGTCTCGGTTTGTCTCCACATGCATTCTTTCAACATAAAAGTAGTGAAAACAATTAAGGTTTCGATAAAGCTTTGAGGATATACTATTTCTCTGCTTCATTCGGCCTTCAACAACTTCAATTCGATTTGACCATCTTAATGCCTCATGCCCAGGAAGACTTAGTGTGTAGCCCTTCGGCCATGCTCACGTTGCTCTTCTCCATCCTCTATCGCCTCCGGTCGCTCCCAATCAACATGTCCCCTCGTCGAGTAAATGCAGCGAAAACGCCATCATTTTCCATCGGAGAAAAATGGGGAATCGACGAAAATAGTCTTAGTGGAAGTACAATAGCAAAAGACGCTGCTTTACGTGTAAATTTCGACGAGAGGTCGCCACATTCGGAAGAGAACGCCGTTTCAGCGCCGTTAAAGGGTACTTTCGTCTTAACACCCAGTTTAAACCCTTGTCGGAGTCGGACGATTTCCTAAGATAATGACTGCCTGCGTTTTCCTTGAGGGGGCCGCTATTGATCGGAGAATGTAAACGGAAATTACCCAACCTTCGATTTTTTCAGGTATGTCTGAAACTCAAAACTGTGATTGTTTCTTCGTAAATTTCTGAATAACGATGCAAATTTCCAGTTGTAGAGCAGACGATGCTAATTCAATATCATAATTTTTCTCGTGTGAACTTTCCTCTTGTAAAGCTTGATTCTATACAGTACAAAGAAGAAAGGAGGAAAAAAACGATTAGCCTTCCTCTTCTAAAGCTTGTTTCTATACAGTAGGAAAAAGAAAGAAGGAAAAAATGAGCTAAGAACTGCCCAGGCGAGAAGTTACTTCAAAGAAAGCTTCCTCTCTGCAGGGAATTGTCAAACCACCCATAGAATGAGTAAAACCGTATTCTTCTTCAGCTTTTTTCAGTAAATCTTGAAACGATGGATTGTTCAAATATGATACAGGAACCACATATCTCCTCTTGAGGGTCTCTCCAACATAGACCGCCAAGTAGCCCTTAGGAACGCCTAAAAATGTCGCCTTCCGGAAGAATTTTATTCCGAGAACAGCACCCAGAATAGCCATGTTGTTTTGTATTTCTTTTGATTTTGAACAGCTGAAATTTAGATCGTAGAGGAAGCTATGATTTGCAAATGAATTAGATAGGCTCGCTTATATAGATGAGATTTGATGTGTTTCTGAAGCACATGGCTGCTGAGTAATTGGGAATGCAATAGAGAAAGGACATAGCTCATGAGGCTATCACATGGAAGGCCAAAACCAGTCTGTTTGTTGATGAACATGGTTGTCCCTACAATATCTGAAATTAGCCATTAGAGGACCATCCCGAGATTGGGATATCTAAACTCAATGCTTTGTGTAATTCCTTATGAAAGAAGATCAAAGTGTTTGGTACAATGATTTAATATTATATAGTACCTGTAGAAAAAAGAAGAAGAAAAGGGGGTTGGGTTTGCCTAGAGACATGGGCATATGGAAGGTTAATCATTTCTGATGAAAAACCTGCATTTGAGCCCCACTCTTTAAAAAAACATTGGAATTTATTGTTGATTTCATCTGTCTCCACTCAAGCCCAAGAGAGCACATGAATGTCTAAATCACGTCCCCTGTGCAGAGTAGTAATCTTGATTATTAAGTAGAGAACACAACATGTCGCTCATATAGACCCACTCATTTATCTCTATTTATACTCCACTCCCTCTAGCTAAACCCAAGAGCTTCATTCTCAATCCCTTAGAGATCTGCACTCTCCTTTGAAGTTTTCTGCAATATAGAGATGGGTATTCGTTTGCCAAGTGTTTTGCTTTCGAAGCAATTTCCAAAAAGGCATGAATCTTCCTCAGTTCCAAAAGGCCACTGTACAGTCTACGCAGGAGAGGAGATGAAGAAGAGATATGTCATTCCCATAAGTTACTTGAATCATCCATGCTTCCAGAAGTTACTCAGAAATGCAGAAGAAGAATTTGGTTTCCACCATGCCATGGGTGGCCTCACCATTTCTTGCAAAGACGACATCTTAGATGATCTCATCTCTTGTTTGAGTGAATCATAATAGCAGAAACTTTAAAAACTTTGTAACATATACACGATTTTGTAGATTAGACAGTACTAATTCCATGTACATTCTTTTCATATTTGAAATATGATTTTGATATCTACTGTCTTCTTTACTGCTCTTTTATAACACTCCTTACTAGATTGTTAAGCCAAGCAGACAAGGGGTCTAAATTCTATTTCTTCCAATGGGTTGTAACACAATTTCAGCACTCTTGACATTTTTTTCATGAACATGAACGACTCCTTGCTAAGAAATATGAGAAGAAAGAAAGAAGATTATCCATTTTGAGTCTCATTTGGTGAAGGAGATTAGATTCTGAACTAGCATAGCGACATTTTTCTCAAGGTGGAAATGATCTTTGATTAAATATGGCCAAGTATTCTATATTTTGATTGAAACTTCTGCTAGTTAGATATCAACTGGGGCAAAAAACTTTCTCCTTATTTTTAATGCACTCCAAAAAAGTAGGAATGGCCGGCATGTTTATGTTCTTATAAACTTGTCTGCAAAAGAGGTTCTGTTCTGGTGATGAGTTTGGATGCTAATCCATGTGATTATGATCATGGTCATCTGATGCAGTTGTCATTTTCACATTCAATTTACACTTCCATAATTTGTGTGGAAGTTCATCTCATTTGAAATTCACGTTGATAATTTTGCCAGCTTTTGATATATCATAGTTCGGATCTCATTTTGAGACTCAGTGTGATACTTGACCGGCTCATCTTGTATGAGCAGTTTTCTCTGGAGATGTAGGGAAGAGTGTTTTGTGAGTTATCTTCCTTACAATCATCCATCATAAGTTAGAAGGCAAAGCCATGTGATTTTGAAGAGAAGATCCTCTATTTTCTGCTATGCAACAAGGTAGGCCACTGTGTTTGTCAGCAACCAAGCTCAACAAATTTTTCCAAATTAATTAGTTTTGATGATTTGAGAGAATTGAATGTGATTTTCTATTAGGATTTATTTTTTTACTCAATTATTATTTATATATATATAGTTATCTTATTGGATTCTGAAGCAGCACATTGTTTCAGTTTTTGCAGAAAAAAACTTTGCTTTTAAAGTTTTGGACAATGGGATTTAGACGAACATTATCAACCCCGATTTCAATGGCAGAATGCGTCCCCAAAGGCCATTTTGCAGTTCACGTGGGAGGGACCGAAAAGCGACGGTTTGTGGTTCCAATTTCATACTTGCAGAAACCATTGTTTCAAGAGCTGTTAAATCAAGCAGAGGACGAATTCGGATATCATCATCCAATGGGTGCCATCACCATTCCTTGCAGCCCATCGTGATTTCAAAGATCAAATCGAAATTAGAGAAACACACGGCCAAAAACAAAAGCAACCCAGTTTCCTGCTCAGGATGTTTGAAGTTAAAGCTGCAGAAGGAGAAGATAGATGCTTCAGCTGTCTTTGTACATAGAAATTCTTTTTGACCCCAAACACATTTTTGTCCTGTAATCCTTCTCAAAGATTAGTAATGAGAAATAATCACCATGATTTAGCTTACATCTCCAGTGAAAACACGACATAGATAGTGGACATACTTGACCAAGTTAGCTGTCATAATTAAGCATCGCTTCGGTATGTTAAGACTCCATGGAAGTTAATCTAAGTATTGAACCATTAACCGACTAATTTCGATTTGGTTTGTTCGACGAAGAACGCATACGGGTTATGCAACCATTAACCTATGGAATCAATAGAAAAATTTCAAAAGTACATCTAAGTTTCACCATTTACAGCATAAATTTTAACTGGAGAAAGGGTTCTATCTAAAGTTCTTTCTTTTTTCTCCGTCTCTGTAGTGTTTGCTGTCACTGCTGTCTCCTTGCTGACTCTTGACAGTTTTTCAAACACATTATATGAACGGCTGCTAATTTGAGTTACATTAACTTGGACCAGATGTTCAACTAGTGTTCAGGATTAGCCTTAGTCGATCGATGAAACTACAATTCAGAAGGACATTTAGATTCCAATGGCTATTAAAGCCTTATCTCCATGGCTTGACAATACATGTTGGGTGTCTTAAATAAGGGGCTCTCTTACAAACCAGGCAGCTCTTTCCACCGCTCATCTTAAGAAACCATCTGGGTATCTTTCACCGCTCAAATTGGGAAAACATTTAAGACGATGGGCACGACCTGTCATCGGAATTATGGCTCGAGACATCATCAGGAAGCACAAAACCAGGTGATGATGTCTCTCCTTAGGCCCCATCATCCGTAGCTTTCTCACCACTAATCATACGAAGGCCAGCTTACCAATCAATCCATATAAACAAAGCCAATTCTTCTGAGTTTTGCAGCAAACCAAACTTCTCATATACCCAGAAACCAAAAACCAAAAACCAGCAATTCATTCTACTCATTTTCTGAGAAAATATCGTTTTCTTGAAGAGATTGTGCATTATAAACATGGGTATTCGTCTGCCAAGTATGCTCCTTGCCAAGCAACTCGTCAGCTATGGATCTTCATCGGCGGCGAAAGGGTATTGTGCAGTGTATGCAGGAGAGGCCCAGAAGAGGAGATTTGTGATTCCAGTAACTTTCTTAAATCATCCCTGCTTCCAGAAACTGTTGAGTGAAGCTGAAGAAGAATTTGGATTCCATCATCCAATGGGTGGCCTCACTATTCCTTGCAAAGACGATATCTTTATTGATCTCATCTCTCGCTTGGGCGAATCATCGTAGATTAATTTATCATCTTTTTAGAACACCAAATTTTGTAGCTAACATTTCTGTACAGATTGAGAAAATTATAAATGAAATCAACTACTGTGGAAAACTCGCATTCTCTCTCTCTCTCTCTCTCTCTAAGATCCAGCTTTCCCTGATTTTACATCAAACTACATCTCAATCCACTGGGAAGCTTATCCTCCCCATTTACTTGGTGTTTCTGATGTAATGTAAACTTTGTTTCTCATCAAGTTAAAGATCTAATAATCTGCTACTTCCACTATCTTGTTAAACTCCGAGGAACCTAACTTGATATCTGTTAATTCTGCGTCGGATGGTGTTGAATTCTTTGAACATACATTTGTCTTTTTACTGTCTCCATATATTTTCTCCAAATCATTCTTAAAAGTAGATTTTTTTTACTCTACACATTTCTGTCATCTTATAATTTCATCAACTGATGGTGTCTTGTCTGTGATTCATCCTTCAACTCGACAATGGCAGCTTGGGCTAAAACAAGGAGAAGAAAACAGGCGGTGGTCCCCATCAATCAAAATTTATGCAAAGAATTGACTCTAACAATTCATGGTGATACCAATCAATTCCGAGTCTAGAGGTTTATAGCCCCAAAGAACAGAATCACATGGTCCATCTTATCAATGACCTCACTTTTCCTGACTCCCATTAATCACTTGGTAGAGCTCTTGGAACCCGAAATACTCTTCAAAATAAAACATGTCTCAGAAACTGGCAGTGGTTGTGAATTCAAGACATGAATTTCCGATGCTAAAAAATCAGTGCCCACTTGTCATTTGATCGAACAAAGCCAAGCCCCACAGAAATTCTATGGTCATTGGAGATGATGGATCAGCTCAGAAACAAAATCACATGATCATTTAATGGCCAATGACCTACAATGACACCCAATATATTAGATTTGTCTTCCACCACTCAATCCTTACGGAATTAAAGTACCAACAGAGTGATTTCCGTTATATATATCCGCAACTTTAGCTCTTCTTTCCAGTGCCTTGAGTCATCAGACAGACATTTCTTGCCAAGAAACTCAGAAATATTCTACCAAAACACAGAATTCCAATCATGGGTTTTCGTCTTCCTCGCATGGTTCCTGCAAGTCAGACTTTCCGTAGAATTCACATGGCTGCAGAGGCTTGTCATGTACCGAAGGGCCATCTCGCAGTCTATGTAGGAGAAACAGAGAAAAAGTGTTTCGTCGTTCCTATATCATACTTGAACCATCCTGAGTTTCAGAGATTTTTTAGTAAGGTTGAAGAAGAGTTTGGCTACCACCATCCAATGGGTGGTCTCACAATCCCCTGCAGAGAAGAAGCTTTTCTTAATCTCACTGACCATTTGAGTGGTCTGTTGTAAGAGAGAACAAACTTGAGTTTTTCTCAAACAATTTTGAACTAGTAGGCCTAGATTGTTACTCAATCCTTGTACATTACAGACATTACAGTAAATGTGTAGAGGATTCGTGCAAAGTTCTACTCCATTCAAACATGTTTATCAGAAAATCTCTCCCAACTTTGAAGAATATCACCATTCTGCTGTTCATTTGCTGCCCTCATAGCAACAATCTTCCATAAATATAATCTTAATAACAATGTCCTCGAATGACATTGGTAAGAACTCATTACCTTCATCAAGGTTAAAAAGGAATAAGTTGGCTCAGATGTTCTTGCGTGAAATAAGAGAGACTGATAAGAAATGTCATATACGGCAGCTGAGAAAACACACCAAAAACACAACCTATTTCTCCTCAGTAGGAACAAAGAGCTTCTTTGAAATCTATCTGCGCGAGACACCCAAAAACAGATGTAATTCCATTTTCATATTTGAATCATCCTCCATTCCAAGATTTACTGCAAAAAAAACTAAAGAACTTGGTTTCACTCATCCACAGGTGGTTTGATAAATTCCTACTGGGAAGAAACTTTCTGCAAAGTAACTTGTACAATTGGGTAGCTCAGTTCAGGAATCAACTAGATTCTGTACCTTAGAAAATAGAGTCATACTCCTTTTTTTATGTTCCTCCAATTGCAAAGAATCTTACACAGGAAAGTATAGTTTTTTTTCATCCACACAAATGAGACAGAACTTGCTCTATTTACAAATATAAACCTGTTCTTCTTTCATAGTCAGGTGCACCCATGTTTTCTTTTCTCTGCAGATTCTAAGACATTTTAGTTCTAACTCTCATGAATACTGAATTTTAAACATCGCAAACAATCATCAAAGTAGGTTCAGAAATTCATTTCCCGACCCCAAAGTACCATTTTCAGCATCAACTTGTTAATGTTAAACATCTCTATGGATGCATATTTCTTCAGGGTTTATCAGCAAAGCGACTGTTGAAGAACATCTATACAGTTTTGAAGATCAACATGTCCAATTTTATGTCCACTGAAGAGAAAATTGGAAATGAATTTTACAAGAAATCAAATCTCTTCGTAAGAATAAATTTTACCCAAATTTTGTCTCCTCCAATTGTGATATAATCTCCACCACCAAAATAGTAAGAATTCTATTCCATGCGAGCTGAGAAGAATTTCCATTCCTGTTATCGTAAAGCATCAGCATGGGAAATGTGAGCTGTTCGCCAAACCAATCATGAATCCATGTTGACATCAGTAGGAATGCTGATGATCTGAAGATCTTTCCAACTACGTTCTTCTGTTTGCTGATCTCCAATGTCTAACTTCAAAGTAATTTCTTTTAATTTAACCAGTACTCTCATCTAACAGTTTCTTTGAACATTAACTCCTTTCTTTAAGTTCTTTCTGCATAGATTGGCCATGACAGCTTAGACGGCAACAAGATGAATACAGAAAGCAAACTTCAAGGTTCGCCATCAATCAAAATTTTTACATATTCAGAGCCAAATATTTGTAAACCTGTAAAAAAACAGAAGTAGAAGATCTATCTAATCAATAAAATACAACCGAAGGAAAATTAAGCCTTTTCTTGCATGAAACAGGTGCTATGTTTTATAACCAAAATGAAGTATAATAAAGCAGGAGGTATGTTGATCTAATCGTATTTCAAGTCAAGGTGTTTCAGATCGATCTTCAAGCATATAAAGTTGATGCCTCACCAGACAAAAAAACCGTTTGGTAACTGCAAGGATTACTCTTTCAATTGGATCAGTTAAAATCTGGTTAGCAAAGAAAGTTAATCAACAGGTAAGAGAATACCTGTTGAAAACATGTTCCTTAACAAGTGTTTTGTAATCATAGACTTGAGCCAAATAAATCGATAACAAGTGTTTTCTATTCATAGAATTTATTCTAATTCAATAACTTTT
The DNA here is from genome assembly GCA_003255005.1 of Begonia fuchsioides. NCBI lineage: Eukaryota > Viridiplantae > Streptophyta > Magnoliopsida > Cucurbitales > Begoniaceae > Begonia > Begonia fuchsioides. Next base: position 178,993 of record QAOC01051215.1, on the reverse strand, counting down.
TTTGAGTTATTAGACTAGAAATGGTTGCAAAGTATGCATGAAAAACCAAATTGAGCATGAAAAGACACTTGAGTGTGTAAATTGGAGAGATTAAAAGGAGTTCCTCATAATTCTAGTTTGGAAGAGGAAGATTCATTCATGTCAAGCTTAAATAGCATTTGAGCTACAACTTCCCTTCTTAAATCAGCACTGTTCCTAAAATTTGAATGATAAATTTCAACGAAAGATGTTCTACAGGAAAATGTCCTTGGTTTCTATTCATTTCTATCGAGTAACGGTGTTAAGGAAATAAATGAATTCCTTCACAACAAGCCAACAAAAAAACTTGGTTGTGTAGCAACCAGAGCTCGTGAGTTAAGATCGTATAATATATCATAAAATGGAAATATAACATAAACCAGATTGATCAAATAAATCGATGCAAAGATCATGCCAAGCTTCATGGTTGATTCACCAGAGAAAATTATGTAAAGAAGAGCATTAAGTTGTTAGTGTAGAATACTAGAAGTTACTGATATAAAGTTGAGCAATAATCGACATCTATGAAACAGCTTTTCCATATATTCATATTAATCAACAGCTTAAATCCACAATAGAGCTTCTCTTATCCTTTTCCCTACAGTTTCAAAAGTGGGGCTCACTGCATGTCGTTCTTCAAAAATGATATCCTACACCGTGTTCTAACCGATTCACAAGCCCCCACAAAGCTCTTGATTGCAGAGTTAGACCCTACTCTTTAGATGATAAAACCGAGCAATCTAGCATATGGTAGTTTACTCTTTCTAAAGTTGATTAGTACCAAACACGTTCATCTGCTTTCATAGGGATCATACATGGAGCCCCATATTTGTCAGATCAATTTAGATCACAAATTTGAAAACACAACTTTATTCTCAAGATGATTCGCAATTGGTTAAGTGCAGATGGTGTAGGACAACGATGTTCATCAACAAATGGACATCTCTGATTTCAGGACCATAGCTGCAAGTTGGAATCAACATCTGACAGAAACATGAGCTAAGCCTAAGTACTTAGCCCATAGAATAACTTATTTCACCATAATTTGAAGTTGAGGATATTTCAAATCTCAGCTAAACAATAAAAACTCTCATTCTAATCCACAAAAACTACTTACAGTCTCCACATTTTCAGTCAAGAGCATCTCTGAATATCAGACTTTCAAAGATTCAGATTCAAAGCAGAATAAACAGCATGAGAATCGGTTTTGGCGGCGCTATATTGTCGGGAAATTTTCTTTGCCCCAATAAATCGAGGCAAGACATCATTCTGCGTTCCAAATGATGTTCCAAATGAGGTTTCTTAGCATTCTATGCTTGAGAGGCCCTGAAGATGAGTTCTGAACCATCCTACTTTCCAAGATTTACTAAGAGAAGTTGAACAAGAATTGGCTTTTTACTCATCCTATGGGTGGTTTGACGATACCCTGCAGAGAAGAAACCTTCGGTGAAATACTATTCGCTTGGGTAGTTCTTAAATCACAAGCTAGGGCATCTAGTACATGTTGTACCGCAGAAATTGTTCAATATTCTCTCTCTTTTCCCATTTCTCCTTGTGCGAAGAAGCTTTAAAAGAGGAAATTTTTATGATAATATAAAAAATATTCACAGATTACCGTCTTCTTTTTCCTCAGTTTATCTCATAATTTGAAATTTGAAGAAATTTCAAAATGAGCAATCGAGAATTCTGAGATTCAGACGTACCAAAAAAGCATCTAGACAGGATTACACGCCCAATTTCATGCTTCCAATCCGAAAGGCTTCCCTTGGCGAAACCAAAAGGGTCGTAAGCTTACGCATTTGCTTTCCGGATAGTAGCATCTCCATGGATAATGATCGGAGGTAACTGAGGAAAGCCAAGGGGTTGATAATCGGAAGTTCATTGTTATTTCCCAATAAATAAAATTAAACAATTAAATATTCTGTTGATTTTTTTTTGTCGTAGAATTCAACGAGGAAGCGCAGAAGCCGAACGATTTGGAAACAACAATTAAATTGTTTAAAAAGTTTACAATCTTCCATTTCAGTCAAAGGCTTCTGCTTTGGTACTTCAGTTCCAGGAGTCCTTGACTCTTCTTGTTGCGAAGAGTATGAAGTGGGGCCCTTGGTTTTGAAGCTTTCGTCTCATCTCTGAGCTGTCATGCTCTTGTTCAATCCAACTCCTTCTCACCCTTTTCTCCAATTATTGCTTTTTAACAAAGTAAAACCATCGTCTTTCTCCTTTCCTCTCATGGCTGATAGGGTTTTCAAAGGAAAAAATGGCGAAGAAGAAGGTTTCCATTAATGGGTTGAACTGCAAACTTGCTAAGTTTTGAGGAATTCATGGATTAAACGAATCTGGGCAAGCATTTTTTTCCATTTTGAGCTGATAGCAATGGCTGCATTGTCTTCATGCGACAAGAAAAGCAGAGTCGCCATCGACCGAAAGATGAAAAATTTCCTCAGTTCGTTGTCGACGCCACCGCGTCCTCCCCATAACGTTGGTCGGTCGCTCTACCGATCCTTAAAAACATCGCAAATTCCTGTCAATCAAACGACCCACCACGAGAATTCATACTCTAAGTCTAGATCATCCATGGCTTTATTTGGATCTTCCAAAAACCAGTGGAGACAGGTTCGTGATCGTGGGGTGGGATGAGTTCTTCGAGACGATGATGGGTTTTAAGAAAAGAACAGAAATCCCGGAACTTGTCGAGCGAACAATGATAAACGTAGCTGATCTTGAGAGGTAAATTCTAGGCTATAAAACGAATATCTGTCTGAGTTTATTCCATGGCTGCCGTTTCAGCAGCACCGCCACATGGGAAGTCCTTTGCTACGGCGACACTCATTTGCTGCTACGTTGAATTTCTGCGTCATTCGATGAGTCGTTCGATGGTTCAACAAGCTCATAATTGACCCGACTCACTCAAAACAGTGTCACATGAACCAGCTGGATGGTACTATCACCCACTAAGCTCGAGCCGTGGCCTGTTTTTTCGGTTCAAAAGTTCGAACCGGTTCGTGAACCAGACTTTCGAGGTGGGCTCACAAGCTCAAAGTGGTCGGTGGAGAGATTGTTGAGCAATTGTCAATCAATTATCATAAAATATAACTAGAATTAACGAAAAAAAGTCAAAATTTGAAATTTTGAAAATAGTGCAAAACTGTGCATGTAGAATATTTTGTATTTATTTATTAATAGGTCCAACTGGCTCGGAACTAGACTCAAGAACCGGGTTCGCAAGCTGAAAGTGGAAGTCTCCATCTACCTTTGATCACTTAATTAATAGGGTAAGTTTGCATTTTAATTAATTGAATAATATTTATGGTCAAGAAATAGATGGATATGTGTAAAATAAGAGGTGAGAAACAACATGAATATGCAAATAATTATTTTTCCTTAAATTATGTTTTTTTTAATTAAAAAAAAAAGAGGAAAAAAATATCAAATCCCAACTGGGGCTACTTCATCCGTCAGCCACTCAGATAAGAAGACCCCACTTCTGTCATCTCTATGCCAAACCAATTAGACTTCACCCACTGGCTTCAGTCCCACCTTGTCTTTCCATCTCTCTCTCTCTCTACAATCTCCGTGGATAAATACATCATCTCTTCCGAGCAACACTTCACCTCGTTCATTCCCTCGTCAAAGTTTCAGTCTTTCTCTCAAAACTCCGATTACAGCAGAAAATGGGGATCAGAAGCTCAGCCAAGCAATCTCACCCAACAGTGTTGAAGCAAATTCTGAAAAGATGTTCGAGCTTGGGGAAGAGACATGGCGGCGATGATAATGGAGTCCCAAAAGGCCACTTTGCCGTCTACGTCGGAGAAAACAGAAGCAGATACATTGTTCCCATCTCCTTCTTGTCCAACCCAGACTTCATCTGTCTTCTTCACCGAGCCGAGGAAGAATACGGGTTCGATCACGAAATGGGCATCGTCATCCCCTGCGAAGAGCTCGTTTTCCGGTCTCTAACTTCGATGATCAGATGAAAGAAAAGATGGCTCGTGTCTTTTGGGTTTGTTCGAAGAGATGGCTGAGATGAAGCAAGAATACGCCGATGGGTCTCTCTTTTTGCAAATTTCTTCGCCATTATTCTTCCCCTTTTGGGGAACTTTTTAGCTGGAGTAGCTACCCGTGAAGAAGTAATGGGTTAGATTTGTACAAAATTTCTGGTTTTCCTCATCGGTCTGAACTGAAATTCCCTGTGAGATGTTAATGAACGCAAATGCGTTAGCCGCAGTGCTATTTCAAGATTTGGTAACAATTAATTTAACTCATTAGTTATTAAATTAAGCGGCGTTACATGTTTAGTTTCCCATTTCATAAACAATATGGTGAAATCTAGCCTCGTTTCAATGTTCTTGACAGATAAACTGAGCGTAATATCAGTGTTTTGGCGTGCTGAATTCATGAGTAATCAGTGGAATTAAGTCGGATTTATCTATTTCAGAGAATTCATGTTAAAGGTTGTGAAGTTTAAACCGAAAGACTCGGATATCCTCGCATGAAATTGAAATAATTTACACTTGTCGTCATTTTTTTTCGAACAGAAGGCTATTTCTTCGACGAACCGGTCTGAATTGTGTTAAAAACTGCAGATAAAGCTGTGCCATTTTTTTTGGAATTTCTATTCTATTTAAACACAGATTATGCGTCTTAAAACAAACTAGTTAATTAGGTTTTACCTTATTTACAACGTATAATACAGAGAGATTTTGTTCTTAGTAGCTTTCTGATGTTCTTTCAGCTTTTTGTAGGACGTGACAATGTCATCGAGAAACTGCCTTTGTTTTTGGGGTTTTCTTCAACTTGATTATTGTTCTTCTGATTGTTTTCATGGCAGTCACTGCCAAACAAAACCACTTGAAACATGTTTTCAGTTTTCTTCGTCTCCTTTCTCCTGAAATCTACGTCGATTCTCTCCAAAATCTTAATCATCAACTTTTAATATCTACCCATGAAAAGATCTCTCACTCCGGGTTTATTTTTCTCTCAACTTGTTCTTTGTTCGCTCTCTCTCCTCTCTCTGTCTCTCTCTATCTGGACCATGCATTAATACCCAAGTTCACAGTAGCATGTGCTGGCCATTCGAAGCCTATTTTTTATGCCGAAGCTGCACAACATATGAAAATATCTAGATGTGTAGAGGCCAGGTCTTATATTCTAGAAAAACATTGAAAACGATCGAAGCTTTGCCTCGGGCTAGCTAGTTATGATGGACGTAAAACAGTTTTGCCAAAAAAGCAAACTTCAGCCATTGATGCTCATCTTCAACTCTTCACTGCTCGTAAAAAGGGTGCCACTTTATCACAAGTTTGACGCTCTGCTGTACAAGACGATGACCATGAATTATGCGAGAATGGTCGAGGGGACGATATCCAATGGAGATTGATCAATGCAAGTGGTCAAATATGTTGAGAAAAAAAAAACAAGCAGTTCGTGCAAGAACATGTACATATATTTGTGGTAATAGTTTCGTTTCCAGTTGTATCCATGTTCTCTCTGCAGTTCTTGTCCCCAGCTTTCTCCTCCATCCAACCACCTTCTGATAAATCTCTCTGACTCTTTTCTGAGAATAACTCAATCAGGCAAGCGTCTAGGAGCCAAGTCTAGCCACTTTTATTTGATTTTGACGTTCGATTTTTATGTCAAATAATAACTCGTCTCTTCTGCGCAGAAGTCAAGATCATGTGCAGAGAACAGTCGAAACTATTGTTTCTGGATAATCACTTTTTATAATCAAACCAGTGTGCTTTTGTTTGAATTATTGTCCATCTCTGTTAATGATATTTCGATCACTAGCTTTAAAACAGAAAGAGGAGAGGCGAGAGACATCTGGGCTCCAACATAGATCAGCATCAGTAAAGTTGCCCTTCCGTCTTGTCGCCATTTCCGCTCTGGTTTTCTCTCTCTCTCTCGGGCTTTCGCGCAGTTGAAAGAACAAAACTGGGAATCCAGCTCTTCGTCGTTGCATTCAAAAGAGGGCTCTTAGCTTGACGAGAGAGAGGCTAGAGAGAGAAAGCTTCGAAAAATTGGAAACGGAGCCGATGAAGGAGGGCGAAACCCTAGCGTGGAAGTACAAAACGCTGTACCAACGGGCTTTCTATCTCAGATCAGACGGTGGGTCCTGCTACATAGACTATGATGAAGCACATGGCTGGTGGGCCCATCGCTCGACCAATAGAATTAAGTTTCACATGGCGATCCCGGGGCCCACGCATCCACGTTCTTTCACGTCATTTCACACTTTAGGTTCACAAATCATGGATGAGTCTCTCAAAAGTTTAATTAACCAAGCTATACCCGGAACATTAATCCACTTTGGAGGGTCCCACCTGCTTGAGTTGGTTCAACCTGGCTTTTTGACCATAGTTAGTCCGAATTGATTTTTTAATTTTTCAAAATAGAATGTGAATCCGAACCGTGCAACCCAAAACTTGATTCAAACCTAATCGGGAATTGATCTAAAGCTTGTGTTGGTTTTGGTGACTTGGTTTGAAAGGTGAGATCAAGGACAAGCTTGAAGAACAAAGGTAATGGGCTTTAACCCGACCCACCAAGTGACCCAATAAAGAAGCTTACCCATTCCTAAACTCTTCACATGTCAGTCGGCCCAAGTACTTGTTTTGACCATCTCTCTACTTTTGTCGGCTGAAATTGAGAACGAGTGCGAAATGGGTCCAATCAAACGGCTCGTAGAATATTCAACTCAGCCATGAACTTCATCCGTACGATCAATCATCAATTGTCATGAATATGATCATAACGCACTGAAACTCTTAAACTTGATTGTCACTAGAGTAATTTACTATTACAAGAATATGTTGGCCACTTGTCCAATAAGATAATGATGAGTAAGTGTATTCTCACTTGTATCCAAAAAGTAAAATTTTTTGTTCTCATAGCCTTCACACCTCGGTCCGATAATTTATGAGGGGGTTAAATCACAGTAACTTAGCGGTCCAAAGATAAGAAGTTTTTACCTGATATCTCAAGTAGCTACAACAACATTAGGGGTAACAACTCTCACACTATGACAGCGCATGCGTCGAACCTAGGCTCTTGTATCCAATCTACTATCTCTGAGCCAACTGAGCTATGCATGTGCGGGCAATATGTTCTCACTTGTGAGTGAGCAATTTATATTTGTGGAAGTGCATAAATTCACATTGATTTGGACAGTAAAATATGTATTTTATATAAATAGAACTTCTATTTTTACTAAGTACAATGCATTTTGAGTTACAAACTCAAAAAACAAATTCATGAAGACTCAAAATAAAACAGATAATATTGTACTGATAGTACTAGAATATAAACTTAGTAACAAAGTTCTGCTAGACAAATTGTCCTCACTATATGATGATAACAAACACAGATTTCAAGTCATAGCGAACAATATTAAACCATTCAGTGACGTTAGGACTTAATTTGTAGATTGGGATTGTAATAAATTGAGGAAAAGTTAGGCATATAACTACACATCAGAAAGTAACTCGTAAAACAACACGATGCACGAGTGAATGTTGGGTTTTATGGAGTATAATGTAACTCTATGTTCCTCTGTTTCTTTTAGACCTATGTCTGTAACTCTAATTCTGTAAACCCTAATATATTTGTTGATGATACCGCCGTAGAGGTGCACTGATTGGTGTTACCACGAAAATTCCCCTTGTATCTTTCTCTTATTTCGTCTTCTTAATCGTTGTCGGTATTCTATATCTTAACAGTAAAGTGTATCCTAATACTAGTACTTTTAATGATCAATAAAACATGAGACTAGGATGTCTCACGTCACATGATTGACCAAAAAAATACTTTTTAAATGTTCATCAAAGAGCGTGACACTAAATCCCATTTTTGCACGACTCTTGAGCAACGTCATGCCCTTAACCTATTTTCCACTAATCCTTGCGTACACCATGCCGGCACCTCCATGGCATGTTTCTTGCGTACGATCACTTCAAAGCTAGTCGAGCGTGTAACATATTATATGTGTTATGATTTAGGGTTTGGCGTAGTACAGAAGGACTGTACGTTTGCATCGTATACTGTTTAGAGGGTGTCAAATTCCTGGGTTTAGCTCAATGATCGATGGATGACAGATCTGGTAACAAGTGTCTGAGTTCGAATCCTGCACTGTCCTAGTGTGAGAGTTGTTACCTCCAATGTTGGGGTAGCCCATTGGGGCATCAGAAAAAAGGTCTCTCATCCTTGGGTTACTGAGTCACTATAACTTACCTCCTCACAGCCTATCGAGCCAAGGTGTAGAGGCCCTCAAGCAGAGATTACGCTTTTTGGTAAGAAGAGGGGTGTCAAATTCAATCATTCGAGCACGAGATTTACTTTTGCAAAAGTCTAGTGGGTTTCAGAAATCTGATCTTTGCTTTCTGAAAAAGGTGGTAGACCAAAAGACAAGGGAAAAAGATGCAGAGGAGAGCTGAAAAACCAGGATGAACTCTTGATGACTAAGCAGATATCGTTTTTAATTTTGAGATAAAAAACATGCGCAGAAAACAGTGGTGGTTTGCTGTCATGGAAAATGATTGAACTGTCGTTGCTTAGGTAGGTTGTTCTTCTCTAGAATTTTCCAGTTTATGGCCTTCTTCACCAACTAATTTTGACCTTTACGCGCATCCTCTTGTTGTTTACTGTCAGTGAAATTCAACTGGATTTTACTGCTGCGAAATTCAACTGGATTTCCGGGCTGTGTTCTTGATTTTATAGTAATCATTAGTCATAAAAATTTACATCTGTGATCTCTTGAAGCCACTCCCAAAAGAAAGAATTTACCCAGAACAACAACATAGTAAAACAGTCGGTTGTTCATCGTCCCAGTCGTGAACTCAACCGAGTCTGACTGAGTCGATGGCAGCTTCGATCGCAGAGGTTCGTTCAACAGACTGACTTTTCCGAAACCCCTCCGAGCAACGGTCGAGATTGGTCCAGATACAAAACCTGGCTCCGGACGTCGACGAAGCAGTGCCTCTGCCAATCCTCGAGACTTGAAGATGACCACCCCGACTCGGTCCGAGTCACGATTCGGAGAACGTCCTCGAAAACAGCTTCCTCGCATGGAATCGCCAGGGGACCTTGGTTGGAGAACCCGTACTCTTCCTCGGCTTCCACGAGAAGCTTCTTGAAGAATGGGTGGTTCAGGTGTGTGGCGCGTACGATAAACCTCCGGCAGTTGCTCCCCACGCAGACGGCCACGTGTCCGACGGGAACGTCCGGCGGCGGCCGGGAGGAGACCGCCTTCCGAGCCTTGTTCCGCCACCGCTGGAGCATTTGCCGGAGCCTGACGATGCGCCGGATGTGGTTGCATTTCCCGAGCACCGGTGACATTTTCAAGGAGAACACAAAGGTGAAGAATAACGATGGAGAAACGAAGCAAACGAGGGTTGAAAAGAGCGTTTTAAGGTTTGAGAGAAAGGACTCTAGCCTTCAATTAGTAGATATTTACAAGATTGCACCTCTACTACTTGTCCCAAATATGGGTGATTATTTACTGAGATTCCATTTTTATAAAATGAATAAAGACCGATTTCCTGACACTACTACTACCCTTACACCAACCACAAATTCATTTATGTTGATTTAAAAATGAATTAATTTAATTAATTTATTTATAAAATGACGAAAATAATGTATTAATTAAACATTTATTCATTGGAAGGCAAGCGTGATGAGGCATGCACAATTTCTAAATATGCATGAATATATCATGCAAAAAAGCATATTTAAAAATACAATTATAATTGATATTAAAACAAATAATCATGCAAGATTTAGAGAATATATGGTGGGGCCCCTCCTAAACAATCAATGGGATTAAGCCAAGTTTGAATCTAACCTTACCTGCTCTCTAGTCTCTATAATCGGCTCGGTCAAAAGAGATGCTCAACTGAAAAGGGAGAGAGAATCAGCCATTCTCGGCTCGGTCGTAGGCGTTGGACTTGTGCTTGGGTGCGAATGGGAAGCCATCAGGAACCTTGCCGAGCAACATTTCCGAGATCCTAACCTGCAAATGTTAGGGACCATTATTTAGAGATGCTCAACTGATTAGCCAGTTTACAAGAAAGAATCGTATGTACCCAATCACCGGCTGAATCGGAAGCCATTAGTGTCTCCAAATCATCCCTACCATAATATGAGGGTGGACGCCAGTTTAGACGTTGAGGGATGATCTCTAGAAGACCAACGGGTACGTATCTACATGTGTAGCTGAGCCATTCCAACAAGAAACGCCTTGTTGTCTCCACTCCTGCGCAAATCAAACTAAAGCAATAAAAATAGTCTTACTTGGGTTCAAATTAAAGGATTGATGTGTGGGAATGTGCATAATATATGGATAAAATCTGTTATGGGACGGATTGGAATAGAGGGTGAATGTCACCCTAAATAGATTCGGTAGCAAAAGCTTCATTTTTCAAACACTATAAGCTAAAATGACTGCAACGATTCTATGAGGCTCAAAGAAAAAAAAGAACTTTGGTTTTGAAAAACAACTAACTCCCCTACAATGCTTATGATTAAATTTTGAGCTATTGCAAACCTTTCGTGTCAGAACCCCAGTGTTGAAGTCCAAAACGAACAAAATTGTTCAAGATGTCAAGTCGCTCTCCTGAGCTAATGTCCCAATGTCTTTGTTCCTTAATTTCTGTAAACAACCAAGGCTGAAAAGGAGCAACAGAAAGCAACAAGTCTAAAATGTCAGATTGAGAAAAACAGTATCGAGGCACTGGCAATTAAGGGCGGAGATAAAGCATTAGTTTGCACCTTAATTAATGCTCCTCTGGCTATCATGCTCGTTGACAGCTTTGGGCACTCAGCCCTACTCTTATTCCAGCCTATATATGAAAATACATCCCCATTTCCAATGACTTGAAGAGAATCAGAGCTCTTGTTGGCACACTGGTAAATGTAATCCCAATCAGCAAGCTTGCTATAACGTTGCTGGCGAGTTCGGCCGTGGATTGTCACTGCACTCATTCCCCAGGAACTCATTTCAGCAATGAGAGAATCAATGCGATTCTTCCCTTCAAAATAGCCAGTTCTTACCTAAGGGAAGAAGAAAAAAATTACCAACATCCTTTAAATTCGTCTGGAACAGAATTAGAAAGCATATTCCTCCTCAAACCGCAGCTATGATAAGTTTGGCAAGTCAGTCACTTCAACTGAAACAAATAGAAACCCCTGATGCCTAATTTTTTAGCCATCTAAATTTTAACCCTCATACCAACCCATCAAATTATATAATTGGCAATGATGCATTTTCACGGTTACCAAACCATTTGAATGGTGTAGGTAGCCAAGTATAATCATTCACTTACTTCAGAATGTTCAAAGATTTTTGGTGGTTATCAACGTCCTTTAAAAAATAATGCCTCTTTGAAAACCAGCCACTCACTTTTGGGAAATATTTTATTTCAATTTTTCTTTCTTTCAAGTGTCAGTCCAAAAGTAGAGCTCAATATATTACTTCTGATTCACATAGAACAAGGGCAGACATAATCGAACACATTAATGGACAAAGGTTTAACCATTACCTTAATTGTTAAAGGTTTAGACATCACACCAGAAGCTGCTTCTACTATGCTTTTCATCCGCATTGGTTTAGTAAGAAGTGCTGATCCAGCACCCTTGTTCACAACAATGTCGATAGGGCACCCCATATTTATGTCAATGAAGTCTACTGTACATTCGCGATCTATAAGCTCCACAGTGCGAGCCACTGTATCTGGAAATGATCCACAAATCTGTACACCAAACAGATCCTCAGAAGAATGGCGTCTCAGTAATGCCCATTCTGACGCTTGTCCCTGTTCCAAAAAAAATTATGACAAAACTTTATTTCACTTTCACGCTAATAGAAAATTAAAATCTTTGAACTCATCATAGCCAGTGAAGCTGTAACATAAAACATCCCTGGTTACATCTTACATATACCTGTATGTAAAGGAAAAGTGGCACAAACCTGCAAAATATTAGTACACATTGCCATTTCACCACATGTTACATCTGCCCCTAAACTTTTGCAAACCCTTCGAAAAGGTAAATTTCCAACAGTGGTCAAAGGTGCAAGATACAGCTTATCTCTGAAATCAATAAGCTTCCTTTCACGTGGGTGTAATTTCAGAAGTGCACCATCTTCTAGGAGGTCATCATCGCTGGGAAGTTTCTCTATCTCTGCAATATTTGAATCTGCTAAAAAAAATTTGAGATAGATACCAGTGAATGATAAAAGAGAAAGTTAAAACCTGCAATGAGCAATAACCATAGTCACAGAAAATAAATACATTCAGGGACCACCTCTATCATCTGTTTGATCAGAACAGCATTTCTCTTCAGGGGAAGATTTTGGCTTCTTCAATGGAGGAGGTCCATCAAATGCACATGTTTCCTCCAAACCACTCTCACTAATTTCCGCTGAACCTTTTGCAAATAATTCTACTTTTATATTGAAGTCATTTTCTACTTTGGTACAGCCATTTTCATCAGAAACAGAACAGTTATTGACCACTTTTTCTTTTTTATCCTTTTCTATCACTTTCAGTTTTGACTTATCCTGCACATGAAGGAAACAATACATAGTAAAGAAGATTTTATAAAGCCAATGTAAAGGCAGGGTGACTAGTATCATTAAATCTTTTAAGTTTCTGCGACCAAATAAGTAAATCTAAAGAGTGTCAAATTTATATAGAATGGAAGATAATAAATATGAAAGTTCAGTCTTAGCATGTGGGTCAATGCTTCCATCTATCCCCAAAAATATCCACAAATTTATTCTTCAATTAAGTTGCACCTTTCAGACCAAAATAAAGCAGAGTTATGGTCACCAACTGCAAATACAAGAGAATCAGACTTTTCCGGTACTTGATTTCTTATTAAATGTAATGAACCATAGAAACTCAATAGTATGAAAAGAGAAGCAGTAAGAAATAATAGGCTTCAGAATGGGGGCTTATTGATTACTATACAACAAGATTGAACGGCAAATGCAATACAAAACAAGAAAAAATAGCTGATTTCTGCCCGTACCAGGAGTCCAAGATCTTTGAGTTTTGAATCTGCCTTTGGGAAGCTCATTTTATTTTTCCACAGAAGCTTTTGAACATCTTTATTCAATCCATTTATTTCAGATTTGTTTCTGCAAGAATCTAGCGTTTCATTTGAAGGACCATTCTTATGACCACCTGAGAATCTACAAGCCAACCCATAAGGGCATATCTCTTTAACACTGGTGAATGGACATTCTTCCCCAATATCAGCTGGTTTCTGTAGTTTGAGGAATTTAAAATCAATAGTTAAATTATACCATTACTTGAAAACAATAGAAACTGATAACTGAATCTAGTGATTAGTCTATTCTCTCCAATACCTGAGATTTAAAGGCTTCAATGTCGTGACTGAATCGACATTTATCATTATAAGGGCACGAACTAATATCTCCTGTCTTTGCTATTTCGGGACAGATGTGAAGAGCTGATTTTTCTTCCTGAAAAAGATTAAAAAATATCCTGAGAGAAAGACCAGCCCAAATTTGATAAATCACTTCAGTTTCAAATTTGAACTCCACATAAAGCAGCTACTATAGTAACCGCAAAAGTCATAATGTTACTATAGAAACTATTGTTTTCTCTTTGATTAATCAATCATTGCAGTAAGTAATAATATTCTAATCATGAAATCACAAAAAAAAAACATTAAGCCTTTGATAATCAAGCTTTCGTAGGGAGTATTTACACTGAATCGACATTATGATTATGCACCTAATGAACGTTTCATAGCAGCCTCAACCATGCAACCCCAGTTAGTCTCATAGGGCATCTTAACGAGAATTGAAGGGGGCGGGAAGGTCCTCCCTCTTTCACCAGTGAGAACAAAATGTTTCTCAAAATGAACGTAGATTTAATGCCCTTCCTCTCCCATAAATCACGCGAATCAGTTCAAGGGACATGTCAAAATCAGCAATAATAAAATGCGAAAGAATTTGGCGATAGTGAGTGCATTTAAACTATAGATATCCAGCGAGCGCTGAAACTTGAAGAAAGCGTATTAAAATTAGAAAGACAACCTGACGGCGTTCTCGTTTGAGTTGACGTCTGGACTTCTTTTCCTTCACTAAGCTCGACTTGGCAGTCTTATCGTCACCACCCGTTGTCCTCGCGTGAGTACGAAGAAACTGCGCTTTGACTGGGGCTATAGACTTCTCCACCAACTCCTCCGGCGTAGACTGAGCTGCATTCGAGATAAGCTCCGCCATTGGCTCAACCGATACGTTGCGGTCATCCACAAATTCCGCTTGAGCTAACTCGTCCATGGCTGGTCGGGTGAACAGTTTTAGTCGACTGCTATTAGGGTTAGGACGCCATTAGAAGCAGCAATTTGGTCAAGGCGACGAACGACTTGGTTACCATCTATAGATATTCTTTTTCCTAGTTAACGATAACCTTTTGAAAAATGACTTCTTTAAAAATAGTAAATGACCGAAAAGTTCTTAGTCAAAGTATACTTTTATCTTTAGGTTAATTATTAATTTAGCATTACTTTAAGATTATAATAAATTATATAAATATAAAAAAAAATTAAAACTTTCTATATTAATCTCTTATACTATCGTCAAATGCGTGATTAAAATTTTAAATCATTCTAATAAGATTTACTTAATTAAATTAATTAAAAAATAAAAAATAAAATCGATTAGACATTTAAATGTCTTTACCACTGCTTCAATCATTTGATACAGACGCAAAGACTCTCCTTCTGACGTGCGATACAGACGCAAAGATCATCATTCGACCGTTCAAAAAACCCTAAAATGATTTTTTAAAACTTATGTTTTTTTCCCTATTTTGCCGAAATTATACCAAAATTTAATGTTTAATTTATCTGCTAAATCAAATTTTTATTCTATCAACGAACAAATTTAACTTGAATAAATAACACCTTATCGTTACCATTTGCGTCAACCGTAACGCAAAAAACCGTCGAAGTTCTAAAATAAATTATTTGTTCTTCGTCCGTCTCATTAATTTTGATTCCATCCCAATTTCTATTCTCTAAATTTACAAAATTTCAACGCACCATTGTTATCTAATAGTACAAATTAAAGAAGATAATTATTGGTAAAATAAAAATCAACGAAAGCAACAAAAAAATAAAATAAAATAAAAATTATACCAAACAACCAATCAGATCTCTCTAATTCCACCTCCAACATAAATCAAGCAGCAAATCATATGACAAATCAAAACATTTAATATCTAAATATTGTCATCTGGAAACACTACAATAAAAACTGCAAAAAGAACAACCTGGGAATGACTTTAACTGCTTGACAACTTTGTGGAGAGGAACAGAAGGGCAATTGGGAAAGCCACCTATATGACAAATGCGAAGAATATCAACTATAATTTAAGAGTTAACATTATGAGTATTAATCAAACAACCAACTAGACTATCCCTCTTCACAAACTATTGGATCGACTCTGGTTTTGCGGCCACAGGGCTGTTCTGGTGCAGACGAACATTCTGCCGCACGTGCTGATTCTGCATCTGAAACGTCGAAGGGTTCTTCGGAGTTTGGGCGTTTATATCCGTAGTTGCCAGTTTTAGCCTCTGAACTTCGGTGGTCAGAGCTTCGTTTAGCGCTGTCAGTTGAAAATATGAGAGCTTTAGTCTTTGTTTTTCAGACATTAGAGTCAACAACTAAGCTACAATTAGACTTCAAATTCTCCACCAGATTAAACTCGAAAGTGGCATGATCCAGAGATTGCATTCAGGATCTTTAATGAGTTGTTAAATAAGATCTGATCTAATCAGTGAGATAACGTTTAACTAATCAAGAATTTAACTGTGTTGAGTGAGGAGAAATGCAGGGTAAGAAGCTGATACCATCTCTAAGCTGTGCTTGTTGCTCCATGGCTTGAAGTCGAAACTTGAGCTCATTGTTCTGGTTTGTGAGCCCCACGGAATCTCTCTAAAACCAAGTGATCCACTCAGAACAAGAAGATAACATGATTAAAATCATATATTAGAAGCCAATTTCTACCTGAAGAAGAGTAAGCTGAGCAGACAGTGTGGTAGCTTCCGTTTGGAGAGTTTGAACTTTGTGTTCCAACTCAGTAATGTACCTCATCTTCCGCTCCTTTGAACGAGCAGCTGATTGTCGATTAGCCAATATCCTAAAACTTGAATGATCGATTAGCCACCTGAAACAATAGTCAAACGAAATGCTTTAAAACGAAACTACCTCTTCACACGCTTTGGGTCGGTGGCGGCGATCTCAGCGAGCTTGTCATTTGCCATAATTTTCTTCATTTCGGCTCCATTGAACTCGCCATTTCCAAAATCCAAGCTAAATGGAGTCGAGCTACCATCAACCAAGGTGCTCGGGGAGAGTTGGCCAAGATGACCACCTGGATATGGTGGCATTTTTGAGGACTCTTCACCAAACTGCAACTTGCTGATGAAACTATCCATGGAAAGGCTTCGATAGTGTCGGATGGTTGGAGCAATATCTCCTCCAGCACTCCTTTTGATCCCTTCCCTTTTGTCGGTAGAAGAACTCTTGCCAGGCCTATGAGTGGTTCCATTGTTTTCATTGACGCTGCTTTCTGCTTCATTATCACTGCTATCACCTCCATTTGTCTTGGTTCCACTAGCTCTACTGTCCAAATCTTCGCGATTCTCGACTCTGTTCTTCTCGTCATTTCCTGACGAGTTCAACGAATCAATATTGTCCAAATTCATATAAGCTGAGAACAGATCTTCCATGACATCCCCTTCGGATTTCCTTTCGCCCATTCCTTCTGTGTTGCCATCTCTGCCTCTTTCATAGTTACTCTCTCTTTTGACTATCTGGGTAGGCTTTGCCACCGCAAAATCATCTTTACCAGACACCGACCTCTCTGAACTACCCAAACCCTTTAATGGAAGCAGGGGAGGAGATGACTGCATCACTGTCGAAAATCCAAACGGAATATCACTGTTGGACCTCCTATGAGCTTTACGAGTAGGAGTACCATCACCAACTTTCAAAAAATGTCCCTTTGGATAAGGCGAGGGAGGCAACAAAGAATGTGAACTTGCATCTCTATCCTCCATTGATGCATCCGCCGAAACCTGGTCTGAAATTGATGAGGTCGGAGAGTCACGAAATGGTGAGGGGCTCAATGGCGGTAAAGAATCAAGGGAGAAAAACGATGGCTGTGACAATGATCGGGAATGAGAGGTTCCTGAGGTGTGATTCTGTGATCCAATCAGATGGTTAGACGGTCGAGGAATTGGGATCTGAGAATAGGGCGAAATGGGTGGGATTTGATGAGGGTGCGAAGGTGGAATTCCAGCTTGTTTGCTATCAACAGAAAAATTTGGCGGAAAATGGCGCGAACGGAACTGTGAGGAGTTAAATTGGGGAATATTTAGTCGGTTCATCGGCAAAGTTTGATTTAGATGTGATGAGGAAGAAATCTCGAACGAACATTGGAGAGTTTGCGCTACATCAGTTCGAGCTTCTTCAGTATTGGCCATATTAGCTAAGGAGTACAATCTTAATCCAGTACAATGACTCCTCCAAAACCTCAGATTCTCTCCCTAAAAAGCTACCGAGCTACAAAAAAAGAAACAAATTTCTAACCTAAAGCAAAATCAAACCAAAACACTTGTTAAATCAGGCTAATCAGCAAAGCAATCCCAAGCGAATGCCAGAATGCTAGAAACTGAAAATCATCACAATTTTTGCTAACAGAAACGAAAACTTTTTGGTACCATCAAAGCCAAAGAAGAAGATAATACTAGCAATGGGGGAACCGAGCACTACAAGTCAGCCAAGTCCAAACCCAGATACAGCACGAGAGCGAAAGAATGGCGCCTTCCAAATTCAACGCCAGAGTTGATAAGCAGCTGCAGAAATAGCAAATGGAGCTCTTTTATCACTTTGCCTGAGGAAATCCCAAAGAAGCCGGCAATTTCTCTCTCCAGCAGCGACGGCGAGGATGACGATTACGATGATGATGACGACGGGGAGAGCACGGATTTCCTGATGGATACGCGTGAATTTAATAAGAAATAGAGTCACATTTTGGCCGAGTTTCAATTTCATTCCGACCACATTTGGAACAAATTTCAGTCTGTCCCTTCGTCTCCGCAGCTTATTTAGCAAACTGTTTAATTATTTATCAATTTCTCTTTCCCTAATACGCTGTCGTTTTCCATTTATTAACCCAATCCATCATTCTCCTCTCTCACATCCTCGCATAGCGCGTGTATCCCACGCCCTCAGACATCCGTGATTCACAGAAACGTGACACGTGGATATCTTAGACATGGGTTGACCAGAAAATGATCGAAAATGGACGCACGTCTCATCGCAGTTTAATAATTTGATGAGAAAACGTAGGAGATTAGGTTAGAATTGGTTCAAGTTTACGTCTTGCATGCAGCGTGGTTCTCGGAGTTGACTTTACTGAAGAACTTGGAATTGTGACTAACAAAAGGGTTTAGTTTTAATTGATGAGAAGGTTAGTGGGATTATCTTCCCTTTTGATTTGATTAAAAAATGTAACGAATGGATTACTAGAGATAATTAGAGTATACGATAACACGGAAGTTGATGTATCAAACATATATTTATCTAATCATAGTATGAATGTTTGACTCGGAGCCACAAAGAGGCAATGAACATGTTTTTTTATGCCGATCTCGATTCAAAACAGATAACATTACAAATGACGAGTTCTAAAACTTTATATGTAGTGTCGCTACACAACTACCGACCATGTATTTTGATGAAAATGAAAACCCAAATTTAGTTTTGTTTCGTACATAATTCTTACTGATTACAACCACGATTTGGCATCGGATGGTAAGCTTGATGAGTCGGGTTCGGTCCATGGTTGGTTGTACTTCGGTGGAAAAAGTAACCAAGTTTCTTGTGTCGTAAAACCAACCGTCTCAGAGCGGGCCCAGGAGCTGAGACGTAGAGTGTCCACGTGTGTTTGTTCTCCGAACACTTGGCAGGCTCTTAGCAAGAGCCAAGAGGAGAGAAGAAAAGGGTAAAGCTTGAATCTTTGATGGGAGGGGGGGAGCTTATCCACTCCCAATTCCAAAAACACGAGCAATTATTGGCAGAGAAACCTACATAAATGCGAAAGCGACGCCCCATTTTGTCGCCATCGCCGCAGAAAACCCTTCGAAAATGGCAATGTTTGGTAGTAAATGGGCTGAAGAACACAGGCATTGGAGATTCAGGTCTACGTTTCTGAGGATCGTACGAGGAGAAGAAGCTCACAAATTGTGCAATCCAGCAATCTCGTTTTTTGGTCAAACCCAAACACGTTCAGGCCTACTACGCTGGCGTTTGCAGACACGGGAAATGGTGTTTGCTTGATTCGAGATTGCGCCATTTAGGTCAGAGAAGAATCGGAAGGTTGAAGGAGAGGGGACCAAGATGACAACTGAAGAACCATGGATGACAAAATGGGCTGTCGCTTTCGCTTTAATGGAGTTTAAAGTTGACCCAAAATCCAGATGAAGAAAGGGCTCAACCTATTTCTTTTTGCCATTGCATTTTTTCGTCCAGATGGGCGTATGGATGGCAAATCTAGACATGAATTTA
Organism: Begonia fuchsioides; assembly: GCA_003255005.1. Lineage (NCBI taxonomy): Eukaryota > Viridiplantae > Streptophyta > Magnoliopsida > Cucurbitales > Begoniaceae > Begonia > Begonia fuchsioides. The sequence goes on along the minus strand of QAOC01051215.1, from coordinate 159,369 downwards.
AAAAATCTTAATTTATTTGTCGGTTCTAATTTTTAGGAGTAAAAACCGTGATTTATGAACCGGTTCTGGTTCTATTTAAGGATGAAACCGAGCTGAACTGGCTCATGTCTACCCCTAAATGCACACCCCGTATGCCTTGTAGAGGCGGGCTACGATCCAAAGGAAGAAAAAGGCAAAAAACCAGTGTTCACAAGGCCAAAACCATAACCATCCCTCAAGTCCAACCCAAATTCACAGTACATAATTTCATGAACTTACTTGGTTCTTTTATGCCAGGAAGAAACACATAATAGAGCATTTCAGGAGTAAGCGTCTGAAGATGATCAAATTAGATAACATGTATGACGCTGGTTCTCCTATGTTCTATTTGCAAGACAAACCGTCTGAACTGCATAAATAGAATTTAAGAATGCCATGTCAGATGGAAACCACCTGCAATGGACAATAACATCCAGAGTTACAGCACTTAACATGATCATCGAATCTTAAAAATATAAGACAGGTTTCATTCACTTCATGTTTTCTTAAATATGGTTTCAGATGACTGTATGGTTTGTTGAGGTAAATCAGGATTTCAAAATTATGAAAGTCACCCATCCCAACTCCGGGATTCAAGCGAAACTTACTATGGTGGGAGGTTGAAACATGTCAAAGCAACTAAACGGTTAAACTGACCTTTTATTCATGATAATGATACAATTTTCAAGGATGATCTTCTCGACCATAGTCATAGACTATCTCGATCTGCATCCACAAAAGGAACAATTGCATCGTGATCAGTCAAAGTATGTTTTTTTTATTTGGAGGGCAGGGGAATTTAAATGTCTACTTAGGTACACGCGCAAGAAAGATGGGAAAAGAGATCAATGACAAGGCAAAGGATGAGTTTTTATCTAATTACCCCAGAAGGTGGAGTAGGATTTCTTGTAAACTTCGAGCCACCAGGTGCCCATGGAACTACAACAGAAAATAGGAATAGTAAGCATAAGCATAGAAAACTCAGTTTACTCAAATTGAATGAAAAAGCACTCCGTATACAGCTCAACGACTCTATATAAGAAAATATTGTAGCTCATAGAAATTATGATAATATCATGCAACAATCAAAGTTTTTGTCAATCATCAGTCAGAAGATACTGCATCAAATTTAATTTACATCAGAGTTGTAAAGCAATTTCAAATAACTCACCCAGACGGCATAAACTCGCAACTTATACCACCAACCAATCCAAAAAAAATCACAAAAGTATTTGATACATACCAATATATGGATCAGGGTGCCGCCATTTGTTGTACGATGCTTCACCGTTTGCTATCATTCTATCAATTGTATCCAGATCTTCCTGTCCATACGGAATAAAAATAAAACTCATCCTAAAAAATTATCATACTATGATTATGTGGTCCATTTGCTAAGTCTACATTGAAACCTTTGGCATGTAAATTATCTGATAAGAAGCATTAAAAAAGAAAAGGAAAACCCCAAAAAGCAAACGACATTGTCCAGGTTTTCTAAGCATTGTTGGAGATAACAGAAACTATTCATAAAACAAGGTTGAAGTTGGGTCCAATGAACAAGTTTTCCCAACTGATAAGGCATCGACATTAGTAATTTGAAAAACACAGTCTTGATAACAATAATTTCACACAACTGTAATGATAAATGTTATCATTCCTTAAGAAAGGCATCCATAAATACGAAACCTTTATAACGCAATAATGGATGATGAGGGGTATCAAATATTAGGGCTCAGATGAAGTGGCTTAGCATAGAATTATTCAATAAATCGTGTTACTTTTTAAATGTGATATACAATACTCAACTCTTCTTCACAACATAGATTATCTAATACCCTGAACAGCTATTGACAACAGAAATACAACACAAGCGCGAAAAAAAACCATCAAAACGTAAACCGTAAATTACGAACCACATGCTTGTTAGCCTCGAATCTCTCGCGCAAGTCGGAAGCCTGAAAAGCAATACGAGATACTTAATTTGTAAAACGAAGCAGCAGAACATTGGGGAAAAGACAATAAGATCCGATCGGAAGATTAATTACATCCTGGTAGAAGAGATGACGATGGACGGCCCAATTAAGTGTTTCTTTGAGGGCTCGCCTGTATAAGATCCTCACTCTTTCCCTCTGCGCTGCTCTCCGAGCTGCATACCCTGAAATTGACATCTCTCTCTCACTCGCTCTCTCTGATCGAACCAGGTCTAGAAGGGCGAGTGTGAGACGTCAATTTATCATCGCTTTAGAAAACAAAACGGCGGCGTTTTGATTCTCCACGTATTAGACATTAATAGTTTCTTCACAATAACAGCAGAAAATTTCTTCCAAAAAATAAAATTAAATATTAAATAAAAACTTAATTATATTGATGATGATAACCGTGGTAGGCATGAGCCAGTCTGACCTGATTTTATCATAAAATAGAATCAAAACTTGTAGGATTTTAAGTAATTTGACAAGTTTATAGTCAATTTTAAGATTTATATCGAATTTTATTAGGGCTTGAGTCTAGTTATACTCGATTTTAGAATATTTTTTACCTACGATCTCGATTTCATCGGCCTATAAATCACAGTTTTTTACTCTTCAAAATTGATATCAGCCCATAAGTCACTGCTTTTTAAAAATTAGAATCAATACCAGATTAAAACTGATGATTCAGGTACAAGTTATGGTTCCAATCCGATTTTGCCAACTCCTAAATAACACATAAAATAGTCATTCTCTACAAAGTTGTGCTTTCTTGGTATGTTATTATTTTCCGTCGAAATAGGTTTTTACAAAAATAAATTCCTTCGGTTGTTTTTTTACCATCTAGAGGTTCAAGAAATGTTACTTAAAATCTAAATTTTTGAATCCGACGCTCAAGATAAATATAGACGAGATTCGATACATTAAAAGGTTCACTAGAATAATTTGATCCTCAACCTTATATAGTACCAAAATAGCACATTACATACGGGTACAAATTAGTCACGTTACACTTGGAACATAGAACTTCCAACAACCGAAATTCAGAATCTAAACAAGCCAATAAAACACCATCGAAGGATCGTCACCATAAAATAAGGTTTATCGATTCTTCCACAAGTCACAAAAATAAGATCATATGGAATCAGGTGATATTTGCTCTAAAACGATCACGTCGATTCACGTTCCATACGTTGTTCCATCGATCGATTATCATAAAAGTGAGGCCATACTGTTTTTCCATGTATATGATCTCCGGTTTGTCTGCAGGGGCGCAAAACTTAGGCCAAACATTCCTTTGAGGTCCTGTCCCTGCTCGAAAAACCTCACAAGCTTTGCAACAATGGCGGCACTATCGGTGATATGGTTCATGTCTTTACAGCTGCTCCACAGGCAGTTGGCTAGTTGTAGCCTTCTGCGTTTTGAGTTCAATGCAATGCCCCATTTCTGGAAAAGTATCTTTCTTTCTTCTTCGGAGAATCTCTTTTGCATCAGCCTACTCAGCATCTCTCTTTCTCTGCGGAGCGCCCGAGTGCTGTATAAGGAAAAAACAGAAACGATGAGATGCCGAGTCGTCACAATAACCATAGCCGACAAATATTTTGTTCGAGTATAAACACTAACAATATATCATCTCAAGACTAATTGAGTACTCTAGGTTTATTTTATTAATATGCATTCTTATTGTACACGCTAACGTGTCAGGTTGTGATTGATGCAATACATATAATAGATAATTATTTTAATTATCATATGAATACACTTTAACTAAACAAATGACAACTTGACACGACAATTTACTATCAGAATGTATACTAAGACAATAAACTTAACATTACTCAAACTAATTTAGATATACAATGATGCACTAATATTTAGAAGAATTGGTGTGTGTGTATTTGTTGTGCGTGAGAGTGTGAGCGAGAGTTGACCTTGAAACCAGAGTTTGAGGTCGGCCTCGACTATCTTCGACAATTTGAGTTCCATGCGAAAATGTTTCTTTCAGGAAATTTAACCTCCTTAGCTCTACCTCCACATATATGGAATCTGTTCTGTCACCTTTAATGAGCAGAAAAAAGTATGTCCTGTGGACTAACGAGACGTTGCAAATATGCCACAATTCACATATCATTCTCTGCTGTTTTTCAAATTCTCTTGGCCAATCTAGACATGTTTCTGATGCTTCCTGCGTAGAAACAATTCCATCTTCTATCCCATTGTTTAATAATTTATCATTGGTCTCCATCCTCTGCAGCAAGCGACACACATAATATAAAACACGACATTATTAGGTATGATTGTCAAATTAAGAAAAATATTCACTTTCGACATCATCCATCTAAGTAGAATAATATGCCATTGATTTGGATTTTAAGAACTATATCTCTAGCTGGAATATAGCACTAAATTTCATCATTCATTCGCGCCTTCCATCAGATGAAAATAACCAACAGGGTAAAACAAAATGACCACAGAAATCTAGTAAGTAAAGCATGAATTTCTTCAAAAGAAGGAAAATACACATTCTTACCTGACCATCAACAAGTTGCTTCTCATACTCCAATTTAGCCATTTCCTTCAGACCAGCAACAAAAGTATCTAAGCTAGTGATGTCCTCATTCGTTGCAGATTTTATCCTCTGAGCACTTCCCAAAGAAGATTGTGAATCGAACCTCGAATAACTAGAACCAAAATTCAAAGGAGCAATCTTCCTTCCAAAACCTTCGGGCCTACTACGAAAGCCATTCTCATAGTCACAAGGTGGTGTGCTCTCTGCTCTTCCTGGAGAAGATGAATCAGTCATGAGATTAGCCCTACAGCTCCAGCTTCGTTTTAGTTTAAAGCTTCCAGAACTTGATTCTTCCAGATGATGTTCTAATCTACTATTTGGAGAACCAGTTTGAGTCTCCCTTCCTTCCCTGATTCCATTCAAAAGCGTAGACATAGTTTCTTGACTTATTACATTGTCATCTCCAGAATTGGTCAAATTCATGGCTACTCCATTTTCATTAGGTGACAAAGCAAGAGATTCAGTGTTATTGTCCCTGCTTGATTCCTCTGTCTCATCAATACATAAAACTTCTTTGCAGTCATCTGAATCAGATTGAACCAATTTTCTTCCATTAGATTCAAGCGAGGAGGTTCCATCTGCCAAGGAACGTCCTCTGGTCTTATTCCTATCCTGGAGACCTGAATAGATCCCTTTAAAATGACTCTCACCATCTCCATGACGGTAATTAAAATTGTTGAAACTTCTAGAACCAACATTCCTACCATAAGAATCGACCATGCTAGAAGACTCTGATGCCAAAGATTCATCTTCCCAAGCATCACTCTCAAGCCACTCACGATTAGTGTTATTCTTAACCTGAATGAACAAATAAAACAGCAGGTAGCAACAGGAACAAACATGTTATGAAAGAGAAGGTACAGGGAATAAGAATTTACCTGACTTGAGCCTTGATCAAATCCAACCATACGAAGCAAATCCTCCACCCGAGATTGAGCAAGATCTCGTTGCTTGGTAAGCTCTCGAATCTCCTTTTCCATCTGCAATAATTGTAATTCAACAAAATCTTTTAGCACAGTTGTATAAGCTCGGTAATAGTTTTGGAGCTACCAATTTTTTAAGTCCAACGCAACATGGCAGAAAAGTTTCTGATTTTTTTTCCGTGTGCCAAAAAAACACAGCTTGAACAATCATAAGTATAGAACAATTGATTGTGCCGAAAAGCAAGACATCCAGCTTATAGATACTTAGAGAAAGTGGAGATTTCCAAATTAAATCAAAGAATAATTCTTCAAGATACAAATGCAATTAGTAGTGATTCCATGGAAAAAAAACATTTTCACATCGATGAGCACTATAGATTCTGTTTGGTTTTTAAGGCATTAGAACAAAGAACAAAATTGAAATGTTCGCATTGAAACAGATTCTGTTTGGTTTTTAAGGCATTAGAACAAAGAACAAAATTGAAATGTTCGCATTGAAACTTCAGTTTCAATAGTAATCAACAACCTTTTCGATCTGCAGATCTTTCTTTCTAAGCAAGGATGCGTGGTCAGTAGTTGATGGTACAGGGCCAGGATTTTTCAACTCACTCTCCAATCTAGCAAGTTCTTTCTGAAGATGCTTAACTAATGCCTTATCGGACATAACTACATTGACTTGTGCTCGAGTAGTCACTTCTTTTGCACAACATGCAAACAAAAGTGTATTTCTGGTTTGTTCAACATGGCTTCTTGCTGGGCTTAAAGTGCATATAATCGCTGTTCTGGCATTGCCACCCAAGCAGGGCTGCAGGATGCGAGTCAGTTTAGAATCTCTATAATTGATATGAGCATGCCTTCCTTTACTGCACAAGTATAACAACAGGTTAACAATGCTACACAGCATGTCATTCTCTTTTTAAATCATTTAAGTGTCAATAAAGACAGAAAATTTATGTGATTCGTTCTAAATGTGATAGAAAAAACATATCCGGGTGCAGCAGAGCAGGATACAATTACTCATATTAATTTATTTACCTAAAAACAGGCCTTTCTACCTAGCATCTGCAATTATAATGTAAAAAATTAGCCAAGCGGTGTAGACAAAAACTTTAACTAGCTCATGGAAGACTGAAGATGACGGTAATTAGCTTCAGTCACTGCCATATCTAACTGGATGAGCATTACCCAATCAATTCGCATCTCAAACGTTACAGAAATCCTGATTATTATAAACCACATGAAGACCAGTATTTCAAACAATGTCCACATGAAATCATTCGATCCTCATGATATCATTTATATTCTTCTTGTTTAAGTTTTTGCTTCTTAGCAATCACTCCAGGAAAGTGCACATCTAAGAACCATATTTGTTTCCTGGTTACTGAAAATAGAAAACCCAAACAATTGGAACATGATCAAATTTAATTTTCAGCAAGGAAGAACATAATATAAAGAAAGACAGAAAAACAACCTTAGCTTGCGAATAACGGTACCCAAGGTAAGCAAACTTCGATTTATGTGACAGCCTTCTTTCAATCTTGCCCCAGCTGATAATGCCTGAGATGCACGCTCACTACCAGCCAAATCAATGAAGTTCTGCAAAGATTAATATGACTGATAAATTATTTGTTCTTATCTTAATACTTTACATCAATTCTGTCAATAAGATCTAGCAAAATGTACATGATTGATAAATTATACCACACTAGCGGTAAGAGTCGTTAAATTGTCCTTTCCTAAAAATTCTCGAGCTGAACTTTCAATTGTCTGAAAGAAACAACACCAAACAAATAGTTAGGGGAAACACTTTAAATGACCAATAAAATAAACCTATAAGTCTAGATGAGAACAGTATTGAAAGTGGGGTTTACCAATCTAATAAGTTGATGAGATCTGGAACTTTTCTCATTCAGTGTGGTTTCCCCTATCCGTCTTTGAGCTGCAACAATAATTCAATCAAATAATACTTTGCAACTTATCAGGTACTAACACAGGAAGTTCCCTAAAATAATTTCCTCACCTTCACAAATAGAAAGAAGTTCTTTCAAATGCTTCCAATCCTTCAAAATTTCTTCTGTTCCTCTTTCCACAATAGTTCCACGCTGATGATAGCAAAAAGGCATAAGAATTGGACGAATTTCTAAAATTACAAGAAAATGGGCACAAGTTAGAAAGAATCAAGAGGATAAAAGTAATACCTCTGGATCATCTCGCAGCCTAAGTGGTGTATTCTCAATACTTAGGAGATCTCTGATAGCTTCATTGTATATCTCAATGGCGGAGAACTTCAAAACAAATGCTCTTTCTTCATGCTGCGGCAAATAGTAAAAATGAAACAATTTACGACCAAGGGATATGATGAAGTTATCACTACAGAAAAAATACACGTCACCATTGAGTCTTATTACCCTTCTTATATAGTCAAATATGTCAACCACTGTGTATTCAGTGATTCCATTCATAGTGTAGGTCTTCCCACTACTTGTTTGCCCATAAGCAAAAATACTAGCTGAAATATAAAACTTAGTACATTAGCAAAACCTCAATCCTTTTTCATTGAATAAGAAAGGATATATATAAGGAAGTCATCAATAAATATTGTCATACTTACAATTGATACCACTAACTACAGAGAGAGCAATTTCTTTAGCTCCTTCCTCATACACCTGTTTGGTGGAGCAGTCGCCCCTGAACACCCGATCTGATTCCAAAAATTAATGTCCACAAATCAAAAACACGTCTTTATTATCTTGGTCAATGGAATTTTGCAAAAAACATCATCAATACATGGAATATATTGCAAAAAAAAAAATCATCGAAACAAATGTCAAGCGTTGTACATTAAGCAGGGTACAAATTAAAAGTCTGAGCAATTTTTCGTGCAATTCAACAAAAAATCATAGCCAGAGTCATGAGAGTGAAGTCAATTAAGCAAATAAGAAAAAAGTATAGTTACATAAAATTGGCATGTACAATTGGTAAGATAAGCATATGTCAATTTGATGAGCACTGAACAAATCAAAGTTTGAAGGACCATGAAACTCAAACTCAAGACTTTTAAAACTTAAAGAAAGCAAGGAGTACTTTGAGGGTAACATTTTTCAAATTAGCTGATTCACGTTCACTATCAAAGACCTAATTCCCTGATATAATCATGAATAGGATTTGCAAAACACGCCAAATATAAGGGAGACAAAAATAAAAAGCAAACTTGAACATTCCTTACCAAATGAATAGGCATTTGGAAATATGGAGCCTTCACGCAATGTATTCCGATATAAGATGGAGGTATCATTAATGCATTCCCAATCTGATACTTCATGGACAATATTCTCTTTCTCATTCAATGGCCTCAATCTCACTAAAACAAGAATCTTCTCCTCTCGGGAAGTAGTATTTTGCATCTTCTCCCATTTCACGAGTTCCTCCCCACCAACTGTCCCCATTTCACAGCTTTCTATTTTCTGTATCTATCGGCGAAACACTCAATACTGGACCATCAACTCAGTTTTATTACAAAAACCATAATTTAGTTTGCATAGTGCACGTGTTCAACTTTGAAAACAAATTATTTGCCCTGCAAAAGAACAGAAAAGCAGACACACTTCCACATTTAGTCGTACAAGAAACTAATAATTTTAATTCAAACATCCGCAAAAGTTAAGGAAGCTAAAGAATGCTGATTGTATCACTCTTAACCAGCTAACACCAGGGGCCTCATCCACCAATTAAAGGTAAAATCATAAATTATAAAGGCAAGACTAAACCTGCGGCATTCAAGCTCATTTTTGGATCCATGATTTCTTTCAGTATCAATATTAAGCAGATTCATATCTGATTCCATCTTTCATAAAATTTTAACAAGAACGCACGAACAAAAAATTAATGACACACAGACAACCCATGATCCAAGACGAACTCACGGAATTTCGCATGAATTCGTCAATGGACATTGGACAACAACGCTCAGCTGGATAAGAGAGAGAGGTGCGTAATTAAGTTACCGTCAAATTCTTTATTCTTTCCACGAGACCGTTGCAAAAGAATCTAAATATTACGAAGTGCCGTGCTGTTCGCATTAAATGTAATGCCAGATGGGCACCTCCGTGGATGACCTTCCCCATTCCGTCGATTCCTTTTCTGTCTCGGTCTGCTCCGTTAACTTTTCCAGCTTGGCCATCCTTCTTCTCCTAGCTTCACGCTCTGCAGGCTGCAGGTCTGGAAAATTGAAATTAAAAGTATCCCGGAACTTAAAAATCAATAATTTATTCACAACGCATTACGATATACGCATCCTAACTTCATACAATGTATGTTTTTAGGTGTTTTTCTGATTCCTTCTAATTACAGAAAATCTCAGCTCAAAAATGATCTCCAAATGTCCCAAAGAGTACCATCACATTGATAAATGCTTACCACTTTGTTCGTCTTTGATTAACTTCAGCGTCCTCACCTGTTAATATGAACAGCACGCTACTAAATCAAAGTGGGTGATGTTCCACATTCTGTCAGACAACGAGAAAAAAAACTCTTCAAGAGACTTGAATGATGAAAATAACCGCAATGAGAAACTCAAGCAAAGAAAAAGCTCCAAACCGCAGCTTCGGAGAGAGAAATTGGAGGAAACTCTGAGAGAACAGAGAAGAGAAGCTTTACGCCCGGAATAAAGTGAGAGAAATTTTAAAAAAGCAGCCCTAGAGCGGGACCGATTGCCGGCATAATCGGACACAGGATGGAGCTCAATGCAACAAGTTAGTGGGCTTAAACCACGATCTTCTTCAACTCTCAGCAACCGAGCACGATCTCCTTCAACGCTCAGAGACAGTTTCAGACTCTCTCCCTCTCCCTCCCTCCCTCCCTCCCTCTCTCTCTCTCACTCTCTCTCTCTCTCTCTCGCCCCTACAAAAGCTTGACGTCGTAGTAGTTGAAGAAGTCCCTCGGAGAAATAAGAAAAGACTACATTACCCTTGTAGTTGCTTTTCTTTTACTCCAAAAGCCGATGAACTTCACGTGATAAAGGGGCAATACCGTAGTTAGGTAGATCTGAGTCCACGTGGCGGAGCCTTTAACCTCCTCCGCTCTGATAGACCAACGGTCGGATTACCTCCGCCAGGAATTAAATGATAAGGAATTTATTTATTCAATTAAATAATGTTTAATTAAATTTGTTGATTCCGTCTGATGCTTATTTTATATATTATTATTTTTAAATATTTTCGTTGAATTTTGTAAAAACTACTTTAAATATTTCCCAAATGCTCAAATTTTCAACTAGTTGACAATTTTGGTCTTCCAGCCAACGGTCGAATTGATGCAGTCTCTATCCACGATGGTTGCTAGTGATGAAGGAAAACATAGGCAGGAATTCTCGTTCACCCGGCGATGAATCGGTCCGATTCGGTGCATTGAAAAATGAAACCAAAATTGGTTTAGCTACCGAAATAGAACCATGAGTAACTTCGGTTTTTGGGTTTGGTGTAAGTTCATCTTTTGGTGTGTCACCAAAACAGACAATCTAGGTTCGATTTTAGAGATCTAAAACCGAAACCAAAACTCAAACCGATCATGGTTCAGGTTCAGATGCCTTTTACAAGTTTATATATATATCATATCGACCAAAAAAGTTGCTTCTTTTCCGGAGCTATTATTGACCCAGCAAGAATCTCAAGAAATTGACCCAGAAATTTATCTAAGCCAATACATTTATCATCATGATCAGTGAACAGGCATACCCTCAAAAGTGAAGTTTCCAGGAAGATAGAAGAGAACTCAGCATAGACCTTTTGAGCTACTTCAAAAGGATCTCTATTTCTCTGAAGGAAGCAACCCATTGTCACACTAAGTGGATTCTCAAATCCAAACATAAACAAGCATTTAATTTGCAGCTAATATGTTGGAAAAAGGAAGTTTTTCTTTCACATAAGCCATAAAATAGAAGCACAGGAGCAGGGATTTGATTACTTACCAATGAGGTTGACACAACAAATTTTGTATGCTAATAAACTAGCATTGGGAAGTAGATCAACGATGACAAAAATGAAAGGAAAAATGTTAGAGATCGACAATTAAGAGCGACAAAAAATTGCTGAGAATAACATCTAATCTCTAAGAAATATAAACAATCAATAGCAACACCAGATTCTGCCAAGCAGCTAAAATCATAATCGCTAAATTTATTTATCGCCGTCAATGCTATGTAAATAGCACAAGCTTATGGAAAATAGCTAGATGCCACAAAATTTATAAACTAAGGCAAGCCAAATGTCAAAGTGAATTTTCTTTTTTTTCTCAAAAAGTTGGGTTGAGAAATACTTAATCGTTCCGATTCAAAGACAAGTCAGCTAATGTCGTATATAAACTCGCTGGAGATACTTCTTCCAAATACCTCAACTTTCTCAAATCATTCAAGGTTGAAAGAGCCGACTACAACGAACTCTCGGCAAAAATTTTACTCAACAGTCTAATGCGATCACCTTCAGCAGCCGGAATGTTTTTGTTCCGAGTATTATAAATATCTTGATTTGAGATCTCATTAGCTGAAAAGCCTTGATTAGATTTGAAATCTAAATCATCAATCTTCTCGTCAATTAGCATATCATCCGCTCTTCCTGTATCTTCAACCGAAGAAAAAAACTGTGGGGCCCCAGCATTCATCATTCCTCCATTAGAAGAAAGCATCTGAATATCAGTGTTTGAGGTATAACCATTACTCTTGGCAGCAGATAGTCCAAGTTTGTCGTTATCAGGTGATTTGAGGATCTCTAACAACGCCTCTTTCATAGAATTCCAATCACCATCTAAACTCTCGGGATATTCAACACAAGAATCAGCCCAAGCAATCTCTTCTTTTGACATATGAACTTCTTTTCGCCAGCTAGAATCCAGAAACCGAGGAAGAGCGGACTCTCCAAATTTGATGTCCTTCACAGCTCCCTTACTTGACTCCTCAAGACACCGAGATACAAGAGAAGAATCAAATATTAGGCCACCTACACCCATATTTCAAATCAATTTCCAGCCAATTCAAAACCACGAGCGTGTACTATAGGTGTAAAACGTTTAGTAAGAACAAGGATAGAATTGAGAATTATTAACAAAGTCAATGTTCAAATTTCCAATTACCATTCTCAGGATATTCAAGACAAGAATCAGCCCAGGCAATCTCCTCTTCCGACAAGCGAATTTTTGCTCCCTGCCTAGACTCCAGAAACTGAGCAAGAATAGAAGAATCAACAACTGCGTTGTTCTTTACAGCTGTGTCACTTGATTCCTCCAGACAATAAGCAACCCGAGAATAATCTAACATGTTGGCCAGCCCCTACAGCCACATTTCAATCAAAATAACATCAATCTCTCTGAACAAAGATGAGCAAAAAACAAGTATTTTTACGCTAACAGATCACTATCCGTCAAAATCCATCGATCTCCCAAATCTCCTAGGAGAAACGAGAGACATACAAAGCACATGAATGGTGGGGCGAGGCTGATCGAATGATAACAGAGGAACTCGAGAGCTGCAAATACTTACCTTATGGAAAGCCCTAATTCTCAAAGATCTCTAACTTTTCAGCAAAGACGCAGTCAATTCTTTATAGGCTCCGCCGCTCCAGTACTATTTCGGTCGATTTCGTCCAAAATTGGTTCCACAAATTCGGATTATGGGAACCTAAATTGGAATACTGATGAGCTCTGGAACCTCGACTTGCTGCCTTGGATGCGGATGGCCGTTACTGTTTTTGATTTTTCAGATTTTATGATTTAAGGAAACTCAAGGCATTAAGTTTAAAGCGGCTTGTTAGAAAATAAAATTAAATCAGAATCTAATATAATTTTTATATTTTTTAAATAACTATTTTGCAGTTACGTACAGGGGTGGGCGAATCCGACGATTTGGAACGGATCAGATAAGGTAATCTGTAAGGTTATGAAAAAATTAATTTGATTTTCGAATTATTGTCGGATTGAGATATTTTTAATAACCCCGATTCTGAACCTCCGAGTCTCTGAATGTCTTCGATCGATCTTCATCCGATCGATTCTGAGTCTACAACCCTAACTCCAAAGCCCAACGCCGACGAACTCTCAGCTCAGCGTAGGCCTCCGAGTCTCCGACCCTGAACGAACTCCAAACACCGACGACCCTAACCCCATCGTCCTGCAGCTCTGTCGAGGTATAAATTTCTTTCTTTTTTTTTAATCTGAATTCATGTATTTTTTTAATTTGTCAGTTTTCTTGTTCAATGACTTCAATCACTGCATACTTTTGTCGAATTTCAATTTCCATAACTCACAATCAACTTTTGCTAACGAATGCTTGCTCTTGCACTGCACTTGATAGATTATTGGAGGAAGTTTTTTTTTTGTCAATTTATCGGGTCTGATCCGATCTGTCGGATTCGGATCGGATTCGAATTCGGGTGTTTTGAGTTTTCAACGCTAATCGGATCAGATCCGATAATTTGATAAATTATCAGATTTACAGAAATCGGATCGGATCGGATCCGATCCGTGCCCACCCGTGGTTACGTACGCCTAAATAGAATTGTGAAATTATATTTTTTTAATAAAAAATATCATTTATTTAAAAATATATATATATATAACAAAATTATATTTAATAAAAAAAATATCATTTGTTTTAATATAGTTAGATAATAATGATAAGTCATCTGGGCCAAGGCTTTTGTTTGGATGAATATTGGGCTTTGATTCAAGAGAACGAATGAGATTGAATCCAATTTAGCTTCTTCCCAATCATTTCCCTCTGTTCTTTGCTGCGAGGCTGCAAAATCTGTTGCTCTTTCCCAGCCATCTTAGCTGGTTAGCGGAGTTATTGATTTTGTTTTTAGGGTTTCGCGTCTGTATGCCTGGGTTGTTGATTTAGTTGACTTGTTCAATCTCCTTTAACGAAGTTAGGTTGAGTTTTTTGGATTTGTTTTTAGTTTTCTGGAGTTGAATTGTAGTGGATTGTTGATTTATGTATGATATGTTTTTCTATGAACTTTCTATTTTCTGGGGTGGGAAAACTCGTGATTGAATTTATCGTGTTACTCATATGAAAATGGAATGATGCGAAAAAGAAGTCATTGTAAAAAAACGAAGATAATGAAGTCAAATCGATGCAAAGACTGCCAAGTTTGATTTCTATTTTGGGGATGAAGTAACCAGATCTCAGCTAGCATATTAGAATTAGAAGATATTGTTAGCTAATGCAACATTGGTAATGCATCGTAATGTGAAATATGTGAGTTTTGGAAAATGTTATGAGCCAACTCTATGAATTAACTGAGTGATAGTTTCCATTTTTCTCAACTTACTTGTTTCTCCATTCTCTTTTCCACTTTTTATTTCCGAAGCACATGTTTTCTCTAATAATTATCTGGATGATATCCAATTTATTTGGTATTTATATTGGTTACACATTATTTAGGAAGCATCTCTCTCTACGTGGTTGTTTTGGAGTGCTGCCTCATGGTTTCTATTACTATCAATAAGCTGGGAAATGTCTCAGTGCATCATATCTCATTTACTTATGATGGGGATGGTTATTTTTTTGGGTTGAAGGTTGTAGTGTGGAAGTGGAATGCTAATATTTGGAGTTGTGGTGGGTGGTAGTTATTGTTGTAAACTGGGATGACTTGTTGAAAATTTTATGTTGTTTGCTGTCGGAATTTTGAGATTTGGCGTTTTCCATTTGAAGAGGAAAGCAAGAGGTTTGGCTTGACCTCGTGAATATGAACATGGGTAAATGGTTGTGATGTGAACAGGAAAGGAGCTGCGTTGTTGGGCTTTTGGTGGTGGACTGGTGGGTGTTGGTGGTATCATATCAGTTGACGTAAGAGTTTATAGATAAGTTTAAAAATGAGTTTGGACAGCAGAAGTAGGAGTCTGAGTCGTAGCAGAAGCCGGAGTAGGAGCAGGAGCAGGAGCAGAAGCCCCTTGGAACGTAAGATCCGCTCTGATCGCTTTTCATATCGTGATGCACCATACAGGAGAGACTCCCATCGTGGTTTCAGGTTTTCAGATGCCAACCATTTTTTATTGTTATGTCTTGTATTATAGCAGTAATTATGGGCTATCCAGTGATCCTTTTGTTTGTAGGTTCTGGAGATTCATTGTTCTAAATGTGTTTCTTATTGCATTTTCTGCACTCCTTTTTTTATCAACCAAATTTATTTGCTTTTTAAGGGGAACTTCGTTTTCCTATAATTTGCATGACTACTTTTATAAGGTTACAAAAATTCTTTCTGCCATTGGGCGGAGGTGCTGCACCATTTATATTTTTACATGTACACACTGCGACCTCTTATGTTTCCTGCTCTGCATCACCATGAATTAATGTCAGATTTTTTGTTCTAGTTTATTGCTTGAATTCAAGATTGGCATTCAATTCCTCAATTCCACATTTTTTAAATCATAATATTTTAGACCTGGTCTGGTGCACTTTCTATATTAACTGGTCATGGAGATCGATAAATAGTTTATTATATGGATTAATGATCCCAAGAGAACATATCTGATTATAATTAATTGATTAAAATAAAAAGGTGATACATGTAATTTTCATTAGATAACAAGTGACCTCAGACTTGGACTCTGTTTTCTCGTTCCCTCATTCCCTCATTCCCTCATTCCTCAACCACTCCTAATATTTTTCTTTGCACACCATGCATAGAGTAGGATTCACAGAATATGTTTTTTTTTTACTTTAATGTTGCTTCTCTGTTCTTCAGCACCTTAGGAAGCGATCTACTTTACCTCATTTGATTATGTAGTCTGGGCATTAAACATTTTAAAGTTTATTAGTTCTTAATTTAAATCCTGATGTGAGTTTGTTATGACAGTAGGGACAATCTTTGCAAGAACTGTAAGAGACCGGGCCACTTCGCTAGGGAATGCCCAAATGTTGCAGTTTGTCACAACTGCAGTCTTCCTGGGTAAGGAAACTAAATATTCAAACATATACGTTGGGATCTAATTTTGTTTTTGTCTGCACTTTCGTTGAACCAATATACTTTAATTGCCTCCTGATCATTTAAAGTTGTCAAATATCTACATCCATTAGATTTTCTGAACCGGTATTAATTATTTGTTCCTGTAATTTTCTCCTTGCCATATGGATGCTTTTTGAGAACTAAGTCATGATTATTTCTTCTCATCTGAAATTATTCTCTTGCCGTAATAATTTCCTATCTACACATCCCTAAAGAGGAATGAAATTTTTTTTAGTAAGTGATTAATATTTTTATGAACTCCACGGAATTTCAAAACAATGGTTTGGAGTAAATAGCTAAATTGTTAAAGATTTTGATATTTTGAAGCAGCTAGGATTTACATGTTTGATCGAAAAGGGTCTTCTATTTAGTATTCTTAAACAAAGCAATTCTCTACTTTAGCTTCAAAATTCATTTTACCAATTTGGTCATTCTTGAACATTGGTTTTGTTTGCACTGTTTCTATTTTAATGCACTTAACTGAAGTTCCAATTTACTACCGTGCTTATTACTTCATCTTGGTACCAAATTATGGAAAATTTTCTTGATTTTCTAGTCAACGTCCTTTGCTTCTATCATCACTTCATTTGATCCACGTCCTATCTTTTCATTCCTATCACACTCTTGGTTCTTGCAATACTAGCTGTATAATCCTTTACCTAGTGTAGCCAAGGTTCTGAACATTTAAGAAAATAAATAGACAATTAATCTTAACCCCATCTAACACCATTTGCATCTATTCTTTATGAAAAGGCAATACTATGATCTTGAAATTGTTTCCTGTATTGTGTTCAAATGTATATAAACAGGCACATTGCATCTGAATGCACAACAAAATCACTTTGTTGGAACTGCCGAGAACCCGGCCATGTGGCGAGCAACTGTCCAAATGAGGGCATTTGCCATACTTGTGGCAAGGCTGGGCACCGTGCCAGAGATTGCATAGCTCCCGCTCCGCCACCTGGCGATTTGAGATTGTGCAACAACTGCTACAAACAAGGTCACATAGCCGCAGGCTGCACAAATGACAAAGCCTGCAACAATTGTAGAAAAACAGGCCATTTGGCAAGAGATTGTCCAAACGAACCCATCTGCAATTTGTGCAATGTTTCTGGGCATTTGGCTAGACAATGCCCCAAATCCAACGTTCTTGGTGACAGGGGTGGGGGTGTTGGAATCAGCAGTTTTCGAGATGTCATATGTAGGAACTGTCAGCAGCCGGGCCATATGAGCAGAGACTGCATGGGCCCCTTGATGATATGTCATAATTGCGGGGGACGAGGACACCTTGCGTATGAGTGCCCTTCGGGGAGGTTTATGGACCGGTTCTCCAGGAGGTACTGATGAATCGAGGTTATGTTGTTTGTGCTTTTGTTTTGTTTCGAATTGCTCGAGTTTGTTTGTAGATTATTTGAGATTCTGCACGTTTTATTGTGCAAAAAAACTCCGGTTTATGGACCAGATATATACTTGTAGTTGCTCTAGCTCTATGCGGAATTTTTTGGCCTTTTTTTTTCTTTCCTTGATGATTAGAGAACTTTTGGTCAAGAAATGTATTTGGTGTGAAGTTAAGCTCGACCTATCTCTTAACACGCATCAACATTTCATCACGAAGCCCATCAAGAAGCCCATTAAGGAGTCAATCAAGAAGCCCGTCAAGAAGCCCGTCAAGAAGCCCATCAATAAGCCCATGAAGAAGCCCATCAATAAGCCCGTCAAGGAGCCCGTCAAGAAGCCCGTCAAGAAGCCCGTCAGGAAGGCCATCAAGAAGCCCATCAAGAAGCAACAAAATCCAGGGTTAACTTGGTTCGTCCTCGCTCCTGGAATAGACGACCCACAGCCATGAACCAACTATGAAAATACATAAATGAGAGCGTAGAAGAAAAAAACCCTCAGCAACTCGATTCCTCAGGCCAACTTTGTCGACATTCTCTCCTCCACCCCTTTCGATTCTCCGGCCTACTCTTTCTAGTGAACCTAATATTCGGTTGAAAGCGTCAGATTGAGTACCCCGAGGTTTTGGCTTTTGAATTCTGATTTTCTGACATTTATTGAATTTCTTCGATGGAAGGCGATGAAGACGAGCCATCGAATGTTAGTGGACCTTCCGTACGATTGGAGGACGACTTGGTTTCCAACCGCGTCGAGTATGTGGAGTTTCCTAACTCCGAAGTACCTCGCGGGTCGGAGGTTCTACCCCTGGCGTCGGAGACGCAGTTTGTATCTCCACGAATTTCTGGGGAGGATGATATTGATGTTGTTTTAGGGGAGGAGAGGGCGGAAGAGCATGCGAATTTAGAGACGGGGAGTAGGGATCTGACGGAGGAAATAGAGATGGCGGCGGAAGAGGTTGATGGTGATTTTGTTGACAATATGGAGGGAGAGATATGGGAGAAGCTCGGAACTTGTGTTGCGGAGGAGTCTTTGGAAAGGCAAAATCTTACGTCGCAATCTGCACAGGATGTAGATGTGCATGAAACAGGTGTGTTTGATACAATGGAGTATACAGCGAGGGAGACTCTTGCGATTCGAGACGATGACCTTGACGAGAAAGTAGAGGTAACTAGCATTTTGTGTGAGAAGGAAGACACTAAGGAGACTGGCGAAACTGAAGCAGTGGAAGAAACCACCATTGCTAATATGACTTATGCAGCGCAGGATATGGAGGAAGCTTATACGACTGATGTTCAAGAGAAAGCACAGGTAACTGGCATTTTGGGTGAGAAGGAAGACGCTCAGGAGACTGGCGAGACTGAAGCAGTGGAAGAAACTACCATTGCTAATATGACTTATGCAGGGCAGGATATGGTGGAAGCTTACACGATTAATGTTCAAGAGAAAGCAGAGGCAACTGGCATTTTGGATGAGAAGAAAGGCACTAAGGAGGCTGGCGAAACTGAAGCAGTGCTAGAAACTACCATTGCTATTATGACTTCTGCAGTGCAGGATATGGAGGAAGCTTATATGACTAATGTTCAGGAGAAAGCAGAGGTAACTGGCATTTTGGATGAGAAGGAAGAAACTAGGGAGGCTGACGAAAATGAAGCAGCGAAAGATTCGACCATCGCCAATATGACTTATGTAGCGCAGGATATAAAGGAAGTTAATATAACTAATGTTGTGGTGGAAACTGTGATCACAGTGAAGGAAGACGAACCTGTCCTTGTGGAAAGGACTAAAGAATGGGATGAGGTCGGTGTGACTGATGAATTCAAAGACTCAAGGTCTGTGAAACTTGGTTATGCTCAGGATATTGATGAAGTTAATTTGATAAATAGGACCGATGTGGTATTTGAGAGGGATGGACCAAAAAATGTTGAAGATGATGTTGAGGCTAGTGTCACTGACGGAGAGGGGATGGATATTACAGATAATTCTGACATTGTTCACAATATGGAGGCAGTTTATGTGATTAATGTGACGGAGGAAAACCAGGTAACAGATGATGGTGATGTGCCTGACTTTATAAAGGAGGCGGAAGAGATTAAGTCAATCAAAGTGGTAGATGGGGAAGTGGAAACAACGTATGCATCTGATAATGTGCATGATACTGAGACAGTTTCTGCGACTAATGTAATGGAAACCACAGTGGCAGTTGAAAGGGAAGGGAAAGTTCCTGAAACGTCAGACGTTGCAGATTATGTAAAAGATGAATTTTCTTCAATAAAAGAGTTTGATTTAGTTGACCCATTGCAGGATTCAGAGCAGGAAGTGTACACATATAAATCCAATGAATCTGAGACGAAGGATAAGATAAAATATGGGGTGAATGACGTTGGAGAAGATGAACCTGAGGATGAGATGGAAAATATGGCAGATGCTAGTGTTGAAGATGAGATGGATAGCATGGAAAATGATATTGGAGGTATGGAAGAGATGAGTATCATGGGGGAAAAGACTGTTGGAGCAATTGATATGGTTGATGTCGCAGATGATATTGTTGAGGATGAACAGATGGATGTGTATGTACCTGGTCGGACAGCTGATGAAGCTCAGGAAGTGGAGCTGTTAGATGATGGTGAGGAGGCTGGTCAGGGTAGCACAGGAGGTAAGAGGAAGCGGGGAAGGAATTCTAAGGCTCCAGTAAGAACGCCATCAAAGAAGAAAGTTGAAGAGGATGTTTGCTTCATTTGCTTTGATGGGGGTGACCTTGTGCTCTGTGATCGCAGGTGGGAATATCATTATCATTTTGTATAGAATTTGTGATGGATATGTAAATGTAAATTGATTACGTTGTATTTTGTCTTCTTAGGGGTTGCCCTAAAGCGTATCATCCTTCATGCGTTAATCGAGATGAAGCATTTTTCCGGGCTAAAGGTCGATGGAATTGTGGTAAGATGTCGTGATCTCATGGTTTTCCCATTGTAGGGCGAAGTTGATTTAGTTTGATGTCGGTTCTCACAAATGTGAGGTATTTTGCTTTTTACTAGTTTGTGTTGATTGCGATAATAATTGTTCAAAATGTAATGAGAATTATAAATTTGAATAGAGTGCACGCAACATTATAAACTACAATATTACTGTTTTTTTGTAATGAAATTGTGTATTTAATATTGCAATGGCTAGCCATGTTTGATGCTGTCAAACATCTGTCGGAATGGATTTAAAATACCAGGAGCAGTGCCAAAGAAGTTTAGTGTGAAGAAATTTTTTGTAGTCTTTGAAAACTATTTGACTGGACTTATTTTAGTGTTCATGGATATAACCAAGGCATTTTATGTTGTGACAAGTTATGACTCGAAAGATTTCTGTTTAAATTTTTTTGTTACTTCAAAAAATGAGATGGGGCTGCAAAGATGATATCTTGGAGATGTAGGATAATAAGAAAACATTAAAGTTTTTTTAGCGATGGCTCTGGTGCGATATGTATCTCTTTGCTTTGAGTTTTTATAAATCTTTACTATTTCTCACTGTAGTCAATTTGCTCATTTGCTAAGTACCCTTATTGCATTTTATTGATCAACTGTTTGCTTAATGATTTCAGGTTGGCACCTTTGTAGTAATTGTGGGAAAAACGCCAATTATATGTGTCTGACGTGTACATTTTCCTTGTGCAAAAGTTGTATCAAGGATGCAATTATCTTCTGTGTCAGAGGAAACAAAGGCTTCTGTGAGACTTGCATGAAGACGGTTATGTTGATTGAAAAGAACGAGCATGGGAGCAAAGAAAAGGTATTTTCTTTTTAGTTTATTTAAAGATATTTATCTGATTTTTACACAGACTATGCAGTCTTAGATGAGGGTTTTGATCTTATTTTATATCGTGGAGAGTGGATTAGTTTATTAACCATTTATTATGAAAAATGTGAAAAGTTATTTAAGTCCTGTACTTTGTACACAAATAACTTGGAAGACCGCAGGGTCAAAACTATGCCTATAAAAATGTGTGAAAATGTGTGAAAATTTAGTGTAAAAGAGAAGTTTAAAAATGTTTTATAGTCTATATCTACTACATAGGTGCTTCTTTTACACATGAGTTATGGCTTTAGATTAGGCTTTGAAGTTGTAATATGCACAGGGAGGTTAAGGTTTGCCCTACAAGAGGATTCTTTTCTCAAATTTCTGCTTTCATTCTTTCAATTTGATAAATTTAAGAAAAGTTTGAGCTACTTCCTATATGAAGTGCTTGTTTCTAAGTGTGTTTTCTTAACTGCTCAGCTTTTCTGGTTCACACTGTCTTTTTCGGTATTGCAGGGTCCAGTTGACTTTAATGACAAAAGTAGCTGGGAATATCTTTTTAAAGACTACTGGTCAGATGTAAAACAAAAGCTGTCTCTGACATTTGATGAGCTAACTCAGGCAAAGGTTCCTTTGAAAGGATCTGATATGCTAGCTAGTAAACGAGAAGCTCCTCATGAACTTGATAATAAAGTAGATAGAGAATCAGATTCACATAGTTCTGGTAATCTTGATTCGAATGTCTGCAAAAGGAAAAAACCCAAGAAACTAACAAAGTTGCGCGAGAAAAAGAAGGATGCATCTCACTCTTTGAAAGTAACTAGTGTGGAAGGTATATCCTCTGCTGAGAGGACTGAATGGGCATCGAGAGAGCTCCTGGAATTCGTTATGCACATGAGGAATGGGGACAGATCGGCTTTATCTCAGTTTGATGTGCAGGCTCTCTTGCTAGAATATATTAAGAGAAACAAACTGCGTGACCCTCGTCGTAAAAGTCAAATTGTTTGCGATATAAGGTTGGAGACATTGTTTGGAAAACCACGGGTGGGGCATTTTGAAATGTTAAAGCTACTTGAGTCCCACTTTCTTTTGAAAGAGGATGCCATGGCTGATGAACTTCAAGGGAGTGTGGTAGATACTGAATCTAGTCAAATGGAGGTGGATGGAAACACAGATTCCACAGTAAAGGCTGGTAAAGATAACAAACGGAAGCGACGCAAAAAAAGCAATGGGAAAGGACTTCAATATAACGTCGATGATTATGCAGCCATTGATAGCCATAACATTAATTTGATTTATTTAAGACGTAATTTGGTTGAAGAACTTGTTGATGATGTGGAAAATTTTCATAATAAGGTTGTTGGTACATTTGCTAGGATAAGGATATCAGGTAGTGCTCAAAAGCAAGATTTGTATAGGCTGGTCCAAGTTGTTGGTAATTACTTTAACTGTCTCTTTTCATTTTTTGGCATGCTATGCGAAAAGTATTTCTTTGTGAGATTTATAATTGTTTCAATTATCTTGATCAGGTACATGCAAAGCGGGTGAACTTTATAAAGTTGGTAAAAAGATGACTAATATCTTGTTAGAGATTTTGAATTTAAACAAGACAGAGATCATATCATCAGATATCATATCAAATCAGGAGTTCACTGAGGTGATTGACAAACACCTTATTGTAAACTTGTGATGGTGGAGTTGAGATTCTACTGAATTAAACAACTTATGAACCGTTATGCTTTATTTGATGCTAATGAGGAACCTTGGTACCATAAGTTATGAAGATAGATCATCATAGGGTCATTATTATTACGAATCACTGATCACATTGATCATCTTTAATAGTTATATAAAGAAGCAATATTGACATCAGTAGCTTAGCCATGTGGTGGCTTCTTTACAAGGTGGAAATGAGACATAAAATCTCACTTAGACTTGAATTGGAAGAAAATTATGCAGATTATGGAGGAGAAATATGCATTTCGGAGTCCTAATAAAATTAGTTTAACAATGTATTTCGTTTTTTTTTTCAGGATGAGTGCAAGCGGCTCCGCCAGAGCATCAAATGTGGACTCCTTAGTAGGCTGACGGTGGTAATACTTCACTTCACTTCTATATCTTGGATTTGAGTGCTTGAATTTGTTTTTCAGCCAGTTAATAATATTTTGTAGGGTGACATTCAAGAGAAAGCGATGGCATTACAAGAAGTGAGGGTTAAAGATGTAAGTACATCGTATTTGCTCTCTAACAATTATTTACCATTAGTTTTGCGGTACTAATTTTCCCATGCTATGAGATTGAGACCAAATGCATTTCTGGAGTATTACGGTACTAATTTTCCACTAATGCCCATGATAAATTTATTGTTTTCGATGAATATATGTTGATTCAACTGTTAGTTTAAGAAAATAAATTTACTATTATGTAATTCATGAACCCTACTGCCGCTAACTAACCAAGTTACTCTAGTGAACATGAAATCATCTATGCCATAGATTGCCTTCATATATTCCTTGCCTTCATATATTCCTTCATTCTATATTTGTGATTTGTGTGCTTGGTATTAATATTTATATTGGATAGTAATTAATGGAAGACAAAGTCCACTTATTTTTTGCAATAGAAATTAAAAAAAAAAATCTTTTTTCAAATTCTCATTCAAGATGTCAACTGATATTTGAATGGAAAGTAGAGCCCTATGCCATGACTCATGAATCTGTATAAGAATTATTGGGAAAAAAAAAGTGATGTCACGGAATTGGAAGAAAGTGAACGTCACATTTAGAAATGTTTAAGCAAAAAATTATGCCTGAGGCGCTCTTGATCGCATCTCTTTCTGGAGATTCTTTCTCTGAGTTAATTAAAAGATCTGCTGAAATTTTATGTTGGTGTAAGACAAATTAGTATGTAATTGATAACATTATAACTTTCGTGATTATTTCTTTACTTCCATGGTCTGCTTCTTTTTTTTGTTACAGTGGCTAGAAGCTGAGATTGTTCGACTCAGCCATCTTCGTGATCGAGCTAGTGAAAAAGGGCATAGGAAGGAATATCCTTTTCACTTAGCTTTGCTTTATTTTCTTTACTCTTAAATGTTGGGTGGATCATTCATCAGTGGCTTCTCGTTTCCTGCATATTCTTTATTTATGACATGTTTGAAATTTTTGTGAATATCTTTGACTTATTGAAAACGCTCAGAGAATGTGTGGAGAAATTACAGCTTTTGAAGACGCCTGAAGAGCGACAAAGAAGATTGGAAGAAATTGCAGAAATTCACTCAGACCCAAATATGGATCCGAGTCATGAATCCGAGGAAGAGGAAGGTAAAACATTTTATGTGAAGAAAGTAACTCATGTTTATTCATCAATCTTTCCCCAAGCTGTTAATCTCCTTTTAATATGTGCAGAAACCTACATTAAACCAAGAGGTAATAATGGCTTTGGAAGAAGGGGGAAGGAGACCATATCTCCACGTAAAGGAGGCTCCACTTTGAGTGATAACTGGAGTGGGATGAGAAATCTTTCCAATGCGAATACGGAATCAAATAGGAACTCTCTAGGCAAAAGCTACTCTAACAAAGTTGATGATGCAACTGGCACCAGCGAGATTGCAAACGACTATACCAGGAATCAAGGTAGAGAAACGAACATTCAACTACCAATCAGTGAGGAAAAAAGACAACCTTATTCTGTGACAGAAATCAGCCCTAGAAAGACGCAACCCATTGTCGAATCTCATTTGCCATCTGCTCGTGAGTTGCAAAGTTCAGCACCGCCTATGGTTGCAAACCAGTCGGAGAGTAAAATCAACGAAGCAGAAAAAATGTGGCACTACAAAGACCCTTCTGGTAAAGTTCAAGGACCATTTTCTATCATTCAGCTACGGAAGTGGAGCACCACTGGTTACTTTCCTGCCGACTTGAGAATTTGGAATAATGATGAGAAGGAAGATGATTCTATACTTTTGAGTGATGCATTGGCTGGAAAATTCCACAAAGATTTACCAGTGATAAACTACAGCGTTCCGATGGGGAACTCAAATTTGCTGTCATATTCCGGTAAATCTCAAGGGCTTCCTCTACATGTTGAAAGTTGGAATCTTGGTGCTTTGGATACTCGCAGCAATCCAAGTTCTTCGGGCCCTTCTGCGGCCGAAAGTTTTAGACTTCAAAATGAAGTTAGTTCTACAGTAAGGGTAGCTGTACCTCCTTCGAACGATGTTCCAAAATATTCTATGGACGGACGGACATCCGAGTATGTTATCAGAAACGAGTCCACCAACCTTCCTTCGCCCACTCCTAGTTCAGGCGGAGGAGCCAAGGGGCATCCTCCCCAGCGGAATCCTCCATTGTCAGAATCCAATTCATTTCTGGCAGGAAATGTCGGACTGCAACATTCTGTTAATTCTCTTCAATTGCATTCTGATTCAACCGGCGTGGCACCCTCTTTGGGAGAGGTCGGGTTGAACCCATCATCTGACATAAAAAGTCTTAGTGCAAACCTCCAGAGTTTGGTTCAGTCTCTAAACAGCCGTAGTACTCTTCCTATTCAAACTGAAGGATGGGGGTCTCTATCTGTTCCAAGGCCTGAAATGAATGCTCCGGCACCATCTTACAAGGTAGAAACAGCGAATAATACTTCGGCTATTCCGGCACAGTTCACTCAAGGTCAGTGGGCGGAGCCCCAAGCGAACTTTCCGGCAGGGCCCATGTCTAATATTGGTCCGGCCGGTGCATGGAGACCTCCTACCCAGAGCAGTCAAACAAGCAATTTGCCATGGGGGATGGGGTTAGAAAATCAGAACAACACTGGGTGGGTCCCTCAGGGAACCCCAAATATTGGCTGGACGGGTCCCATGCCTGCGGCGGTCAACCCCAACTGGGCCGCCCAGGGGCCACCGGCTGGAAATGTGAATCAGGGATGGGCTGCTCCGCCGCAGGGACCGAGTCCTGGAAATGTGGTTCCCAGTTGGGGGCCGGGCACATACAACCAGCCACCGCCGCCACTGCCACCTTCAAATGCAAACGCAGGGTGGATTCCTCAGCCGACCAATCCTAATCCCGGGTGGGGCCCTCCACCGGGGAACGTGGGAAGGCAGGGGTCGTTCAACGGTGGAGGAGGGTTTCCGAGGCAGCCATTCAAAGGACAGAGAGTGTGCAAGTTCCACGAGAGTGGACACTGCAAGAAAGGAGCTGCTTGCGATTATCTGCACACTTGAGAGTTTTTTGGCCGTAGTATTAGAAAATCAATTGTTTTTATAGTTTTGTACATTAATTACTCATCACAAGATCAAACTATGCTAATCAATTTTCTTCTTCTAATGTAGGTCCTCTTTTGGCTTTCAAGCCCGATCTAACCTTATATATTGCTTCTTCGAACTTAATCGATCATGATCTAAGGTCTTGATTTAATCTACATTTATTATTTTATTATATCCTAATTGAGTCTATTAAAATATATTTAATAAATAAAAATTTAAATAATTATTTATGATTTAAATAGACATTTATATATAAGATATATTAGAATTTTTCTTTGCCATATATAATTTTCTTTATTTTGATTAAATAAATAAATAATTGTTACGCGCGTTTGGGCAGAGAGAGAGAGAGAGAGAGAGCGAAGGGGAAGAAGGCGGAGAGGATAGTTTGTGGCAAGTGACGCAGAGGAGGAACTGGCGGAAGCTATTACGAATTGCGATGGAGAACTCAAACATTGGAAGTGATCTAAATCACACCACAACTACTTTACCTAATCTTAACGCCTCTAGAAGCGTTAAAGCAAGGTCGTGCAAGGGATGCCTCTATTACTCTTCCGTTCACAAATCTATATCCAAAACCCCTACATGCGTCGGATTATCTTCTGCTCTCTCTCAAGGTCCTTGTTCTCAATGTTTGAAAATCCGTTTAGTTGCTCGGAAAATTAGGAGGACTATATGAAAGTCGTGTTTTCTTTTCTTCCTATTTTGAAATTTGGATTTGTTCCGAAGTTTGGAAAATGTTCTTGACTAATTATTGAGCTTGTTTTTGAATTAATGTCTGTTTAGCCGATCAAGAATATTCACCACGATCTATTCAATGATTAAAATAATATAGCTTATTGTAATTTGTATGTTACTTTCATGCTTTTGCGCTTAAAAATTTAGTAGAAGAAAACTTGTAGGAAATAAATAAATATTCTATGCTGTTTATACTTTCTCATTCCTTTTCCATTGTATGAACTATGAACTATGCTAGGCGATAATGTCACCAAAATGATATGTTGTGTTTCTTTACATTCTTCATTTTTTGTCTGAATGATTGTCTGTACAATCAACCTTTTGTGTAAAAATTCATATAGTTTCTTTTCGAGCTCAGGGTATGACTTTTAAAATCAGGAATTCCATGAAAAAGGCAGGAAATCTTAGGTTATTGATTTATTATGCATTCAAGTTGAAATGAGCGAATTGCCATTTTCTGTATGACATCTAAGTGTCCATCGAATGATGTATACTAACTATTGTCTGTGTGAAACAGAAGAGAACTATAATTTATTTGTCTTAGTATCTTAATAGATGGCATTCGTGTCTATTATTCTAGTTCAAAACCTAAGACAGTTCCTTGGCTTACGAAATTCTTGGGAATTGATGTCATCAGATGCTCGCAAGTTGTAATGTTAGTGTTGACATAGATTGTTTCTATGGCCATTGGTCATATCATTTCCTTAATTTGAAAACTTTTCTGGTTCAGGAGCCGACAGAATCGGACCAGGATAGCTAGTTTACACAGACAGATGATTCTGATCCGATCGAGGTTTGCTCCCTCCCTTTTTAGTTAAATCTAATTCCGAATATGGTGATAAAAAACCAAGAAACTAGAAGGTAATCGTGGGTCAACCAAAATTAGATAAAATCTGTTACAGGCCATCTTAGATTAACTTACTTTATCACAATTGTGCTGCTCTACAAGGCAACTATGGCAGGCGACGTACAAGATGGAAGTGGCGCTGCCTGTGATCGTGGGAGATGGTCGACAAAAGAAATTTCAACTTGTAAAGCAGGTAACAAGCCAAACTATCAATGCTCAATTTGGCAATTAGCAAGTGTGATGGTCGATGGAAATTGAGCTCGATTTTGTATTTTCCAGGCAAAACTCCATAAATCGAGATTACATAAACAAGGACTTGCCACCATAGATTGATAATCATACACACAAGAACTAGGTTGACACAGCTGTCCGGTATGTGCATCGTGGAACTTCCGAGACTACGAAACACCTGCACCAAATAAACCGACACAATTCTAGTGGTTTCTTCTATAATTAGACGGAATATTATATCGAAAAGTTATGGAACTTACTCTAATTATTTGGCCGATTAGCCGAGAAATAAGCAAAGATGATTGATAACAGGATGCACATTATGAATAGCTGCATAAAAAGTTATGGAACCAACGTCAACAACTTTCGAGTATAAATACGTTATCATAGAAAAAATTTACCAGAGCTGGGTTGTATTTCGGAGTGTTTCGGACCACAAATAGTTTCCTGTCAAAAGACAAAAATGCCTCCACTACATTAGATTAAATCATTTCAACTCGAACGATCAATAGGGTTCATCTCTCTCGGTCAAATGTGAAACATGTTATAAACTAAATGAAGGTGTTTGAACCTTTCGTTCAACAGCCCGGCATCCCGGCAAGTCTTTTGTATTGCTGCCAACCGAGCGATTGTTTTTGCGGCATTTGGATCGGACTTGTCAACCTAAGCAGCATACAATTAACCGATCGATTCTTTATATTTGCGAAAGATAACGAATCTTACCTTAGCCTTTAACACGGAAGAAAAATCATAGAATGCACCGTAGACATCGGCGATTGTCTTCGTTTGGTGGATGACTTTGGCAGTAAGACCTGGTCGAAAATAATAAATAAAAATTACAGAAAACCATTAATTACAGTTTTTAACTGTTTTACCGAGAATGCTCTCGTACCTCGTCGCATTTTTACGACGCCTCTGAAGACTTCAATGTTGTTGTAGCATAATGCCAGTGTTCCGATTGCCATGATCTAGAACAGGCAACGAATATAAAAGATCGATAAGTTCTGTAGAAAATTGAGCATACAAGTGAGATTGAAAATGATTTAGATTGGATTTTAAAATCGGTCCTTATAATCGTGGCTCGATTCTTGCTGAGTTCGAGCATTACACTTGTCAGATTTTGATAGGCCAACATCTAGTACAAGGAACTCTTGGGTATCCCATTAAATTAGCTAGAAAGTTATTGCATCACGGAATGGTGACATAAGCAAACTTGAGGACGATATAAAGAATCAACCGAAGAACTTACTTACAGATCTCATCGTTTATACCTGAGGAATTGCACAGAATCGAAATATGGAAAGATCTCGTAAATTAGACATATATGTCAAGCAATCCTCTGTGTGAATCAAAGCATCGGTCACCATGTCGTTGAGGCATTGCACAGCTTTGTCCGAGTTCTGCTCATACTTCAAGTCCTAGAGAGCAAAATCATGAAAATATGGAAGGAAACAGGCGAGGACGAATTCGAAGTTAGTACTTTCGGTGAAACGTTTACTATAAAAAACCGACAATTGCTAAATGAAAACGAAACGATAAAAAAAATAGAAATGATTAAGTAGCTATCGCTCGCAAAATGTTTAAGAAAGAGTAACCTCTAATTTGTTGACGTATTTGCTCCAAATCTGGCGCGGCCAAAACATACGAGACTTTGGTATTTCGTTGATATCCTCCAGATAGTCTCGAATAATGTTCGTTTTCTGTGATTCAAGATTCTCGTAAGGTTTCGTAAAGAGCCTGACGGTGGAAGCAAAAAACCAATCGAGACAGAAATAGTCTTGCCTGAAGAAACAAACCCATGGAATTGGAGAGAGCATCTGAGGCCAAATCTTCAGACCCAGAGGCATGAAACAGCTTAGATAGACCTAGTCCCACAAGTCCAGCCACATAGTGACAATATTCATCATAATCATCAACAGTTTCCACCTGCAAAATAAGAAGAAATCATAAGGAGAATGCATTTCATTTTCACTAAAATAAATGTCCAATATTATTTTATCCGACTGATAAAGACTTTTCATTTCTTTTGTAGAAAAATATTGGCAAATATGAAAATTAAAGAAAGTAAAAAATAATACGTCTCCTTGAAGAAGCATGTCATACCTCTTTGCAGATAAATTTAGCCATTCCGGCCCCCATTCGTTTGGTGATATCTTCGATTGCCTCTCGATAGCTGCACCGACGGTTTAATTTGCATATTTTTTTCCCAAATAAATCAAAAAATGACTAAATTTAAGCAAATGGTGTCCTTCCTCTCGAGCAAAACCGGAAACTAAGAACAAAGAATAACCTTATCTCAAGTTCCAAAAAAGCAGTGGAAAGAAGATGAAATTGATCCATGAGAACTTTATAGTCCTTTGTACCACCTAAAAACAATAAATATGACAAAAGTCAATAAACACCAGCATGCAAGCATCCAGAAAAGGCGGTTATTTCTTTTACTATCTAACATTTTAGAGTTTGCGATTCCGATGACGAAATACCATCGACTCAAAACCAAATACTCACATGAAAAATGCCAGTTGCGATCGTATATGTGACGGTGGAAAGCAATCAAGATAGGCACCTTCACGTCGGCAGGTATGCTTGTATCATCCTCTGATTATCAACCATCGAAAATAGTAAACCAAAGAAACCATAAATGGAAATAAAGACATAATTTATGGACTGTCGCATACTATTATGGACTACGATGGCAAAGAAAGACAATTTTTTTTTAACTTTCAATGAAATTTATTGGAAATTATGCATAAAAAAATTTAGCACATCGAGTCGAACACGTGAATTTGGTTTAGACTATCTGATAGCTTAAATTTTAACCACCATCTTCTTCATAATTGCAAGGAAAGATCTTATGCAGCAATATCAACGGTCTCTTTCTATGATTATATTGCTTATTAAAACTTGCAGAGGTAAGTTTAACATATCTTGTGCAGGAGTTTTAACTGTTAAAAAACAGTCCAAAGACAAAAAATTAAGAAGTGGAACATACTCCAAATACTCAATCCAAACCATGAGAGACAATTAATCATCATAAATTAAATGAGTAGTCCAATCTCCTAAAGACAAGGGAAGCACTTGCAGTATGCAATATAGGCTTCACCATTAACAACAGGTGCAGTTAAGATTACGTACCAACGGTGTCGAGGGCTCGAAGAACCAGATAAAAGATGCATACCTGTGAAAACGTAGAAGGAATCGAATAAAAATAAGAAATTATAACATACTTCGGATTGAGCTCTTTTAAAAGACGGAGAGTTGAGGAAAAAACAAGCTAGAAGTAGTTTGAAATTTTGAAGTTTATGGCAATGTAAAATTATACAAAATTTAAGCAGATGAACATGAAAGAGAGAGAGAGAGAGAGAGAGAGAGAGAGAAAGTCTATTCTTCATCGTTGCAGAGAAAATTGTAAGATTCAACCTCGGACCAAAAAAACCTTCGTGGATAGGACAAGCCACAGCTCAGAAATACAAACCATAACAACAAGGCATAACTTAGCCGTAGAAAATATATAGAAATGAGATTGCACTACTGAATAGTGTCTCAAAATCAACTGATGAAAGAAGGGAAAGAACCTGGAATCATCATGATCCAAGATCAATAGCCAAATGCAAAAATACCAACTAAATCATATGGCCAACGAAATGAAGCTTTAAGATTAAGAGTACCACAATCTGATTGTAACTTTGGTTGGATTTTTTAGGGAAGAAATTACCCGGTCGGATTAAGAAAGTCTTGTTTTCTTAGACAAAATAATCAATTCTTCAAATTTCAATCCACGGGCACTTTCGTTTTCAATTATGACACGCCTAAGCAACCCACCAATGGATGAACAAGAACATCATGAGCGAAAACCAATAAAGCACAATTTAATACCTTGATCCAAATTACTAAACAAACGAAATTTGAGAATTTCATGGTTTCTGAGAATCCAAAAATCGACTTACAGCGTTTCGAAGCTGGGTGTCGAGCTGTTGAATAACGAGAGCGAAACTCCGAGAAACCTTGTGAAGCATAG
The DNA here is from genome assembly GCA_003255005.1 of Begonia fuchsioides. Taxonomy (NCBI): domain Eukaryota; kingdom Viridiplantae; phylum Streptophyta; class Magnoliopsida; order Cucurbitales; family Begoniaceae; genus Begonia; species Begonia fuchsioides. The sequence goes on along the minus strand of QAOC01051215.1, from coordinate 126,623 downwards.
AGTAGCAGAATCCCCAATGAGGCTCCGGCGGGATCTGCTTCTCCGCATGCCTCACCGCCATTTTCAGTTTCAATAGCGGGTAAATATCATCTGGGTGCCTTAGAATCGCCCCCAGGCTACCCATTTCCTCACAGAAGAGATCTAAAACGAAAACCCAAATCCCAAATCCTCAAAATTCAAAACAAAATCAACACCGGTAAACGAACTATCACAAGAGCAGGCTATTCGCCTTCTCCTCACCTTACGCTGAATGAGCTGTTAAAAAGTAGGACAAATAATCAATCTAGCAAGTTGTCAACGACAACCGTGAAAAAACGTGAATCACGAAAGAAAATCAATATTAAATTCAGCATGTTGCATTGTCGAAAGGAACCTCTTACAAGTGCCAGAAGAATACGAAATATCCAGCGGTACACAAAACTCGCAGCGGAAAAAAGCTGTGGTGGTGAAAAAAAAACACCAAAAAGCCACAAATTTGGAGGAGACGAAGTGATGACAATCAACCGCGTACGAAGATCAAACTTTTGTCACCACTCGATCCATAATTCAGTATTTACAGCAAAAAATAAATAAAAATGACCACTTTAATACATATTTGTTTGAATCAATCGCGTCCTCTTCGTTGACCAAAAAAAAAAACCGTGTTCCCAAATACCACCCATCAATTATTCGTCAAAACCCATCAGAGTGTTCTTGTTGATTCCCCGCTCACGATTCTAGAACAGAAGATCTGCCAAACCCACCAAACAAAAGTTGTTTTTCTAGATCTTGAAAATCACACTAATCATGTAAGGTTTATATGTATACTTTACATAATTAAATTAACTGCTGAATTGTTAATTAATTATAAGTTTAATTATTATAAACATTTTAATTATATTTTAATTACATATATAGTTGTGTGATCTTTAATTAAATAATATGATAAATAACAATTGACATCTTAAAACATGATGTTAGTTGCAACGAATATCTTTAACCTTAAAAACGACAACTTCAATTTTACCATAATTGCAATATGCACTTTGCCATATTAAATGATAAATAACATTTTTTTATTAATTTTAATGATGTTAAAAATATAGAAATATTTATGATATTTCTTATTTTTAAAAATTTAAATGAGTTAAATAAAATATAAATTTATTATTATCTCTAATTTTATTTTTAAAAAAGTTGTTAAAAATTTTTAAAAAATTACAAAAATAGCTAACATAATTTATTGACATCATAAAATTTAAAAAAATAATATAATAACAATATTTCAGTTACAATTATTGTAAAGTTTAAAATATTTATTAACAATTTTAAAAATTTAAAATATCCATTACAATAATTTTCGTAGTTCAAAATATAAATTATTATTTCGCTTAAAAATAATAATAATAATAATATTAAACATAACATTATTAAACTTGTCCTACTTTGACTTTGTTCGACATGTTTGGTAGGGTTAAACAACGATAGGGAATAGTAAAATGTTGAGGTAATCCATGACTAATGAATCAAGTTATATAATTAGAAAGTCAACCAAAGAAAATAAATTAGACATAATTTGTCACAAGTCTCGGCCTCGTCCGTTCGAACGTGGTATTTGTTTTTAAATTAATTTTTAATTATTTTGTGAATATCTATGTCCAATTAGAAGTAGTCTCGCTACGACGACTTAGTCCGATGTGTCGATTAAATATAAGTTTTGTCGGTAGCCGGGGTTCTTAAAGTCGCCCTAATATTATTATAAAATGCTAAGCACAAAATTGTTGCAATTAATTTGGATAAAACAACTAAATGGGATCTAGCGATGAAATTAATAATTATAGAGTCACGGTCTAATTTTGTATTTTTATTTATTTCAGGACGTATCAATTACATGTTTGTCACTCATTAATTGATGTATTATCGAGATTGTAATAAATAGTTAGGATAAATTCCGAACTTAATGAAATAACGATCATCGCGTTACCAAAAAAAGAATAAATTAAATGATAAACGAAACGTCAATGTAATTAAAAAATTAAATTATTTTAAATCCAATCTATGTAGATGAGCCCAAAATAAGATATCTTAGAAGGGCTATTTTGGTTCAAGCAATTTCGGTCGCCGCCTTAGATTCGTCTCTCGTTCTTACTGCGGGATGGTATAATCGAATAAAAACCATCGATTTCAGTTTGGTTCTGTTCAAGTTTTTCTTTTTACGGTTTTGAATTTTAATTAGAAAATAACTCAAAATTGAATAAAACTTTACTTAAATTCAAAAACTTGCTCCATACCCAACCCAATAATTGAAAACTCGATCCAAGTGCATTACAAATAATTTTTCTTTTGAATATTGAACTGAACCGGGTAAAACTGCATTTCATGTCCCCCACCCGGTTTGGTCCGGTTCTGAAGATCAGAAACTGAGATGACAGGCTATGGAGTAGAACCAGAACCGGGCCACTCCGGGTTCCTAGCCTATGAGCTGAATGGGGCGGCCTGAAATTAAGGTGCCAAATAGCTGCTTTATTAAATAAAATAAAACAAATAAAATGTAATAAAAAGTAGTAGGCAAGCTCCACTATGTGTGAAAAGCATAACTAAAATAAGTTCTCAAATGATTATCTTAATTAATTCAAGAATGATAAATTTGATACAACAGTCAAGATTCGATTTCTGATGCTCGCAGTGTAGGAGACTAATCCTCTAATGTGAGGTAACTTCTTGTGGATGACAAGTCGGTCTCTCATCTCTAGACCGCTGAATCACTGTGATTTACTCTTTCACAATCTGTCGAGCCGGGTAAAGACTCCGGAGGCGAAGAATTTGTCTTTTGGTACAGCATAACTAAAATAAGAGGCGGTTGCGGCGGCGGGAGTTAAGGTTGCTTTACCGGCGTTTGGTATTGCTCAATAGTAATCCAATCGGACGGCTACTATCAACCACCTGAGCATCCCAAACCATGGATTTCTTCCCACGGCTTTTACATTTTAAAATCTGGAGTGAAAGCATGGGCTCTTTTATTATGAAGTTTAAGAACATTTTGATGTCGGAGTTGCCGAGTTACAATCGCATTTCTATTGTTTGCTTATGATCTCACGACGATTACTTTGATCCAAGCTTCGGCTGATTCGGTACTCATATTCCGATTATTTGGTGATGCAGCTCCATTCCGTTGCTCTTCCTTCCCGGAAATTTGTGCAAAATCCTACTCTCCAATGCTTTTCCCGGCCTTCAGTTTCAGTCGGTCGAACCTCTGGTATCCACCACTCTGTTTTTCTGTAGAGGCCAGGAGTGATTTCTGTGAGTAATAACGAGAATCGTTTGATGAATGCTCGGGGAAGATCCGGCCGAGATTTTGAGGTCGGTGTAAATGGGGGAATCGGAGGAGGGGACGTTGCTTCATTTTCGACGCCGGCAGGTGGGGACGTGGGGGAGGTTATCGGATTGAACATAAAGAAAATGATAAATCGGTATATGGAATCAAATGCAGGAGATTTTGATGTTTTCGGGACCTGCTACGGGAATTTGGATTTGCGCGCCGTTAATGAGTCTCTTGTCTACTGCTGTGGTCGGTCGGGGAAGCTCCACGGAGCTTTCTGCGTTCGGTAAAGTTTTCCAGCTTCCACTTTCACTGACAGTTGAGATTTCACAGTTCCGTTCCGGAAAGGAAAGGAAGGCAAAGAAGCTTTTCCGATTGGGTTTTTGCCGAAGGGAAATATATGATGGTTCGTTTGCGCAGGTTTGGCGACAGTACTCTGCGATAACATGAACCTTTCGTTCGCGTTCCTTTCAATTTCCACACAAACGTGGTGGCAACTGCACTGGCCAAACAGGTCAGTTATATCCCTTTTGAAGAAATTTGGTGCCATAGAAACGATAACAGATTAGTTTTCAGGAAGAAACATCCTTTTTTTCTGTTGACAGTCGTCAATTAGTAGGACATCTTGTAAAGCATGAAGCAGTGACTAACTATGATCAAATAACTTAAGAAGAACAACAAGACACCCATTTTTCGAGAGTTTGACGTCACAGATCTTAAGCTTTAAGCTTCAAGGACGGCTATTTGTAATGATTATGCAAACTGATAGCATGTTTCCATCGCATTAACTACAAAACATAGATAGAGAGAGAGAGCTATGATCACCTTCGCCGTAACCAGACCCCTAAACCCTACGTAGAAAGCGTCAAAGACGGCGAAAATACATATTATAATATGAAAATCTTATCCAAGCGAGCACACGAAGTTCTTCGCATTATCCGATCATGGTATCAGAACCATGCGTTCAGTAGGTGGAGCCCGCCACCGTGATCTTGCCATGTCCAGGTGCCAAGCTCCACCGACCTAGACCGCAGACGAGCATCGCAGTACTATTTTCTAGCCAAAAACAAACCCATTTATTCTAACAGGAGGCCAACTGAGAGACCCTAAAAGGGTTGAGAACTGAACCAGAAGAAAAGACGCAACAAAAAGATAGCTAGAGAAATCAAAGGACGACAAGACTGAAAGATTTGAGATCGGAGAGAAGGGTATGATCGTTTCGTCAGAGCTGCCAAATCTAGATAGAAAGATGTTGAGTTAGATTTGGTGGGTGTTAGAGTGATGCGATGATTTGTACTTTCTGCGCCCTGTTTTTCTCCCAACAGTCGTTGGCTCCACCCACTCCCTCGACCCGTCGCGCGGGGGATCGAAGCAAACTGGTAGAACTTCGTCTGATTCACAGGGAAAACCCATGTTCTCCAAGTGTCTTACCAGCTCTGCCTTGCCCTAGTTTTCGTCCACGAAACAGTGTTTAGAGAGAGGCAGAAACAGGATCCTTAGATGAGCAGTAGTGTGCGTAGAAGGTTTGAGTGTATTATTACCTGTAGCCTGGCATGGGCGATTTGGCGTATCTTGTTGGAATGAAAGAGATCCCAGGTCTGATAGTTGGTTTCCTCGTAGAACTTGGACATAGCTTTTGAACTTGTGAAATTGACGAAGGCGTAGCCTTTGTTCATTCCAGTACTGCATTTAATCGTCGAGAAAATTGAAAGATTTCGGTATAAGACGATAAGTTTTCGTAGAAAAACCAGAAAGGAACGTTGAAAACATACTGGAAATCTATTGGCAAGTAGAGAAAATCAAAGGCTGATTTAGGGTTATCTTCTGCTTGATCATCGTTTGAACTGTGTTTTCCCAGCTGTTGGTTCTGCTTCATGCAGTGTTCATCGAGAAATTTCAACAACATATCACGCCTGAACACGGACGAATCTCAGTATATTGCAAAGCATGAGAAGACGAAGAATGATTGCTTGAAATAAACAGAAATGGAGATGGAAATTCACGAAATTCAGTGATTTTCTCCTGCAAACCGAGTATATTAGGGTTTAAATTCCACCTAGCATGCGAAGGCGACATGCAAAAAAACCAAAAAGAGCTACACAGAAAACCCTAGCTAACCCAGTAACACAAATATGCCATAAAAAAGAATAATTTTACGTGTATTTGCTGGGTATGTTTCTGATCATCACAGTTGTGTTATTTCCATCTGTCTCCTCAGGCTGGGGCTCCACAGAAGAACCCTCTTTCTTCTTCCTAGCAGCCAAGGATTTCATATTTGTTCTGCGATGATCATCAACGCTTCTAAACCTAACCTTAGGTTCTCTCCAAACTTTCTCTTTCCCTCCTCCGCCATCACAAGCATCACTTCCACCGGAGCTGTCATTCCGGTGCATCCTCGCCGCGTCCTTCCGACCGACCTCTTCATCCGGCACCTCGACATAGGGTTTTCTCCAAGCGGGAGGTGACGGCGGCGCGGCCGAGAAAGGGAGACCATGGGCCGAGAGGTTTAACGAGTAATAAAAATGGGGAGATAACGTGAGGTGAAACGGAGTAAGAGATTGATAATAATAGAAAGGGTCCATCGAAGGAGGCGAACAAGCAGTGGAGACGAAGGGAGACGTTAGAATACTTGGGAAGAATTCCGGTGCTTCAGGGTCTAAACAAGCTCTGGGACGCGTTGCAGCCATGGGAGAGTTTGGAGCTTGAGGTTCTGGTTCAGAGCGAGGCTATGAAATGTTTACTTAGCTTCAATGATGGGCTGTGGGGTGTGTCAAGGGAAGACGTGAATTTTGTACTGCCCAAAAAAATGTGAGATGTGACATTAGATTACCCATGCTCCTCCCTCCTTTGACATCTGTCCACTTCTTTTCTAAATTTTCATCGAATTTATTTTTATTATATTTAATAAAAGCGAACTACAAACGGGTTTGAGGCCTGGTCTAAATGAGCCGATCTAGCCCAAAAGACTGAACCTACAATGCACGTGACCAATTACCATGGACCCACGTGCATGGCGGTTGAGTAGGACTGTGGAAGGATTCGTCACCGCGGCCATTCCCATTCGGTAGCGGCGGCCGTTGCCGGTGCCGTTCCCGCTCAATTTCTGGGTTAGATTTTCAAAGTCCCTCTGAAATTCGCGGGGCTGGTGGTGGCTGCGTGAAATTTAAACCTAATTATCTTCACCCTTCACTCTCTCTCTGGACTCTCTGCAACTCTATCTTCAAGGAGACGAAACGTACACTCACGTACAAGCTCACCTTCTCTAGTCCCAAGCGATGTCTAAGAGCGATGAGGCTTGTAAAATGTCGGTGAAAAGGCAAGATAATTCTGGATTTTCTCCTTTTTGTTACCTCAACCATGCGAGTTTTCTGTCTTTTTTTTTCTTTTTGTTCATGTGATTCTTGTTCTACTTCCAGCTTTCTTCTGTTCGTTTTTTCGATTCGTTGTTTCGAGTCTCCGCCTCATTCGACTGACACATTGGCGTCGTCGTCTCGAGCACGGAGTAGCTCCCCATTCTTGCATCGCAAGCCATTGAGTCCCTACTCGTCCACGTCTTCTTCGTCTTCATTAGTGAGCCGTGAGCGGAAGGATGATTCCTCGCTCTTGTTCGACCACTGCATCATCTTACTTTAACTCTGGCGGTGTACTTGGGATTCCATGTATTACGGTTCAAAAGGATATGGAAGTTACACGCCGATTGGATTCGCAATCGACGAACTAAAAGCCGGGCAGGTGGATTGACCGAGGTCTGGGGATAGCATTCATGTGACGGTTTGGTTTCGACCACTAAGATGATTATAGATCCGAGGTTGCTGGAGCAATTCTTTACCGCTTACGATATGTTAATTCAAAATCTTAAGGTTTTATTGCATTCATACTAATCTGATTCTGTTGAATGATTTAATTTATGAACTTCTAATTGTAGTGAGAGGGAGTTCCAGAGGGGGGATGATATTGCTTGGTATTCTGATGGAGATATGTATGTAATCCTGCCATGGCCTATGCATTTGGTATTGCGTGTGAGATTTTTAATTTTAACTCGAATGCGAAACCAATAGAGATATATTTAGTGAACAGTTGGGCAATTAACTTATCAAGTTCGTTAGTTTTGGACGACATACTCTTTGTGATTTTCCTGCTCCTTTCTCTGCTTTCTTTGATTAAATTCAACCTGTGAAATGCAGCAGGTGCTTTACCCCATCTTCTATTTCAATCCCATACTTTATGCATTGTGAATTTAAATTTGAATATCATGGCTCTCACATAGTAATTATTGGACTACTTCTGTGTTTTTATAGAATGTTATGAAACTGATGACTCAATCGCCAATGCAAAGAAAATGATTTTGAATTTGAGGTCAGTAGTTCTACGTATTTGAAGGACATTGAAAGATCCTAAAGCATAATACTATAGTAATGGGAATATAATATTATATTATAATGGTTTTGTTGTTTTATTCCTGCAGATCAAGTCCACGGACGATCGTATTCTTTAAGAACAGTTGCAGAACAAGGTCAGTTGCTGTATCCTTCTTTTTCCTTGTTCTACTTAAAAATATCTGCATACTTTCCTGATATTCTTAAATGTCCAATACAGAACTTAATATCTCAAATTAATTGGATATTTATCGCTGCAGTGTTCGGAAAACAAAGACCTTCAGGAAAGAGTGAATTTTCTTCAGGAGCGTCTGGCTGCATGTGGCAATAAATCATTGTTGTCCTCTGACTCTGTTCATCTGAATAAGATGTTCATGAGTTGCTAATGGAATTTCAGTCTCAGGTTATTACTTAAACTGTTACCATAATGATTACTTCCGCTGAATGAAATCATTAGCATTCTATCTCCATGGATTGGTGAATCATTGTATCTTATTATTGATACATACTGCATCAAAGTGTCCACGTTCCTAGGATGAAAAAATAGCTTTACCTGTCAGTGGTTTCCATGGGGATGTTATGATCCCTGTCTATTAGACTAAGACTTTAAAAGCTCCTGATAAGTTTTCTTCTTTAGCAGCAAATGATTTGATTGCCCGCACGGGCTTAGCTCAGTGGCCAAGTGGTGGTAGATTTGGTACAAGGGCCACGGTTCGAAGCCTGCGCTGCCACAGTGTGGGAGTTTAATCCTCCAATGTTGAGGTTGCTCCTTGTGGTATCAGGTACGGGCCTCTCATCTCTGGGCTACTGAGTCACCGTGATTTAACCCCCTCACAAACTGTCGGGCCGGGGTGTGGGGGCCCTGGGGGCGAGGGATTCGCCTTTTGGTACAAGCAAATGATTTGATAACTTGCCATCCTACTTTTTATGACATATATAAATTATGTAATCATTTGTACAGTAGCTCTTAATTGAGTGCATTATAGCTTCGGGAAATCTGAATAATTGGTAATTAGTCTTCATGGTTTGTTTGAGCAGGAGATTAAGAATGAGAAACTTAAGCTGGAATATGTTCAGCTTTCAGAAGAAAACAGTGGCTTACACGTGCAAAAGCAAAAATTGGCTGAAGAAGCTCTGTATGCAAACGAGCTAGCCTCTGCTGCAGGGGTAGTTTTCTAGTTTTGGGCGTATGCTCATTAGGCTAGATCCTGGTCTGTTTACTTGTCAATTTGGTTTTATAAAGTTGCGTTGGTGCCTTATTAATTTTACCACACCCCAATGAATAATGCAGATCCTGCTTCGATGCATCGATTCCTCTGCTGAAAGCATGAATTTGGGTATCTGGGTTGGATTTCTACTATCTCAAAGAACATGGGTATCTCTACACGAGCGCAATGACCAGGAATAGGATGAGGACCCATTAGCTTGGAAGGGAAAGGCATCAATCAAAAATGAAAGAAGATGTACAGTAGCTCAAATTAAAAGGTAAAAGTTTGATTCACTTTACTAAACTTTTCCTAGATCCGTTTAATCAACTGGAATCCAGAAATGAGACTCCTTGCTTCCACCAAAACTCCATCCGCCGCGTCGCGTCGTCATTTCCACGAAGCTGCTCCATGACCCAAATGTTTAATCAACCAAGAGAACAGGCAAATGCAAATAAATACATTGGATGTGCTGCAAACCTTACAGAAGCCATTGGCGAAGCTTGAGGGATCAAGGAGATCGTCCACGCACCAACCGGGCAACGTCTCCGTCAAATACTCCGATATGCTGCTCGTTGAATACGAGCAACCCTCACCAACTGGGCCGGAGTAATGAGTTTCGCTGAAATTCGTCTTGGGTCGTTTCGCTAGTTCTTCGAAGCTTCCAGTTTCAGCGTCAATGGCGGCACAACTGGCTGGCTTTATTGGGTAGAAAGAAGAAGAGGAAGAAAGCTTCACTCCCGTAAGAAGAAATCTGTTGTGCTTTTTGGTGTGTTCGTTGGCTTTGTGGATTGAAACGTCGCATTCTATGCAAAGCACTGATCTGTCTTCTTTGCAGAAAACAGAAGCTCTCTTTTCCTGCAACATCGATTCAATCTCTCCACCTTACAAATATCCAAATGGTGTCTGTTCTAGGTTTTTATAGGAGATTAGCGTGGGTACCTGGCAGGCATCGCAGAGAGGGGACTGTTTGAAGATGGGGTGGAGGAGAGAGAAGCGGTTGTGCTGGCCAGCGAGCTTGTTTGCATGGTGGACATGGCGGTCGCAGCCGGAGCAGAGGGCGGCTTCATCGGCTGTGCAGAAGACGGAGGCCTCCACTTTCTCACAAACGTCGCATTGGATCTTCATTCTTTCCGCCTCGGAATAAAATGGCCTCTGATTCTTCGATGCTTTAAATTGAGAACCCAGACAGAGGATTATGGGGCCGTTGCCTGCTCTTCCGAGTGACACAGCTAAGCTTCAGAGTCTTATTTATTAACAAAAACTATGGACCAACGCCATTGAATTCTCTCTCTCTTTCTCTCTCCACTCTCTAGGGTACTATACTGCCCAGATTGACCGAAGAAAGAATGAATGCCCCATTAAGCAGGAAAAGGGTATATAAATGGAGTAGTGAATGAGTCCAGGACAGGCAGAAGCTTTTGGGTGGCAGATATGGGTTCATCTTTTCGAGAGTATCAATGATTAAAAGATTGGCAAGTTGAAGATGAAGCAGAGGAAGGGGAGCTTTATGGAGAATCGTGTGTTTTTGTTGTATTTTATTGCTGTCTCTCACATGTCTTGAGCTTAGAACCCACTTTTTTTTTTTATAAATACCATGTGGAAACCTAGTGGGTTGATAAATATGGTTCTAATATTACTAAAAAACCAAAAAAAAAGACTATATTTATCCATGAAAAATAAGAATCTCTATTATTAAAGAATTTTATGTATGGGCCTAATGGGCCCATTAAGGTGGTTGAAGTCCACGAGGCCCACGTAAGTGGATTTGGTTGCAGGAAATTGGATGGCTCTCCCGCCATACTGCCAACGACCACTGAAATGGCGTTCTGTTTCGCCTCTCCTTCACGCTCTCCATTCTACCCCTCCGCTTCCTCCTCCCATCGCCCTGCTCTACTGCTGCACCAGGTTTTTGTCCTTTTACCTTCGCTCTAAGTACTTTCGTTGCATCTTCGTTTCTATTTTTTGTTTTGAGTTTGTATCTATACGATTTTTTGCTTTTTGCTTAGTCTGACTTTCAAGATGTAGCGATTATATAGTTTGTAGTTTTCGTGTCCAATAAATACAAATTTAAGTTGAAATCTTCTGGAAACCTCTGTCTCAGAGGAGATGAAAGCTCCTTCGTTATTGTGGTTTTTGAATTCCTTTTTTTCGTCCTGATGTAGTCGCCTCGAGCGTGCAAGGTCCGAGGTTTTGGAATGTGGAATCTAAAGCCATTTTCAGCTGTGATTTTAATGGACTGGAAAAAGAGGTAATTTCACTACTCTGGATGTCTTATACATCCGAGATATCAGATTGCCAGCTTATTCATGTGCATAACTACATTTGTTAATTTGTTAATACCAATGCTCAGTTGTGTCAGATTGGTTTTTCATGGCTGCTTCAAATATTTTCCCTTGATTAATTATGCACTTTCCCAGTAGTTTTATTTATTTAACCTAAAATATCATATGATCCATGTTAAAAAATTGAATTGCTTCTAACATTGGTGAATGGGTTATGCTATCTTCCTACCAACCTTGTCAATTAGCTGGAAAAAGTTTGTTATTGGATTAAATTTATTAAAATAAAAATAAGTTCTATAATTGCCTTTTTGGGGTCTAATAACTTGAAAATAAAACATCATTAAATTTTATCTTCGTCTGTAAGTTTTCTTAACGAACACTGCTTTGGATACTTGACAAGCAGCTTTCTTATTTGATGGGATTTCTGTCTTTAATGTTCATTTTGTTTTGAAGAGTTAAACTCCTAATTTATTTTTTGACTTGGGCCAGTTTTTAGTAATAGTGTCTTTATATGATAATATGCTATGGTATATTCCATCTGATGTTTCGTAATTATTTATGTAAGATCTTTTTTTCTGATTCAGCAAGTATGAGTAGTAAATTGAATGTGTCAAATTAATACAACAGGAGAACTTTGATATGTGCAGTCAATCAAGATGCTGAGGAGGCATTCAAAAAGACAGTTGAAGTCGATAGACTGATAGATACTTTGAGGGGTGCAAATGCAAATGAGGTAAAAAATAACAACAATTTTTTTATTTTCTTGTTGTTTTCATGAAAAATCACTCTCTAATGTTCTTCAATTTTTGCATTTCTTATCCTTTAAAAGAGCCGAAGAGATATGAAAAGATTTTTCATTCCATGTCAATTATTACTGCAGTAAAATATTAATATAAACTAGTTGTTCTCTTCAAAAAAACTCCAAAGACTATTTCCATTCAGATGTAGTTAATAGACAGTTTTTATTCAGTTATTCCTCAAGGAAAATGTACATAAAAATAGGAACTGTGCATGATGATACTTCTAACAAAGAAATGGCTTATAGTGAAACTATAAAAATGAATTTCTATAAATTTAGTTGACAATTTTCATCCTCTTTTGAGCCCTTATTCAGGACATGTCTGATTTCTACACCAGTTCAGGGCCCCACTTATTATAAGCTGTTGAAAAAATGCTTCTTTGTGATTTCTTATGACTTCTCTTTTCTTTTCACAGCTTCAAAAGCTTGTTGTTGAAAATATTCTTGCTTTCAACGAAAGTTTTTGGATACGACTTGCTGCAAGAACCGATATATTGAAATCAGAGGATGATAAAGCATGGTTCTTCAAAACTTTTTGGTTTTGACAGTTTTTCATTAGTTTCAGTTTTAACTGTCTGCTTTCTGTAGTAATTGGTTTTATTTTAATTGTTTATTCTTCAGAGAGATTATGAGGAGTTGGCTTCCTCAATAATGAGTATTGTGGAATGCATTGTCCATAAGACTAAAGTACATCTCTCTCTCCCACTCTCTCCCCATAATCCATGGGAGAAATATTCTCGATGATATTTTCTTTTTAACTATTTCATTTATAATCGCAGCAAAAGATAGAGTCGGCTACTGATATTCTCAAAATGGTCCTTGCACCTGTGGTTGATGAAGTGGAAGAGATTTCTTGGCCCCCTAGGAATCCTGAGGCTGCAGAACTCATGGAAAAAGTATTTTGCCATCCATAACATGTTATTATTACTGGTTGTTGGGTCCAGTCTGATATAATCTCACCAAGCTTTTATGTTATGGTGATCGAGTCCTTTTTTTTTGTTTTTTGGTGACTGCATTTTTATTTTGCATCACTGAATAATGTTCATTGTCATTCTTCCTTTTGTTCATCATTTATGCGTCATCGTTGATAATATGACTCATAATTTCCCTTCTCCTATAAAATGTTATAAGGTGGTTTGAAAGATGTTCTTCTTTTGACTGAGTAACATTCTGAAAGATGTTGCCATGCTGAGTCTTATGTGAAACACTATATTTTATGGACTTCTATGAATGGAAAAGTGTTCAAAAGATTATTTTTAACAGTTGGTCAAAAAAGGCTTACTCCAATGTAAATAGTTGTTTGATTTTTGTTTTTAGAAAGGAAGCAGTTACATGTAATGTGTTTTTAATTATCAGGAAATAATTCGGAGGGAACAAGAAGGGCAGCTAGATGAAAGTTTTCTTTCAGAAGTTAATGCACAGCTAAGACAAGTGCGTTAATCTATTTCTTTTGCCTGAGTAGCTGATCTTTCTTAATAAAAAGTGATTGTGTTTATATCCTAAATATTTGCGGTACTATTAAAGTGTGTACCTTATCTGAGCATTTCATTTTTATGAATATGGCTCTGATTTATTTTCTAGAATACTTTAACTACGCATCTTCAGCTGTTTTCTCATCTTTTTTTTTTTTGGAAATATGTTGTAAGTTGGTAATGATAAAAAATGTGATGATGTTATGATTTATAGTTTTCTCATTGGTCATTTTCAGGCAAAAGAAGATGCGGATAAGCCAGGGTTGGAAGCAATGCTACAGAAGGTTTTGCAACTATATGCATCCACAATTCTTTCAAAGCGAAGCTATGCGAAGAAAGGTCCTGGCTATGATATCATCTATATCCTTGTTTCCGAACTTGATGGAGAATAATAACATAGCCAGAAAAGAGAACCACGAGAAAAATAAAAGAAATGGAATGTCTAAAAGTGACTGATTGGGCCAATGGGTCAAAATGATTTGTAGACATAAATCATTGTGTTCTTGATGAAAACATTTTTTATACTCCTGGGGCTTTTCTTTTAATTCGGGTGCAAATAGGATTATTCCTCAAAAATCAATCTCAAGAACTTGCAATCTTCTGATTACTCGCAGCATCAAGTTATACACTAAGATTGATTTGTATTTTTATCTTATTCTTATATCATTTTTTGAATATCTTTTATTAGTGCACCTCTTTCGTCGTATCTAATCATAAGCATTACATCCTTATATTTCAGGAAACGAAGTTTTGAAGGCAGAGGAGTTTCTGGAGACCATAATCAAATGTTTGTCTGAATTCCCAGTATTTCTTTCAACGAAGAGCTTTCATTATTTATTTCAATATCTTCTCCTTTCAGATGGTTCTCTTACATAATACCTCCACCTATGTAGGCGTAGTATTTTTTCTTTTCATTTAAAGACTATCTCCAGTTGGTTATGTATTAGGATGGCAAACTATACTAGAAGTTTAATCATACGAAATGAGAAAATAAGAAGGAAACGAAATGTCGATTGATTTTAAGAGACCCTGGAAAAGTCATATCCAAAGTTCCTAACCTTTGTTTATCCTGATGGCATATCTGATTGGCTTGCAGCTCCTGAGGAAGAATGGAACTTGATGTTGATTAATGGTTTGAGCATCGGCAAAGGACAAATCTCTCCAGAGGAATTGAATGCTGCTATAAAAAAACGAATCGAACGCACTCTAATACGAACAGTAAGCGTTTGCACTTGTTCTTGATTCTGAATTGCTTCTTCCTTTACTTCTCTCTCTCTCCCTATCTCGCTCTTACACGCATCACAGGAAGGTGGATCTTACCAGCAGAGAGTGCTTGCAGAGTATCTTAAAGGCATTGAATCAAGGTCAGAGGACATTGCTCGGATACTTCAGGGAAGAACATAAACCCGCATCCCCACCCATTTGTATTGCAAGAGGGAGCAAGAAAAAGAGGTATATATTTATATTTATTCATAGCTTCTTTAATGGCGTTGGCTATACCCATTTGACAATACATGCTTCAATGTTTCTTGTGTCTTGTCTTAACGATGAAAGTATTACTATATATGTAGATAATATAATCTTTTGTTTTACTATATATATATAGATAAGCTCCTGATCGTTTTCAATGAATAATCTACGTGTATTTTCCATTTATGTTGTTCAAATAATTCTTTGACGTGTTAATTATTATTTGTGAAATTAGAAAAGTGATTTATTGCACTAATTGCATATTAGTAACACATAATTATACGACATCAAAAAAATAATCGAGTACACCAAACATTATTCGACAAAATACTCTGTGTTTGAGAAGGGTGGAATTTGTAATAGAGTAAGTCTAGAGTTATTTTCTTGATATACAGCTTGACATATTATCCCGTGATTGATTCAATTTAAATAATAAATAATTATTTATATTTTTTATTCAATACTTTTAAATTGATCCAATCACGATACGTCAAGAAGTATATAAGTGAGCAATTTTAGAATAAAAGAGTGGCAATTAAAAAGAGTTGTAGTTAAATGCCTAAAGCAATTATTGGTTAATTTATTGAGTAATAATAAGTTTAATTTTTTTTATTTATACTTTATTATTGTACTGATGTGTAGAGTTAATATATTTATTATATTATATTTAAAATAATTATTTTTTAATATTTATTGTACTAAAAAGATAGGTTTAAAATATTAATTTAATTTATAAAATTAAATACTATTAAATCAAATATCTTAATAAAATAAAATTAAAATTAAAGAGTGGAGAAATAGAAAATCAGTTAATTGCCATCGAAGGAGGTATATGAGGGGACAGAATCAGAGATGGAGATGGAGGGATCGGGATTCGGGAGAGCTTCCTCGTTTTGGTTTCTTCCTGGTCAAGTAAGGAGGGCGTTGTGAGAGAGCTGCGTTTCTGTCAATGGCGGAATATTCCTCGATGGAGATGCAATCTGTGTTTTCATTACAGTTGTATCTCTCAATATTTGGCCAAAAGTGGTTGGCTAGTCAAGCCCAGAGTGGCACGGAAGCCACGATGCTTCAACCGCTTCGCTTGCTGTATAAAGTATGAGCTCTGGAACAACCAAATGTCTTGCGCTGTTCAGGTCAGTTAGAGAGAGACAGGGATGGAGGAGAAGGGGTCGATTATGTCCGCGCCTTCGGTTTCCTTGGATGAACTTGAATCTGAATTTGATTTCGATTTTCTCGACGAGGTTCAGGGGCTTTCTCAGTGGGAGTTGCTCGATTCTTCTGATGCTGATTTCGAATTTCGCCTCGGTGAAGAGAGAGCCGGCCAGGAGGCTCTTGACGCCCTCAGAAACGGAGATTTACCTGTGATGTTCGTGCCTGCTTCTTTCGAAGAAATCGGGAACAGTCGCAATGGGATTCTGCTTGAAAATTACAGCGTTGATCACCATCTTCATGATACTAACGAATACGATGGGGAAGATGATGATAGCGAAGACGGAGATAAGCATGATTTGGATGACGAGCTCATACCCTGGTCTGTGAGCAGCAAATTCCATAGGCAGAGGATGAGGAAATCAGGAAAGAGGGCTTTTGAAAAGAAGCTAAATGCCAGAAAACCGCCTTACTTGTTTATGAGGCCTGGGTGCGTACGCGGGAAGCACGGTCTAGGTCTGAAGCACAACTAGTAAACAGGTATATCGATGGAAATAAACTGGTGAAAGAACTCATCAGAATCTTTCTGTGTTCATGATGTAAATACTAACTATTAGATTGTTGATTCCTCTTTGTAAATCTCGTTTGACTTGTTTCGCTTTTCTGCAAATAAATTTACGTTTTTTCTTTTTTCTTCTTCTCTACAAATATACTCTGTTCTTGCCTCTTTTCATCCATATTGCTGGGTCATAATTTTTTGCAAATGGTGGAAACTGGAAATGATTGGTTTTAGGTACAGGGTTGTTTCCATAATATGCTTCCAAACACCCTATGTGTGTAAATTGCTAGACAAGCTTCAAAAGGTTGACGAATTTCTTTCACTTTCAAATTATGAAGGGGAATAGCAGAGGTTGTTCGGTGGAACCTTGTGATTTAGGATATTAATTGGGTTGCAAAAGATTGATCTTGCTATCTAAAGGAGTGGCATTTCTTTTCTTTCTGTGCTTATTTCTTTATGAGGACTAGACAATGATTCAGAGAAAAAGGGGTTTTCAATAACATGAATCTTTTGACTTATGATCATTGCCAATTGAATTGTAATCGTAGAATTTGTTTATGAATAGTATGTGTTTATCTTCGATGTTATGTAGATATTCAATCGGTGGAAGCTGTTCTTTAATATCTTTCAATATGATATATTGTTGGTACATTCAAATTTATTTGCATTACTTTTGCAATACCATCTGTTTTCTGTCCAAGAACAACGGGCAAAAATCCCAAAGAGAACAATCGATGGATGGAAAGGATAATCAAGTGATTTTAAATGAGACAGATTATGAAAAAATACCCCCTGAAGAAATGGTTTTTTTATTCATAAATTTGTTGAATGTGGATCTTAAACTAGTTAGTGTAATGCAGATGATGGAAGTGCTATTCTTGGTGTATTATATTGTTTAGTACTTGTGAAGTGTCTGCAGGAAGCTGAAACTCAGGCTACAAGGAGGAAAGAAGACCAAGCAAATGAGCGAGAGACGTGATGATGATGGAATCATCACTGTGCGAAGAATCAGACTGGCCGTGATGTGCAACCGAAAGGTTAGCACGACGCGGATCAAGTGTTGGTCCACTTAGCGTGGAAAGATGTATGCTCGAAGGTCAAGGCTGTGCTATCAAGAAGATAGATGGAGTTTGACGAGCAAGACGCACTCGTGTGTCCGGACAAGTGTTGTCTCGGCCAACAAGTGCGCGCAAACGGGAAGGAAAAGAGAGAAGGAAAAATACCGCACGGGAAGGAGACGGGCGTGACTCGAAAGGTTGACGGCGAGGCAACTTAGACACTCGGGCGGCGGAGTGGCTAAGCTCGGTAGACCTCGAGAGGGCGCTCGGATGTGATGCACTGTGCGCTCGACGAGGGGTGACGCTTCTTGGCCGGATGTGACTCACCGGAGAAGAAGGGTTGGAGGATGGCTATCAAGTAAGGCACAAGGCTCTCTTATTTGATAAACTTCACTAAAGAAAACACAAGGGGAAGGGGCACTTATATAGAGTGCCGGAAGGGTCCCTATAAGGCAAGCCGAGGGCCCATGAGGGTGGTTCCCTATATGGAAGGCGGCTGGCCCTTTAGGGTTCCTTCTCTTATTCTAAAACTTAGAAAAACTCAGGAAAACTTAGAGAATGGCCGATGAGCCTATGGGGTGGGCTGGGCAGCCTCGGACGTGTCCTTGGTTGCGATCGTGGGCCGGCTGAGTGCTGTGTCCTCGGTTGCGATCGTGGGCCTGCTGGGCGCTGCGTCCTCGGTTGTGATCGTGGGCCTGCTGGACGCTATCTTGTGTGCGCGCATTGTTGCTGATGAGTTGTTAAGTTGAGCGCGCGCGGGTGACGCTGCTGGCGTGCTGCTAAGTGGTGCGCCCGCGGGCGACGCTGCTGTCGTGAAGCTAAGTCTTGTGCGCGCGGGCGGCGCTGTTGGCGTGTTGCTAAGTTGTGCGCGCGCGGGCGACGTTGTTGCCAAAGTAAGCGTGCGCGCGGAGCATGCTGTGCGCGCAAGGCTGAACGAGGGTATTGGTGCTGTCTCGATAGTGGGCGCGCGTGCTGGGCGCGCTGTCTCTACAGTGGGCGCGCGGGTTGGGCGCGATGTCTCGATTGTGGGCGCGCCCGCCGTGATCCTCGAGCTTCCATTCGAACAAGTACTTCGGCTGCCCTCTATCTTTCTCTGAGGGCTTCTCAAGGTCAATGTTACCTGCAAAAATAACAACTAAGTTAGATAAAACTTGGAGGTCGGGACGGTGCGTCGAGGGGTCCGAGATGGTGGTCGGTTGTTGTGCGATGGTGGTCGGCCATTGCACATCAGGCCGACCCCATCCCCGGGTCGTCAGGTACTCTTTCTGATTCTAGTTTTTCATGTGTGATCGAATGGTTTACGATTCTTGATATTGTTCTTTGACAGATTCGAAAATTCCGTTGGAAGTGAACTCTATGGCTGAGTTTCGATGCCTTCGAGTAAGCCGAACATGTTTTCACCGGCATTCTTGACGATCAAGGTCATGGAATTAACTCCAAGCCGCCTAAGAATGGGTCTTCTTCCTCTCCCCTTCAGCATCATCCTCTTCCAGTTCTTTTTCCATTGCAACTTCGCCAGGCTCCCTTCCTCCCCCATTTTCCATCCTCTCTCTCTCTCTCTCCATCTACCTTAAATTTTCCCACCTCAAAATCTTATTCTCGCCATCATGAATTTGATTGATCGTGTCACATCTACATTCAACTATCAAGTGGTAGTTAACTTCAATTCGGAAATATTTTCCAAATTTGCGACGACCTCTAACAAGTGTCGTATCTTCTTATTTTTCTGTAATTTCAACATAGTTTTTTAAGGTGATCTTTGGGTTGTTCAAATTTCGCGTAAAATGAAGATTTGATTGGTTTTCGTCCTCAAATCGTGCTGAAATCTGCACGGAAAATCGAAATCCAATGTTGATCAAAGCCACCATCCTCATGGGGCATCAAAGAGTCAAATTACATTTTCGAATCATTGAAGTCAGCTTTAGGTGCTCATACTTTTCATTTTAGGTTCATTGTGTTTGGTCTTGGTCCCAACATGTTTTGATGCCCTCCAAGGTCAACAACTGATTCAGTATCTCAATAAAACATCATTGCTAGAAATCAAACACGAAACGATGGCAATATTTTGCAGCTCGTTCGGAGTCGTGGGTGGTTGTTTCATCTCGGTCACACCTCAAGCTACAAAATTGTTCTTTTATCCACTAGCAATGACAATTTTAGGGAAAGAATGGCACATATCTTTTTATTTCATTTTCTATATTCATGTATTCAAGTTATATATTTTTTTTTCGTTTGAGCGGTCACATTTTAATCCGAGCTAGTAACTTTGTTAATGCCACATTACATCACGAGGGAAAGACCGAAAATGGTATCTCATCCAAGAGAACTCGAGCTTTTTTACTATAACAATAATTAATCGATAAAAATATCGAAGAAGCCTAGCCAACAAGCTGAAAATGAGAATATACAAAAGAAAATACTAGCTTGAGGGAATGTATAACGTCATCAAGTTTTTTCCTTTACGAACATTCAAGAGATCAATGATGGAAACGCGCACAATTTCAAATCCAAAA
This sequence comes from Begonia fuchsioides, assembly GCA_003255005.1. Taxonomy (NCBI): domain Eukaryota; kingdom Viridiplantae; phylum Streptophyta; class Magnoliopsida; order Cucurbitales; family Begoniaceae; genus Begonia; species Begonia fuchsioides. The sequence continues at coordinate 106,439 of QAOC01051215.1, read as the reverse complement.
CGACTGTTAATCTCCAAACTTGTTGCTCGAAACTTGATTAATCTTAGGAAAACAAGGATGTTGGGGAAGAAAAGTTCAAAAAATCGAATCATTAATTCATAGCGTTGACATACGGCGATCCGACATAAACGGGATCACGGATTTTTTAGAAATCAACGAAAACTGAAGGAGAAAAGCACCCGGAATCGAACAAAGCATATCCTTTGCTTCGTAGCGTTGACATGATTCGTGGGAAAGCTGAAGTCTCCTCCGAAGGTTAGCTTAGCCATGGGGGGATTCTTAAATTCTGCCTCGCTCTCTCTGATCTAACTTTCAATTTTTAAATATACTGAAACAATCCCGCCTTCTGGGTATAAATCTTGAGATAGAACCGTGAATAGAGGGTGCGAAGTTTAGAGACGTTTGAGATTCGAGATGGGTTCTTGGGGATTGTTTTATGCGGTTCGTTTGGTCGCCGCTGTTGCCGTTCTGGGTTTGGTTTTAGACGGCGCGCCGCCGTGCGATGCCGGAAAAACAAGCAAGTTTGTCCGGGAAGTCGAGAAAACTGAAGATATGCCTCTTGACAGTGACGTCTTTAGAGTTCCTCCTGGCTACAACGCCCCACAGCAGGTGGATTTCTCACCATTGTTTTCTCCCAAGCTCCACACTCTGATCACTGTCTTCTAGAATTAGTCAAAATACTAGTCCGATTAACGACGATCTTTGATTTTCAGCTCCATAGGTTTCCATTTTAGGCTGATTTTGTGCAAATGCAGGTTCATATAACACAAGGAGACCACTGGGGAAAAGCCGTGATTGTTTCTTGGGTCACCCCTACAGAACCAGGGTCAAACGTTGTTCTCTACTGGAGTGAAAAGAGTAACTTAAAGAAGGCTCAAGCCAAAGTTTATACGTATAAATTCTACAACTATACTTCTGGTTTCATTCATCACTGCACCATCTCAAACTTGGAGGTGAAAAATGAAAATCACTCCTCTCTTTCAATTCTCAACATTTTTCATGTATATGTTTTTCGATATTCGAGTTTATAACCATTTGGGGATTGTGGATTTTCCGACAGTATGACACCAAGTATTATTACGAGGTCGGGATCGGACAATCTCCTCGGATGTTTTGGTTTGTGACTCCTCCTAAAGTCGGTCCTGATGTTGCATATACATTTGGTCTTATTGGTATGTTTTTTTTCTTGTTTGAGTCTCTATTTTATGATAATTTTTGCCATGATTTCATTATTAGATACCTTTTTCAGGGGATCTCGGCCAGAGTTTCGATTCGAACAGGACACTTACTCATTATGAAAACAGCCCACAGAAGGGAAAAGCTATACTATATGTCGGAGATCTTTCTTACGCCGACAATTATCCATTTCACGACAATGTAAGATGGGATACATGGGGAAGATTTGTGGAGAGAAGTGTTGCTTATCAGCCTTGGATTTGGACAGCTGGAAATCATGAACTTGATTTTGTTCCTGAAATAGTAAGCCTCACATTTCAAATAAACAAGCATTGCTTTTTTTGTTTTTTATCAAAAATGATGATGATGCTTTCGTTTTAAGGGCGAAACAAAACCGTTCAAGCCTTATACTCATCGTTACCACGTCCCCTTCCTTGCATCAGCTAGCACGGCTCCATTTTGGTACTCGATCAAGAGGGGCCCGGCTTATATCATAGTCTTGGCGTCCTATTCCGCTTATGGTAACAACTGCTATGTTTTTTTTCGAAGTGAAAAAGATGAATAAATAGTCATTGGGTTATGTCTTGACTTGTAATCAGCTAAGTACACTCCTCAGTACCAATGGCTCCAAGCTGAGCTACCGAAAGTCAACAGAAGCGAAACGCCGTGGTTGATCGTTCTAATGCATTCTCCATGGTACAATAGCTATAACTATCACTATATGGAAGGAGAAACCATGAGAGTGATATATGAAGCATGGTTTGTGAAATTTAAGGTTGATGTCATCTTTGCCGGCCATGTCCATGCCTACGAAAGATCAGTAAGTTGCTTTTTATCTTGTTATGTTTGGAACAAATGTTGTTTTTTTTTAATTCGTTTGAGATTATTCGAGTAAACTTGGGGAGTAATCCTAAATTTTACCCATTTAGCTGAAAAATATGGATTTTACGCTCGGATTTTTTAATTCGTTTGAGAGTATTTGAGTAAACTTGGGGAGTAATCCTAAATTCTACCCATTTTGCTGAAAAATATTTATTTTACTCGCGACAGGAGCGGATCTCTAACATTGCATACAACATTGTGAACGGAATTTGCATGCCGGTGAAGGATCAAAGCGCTCCTGTATACATCACGATTGGCGATGGAGGGAACATTGAAGGCTTGGCAACTGAGTAAAAACTATGAGATTAAACAAAAGAAAATTTCATTTTTTTTGTTACCATTTGATGGATTTTCTATTGTTTTTTGTTCAATTAGGATGACAGAGCCGCAGCCAAAATACTCGGCCTATCGAGAAGCCAGCTTTGGTCATGGCATATTTGACATCAAGAATCGAACTCATGCACATTTCGGGTGGCATCGGAATCACGATGGATATGCAGTGGAGGCTGATTCGATATGGCTTCTCAATCGGTTCTGGAATCCGGTCAACGATTCCACTACTGCAGATGCATGAGGACGATTATGATCCAAACCATCGTTCTTCAAGCCCGGTTGTTGTCATCGTTTTGTGCTCTGTATCGAATAAAAGGACTGTTTTGATATAACTTATCGTGCTTTACTATGTATTCAATATCATCATATACCACGCCTTTGTTACCTTGTCAAAATATCATGGAAGGCCTTTTTTCACGACAAAAGGATGAGAGAGAGAGAGATACATATATACAAAAAGACCCACCAAATTTGGCGTCCAACTCCTATCCTCTGAAAGCCAAAATTAAACAGGACAAGGATTTCAAATTGGTTTTCCACTCCATCCAATTTATACATACTTTAAAGGTTTCTACATCTGGATTCCTTCATTAGCTGCCCAAGATTTGAAAGAGAAAGAAGCTCCTATTCATTTTCGTCCCCGGTTCTGCATTTGCATCTTCTATTTACCTGCCAATGTCTTCTACTTACCTTCGACGGCGTTTTGTGTCAACCTGGATAAACATAATCGATTGAAACTGTTCAGATTTTCTCTATTGGTCGATACAACGATCTCGATACAACAATCTCTCGAAACCCTGATCAATTTAATTGTTATAAATGGAAATACAGATTTAATAATAGAGCCGAGTTCGGCGTCTTTAAAAGTACCTTTGTATCAGGATGTCGGGAGACCGGATGGGAGTTTTGCAACTTCTTTTGGCCCTCAGAAGAGCAACTTTCACAGAAAAACTGGTCAAGTCTTTTGGCTTCTTCCACTGTCATTTCTATACAAGCAGGATGAAACCTGAATCAAAAGATGCATTAGCAATTTGTGTTTTTTAAACTTAGGAGCATCTTTATAAAAGAATCTCTACCAACCCATAAACATGCCTACCCACACACTGCAACTATACAAGTCAACCAATGTCAATTGGTAAGGGAAGGAGTTTAATGGGAGCGAAAAATGCTAAGATAACTTCCCCGGCAACCCTGATCTCGTCAGATATTTACTTCACAACCTATCTACCTTAAAAAAAAATCTGATTGTTGCAGTACCAATTTATTGGTGTAGAATATGAATAAAAAATTATTTACCTCTAGTAAAATGATATCCTATATTTAGAATTAGGATCTTTTATATATATCAGAGCATGCCCCTCTTTCTCTCTTTTTCCCCCGCTCCCTAACCTGTGTAACCTTCAATGAAGGTACCCTTGATGTTTCAGTTGTTCATGATCGCTTCAATCTTTCTAGCTCTCTTCCTTAATATCCATCTCATTTCCTGCTTTGCATACTTATGTTCTCTTTCCATTAGTTTAACTCAAAAATGATGTTTCAAGACTTCAATTTCATTATTTTACATGAGTATTGAGCTTGAATCCAAAACTAAGACCGTAGAAAAGAAAGCACGAAACTAAAAATGAAAAAAAGGTAATCATTCCATAATTGTGATATTTTTCCAAATAAAATTAATGCTTGCTGGGGCAACATACCAATCACTGCATCCCTCGCATTGAACCATTAGGTCATCAGGGTTATAAGGCATCTCACATTTGCAATATCTGCCACAGAAAATCAAATTACAGTTGCAAAATCAAATCTTCAGCGAAAGAAAAGTCCTAATTCCATTCAAAATATCAATATCTTCACAATAAGCGAAACTATCATCAGTTACTTGACAAGTGAACTCTATAATACGAGGAGAAAATGCCATGTTCGTTATTCTTTATGTATGGAAATGATGTTATTGAATCCCAAATGTAAGAAAAGATCAGAATCTCCACACTTAAAACCTTTCGGGATGCCAATAGAAGTCAATCATATCATGAAATCCTTTTCAAAAAAAGACCATAACATTAAAGGAAATTGGAACAAGAATCTCCACAATAAAACCCACTCTCGTGTTTTCTCTCTCACACTTAAAAAATGAACAAACAAAGTCACCGCAATTAAAGAAAGAAACTTCATATAAAAAAGATTTAATCAAAATGCAAGAAAAAAATGCAAACATATCGCTGTAAGAGATAAGAAAGAAAGGTGTCATCCTGATGGCATGATTATAAAGTTTCACCATTTTCTCTTTATTCAAATCGTAAATAGCATGATGAAAAACTAGAAAAAAAGTAATAAGACTGATCCTCAATTGTCAGCATACTAACACAGCAACTCTATCTGGATTAAAAGCTCCGGTGGCCGAATTATACTCAAAACGACAAAAGAAATCGTCATTTCCTACAGCGTCGAGCTTAGTATAGCTCTTGAAGCTGTGGACCGTACACTTCCCCTCAACCGTATCGGAGCTCTGAACATCATAATGATCGGAGAGAAACACCTCTTTCGATCCATGAAACTGTCTCCGACCGCCGATCGACTCCTCCGGACGGTAGTACCATCGGACATGAATTTTAACATTAGCTCCGCGGGAATCAGCTTCAATCAGCTCGATCCTCGCAACGTAGGACGGCTTCGAATGTTCGGACGGTCGAACGAGCACGCAGTCGCCGGCTGAGCAGCACATAAATCATCATGAAAGCGAACCGGCGGAGTGTAGAGATTGAGAAAGAAGAGGTGGATTAGCTTACCTTTGATGGTCTTATTGATGTGTTTCGCAGTGTATGAGTCTAGGGTTCGTCTTGGGGGCTTGGGTTTAGCCATTGATGAAGATCTTCGCCCACCACTCCAAATCTAACAGCCTCCTCTTTCATGTAAAACAGTATTTATTATTTCCCAATTCGGTTCTTCAATTCTTTTCATCCGCGTGGCAATTACGCGTTTCTTCGCGGGCAAGTGTTTTGAGGTGGGCGTCACTANTGGGGGCTTGGGTTTAGCCATTGATGAAGATCTTCGCCCACCACTCCAAATCTAACAGCCTCCTCTTTCATGTAAAACAGTATTTATTATTTCCCAATTCGGTTCTTCAATTCTTTTCATCCGCGTGGCAATTACGCGTTTCTTCGCGGGTAAGTGTTTTGAGGTGGGCGTCACGTAATTACACGGAAGTGTTTTGAGGTGGGCGTCACGTAATTACACAGAAGATTGTTTAAACGATTCTTATTATGGTAATTATCGATTATATAAGTAATTTTTAATTAGGACCTTGAACTTTTAGTTTTATCTATTTAACCACTCTAAGTTTAAAGATTTACCAGTGAAGCCCAAGTTCAACCTTCTCTATAGGGTGGACACATGTCGATTCGGCCTCATTTTATCTTGAATTATAACTAAAAAATTTTTAAACCAAAACTGAAACCAACGGTTCCGATTAATTTCCAGTTTTAACTTATTTTCCGATTCATTTCCAGTTTTAACTTATTTTTTTATATTAAAAAAATTAAAATAAAATAATAAAATATATATTTTTTATTATATTTAGATTGAGTTTTAAGTAATTAGATAATTTTATAATCAATTGTACGATTTATATCGGAGTTTATTATTGTTTAAGTCGGGTTTCACTCAATTTAAAAAAAAAATTGACCCACGATTTTAATTACGGTTTTACAATTATTTATTCGTAAACGCCGATATTTGGCCATAAATCATGATCTTTTTAAAAAAATAGAATTAAAATCGGATTAAAACCGACGGTTCATCAAGGATTGCCGAAGTTCAATGTGAATAAATACACTTTATTTTTCAAAGAATAAATGAATATTTATCTTTAAATTAATATTGGCATTATTAATTCGACTTCAACAATATAGGATTTGAAGTCACGTTCATACGTAATAATAGGAGACGTACACCATCCCCATGAATTCAGAATTTCAAGCTATACACCCAGTTTGAGGATCCATACTATCGCCATAGCCACTACCTCCGACAAATTCTTGAGATATCGTAAAACCGTTAACTGTATTTTCTTGATGGGCCAAGCGCGAGCTCATCGGCCGCTGAGATTAGCGAACTGGGCAAACATTGCGGTGCCGGAGTGCTCGTCAATGGCTTGTATCTCTGCCGGAGAAGCCTTGTTCTCTTCTGGGGTGGGAGAAACAGAACGATTCTCCGTCGTAACAGGAACCGCCATTGTTGAGTTACTTTCGTCTTCTGTTTGGCCCTGCATGAAAGCCTCTTGGAGCTGCAAAGCATACTCCAGATTCCACAGCACGTCTCCCATGGTGGGCCTGTCGACTCCATACTCGGCCAAGCACTTCTCTGCAGCCTCGGCGAACTTCTTCATCGATTCGGGATTAATGGCTCCGACGAGGAAAGGATCGATTATCTTCTCCAAAAGCCCCTTTCTCTTCCACTGCATCGCCCAATCGGCCAAATTAACTTGTTCTCTCGGCAAAGACGGGTTGATCGCCGGCCGGACGCAAAGCGTTTCGAGTAGAACAACCCCGAACGAGTAAACGTCGGATTTGTCCGTCAGTTGCTGTCGCCGGAAATACTCGGGATCTAAGTACCCAAAACTTCCTTTCACGGCGGTGCTCACGTGGCCTTGTCCCATCGGCGTATCCTTCGACAGCCCGAAATCGGCGACCTTGGCGGTGAAGTTATCATCGAGCAAAATGTTGGTCGTCTTCACATCCCGGTGTATGATTCCTTGTGCCGTGCCGGTGTGGAGGTAGTGGAGGCCACGGGCGGCGCCGATGCAGATCTCGAGCCGTTGCTTCCATGGCAGCGGGGCCAAGTCCTTTCCATACAAGTGGTCTCTGAAAGGTCCATTCGACATGTATTCGTAGACTAAGATCATTTCTGAGTTCTCATCACAGTACCCAATTAGAGAAACTAGATGCCTGTGTCTGAGCTTCGAGAGCATCTGAATTTCCGTCTCGAATTCGGTGATTCCTTGCTCCGATTGAGGATTCCCTCGCTTGACGGCGACTTTCGTCCCCTCGTCGATCACTCCGAGGTACACGTTTCCGAATCCTCCGACGCCGATTATCTCGTTGGAGTCGAAGTTTTTGGTCGCTTCTTGCAACTCGGCAAACGAGAAGAATCTCCCAAGTCCTAAACTCGATGAGTAAATGTTGGTCTTGTGAGATCCATACGAGGTTTTGCTCGTCATGAAGCTCGTGTCGCCGGCGTGGACCGGAAGTAGCCACGAAGAAAAGCTGTTTCTCTTCTGCCAGTCTTGTGGCCTCTTGTGCCACTTGATCACCATAGCTCCGAGTCCGACGAACGCTCCGAACATCATGGCAAACCCAACTGCAGCCACCGTCCCACGGTTCGACCCGCCGGCGGATCTTCCGTCGACCCCAAATATTCCGTCCAAACTATCCACCGAGTTGCTTATTTTCAACACCTCGAGACCGTTCAAAATGGCATTAACGTCGCCATTGTTGAGCTTAGATGGTCCAATCTGAACACTGAGAACTCCGTCGTCTGAAATCAACGAAGCATTAACCACAATATCCTTGTAATATGCAGTCGACAGGGCTCCCAACGTATGCGATAAATCTAAATCAGAAATGGCTGCTTTTCCATTAATGTACACATCAAAGTAGAGATTATTGAGAGCTTTGCTCACAATGTCACAGAAATGTAGCCGAACTAGATACCCGAATGAAGGATCAACCGCAAAGTTCCACGTTATGTTGAAGTTGGGCTGGTCGACGACCGCGTCGGCCATTCGAATTGCGCTCGAGTAAACACTTTGAGGTGCAATCAAAGCGCCTATTTGCTCTTGCCCGTCCTGATACTTAACCGTAGTAGTCCGAACCATCACACTTTCTCCCAAAGTTTTGGACTTAATGTAAGGCTCATCCGGGACCCATGTCCGGCCAAGAGAGTCGTTCCTTGAGGTGATTAGAGGTCCTCCCATGTTAATCCTGTGAAGGGTCTGAAAGGCATGCTCAGATAGGCCTTGGTATAGACCGACGGGGGAGAGGGCTACACCAGTGTCAGCTATCAAGCCATCAGGAGCCGAAACCACCTCGATGCCGTTGATAAAAGCTGCAGAGTTCTTCATCGGAGCGAATTTGATCGAGAGTTGTGGGTTCGTAACGTTGATAAGAAACTCCTTGACAACGTAATGGGTGGAGTTGTTGATGTTAAAGCTATGCAGCAAAACGTACTCGTCGGTCGTGACGGTAAACTTTGCTTGGAGAAGATCGAAATCATTGCTTTTAACGGGGAGAAAATAGAGGCGAATCCAATGCCATCCAGGCTCGGCCATCTGAAAGGCGTAAGTGGCTTCTTGAAGAAAGATTCTTGCAGTCGAGTATAAAGGGGATGGTAAATTATCCGAAGGAACAGAGGCTTTGATATCGTCATTGGCGTTGAGAAGTTGGTTTGTTTGCTCGTCGGTTTTGAAAATTCTGCCGTCGGGCAGGGCAGCCGAGGTCTCGGCACCGCAGTCGATGAGGAAATTGTCTTTCGGAACAAAGGGGGCGGCAGAGACGGCCTGGATGTGGCCGGAGAGGAGGGCGGTGGAAAGGAGAAGCAGGAGGATGGCCATTTTTGGGGAAGATTGAAACCTTGGAATTCGCCTCTTGATCTCCATCCCTCCTGGACGAGGAGGAAGTTAGAAACTATACCAAAACATTCTTGAAAAAAGTTAGGTTTCTAACTGTTGGTGGGTTGGTGTTTTCTAAAATTGTAAGCGGAGGAAACGACGGAGAAAGAGACAGCCTCCGTTGCTTTGTTTTTAATCTTTCTAAATAAGTATAATTCTATTTTTGGAAAAGATCAACGGTGGAACTCTTTCACAAACAAATGTTTGAAAGAGTCAAACACCTCTCTTTTCTCTCTCTCCTCGTCCTTTGTCTCTCTCAACAGCATTTGAGAGAAGGGTAGTGATGAAGAACAACTCTTCCAAAACTATCCCAAAAAAACATGTTCTTCCAGCAATTTTTTTTTGTTCTTTCATTAGTTTGCAGCTACTAACTGAAGCTTTAAAAGGTTGTATTTTCATGAAAATTGTACATCAACTACAGAAATTCTAAGATTTTGAACGACCAATACATAAAAGATCACCTTTAGATGGTTGAACATATTCAACTCCACTGCAATAAATCGATGGCTTGTTGATGAATCAGTTTATCCCCGGCGGCGACTACATTAAAACCTGGAAAAATAAGGAATTGTTCGGTTTCAGTTCGTTTCTTATAGTTCATAAGGTAAGAGGATCCATGTAAGTTAAAGAGTAATTTAAAGATATACATACTTGTTGCCTGGGAATTTGGCGAAGCTTCCCAATATAGTTGATCGCCTTTCCAATCTGTTATGATACCTCCAGCACCTTCTATGACAGGTATGAGGGAAAGAAAATCATATGGCTGCAAAAGAAGAACATGATCACAGCTCAATCTTGGCTACCGAGCCAGAAACAAATAGGAATAATCAATAGAAATGAGTTTCCTTCTATTTATTTCTAACCTTGAGACCAGATTCGACTACAAGATCCACAAAACCGGAAGCCAAAAGTGCATAAGCATAGCAATCGCAACCGTACAATGGCACTTTAACCTTTGATACATACAAAAGAAGGAAAGAGAAGTTGTGGTGAGAAAGCTTGACCATAATCTTCTCAAAAAGATCAATTTGTTTAACAGGGTAATAGACACATTTCACTAATACATCGCCATTGCCAGATCAATAAAGCTTGAAAAACATTCTCAACAAGAATTCTTTTCCAGAATATGCAAGCAATCCTAATCCAAGACTTGAATTTAAAAGGTGTCATCAAACCTTGCTTCTAACACGAGCAAATGCCTCTTCTGCGTCTCCACTGAACAGATGTGGACTTGTTGTGTACCTCAACGAAGAAAAGTGTGAAAAAGATAAGAAATATTGAAAAAGTGTACATTTTCAGTGCCAGGCATACAAAGTAAACTTTAATATTAGAGGTAGATCACAGTTTTTATTGCCTCCATCATTCTATCTTGACTTATTTCAATCAAGTTACACTGAAAGATATGATCAGGAGCAAAGCATGAGTAACATACAAATAGGCTTTTGATATGTCTGAACAAAGGCGCGTTGACACTTCTTGGCCATTGTACGTAGTAGTTCTTCCACTTATTCCTACCCATCTCTCTCTTAAGATAGGTTGATCAACTATGCCCAAAATCTGAAAAAGTACAAAATCAAAACTCAGAAGTTTCTCCTAAATGCACATTAAGGGTCAATTATGCGGCTACCCAATTTACATGGAGTGTAAATGATAAGGCGTGCCTCGTGTTTCAAAATTTTTATTTTTCAAACACAAGGCAAGGGACCATATTTTGCCACAAATAATACAACAGAAACAATGCTCCTTCCAGAAATAAAATTAGCAAATGAGAGAAAACCCCACCGGTTTGCCTCGGTATAACAACGCAATCAGAGTGCCAAACAACGGTTTCCCTAAAACAAGAAAAGAGGCGTACTATCAAGCAAATAAATTATTAAATTTGAGAAAGAAAACAAATAAGATCACCATTTACCAGTGATAAAACTCTTTGTTCCATCAATTGGGTCCAAGACCCATACATAATCACTGAACTTCTCCTTGCACCTCCATCCTTTTTCCTCCCCATAACTGAAACCAAATGCCCTTTTTCTTAATCAATCGTAATAACAAATTGAAAACAAGTTTCATGGTTTCATAATTCTTTTACTCCTTTCAAGACAAAAGAGCATTGTAGAGCAGTAACTTACATAGCGTGAGAGGGCAGATTCTCTAGGATGACTGAAACCATAGATTCCTCAGCCGCTTGATCAGCAATTGTAACCGGACCTACAACACATCGAGAGATATCTCACCGATACACCAAGGATGAATATCTTTTCCCTCTCAATCAAAACAAAATCAAATTCAAATGCTACTCACTCAAGTCCTCCTTCTCAAGAATCTCGAATTTCCTGCGGAAATAACCCCGAATCACTTCTCCGGCCGCATCAGCGACCTTGTTCGCCACCTCAGCAAAAGCCCGGAGGTCATCGACATCGAGCCCGGGCTCAGCAACGTGTCGGACGCCATTGGCTAGGCTGGCGTGCAATGACATGACGGAGGAACCGAAACTGGGGCGGGGAGAGAAGCGAAGACCAAAAGTGGGAAACGAGGGCGGCGTAGAAGCAGCGGAGGATCTGAGAACGGTGGAAAGGGGATTGTAGGGAGCTTCAGGTGCGGAAGAGGAGGAAAAAGAGGATCGAACAAAAGAGACGGAGTGAGATAGTGAAAGCATCGCGCCAATGTAAAGAGAGAGGCAGACAGGTTTGACAGAAGAAACACTAATTCCCGACTCAGGTTGATATTAAAATCTATCACCGGAACCAATTATCTAATTTATTTTTTAATTTAATTTTATTTATATTTAAAAAAATAAAACGAAAATTATTAATATTATTAACTTTACAATAAATAAATAAATATTTATAAAATTATTGATAATCTTGTGACGGAAAATAAAAACCTTTTGACATATCACACAGGAACACATCTGGACGCAACACAGAACACAGACGCAACGAAAACGGGAAATATTACACGATGACCAGACCACGATGAAGTTCTTCAGTGACTGTTATGGCCAGGGAGCTTCTCCTTGATCTTCTCCATCATGCTTTTATCATGGGGTTGGTCGTGCTGTGATGTAGCCGCTGCACCGGTTGCTGTCCCTGCCTGTGGCTGCTCTTCCTTGTGTCTTCCTGTTAGTTTCTCCTTTATTTTCTGCGTCAGCCCCTTCTTCTTCCGCCTCCCTCCTTGTTCGTCATCCTCCGACTGTAAAAATGGAAATAAAACTTGAAACTTGCAGAACTGGAACTATTCTGCTTCTTTTATTCCGTCTAATTACGTCCATTTCAAGTTCAGTATTTGGGGGAATATAAACGAAAAAGGAATTGAAGCAAGTAGCGAAATGATTCACCGAGCTAGAGCTAGAGCTGGAACTGGCGGTACCCTTCTCGAGCTGCTCCTCTTTCTGCTGCTGCTCATGGCCAGTTCCTGCGTGCACCGCGTTATTTTCAACTCCGGTGGCTCATAAAATTGTTTAAAAGAACGTACCGGTGGTTGGGGCTTGTGGCTCGTCAGTCGCGTGGAAAATAGAGCCTAAGGTGGAGGTGTGCTGCGTCTTCGCGACGCCGGTGAGGTGCATGGGGTTCCCATGTTCGTCTCTCAACTGGACCGGGTTACCATATTCGTCTGTCAGCTGGATCGGGTTGCCATGTTCATCTCGAATATCAGCCATTTTTTTTCCAAAACCCAACACTCAAATTTGCTCTACTCACCTACGAAGTAGAAGATCGAGAGACAGAGTAACAGATAAAGATTGGAAAAGGGTATGGATCGGAAGTACATTTAATAAGGGAAGAAAGAGTACGCACAACTCATAAACTCCTTGGGGCAATTACACGTACTGTTGAGGCAGGTGACGTGGAGAAACACTTGCTGCCACGTCATGAACATGAACAGGTTTGCTGGCCTTGTTAGAAACGTGACAAATGTTCCCCCTGCATAGACATAGCTAAGAAAGAGATTAACATCAGAAGCTAAGGTTCCACCTATAAGATTATCAGGTGAGCATAGCAATCTTACATAAAAACCTGCCTTTCATATTTGGTAGAGTCGATCCTTAAACCACACGATTGGATCAATTCACACACGTGCATGAAAAGAAAAACAAATCATTTTATACAGGCATTACCATTCTCAAGTTGCATTCTACATTTGTTAACACTATATCACTTCCCTAATGTTCTTTACTTGCTGGTTCAAGCTACTCCACTGTCCAAGCATGCAGTTCCAGACGTCCTATGATTCTCCCCTCGTGGAGTTTATAATCTGCAAGCGCACGATGACAGTAAAGGCAATTAGCGACCACAAAAATAATCCAAGAATAACTATTCATTAAATTCAGCCTCCATCGAAGTTGCAACAAATAATGGCAATAGAACAATCAATTGTTGTCATTTGATTATTAAGTGCACATGAATGCCATTAGAGAAGAAGATTGAGAAGCTTACATCTTAAGAAAGTACAAGAAGCTAGCTCATACTTTGCATGATTTTGTCCACAAGAATCCTTCCTTCGCTGGGGAATCATTTTCGGACGAGATTCTATGATCCTTTGAACTGAAAGAAAAATGGCGCTTCAAGAAAGTTTTTCCCAATAAGCCTCTCCTCCTAGAACTAGAAAATATTGTTGGACCCTTCCTTTGATGTCCAATACTTTTGGAGGGGCGCAATGCGATGCTTTGATGTCCAAAATCACTATCCACAATCCTGTTCCTTGATCTCCTATATCAATTTTTCAGTTCCATTTCGGCTTTGAGATGACAATTTTTCCNTGTCTTGAATATCTTGCGGTCGACACATTATTATAGCGGTCGACATAACATTCTTCTCTGGTTAACTCATCGGTCGACATATAACGTAGCGGTCGACATAAGTAAGTTGCTGCCCGAAGATAGGTCGACATATCTGGTAACCGGTCGACATAAGTTTATCCTCTGCCTGAGGATGGGTCGACATAACTGGTAATCGGTCGACATAATCTGTAACAGACTTAACAATTTTTGCAAAACTCGACCGACTTGTTAGACAAAAAAGGTACCCTTCGTTGAGGTTATTTCATATACATTATTCAAATCAACTTCTCTTTAATGGTTAATCAATTATACAACATATTAATATTCATCATAAAAAACAATGGTTACTTTAATCATAGTTAAAGCTAACAATTGCTTATTTAATCCTAGCAATTAGCAAACAATACACAAACAATCACAATCAAACAAAGCAAAATCAAACATACTTACAGTGGATGAAGCGTCTCCATGCGAAAGCTTGCATCGTTAAGTAGTCTACATAATCGGTTTTAAAACTCGGTGGGCTCTGATACCATGTCTGTAACATCCCTTTTTTTAAGTAAATTTTTTTTATTTTGGAAAGGCATTTGGCTTTAAATTGTTTTCGTAAAACTTAGCGGAAGCATTTGGATAAAATTGTAAAAAACCCATCATTTATTCAAGCCAAACATAACATCATACATATAAAACATATTTATAAAACGTTTAGTAAACATGTTTATAAACATTGTTCAAAACTAAACACTCCAAAATACATCAAAACATCTCTTGACATCCCAACGGGCCGACACTTAACGATTCAAGCTTTCTGCACCAGATTTGCCTCCTCCACGTCGTGATTATCACATCAAACAGGGAGGGCTAAGTCCCTCACCTTCATCTTCATCACCTACATCACAAAGCATAACTTATGAGCGTAAAGTTCAGTAATAAATCTCATGAACTTACATGTCTAACATGCTCGTGCTTTCGTAAAAACATACAATTTATTTCGTTCTTTATCGTTCTCGTTTATTTTACCTGACTTTCCACCCCGTGACTGCCCTGACCGCAGACCCCACCAGGTAGCCCCCAGGCCCTCTCGACCCGAAAAGCTCAAGCCCTCTTGACCCGACTTTCACCTATGTGCCCTGATCAAAAGCTCTACCCCGTGGTTCCACCAAGGTCCATCACATTTTCGGGTACCACCCCGTGACATCACCTAGCCCTCTAGACCAAGCTTACCACCCCGTGGCTTCATCCCATTGTTTCAGCTTTACATACATTAATGCATCGAATCCCGGGGACGTCACATACCATCCCGACATCCGGTTGGGTGATTTTGAAATCATGCATGGAAAATTTTTTCGTTCTTTTCTTAAAACATGATGCATGAGCATGATCATGAGCATACATATGCATGACATATTAAAAATAACTCAATCATATGCAAACGTACAATAAGCAAGCGTCTCTAAATAACATGAATGACATTCATAGACATTCTTAGCATAATTGTACTCATAAAGCAATTTACACATCAATCATCAAACAATGTCAACCATGCCTCAATCAAGCCCAAATTGTTTAGGTCGGTGTACGGTGCGATACACCCCAACAGAATATTATCATTAATATACTCATAATTATTAATTAAATAGGTTACTCATACTTAGGGGTGGACAAAACCGGCCCGGACCAAAGAACCGGACCAGAACCGACGTCTTTGGTCCGGTTCTGGTCCGTTTTTTTCAAAAAAAATTTAAAACCGGGTTAAAAATTAAAGGACCATATTTGTTGGTCCGGTTTTCGGTTTTTAAAAAAAAACCATGAAAACCGGACCGACCCATAAATTAAAAAACCCTAAAAAATTTTAACGATATTCAGTATTTCCTAAACCTACTAAATTTTTTATCACCTTAAACCTACTAAATTGCTAACATCAACAATACTTTAATTCTTCAATATTTACCTAACATTCATAAAACAAATCTTAAACACTTTCATCTTAAAGTCACAAAATTCTAAAATAAAAATGAGGGTTGTTACATGTGTATTAAGAATCTTAAACATACTTTAATTCTTTATGCATCATGTTTTAAGAAAAGTTACGAAAAAGTTACATGTGTGTTAAGAATCTTGATTCAAGATTTTGTTCTTTGACAAATTATAGAATTGGTTATGTACTTTAGTTTTTTCTTTGAAAAACCAAGACCGGACCGGACCAAGACCGAATTTATGGTCCGGTCTTGTTTCTCTATAATTTTGGTCCTGTTCTTAAATTTTAAAACCGAATTTTAATGGTCCGGTCCTTTTTTGTCCAAAAACCGGACCAAACCGGACCACGTCCACCCCTACTCGACAAGCTCGACTCACGCTCGGCTCGAATAGGCTCGAGTCTAATTTTTTAGAAAAAAACTCGACAGACTCAGCTCGAATAAGCTCGATAAACTAGATTCAAAAAACTCAACGGGTTCAAAGAGTCGAATAATTTTACTCTAAGCTCGGTGGAGCAGTATGACAAATCTAATCATGTTTAAAGAGAAAGTTCATGACAGCGAGGCGTTAAGTATGACGGCATTAGTCGACGTGTGGAAAGTCAATATTCCACGTGTAAAAGGTGGGAAGAAAATGAGCAACGACAATTAGTGGATTACTGGCACCTAAAACTAAAATAAATATAATATTTTACAATTATCAGAAAATATTATAATAATTTCTACCCAGAAACCACGTGTGAAAAGCGAGTGAGTGAGAGAGAGATGCGACAGGTGCATTACAGTCTGAAACACGTATTAAATTATGTGTCAAAACAAAATATATGCAAAAGTTGTCGGCCCAAGCCCAATCGGCTTGTGGGTCTCGAACCAACCCGGATTTTGTGATTTGGCAGGTTATTTGTAAAATTTAGTCATTTTTTATACCGGTTCGGTTTTTAGATTTTAGAGAAGAACTCTCTATTGAAATTGATTTGTAACAATAAATATCTATTAAAATTAATTTAATTTCGTATACAAATTAATTAATTTTATGACGGGGTCTTCGAGGTTTTGCGAGAATGTTGGAGTTCATGTTTGAGAACCACGCTTCGGACACTTGATCCACGCCGTCCATCTTGCTTTTAAACCACATCATGATGAGACTCACTGGCAAATTAGTTATTATCCTAATTAATATATATATTATATTTAAGATAAATTTATTTAATATCTACAGTAACAAAAGGAATTGAAACCGCATCATTGTCCAATCACGCTCCTTATTTAATGCCGCGCCTGCCCTTCAGTCCGTTGATTTTTCTAGCCTCTCCCATCTCCACGCGTCCACCAATATCCTAACGTTAGTCTAGAATCTCCTCGCTCTCTTCTCCCGCCGCCGTCTCCGATCGCCGATTGTTTATTGGCGGGATTCGACTCATCTTTTGCTGCCTGTTTTTTGCTGACCTCGTTCTGCCGATCGTGGCCGACGCTTTCGTGGTCGTCCGATCTGTCTTCACCTCGTGATCTACACTTTTCTGTCTCTTATCCGTTCCCCTCCTAGTGGTAAAGGTACGGCTCTGTATACATCTTTCCGCAGAGCTGGTCAAACACCTAGGGTTTTTTAAGAAAGCGAGACGACTGGTCTGGTCTATTACGAGCTTCGGACGCCTTCGCCAGTCATTACCGTTTAATTGCATTCAGCTTTGGTGGTTGTCGCCGAGAGATGTCTGGCCCGCTGGATCGCTTCGCTAGGCCTTGTGAGTTTATTTCAATTCGGTTAATTTCTCTTTCTTTGTTGTCCTCTTCATTCTTGATCCATTTTTGGGTCAAAAGAAATCAACCTAATATTTTTTTTTTATTTGGCTTGCTCTTTGGAGATTTGAAATTCTAATGTTTATTACGGATGATAAAATTATTCAGTAACAGTATGTATAGTTCAGAAAAACTACTACATCTGCTAGCTTAGTACGATGTTCACATCTTACTTGGTTTTTGTTTGTCGTTCCATGATTTGTTTAGTAGCCGTTATTGTTATTCAACTAGGTTGGCCGTCGGTAGTAACCATAGGTGTGATTGGTTAAACTATTTTCTATTTCCGTTTTTTAAGGGAATGAGATTTTTATTTGTATTTTTGCACACTTCATCCGTAAATCAACACTACATTTACTGTTGTGAACACAAGATATAAAAATATATTTTTTCACTCTGCATTGTGATTGATTGCTTGGTTAAAGTTGAGTTCGTCTTGTAGTAAAATTTCTATCATCCATTTTTTTATTATATTTATTTTTCCATTCAGTATGGCCTAGTCTATCACTTGTGTTACAGTGAAAGTCCATATTGCTTTGAACAATAATACAATTATTTTTCCATTGCCTAGCGGGGATTGATTTGGTTCCTCCCGACATTTATGATACAAATGTGAATGTTATGTTCCAGCCTTTCTCCCCGCATGAGCCTTTTAGAGTGTGTAGTAATCTCGGTGAAGTTATTGTACTTATTTAAGCAGGCTATTTGTATCCTGGAAATTTAAGTTTCAATGATTACAGGAGCTTATTTATTTCTTTTATCATTTTCAACCAGGCTTTGAAGGTTTCTCGAGTAGTGAAGGGAGAAAAGAGAGAAAATCTGATTTTGAAAACTCCGAGGATGAGAGGAAGACAAGAATGGGCTCTTTTAAAAAGAAAGCTATAAATGCATCAACCAAATTCAAGCACTCTTTAAAGAAAAAGAGCAGTAGAAGAAAAAGTGATGGGCGCGTCAGCTCTGTATCAATTGAGGATGTGCGGGATGCTGAGGAGCTGCAAGCTGTTGATGCATTTCGACAATCTCTGGTTATGGACGAATTGCTGCCTGAAAAATTTGACGATTACCATATGATGCTCAGGTGCTTTATTCTTCACCCTGTTTGACTAACTATGGAATTTTTTGAAATGATAACATTTTATAAGTAATAATCTTTTAAGAAAATTGCTTCACTTCTAGATTTTTGAAAGCTAGAAGGTTTGACATTGACAAAGCAAAACACATGTGGGCAGACATGCTTCAGTGGAGAAAGGAATTTGGTGTTGACACTATTGATAAGGTAGATTGAGAATTCAACTAAACTTGTTCTTCATTTAGTATTTATTATATTTCCCTGCTTAAGTTGACCTTTTGTTTCCTTCTGTCATCGTATTAAGGATTTTGAGTTCACAGAGAAGAGCGAAGTTTTGAAATACTACCCTCATAGTTATCATGGTGTGGACAAAGATGGAAGACCTGTTTACATTGAACAATTAGGAAAAGTTGATTCAAACAAACTCATGCAAGTTACCACTATGGATAGATATATTAGATACCATGTGCAAGAATTTGAGAAAACTTTTGCAATAAAATTCCCAGCCTGTACAATTGCAGCAAAGAGGCACATAGATTCTAGCACCACTATCCTCGATGTCCATGGAGTGGTATGCCATCTATGTTTAGTACTTTACTTTTTTTGGGTCTAAAGGCTCTTTAACTCTACCACGACTTATATCTTTTGTCCTAATTCTATAAAAAAAAATTACTGATAGGGTCTTAAAAACTTCACAAAGTCTGCTCGGGAATTGATCATGCGGCTCCAAAAAATTGATAGTGATAACTACCCGGAGGTAAATTATTTTTAATTTATTTATATTTGATTTCTTAATTTACTTGAGATTGTTGATTCTGTAATTATTAATGTCTCAACTGGTTGTATTGATTTTTATTTTTATTATATTGCATTCAGACTCTTCATCAAATGTATATCATCAATGCTGGTCCAGGATTTCGGATGCTTTGGAACACTGTAAAGACTTTCATTGATCCGCGCACCACATCAAAGATCCATGTATGATATTTTTTGTGTATTAATTTGATTTTTTCGAATTTATTTTTCCTCTAATGATATTTGTTCTTGCTTGATATATGTTCTAGGTTCTAGGTAACAAGTACCAGAACAAATTGCTTGAAATAATTGATGCTAGGTGAGTTAGGACGTGGATATTCCACACTAATATCGCATCCAAAATTTTTGTTCTCTACATGTTCATTTTCTGTCTATAGCAAAACTTTCTTATTGCATATCTATGAATGCACCTGCCATCCATGTTGAATTTTATGGAATTATGCAGTGAGTTGCCTGAATTTCTTGGTGGTACCTGTACCTGCATAGGCCAGGGAGGCTGCCTTCAATCAGACAAAGGACCTTGGAAGAATCCAGAAATTTTAAAGGTTGAATTCGAAGCATAAAATGTTGCTGTTGACAGAGCCCAGAAATAATGCATTTTATATTTTTACAGTTTGTTCAAAATGGTGTTGCACGACGAGGCAGGCAAGTTGTTAAAGTTCTAAACAGTGAAGGAAAAGTTGTTGCATATGCGAAGCCGCACTATGGAATGGTATTTTGAGTTTTATATGTTTCAGTCTCTCAGTTTGATTATGGCAGAGTTTACATTAAGAACTTTGATCGTCACTCTGAATAGGTGAAAGGCAGTGACACATCCACCGCAGAATCAGGATCTGAAGCTGAAGAAATTTCCTCTCCAAAAACTTTCAAGAGTTATTCACATCTTCGATTGACTCCTGTTCGTGAGGAAGTAAGTACTTTGTCTTTAACAATGTAGTTTTATGCATCACAAATGATTTATCGATGGTATGTCTTTCTAATGTCGTTCTATATTAACTAACTATTGTTTCCTTGTCTTCTCAACATGGATATCATGGGTGGCTGCGATCCTTTGTGTTCATTCTTTATTTGAGTCTGCCCATATGTATTAAACTTTTGGATAGTCCAAAGTTTCAGTGGTACCATGCAGTTGTTGTCTGTTGAAAACGTAACACGTTGCTAATTATTTGTTACAGGCTAAGACTGTTGGTAAAGGAGGTTATGCTGGTAACTTCTCGGGCTATGATGAGTATATTCCCATGGTTGATAAAACTGTGGATTCTGGTTGGAAGAAGCCAGTCGCCCTTCAGCGACCAAGTGCTTCCAAAGGTAAGGCCAGCTACTATATTTTTGCTTTCTTAAAACAGTTTGCTGATCACCAAGAATGTATTTTATTCCTTTAATAAAGCATTCCACTTGGATATAAACTACTTAAAATAACTCATGCAAAACCCTCATGAAGCTCATATAAATTTCATTTCTGTTTTTATATACCCGGGCTGAAACCAACAAGCTGGTAAGAGGAAAAGTCATGAAAACCTTTGATAGGAAATACATAACTTGGAAACTATTGTCGAGAAAAGAGAAGATCTGTGTTTTTTGTATCCTGTTGAGTATCCAGAAAATTAAGATGTTATTTCCAATGCAGGGGATCCTCTGCATAATTCTCAAAAAAATCATGATAGACTCCATACTCAAGCTTTGGTAGCACTTATGGCTTTCTTCATGACCCTTTGTACACTTTTTCGATCGATGGTGGGCAGTGTCACTGAGAAAATTACTGACTCGCCAAGTGACCAAAGTTCTGCCCAACCTCTTCGCAATGAAACAAACATGGAAGAATTTCGTCCCCCTTCAGCTACCCCTGGATATACGGAGGCAGATATTCTATCTTCTGTTCTTAAAAAGTTGGGTGCACTTGAGGAAAAGGTAGATAAACTCCAATCAAAGCCATCTAAGATGCCTTATGAGAAAGAGGAACTGCTGAACGCGGCTGTCTGCCGTGTGGATGCTTTAGAAGCAGAGTTGATTGCCACTAAGAAGGTACATAAAAATCAACTTTATCTTAGTAATGGTGAACAACTGAAAAAAAAATCATTCCATTCTTACACCGTTATGGCAATGGTTTTAGTAGAACCATAAGAGTTCTTTATTTAAAAAATGTCAGATTTTCATGCAGCTTTTTTGCTATCCTACCAAAAAGGTTGTTCATTACTAGGCCAACTAGTAACTAGTTCACAAGAACCATTGAAGTTCTCGATTTCAAAAGTGGTGTTGTTTAGTAGCTGTTTTTGTTGCCGGACTGATCGATTTGATTTTCTCTTTGAAACTTGAATTCTTATTTTTCATTAACTAGACTTCTTCAGATAGCTCTATTTTTAGTGGAAACTTTAGGTCATTAGGAGTTTCATTTCATAGCATACAATAGAATCAATAGAAACTTCTCTTTTACTACACCTATTAGGTTTGGATGGTTTTTACGTTTTTGTTTCTTCTGACTATGCATTTTCTATTCGATAAAACCATCGCCGATCTCTTGTTAATTCGCGGTGCTTTCGACATCATGTCCGCAGGCTTTGTACGATGCGTTGATGAGGCAGGAAGAACTGCTTGCTTATTTAGACACCCAAGAAGAAGCCAAATTACGGGTAACGTTTCGGATCATCAGCTTACCTACCTCAAACATCATAATATGAACACTGACAAACTTCCCTTCTGATTTTTCAGAAAAAGAAATTTTGCTGGTAGTGCTTTGAACGTGGAGTTCGTTTCTCGGTTCATCGGGTCAAATATGCAGCTCATCTTTGAGGTCTTTGGACGATGATCACTTCTGTTTTGAGGATTTATGTCGTCAAATACTAAATTTGTACATCTTCTGGTAATTTTGAAATGAAGAAGCTTCTCACTATACTTTCAGATTCTCTTACATTTGATTTAATTTTTTCGAGGGAAGCCTTAAGAGTGGTATCGACTATAAAATGTCGGCCTCGCTATACCATCAAGCTTTAACTATTTGAATTTTATTTTAGATTTTTCGTTTTTCGCTGTAACTGCTAGATGTGCTTTTGTCGCGAAATGGTGTAAAAACAAACTTTATTATAATCAAATTGGCGGAGATTGATGTTATAATTATACACGACGAAGAAAGTCGGACGATGTGAATAATATACAAAAGATTTGTGTCCAAGCCTTGAAAAAAATGGAGAAAACACGACACCAAAATGCGTTCAAAGATTAGCAGCCGGCCTCGAACTGTCTTCGATTTGGAGTTAGGCATTAAAAATGGAGGAAGAAGCTTCACCAATTGAATGGGTTCTGCAAATTATAGGCCAAAAAACTAGAGGGTGAAAACACTTTAACGAGTTCTAAAATCAGTAAAACTTATCAACTGAGTCACTGCAAGAAGCTTTTGACTCACCAGCTTCTTCTTCTTCTTCTTCTTTTCTATGTATGCCAATAGCTCTTCCTGTTTGGAAAGCGAGTCCTCCAATGCCTGTTTCGTGTTTCTAAAATCAGCCCTTTATCGCACAACTACCGACGATTTGAGCCTAAAAATAAAGGGTTCGGACGTGTACCTTTTTGGCTTCAGATAGCTCTTGTTCCATCTTAGCAACTCGGCTTAAGGCATCGTTTAGCATCTCCTCCTTTTCGGGTGGCATCGTCACAGGTTTCATGCCGAGAACAGTCACTTTCTCTTCGAGCTCGGCCATTCTCTTCATCATAGTCATATAATCGACGCTTGCGATGGTCGATCCTTCCAGCTGATGATGCCCTTTAACCATCGTTTCGTCACAGTAAACTGGACCGCCATATAGTGCAGCTTCGGTTAGTTTCTTAGGCATGTTTTTGGTCAGCCTAACCATGGTGATGATCCCCATTATAAATGCCATTATTCCTCCGACTATTTGATTGCTAAATCCATCCGTGACCGTGCAAGAGTCATGCGCGGGGAAGTATCCTGCACATTGATATAAACAGGCTTCTAAACTTTCACATATTTGAGATAATCAAAAGAGAAATTACTTCTCTTATCTTGTTAGTATCATCATGAATATTTTGATAATGGGTGAAAGGGTAAGCAACTTGCCTTGATACATTGCGAATTTCTGATTTTGGACGGAGTTAACCCAAGCTAAGTCAACTACTTTGTCGACCATTGGAACGTACGAGTCGTAGTCCAAAGTGGGTTGGTACTTCTTTTTAATTGAAACCTGTAATGTACAAGAAGAAATCTTATAGAATGCTCGAAATCCATTGTCAAGACAAATAAGGCTTAATATCTTGAATGAATGTTCTTTTCAACTCACCTCTTTCTGAACAGGGAAAAGTTTTGGATGCTCGATGTGCTCCCTCGAGAGCTTTGGGGAGAGACATGGCACGTCAGCAACCTCAGGAACAGCTTCAGACTTCAAAGAATCGAACACCTTCGTTTGTTTTGTTACGAGACCAGATACAAAAACAAGGCCATTAATTAAAACATTTAAATAAGAAAATGGAAAATTAAAAATAGACTTTCTAGTTTCAAGAATAGTTGAGCTTCGAGGACCTTGGAGCATGCTTTGTCATCTTCAGAAATCGTCTTCTCGTCAATCCCAGACAGTGTTCTCCTGCTGCATTTGTGCTCTCCATTGTGAACCATCTGATCAATAAATAAAACAAAGATCACCAATCACCCTCCATCTGATTGGTTATTTCATTTTGATTAATCAGATCAAGAGAAGAGATCATACCTTCATAATTTCAGCATCATTCCAAGGGCCCTTGTCAGACCGCATGCAACCACCCTTATCCGCACAAGTACAAGTCCCACCCAGGAATTCAGGAAGCTCACTAATGGAAAAAATTTTGTTTTAAAATAAATATCAATTTCATTTGAAAAGAAAAAATAAGCAAAAACTTACCTTGCATCAATAATTTCAAGCAATTTGCTCTGGTATTTGTTACCCAGAACCTGTTAAGACAATAGCTCGAGAGTTAACATCATTAACATGCATCAATCCACAAACAAAAGGAATAAAAGACAAGAAATTCTCACGTTGATCTTTGCAGTTGTCTTGGGATCAAGGAATGACTTGACAGTGTTCCACAAAAGTCTGAATCCAGATCCAGCATTGATTATGAACATGCGGTTTAGGGTCTACAATTCAAAATACATTTAAACTCGATCATTTTCAGGCTTCTAATAATGAAGAGATCTTCCATTTATAACAGTGTGAATACCTCTGGATAATTGTCCCCGTCGATCTTCTGAAGTTGCTGGATAAGCTCCCTGGCAGATTTATTGAAGTTCTTAAGCCCCTGATGGACAAGAGACGTTTGTACATCAGATTCTATCATTTTAAGGGTAATGACAGAGTGCTGTTACGGACTAATTTCGTTGATTAATGAAATCGATAAAAAGATAATGGAACTTACCACTCCTTGCACGTCTAAGATAGTTGTGCTCTGATCAATGTGCTTGTTGGCTGCAATGGAACAGGCAGGGAACTTGTCTACAAAAGTTCTCTCGAACTCTCGAACATGATATTTAATGTACCGATCCAAAGTAGTCACTTGAAGAAGCTTTGTAGAATCGACTTGTCCTAGTCTTTCAATGTAAACTGGTCTCCCATCCTTGTCCACTCCATGATGGCCTTGTGGATAGTACTTTAAGACCTCATCGATTTCTTTAAAATCAAATTCCTTCCCATAAAAATGCCAAAGATCAGAACTTCAGATATTATAAACAAATAGCAAAAAAAAAGAAGGCAAAAGAAGCTATATTCATGATGATTCTTCGTCTACCTCCATGACATTATCGGCTCCGAAATCCTTCCTCCAATGAAGCATGTCAGCCCACATTTGCTTTGATTTCTCAATGTCAAACTTTCTCGCCCTTAAAAATCTGCATCTCAATTGAATTGTTTTAAATAACGTGGCTTTGTTTGCATATACAATAAGAAAATAATAATAAAAAAAATAAAAATGCAATTTACATCCTAAAGTTTGAGACATAAAAATGTATAAATTGATGACAGCTAACATGTGGGGGTTCTGGTTGTCGAAAAAATAATTTAAGATCTAATATATAAATGACCACAGATGTTAAATAAGAATAGGAAGAAAAATCGACCTCAACATCATATGATGGTCGTCATGTTTTGAGGGAAGTAGCTCTTCCAATATAAGTGCTTGGCGGAATGCATCCACAGCCTGTAACTCATCTGCATCGATATCGTCTTCAATGACTACGGACATCACCCGACTGCTTCTCCGACCTCTCCTTTGCAATGAATGTCTAAACTTGGTAGAGGCATTGATTGCCTTCTGCTTAAGAGATCCAAGCCTTGTTTTCCTTTCATCCTCAGAGGTTTCTAAGTCAGATTGACCTAAACATGAACAATTACTTTTATTTGGCTTTGATAAAGAGATGGAAATCTGCATCCGATAATTCATAGGTTTGTTTGATCAGTTTTATGCTTTGACCAAATCAATCGACTTCGGATCTTCAACTCGTTTGCAGGAAGCTGATCGAACAAACTAGGAAAGGATTAATGGTTCATAACTATCCTACAATCTATAAGCTTGGGAAAATGTTTCTCGCACTATGATCTGATTAATTTTAGCAAATACCCATCCAGAAGAAATTTAATTATCCCTGATATGCATTTAAATTGGAGAATATAGAAAATATGCAGAAGAATCACCTGGTTTGATAGGTCGATCAAGAGGTCCGGACATGGTATCACACATTGTTCTTGGTAATCTTTCGAGGTAGCTGAATAAGAAGAACGATTCGTTGAAGCAGGAGAATCAAGCACTCACATAAAATGACAAGCCCAAACTAGAAACCTCGTTGAGTGCCAATACCTTCAAGAAAATCTCCAAAAATTAGAAGCAAGAATCGGACGGAAATGTTCAGATGAGGTAGAAGAAGAAAACAGAAACGAAAACTAGAGGAAACCCAGGATTAAAAATATGCAAAATGAGTTCTTAATGGAAAATATAAGGGAAGGATGAAGAAGAGAAGACGGAGAAGGAGAAAAATACCTTTAGACAGGAATGTAGAGGTCGTAGAGAGAGAGAGACAGAGATGAATGTATATATCAGCCGAGTTAATCTCTGAAACTCCGGCCATTAATAGGATTGATTTGTAGCGAGAGAAGGGAGGAGAGAGAAAGGAGTTGATTATGCTTCCATGGCATTGACAGACTTGCATTTCTGTTGGTCGAGGAGAGAGAGAGAGAGAGCTATCTCTGGCGAAGTGCAAGCCACTCCGCCCATTTTGATTATCATTTCTGTTCTGTTCTTCCCCATTTTCCTCGCAAACTTTCAGCCTCCCCTTCCCTTCTACTCGTTTCCATTTCACCAAGCATCTGTTAAATCCAAGAAATGAAACTTTCCCTTAAATAAAAATGAAAAATAACGAAGTATCTTCTCTATAGATTATATATCGTTTGGTTGGGAGAAGGTCAATCGATTTCAGAGGTTGCGGTTCTCCACGATTGCCAACTTCAGTTGACGAATAGTTTCAGATATGTAAGAACAAGACGAGCCATCCACGCAGTGTTATCGATTATTCAATTTGAAGTCTAGTTTTCGCCTGACCTAACCAGCTTGCGAAAGAAGATTTATTTCGTAATCCCCATATTGCCTCTGCAACAAAGGCTCGAGTTCCCGGCACTTTACCGGAGATGGTAGAGGAAATCTCCTTCTCCGATTGCTTCCCTTTCAACCCGCCTCTGCAATTATGTGTGTCCTCTGCTTTCGCATGAAATCTATGCTTGACGTTCCTCGATTCAAATCTGAGCTCCCACACAGACCCATTGGTGTTTACCTCCGTAGTTGTTGAATTTCTCCTGCAGGCAACCTATATTTTCACCTCATCAGAAACACTAATTTGTAGCGAATTGCTCGAGTCTGAACGGCTTGACATGTTCTTTCCTTTCGATCCACGCTTACTTAGAAGAAGCGACAAATTTACTGGGCCACATTACATTTCTTTGTCCATGGTCAGGCTACCATATGATGACAACGACTAAGAACTTTGCGGTAGAACAGGGGACAATGAAGATGACGACATGGGTTGAAGCTCCTTGGATTTTGAAAGTGAATTTGATGAGTTTACTTCGTCATTATTATAATTAAAATATATTTAATTTATTATAATTTAAATAATAATTTTTTAATATTTATTCCAGACGAGAATTACTCATTTTTAAATATCCATGCAATCAAGTTCTTCCACTCTGAAAATCTAGAATGCAATAAAATATAAATCTTGCACATAAGACTTTGACCTATGAATTTTCTTTTTTATACGTACCATTGGAGCGTATCGACGGTATTCGTCGGTGGGTTCTGAACTTGCTCGCTATAACCCTGCGGATGAATTCGTCGGTCAGTTCTTTGGTAGCTTCCCCATTTTCTATGTTGGGTGTACAGACAAAGGAAGTTGGGTGTACAGATCAAGTTGTAACTAAACTGATTCCCAGCAATACAGAGACAACAAAGAGAGAATCATACAACAGTTAAACTATTCACACTAAAATATTCAAACTTTCGAGCGAAAAACAAACCTTAAACGCGCAAATACTCTTAAATTCGATTTGCAGGAGGATAAAGTTCCCAGAGAGCCACTGCCCTGTCCTCTGATGCAGAGGCCATGAGTTTGCAGTTGCTTGAGAACGCAACAGCATTACACTGAAGAAATACACAGAAGATAGAACGATGGGAAGTCATTGCAGAAGATCTCAAGAATGGTAGACAAGATCCACAATGACAAGAAAGAAGAAATGTGACTCACCGTCGAGTGATGGTATTTCAATACAGCCAAAGGATTTCCTTTTCGGTAATTGTATATCCGAATTCTACATTAAAGAATGAGAAGAAAAATTGAAAAGTATTATGCAAAAATAATATCATATGTTCGAACAAGCTCCTTCAACTAAGAACAAAACATATTTTGGACATATTCGTGTAAAACAGAATCTTTCAGCAATGTTCTGATTGTCCGGTCCGCGGAAGGGCAGAAGAAGATAATTACAAATAAATTACTTATTACCAAATCAAAGATGAGAGGAATTAATCTCAAATTCTTCATATTGCTGCACTTTTATTGAAGGTTAAGGTGATAATGCAAGGCTGTAACTACACATGTGCTTCTTCTATAAATGGCAAATTAATGGGAATAAGTCTGTGTTTATCTTCTTATTGTATTTTCTTAAAATACACACTAATTTATCAAATGACAATAATACAGTTTAAATGCAATAATATTATAAAAATTAATTAATATATTTATCGTACTAATTACTATTTGATATATCAGAATCAGAATATATAATTAGAAGATAATTCTATCATTACTCAATTAATGATATTCAATTTGGTAACCTCTCTAATTGAAAAAACTAACCAAAGCAGCCCAGACCACCACAAAAAACCAGAAGCAAGTTAAAAAAGTATGATCGTGCAAACTAACTCTACTAAACCAGTTACGAAATAGAAAATTGTCCAAAAAATTATGAACAAGGTGATGCAAAATTTCATGAATCGACAGACAAACCTATGATCCCATCCAGCAGTTGCAGCGATCTTGTTATCTGGACGAATAGAGGTACCCGAGACACCTGGTCGTTCTAGATTTATTTCCTTCTTGACAATACAAGTACCCTATGGAAGTAAAACAATATATAAAAGTAAGACTCTATTAGGATTTCTATGCTTTCATTAATCGTGGTAATAAGTAAAATATTAAGATAATGCCACATTAACAGCTATATTTTACACTCTTAATCATATACTCGAATGTGATGTACTCTTTCAATTGTTTATAAGATATTACAATTATTCACCAAGTGAATGCATTGACACATAAGTGTAACTTAAGAGGGAAAAATTGTATTATATCTCATAAACAAAAATTAAAAGAAACCCATCAATTTTTTTCCAGACATTTTCCCTTTCAACAGATAAAAATAAATTGAGATCTTAACCTTCTACATGTACAAGAAAAAATTACCTTTGAAGACAAATCTAACACTATGTAAGCTTTCAGTCATCAAATTTCTTTTGAAACCAAACAAGAACTGCAATTCAAAACCATAATTTTTCCATTTGCAATAAGAAAAAAGTGATGATATCTAGCTCAAGAGTCTAAGGATTATATGCATATATCCAAAAAAATGCCTTATCAAAGCCTGCCTTGTATGTCAAAATATAGGTAAACGCTAAATGGCGCATCTTTACTAGTTTTACATAGACCAGTAAAAGGAATATGCCATTACTGAATCATTTGATAGAATCCAAAATTACTAAACTCAGGCAAATATAGAGGCCATGTTCTGAATTTACCGTGGAATGATCCAAGCAATACATCACTATTTTGTTATCTGCAGCTCCAGAGATACCTCCTTCACATGATCCATCAATGCATAGGCTTAAGACTGAGAAAATAAATGCCAATGTTCATAACTTCATAAAGAGAAAAAAGACATCGATTTTACAAGGTAAGGTCACACACCTGGCTCTAAATGAAATTTCACAGATGTCAAAGGAGTTTTGGGGTTCCTTAAATCCCACCAAAGCATGCTACCATCTTCATAACTACCAATTAATCAAATACAATTTATATCCCTATCTAGCAGACTAAGAAACTGACACAGGTAAAGCAAATGTTCAAAATTAACATCCTTTAAAGTGTAGTCCAACATGTCAACAAATTTTTACTGAATTCATTTCAAAGTGCCATGTTGTAATCAGAGTCGAAACAGGCCAAAAGAGTCATGGTAGACATACCCAGACAAGACATTCAGAAATCCCTGTGATTTAGATGGTAAAAATGCCTGAACTGCCATGCACATTCCTGGAAAGAAATATGTATTAGTGATTTCAAAGCTAAACAAGGAAAAGGAAAATTGAGATTAAAGAATGCTCAAAGTATATAATTGCTTTTAAATAATAGAAGATGTTAGCGGCAGCAGCATAATATAATCATGTTCTCTAAGAGTAAAATGATCAAAAATGACATAAAGAGTATCAACCTTCATGTTTGCAAAGTGACCATTTTATCAAAGACTAGAACAATGAGATCAACTCTTCATTATAGTAAAGTAAAATTTATTGAATCTTTTTCTTCCAACACTTAGTATATTCTTTTTATGATAAATTTTGGTTCTAATTAAAAAAAAAAAGCAATATCTAAGCATCTAATAGTGGTAGGATCAGTGACATAAGCATGATTTAAAATTTAAAAAAATCTCAATAAGAACATTTCAAGAAGAGTTCATAGTTTTAAAACCTTAAAATTATCATCCTAACAACAACATTTGCAATGAAACTAATGTTGGGAGAAAAGTGCACAAGAGATAATTAGTGTTATAATTGCGAAAAAGAGAATATGATAAAATTATCAAAATCATGTATACATGGAGTACTCCCACAGTTAACCAGAAGTAGATTGATAAAACAATTATTGGGGTTGAGCATACTTAGTAGAAAAAAAACTTAAAAACGAACTATTTCCATAGTTATGGAGTGCTTCCACAATCAATTAGGTCTAAGTTAACAGATAGACAAGTACTATACACGACATAATTTCCACAAAGAACAAAATCATTTATATAACATATAATTAAGACTTAACACACCTTTATCCTTAGAAGATGAACTTGGATAGCCACCACAGCTGTTTAGAGAAAGATGTGTCAACCTTTCAACTGTTTGCAGATCCCAGATCTCAACCTTTAAATAAAAATCATTTGGAATTGTAAACAAAAGAACACCAAACCAAAACAATGTGCGAGGAATAAGGAACAATCATATGTCTACCATTGAAGGTTGTTCCCCTGCAATGGCTACATACTTCCATCCTTCAGCTGACATACCTTGATAAAAAAATTCAGCAATATAAAGGCATGAAATAATCCTTCAAAATAAAAAAAAATAAAAATCAAATCAGTAGAAAAGTCCTAGGAAAGTGTAAAATATAAAGCATAGTCTTGTAACTTGCATATCCAAGGAGCAGTATCATAAAGAAGAGTTGTAATTGAGGATTGATGTACTGTGCATCAAAAAAAGAATAACACTTGTAAAATGGGAAATCTTAGTTTGATAAGAAAGGCTAGGGTTGTTATTTTTAGACACTTTCATTTTATATTTTCCACTCGTAGTGAATGTTTCCATTCCAATAAACTTATAAAAATCTCTAAGCAACAATTTCTGATGACAAGAAAATGCTTATTTTCATGTAAAAGAGAAAAGCTTGATAAAGATTAACAAAATATTATACATCTTCAAAATTTATAAGAGTAAAAAAGTTAGATACAGTTAAAGATAACAAAATCAGTCTCATAACCAAAACATCTGCATCATTGATAAGTCAAAACCACTGAAAATAGAGAATTTTTAACAGATCTCAGGTTGGTGAATTCTTGAACCACAAATTTCACCATGGAAGCAATATTGAACCACATTCTTGAAAATACGAAATAAAAACTACAAGACATAACCAAGTTTACTGATATAAATTCAAAATCAAAGACATAAAATGTGACAAAGTTTGGGCCATAGGCATATCGTAAGCTAATTGCAAGAACAAACCTTCACTATTGAAGCATGGAACTGAGCTTTCTTCTGGAGCATTTTCAGAGTGATCATCTCGATCTTCTTTGACAATTTTTCCTACCTCCTTTTGATGGTGATGCAAAGGTTTGTCAAATTTTCTTGAGCTAAATAATGGTAGTCTCACTAATGAGGGTTTGCAAAAGTGGTAAGACTTTGTCTTAATCGTGGCGGAGGGAACTCTATTAGAAACAAAAACATATATTCGATGATCTTTGAGACGGATGAAAAAGACATAATATTAACAAAACAAATCAACCAAGAAATAGACGTCTACAAAAAAGTAAAATCCAAACAAAATAAATATATAAGAACTTTTAAATTCAAATAACTCACTTCATAATTCCTACTTTTAGCTTATCAAAAAGGCACATGTGATATCACAAGGTAAAAAAATCAGTGTAAATTAAGAAGCTCAAATAATATATGGCACCTGGAAATATCTCCATCCTCAATGTCCCAACATTTTAAAGTGCCATCTTTACCCTGGCTATTTAAATAAAAGCAAGTGAGCTCTCACAAAACAACTAAATTTATTTAGTTCAAATAAAGAATAGTCCTAAAATAACGAATGGTAGGAACCTAATAACTTTATCTGTTCCCATAAAAGACCCGCACTTCACACCTATAATTCCATGTGCTGCACTATGCACCCTGAAAATACAATGTTATTAGTAATCAAAAGTGAGTTGAATCACTTGAGCCACGTCCCCAAGAAATGGCGAGTTGTGAAATCGTCCATGAATTATGGTAGAGCTAAAAAGAGATCCAAATGAGAGTTTAAATTCTAGTTAGAACTACGCCTTTTAAGATTAAAACCAAGACTTAAACAATGAGAACGTCCCACATAGACAATATATACTTTAAGGTTTCCTGGAAATACAGCCTCTAATTCTATCTATCATTCAGTGAGAATCATATGGCGTGCAAGTAAATGCCTAAAATGGTCGAATTTTATTATCATAATTCTGTCATTGTTTTTGCTCTTTTTTTGTTTTTTGAAATCACGTAGAACATTTTTACGAATACGGTCATTTGTCTGGGGCCGTGACAGAGTGCCTTGTTCGCTGAAGCTCATGAGACAAAATATACTTCATCGTAATACCATTAAAAAACAAAAAAAAAACGAACAAAATGAAACTAAGTCAAAAGAAAATACCATGAAGAAGATATTGTTCTATTCTGGGAAGTATCCCAAATCCGCAACTCGCCGTCTGAGGACCTAACAATCACTCATTTTCGTCGAATTTCAACAAATAAAAAATAACCTCAGAATAAAAAAAAAATTGATGAAATACCCAGAAAAGAGCATAGGCTTAGATGGATGAAAAGAAACATCCATGACAGAAGCACGATGACCCCTCAGCACCGCCACGGGGTCTGGCGAAGGATTCTTGCTCATCTTCCTCAGAAATTCGATTTTTTTCCGTCTAGCTTTGCTGACTAATAGAGAACAGAGTCAAAAATCTCAAAAAAAAAAAAAAAACTTGCTTTAATCTCTGAAAAGTCTTCATCAATCGTCGACGTCCTCACAGTCGGCAAAATCATCCAGTTCAAGATCATTTACATCGTGGTTTCTTCATGATGTTCTCGATACCAGAACATAGCAGACATCATAGGAACAATACAATGAAATGAAATCAGCAGCAACAGACAAATAAGAAGCCTAGACAAGTTCTAAAGAGAATGGGACAAAATCCCATTTCAGAAACTGCCATCAGAACGAAATCCGAGAAACTTTCAGAAAATATCGATATCAAAAAAGGTAAAACAAATTGAGCTCACCTCACCTACAGTGAGCGTTGGAAAGTAAACGGTGAGAGTTCAGCTTCGGCAGGAAATGGGAAGGAAGGGCAAATCTACGACGCCATATGGGCTGGGCCGTTGATTTCTAATCTGTTTTTCCTCTAATTCAATTTCAAATTTAAAAATGTCAGCTTCAAACCCCAATAATCCAAAGCCTGCAATTATGATTAATTAATGATATATTTTTATAATTAATATATTAATTAATTTTTAATAATTTATAATTGACATGTCAGCGTGTATTTTAAAAAAGAATAATTGGATTATTTTAAAATTACTCATTTTTTAATACATTGGCGAATATATTAGGAAGACCAATAAAAAGAGCATGGACCGAAGAAAGGCGATGGGGTGGAGAAATAAAAGAGAGAGGGGGGCAAAAGGGAATCAAGACTCCATGTCTATCCTTCTCACTCCTTTTCGTGCCTTGGTCCCGAACCAACCTCTCTCATCTCTCTTCATTTGCCTGGTCCTCCCTCTTTCTCTCTCTACAATCACGCAACACCTCCCCTTTTTTGCTCTTCACAAGTGACGCAAGAATAGAGATCCATGAATTTCTTTACATCTCCATCTTTAGATTGCTGATCTCAACGGAGCCTGCAAAATAGAGTCTCAGTCTGTAACTTTGCTTAGATTCCAGCAAGAAAGGAAGAATTGGCAGCACGTGTGAATCCTATCTAACCTGCGTATGGATGAGATGGAAAGGCTTCTGTTCTTGCTTGATCGAATCCCAAGTTATACAGGCTCTGCAAATCTCCATCCCAAGCCGAAGAACTCACCGGAAAGCAGCCGGATTCGAGAAAGTTATCCGGGGTTGAAACCGGAGCGCTGATCGTCCGGCGAAGCCCCGCCATGGATGGGTCCAACCCACAATACGAAGCCATTGGATTTGATTGATCGAAGTGGAGATAGGCAGCGCCACTGAGCTCCGATTGTAGCCCCACCGGGGGAAAATCGGACGTCGGATTTGCCTGATATAATTAAAAATAAAAAATTCCAGAATTTGAACTGCAATTCAAGAGAAGAAAATGATAAAGATGGCTTTTTTAAAAACATAATCGTGCTTCACCTCTTTGGAAAAGATGTCATCGACGTTCACGTTGAATTCATGACGTGGGTTGACAGCAGCTAGTTTCATCGACAAGAACTGTCGGAGAAATCGAAATGAGTTTTCGATGATGAAATTATTGGGTTTTTTTTTTAGGTTTTTTAGGAATTACCTCAACTTGTCCTTGCAGAGATTGAACATAGTTGATAATTTCGTCAAGCATTCCAGCTTTTCCTGTAATTTTATTACATCCCGGTACTAAATCTTGCAGATATTTCATTCTCTCGCTAATTTTTTCTCTTCTGGCCTGAAGAACGATCGGAAAATAATTATAAATTGCTGAAACTCGAGGATTTCAAGCGAATAAAAATACTCTGTCCGAGTTCTTACTCTTTCAGCGAGGCTATGGCTGTCTGTGGCTTGGCCTCGGCGAGCCCGGACATGAATGTAATCTGGTTTATGAACCTCCGAAGCTTTTGAATCCTCCTTCGACGTGTCTGCGGAGGTTTCTCTATTGGCCGTGGAGTTGTTTTTCGTCTGGATTTGGTCTGTAATCTTTGAGTCTCCTTCTTCTGCGCATACTTTGATCCTTTTTTCTTTCGTGTCTTCTTCGCCAGCAATCTGAAAATACCAGTTCACTTGGATGCATCTTCATCTTCCTCCGTTATGTGAGAATTAGAGGAGATTAAGGCTATTCATGTTCTTACCTTAGTGTTCATCTTTCTTTTCTTGAAGCTTTCTCTTCCGACTGCGGAGCTGAGTTTCTCCGACAAAACAGAGTCTCTGTTCTTCGCTTCCATCATGGCCATCGGACAGCCCGGAGTTCTTGAAACGGAAGGATCGAGCTCCATCCCGGACCCAAAATCCATGGTCGGAGTCTTAAACTTGCCCAACTCCGGCCACCCATTTTCCAAGCCCGGGTCGGGCTTGACCGACCCAGGCAAAACCTCTGTTTCCGGGGAGAGAATAAACGAGTCGGGAACATAAGCAGGCTGAATCGGCGCCGGAAAAGAGTGGGGAAAGTAGCTGTCGAGATTGTTGTTGCGGTGATGAAGGTGGTATTGGTGCCATTTGAGGCGAGCGGACTGCCTCTCCAAGACGGTCATGTCGGCGCAATTTCCGGCTGCAGTGAAGCAGTGAAGCATCTCCGGCGAGACTCTGTTCATCTCCAAAAAAAAGTGAAAGAGGAGAAGTTGGTCGGATTCTGGCCAGTTAAGCCGGAAATGGAAAAGAGCAGAGTCTGAGAATTGAACTGGATAAGTAATTAGGCTGCTTTATCGAGCCCCACGCTTAAACTCACTGCATCAAGAACTATCTGTGCAGTGAGAGAGTGTGTGAGTATATAAAGGCGTGAAAGTGCCGGAATCGGACTAACTTTGGCCGGTGAGTTTAGAGAGAGAGAGAGAGAGAGTGGAACGCAGGTATCCAAAAGCAGTAGCCATGGGTCAAGGGGCCCACCGACATGACTGACACGTGGGCATGTCAGAAACTCAAACACCTAACCAAAAGATCCCAAACTCCAATGGTGACTTTAACCCAATTGCGGTATGTTTTTAAATCAATTTGTTACCCAATTAAAGCTAAGTACCAAAACTAGAAACTTGCACTATCCCCTTCTTCGTTTTCACATTTATTAAATTAATTTAATTCAAAAATATATATTATTCTATTTACATTAACTGAAATGAACTTAGACTAAGCTGCAGGATTAGAGAGTTCGATTAAGCCTCCAGATCGACACGTTCTCTATGACGTGGCAACGACATTCGTGGGGGAACGGGGTTTGATTGGAGAACGGGAGCCGTTGAATAAGACCGGTTCCGCCGCCTACTGTACAAGGTCGTGACAAACACGACGCAATATGATTGGCTGCGTGGCAGTCTCGCCAAAGAAGAGAGCGTGTCCATTTATGATTGGATTACTGGTTCGGGGGGGAGATTTTGCGGGAATTAAGGAGTCGACAGTTCAATCAGGTTTGGTTGAGAGGATTATAGTTTATGTTTGTCTGGCTGGCACTGGCAGCGACCCAACAAAACAAATAAATAAATATTATTTTACATAAATAAATAAATTATTACGAAAAGAGAATTATCACTTAAGTGGGTTTTAATTTTTGTCACCCTTGAATTATAAAATTGGAAACAATATATGCGTGGAGACTTGGTGGGTCGATGTCCAGGGAGGACGAAGGTTACCACCCATTTCATGATCAACGATGGACAATCTCTTTCTCTCTCTAAAGCTGAATACAAGTAGACATGACCTCATCCTGCAACAGAAGGCAACTGGGGTCACCCTTCCTCAGTCTTATTACTTCAATCACCATCTCTCTCCTCTCTTTCTCTCTCTAGGTTTTGTCAAAAAAACTATGTTCTTCTGTTCTTCTTTTCTTTTTCTTTTTGCTCAATCAAGTGCAACCCATCGTAATTATGCCTCCATTGACTTAGTTTTTTGGCGAGCAAAGCTTCCTTTCGAGACTGATTAACAATGGGAAGCTTCTGAACAATGGGTCTCCTGCGATTTATCTCAAGGATCTGACTGTATTCGCGAAGAAATCCATGAGAATCCATGGATATCCACGGATTATACGTGGTTTTTTTGGAGATAAGATTTGAAAATTCGACTCGGAGAAGAGAAAGCAACAACTTAAACAAGTGGGGAGGAAGAAGATAGATTAGGTTAAAGAAGTGAAAGCGATTCTCATTCATTCATTTGTTTTGTAGGAAAGCTATCTCCATTAATACTCTTTACCATTTGACAAAACCAGAAATGGACATGGCAGCGAAGGGTTTCGTTGCTCTAATGCTTTTCTACCCATTTGTGGTCCATTAAAGGATCACGGAGATCCTTCCCCCATGTTTTTACTGCTTTCAAGCTTTCTGCACTGAAATGCTTCGTGGGTACAATGATTGGAGGATGGAATTTGTTGAAAACGGGAGATTCACGGAGTGGAGCTCTGAAGTTCGATCTTGGAACTGTAATTACGTATGGCTCGCTTCTTATCTTATCTTCGATGGAAAACGATTATAATATGTGGATCTTATGGGTGGCACTGCAGTTAAAATACTGCACCAAATACGTTGAAATGGAACCCTAGTAAGTTCATGCTCTCTCTCTCTCTAGAGAGAGGTTATTTGTGATGATTTACAGAAGATAGTGGGCTTCCCTTTCCTCCATTAATGCACAAGAAATTCCTTTTTCAATACGGATATACACGTCTACATCACTGAATTGAATACTCATTGTCATTAAAAATTCAATTTTTTTCAAGTAATATCGATAAGATTAAGCTTCTACTCCAAAAAAAAAGAAACCTAATATTGATTGCACGTGGGCCTACGCAGAAAAGCATTTGAAGAGACATAAAAATAAGATATTGTAAAATGTTAATTTATTGGGTAAATAATGTATTAAATGACTACAAATGCAGTGTAATTGAAGGGATATTATTGAACTCTTTTTCGAATATAACGTGGAAAATGGTCGTAGTCACGGAAATGCTTCGAAAAAAGGGGAAAAGCGAGGCTTCAGAGTGCTGGAAGTGGAAGTGGAAGTGGAGGTGGAGGTGGAGGTGGAAGTGGAAGAGCAATCAATGACTCTGCCTCTAACTTTGACTTCTTCCCAGTCCTGAATAGAAGTAAACTTTGAATCAAATACGATTTAGTATATATTTTTAGTGTGGTAGGAAAAGAATGTGAGAGTTTATATTTAAGTTTGTGTATATTTTATTAACTTACGAATTTTAATTAATTTTTTTCATATTTTACATTTAAAAAATTATAAAATATTGTATAATTATTTAAAATTTACAGAATGTTGTATCACAATATTATAAATGTGCGATAAAAAAATTCAAGTTATTTAGATAATATTTGTCCAGTCAAATTAAATAAAAACAAAATTTTCAAAAAAAATCAATCAGACGATAGCACCTTACTCGAACGTCGAGGAATGTCAAAATTATTATTGTTTAACTCAAGGGTTTTTGATTTTGGATAGTTGAAAAAATTGATAAATTCGACTAACATTGTTGCATCTCAACGTTTTGAGTATTGTTGCGTTGATTGGCTCGTGAGAAAATAAAACTCCGAGAGATAGTAAAACGTGTTCTAGGAGTAGAATTTGACATTATTTAATTCGAATAACGGGTCTATATCGATTTAAGTGTCACGCATGTGTTTTTCATGCATAGAAGGGACGAGCCGGATGAGTTTTCGACATGTCTTTGTTTTCTACCACACTTTTGTTGAATATTTTGCCTCCCTTTTCCACATGTAGAGATTTGATCTTAGGAACTCATGCAATGTAAGTATTCGTTATTTTTTCGTTCATTTCGATGAGGATGATTATCTGTTCATCTATAATATCGTAGGACATTAAGCAATCCGGTCGAGACAATCCGGTTATTTGAAGGCCAAGATTTCGTGGACATAAAGAGCTCAATCCGTACTACTAATACTGGCACAATCTCATATCATTCGAGAGAGTGAAACTTGAGTTATTTATATTTTTTCAAGTGAATTTCGAGAATAAAGCCGTAATTATATGAGATGTGATCGAGCAAATCGAATGAGATGTCGATCGATGACCTCTCAACCGATCGGAAGTTTTGTGTTTGATGCCTTACTCATCAAGAACATCCATGGAGGTTCCCACATCTCATAATAATGGAATTTCTTCGTTAATTTAAGAGGGTCCTACAGTTGATGATCAAATTTTTGGGACGGGGAGGATGAACTGTGGAGAGTAGACCCAGCTGCAGACAATCATTTCCATCGTTTCCCTAACCCCCAAACCATACAACAAAGGCCATTGAAAGCAGCCGATCAAAGCTCCCTCTTCTTTTTTCAATTATTCTATGTCGACATTTCCAAGAACTCATCAAACCTATGAATAATCACACGTTACAGAGGACATAAATTAGTAAAACGCAGCCAAATACCCCAGAAAACCAGCCAAAACTCAGCATGAAAGTGGACTGTATCATGCATGCATCTTCTTACGACGTCGTTTTACTGAAATAGTTTTGCTCGTCGGCTGTTAGAAGATAAGAGAAGGAAGATCCCTTGCATGGATTCATGCACTTGGAGGGGAAGGTCAAGCTTGAAATTTTGGTCAAAGACAATACGATGCCAGCTTCAGTATTTTTATTTTATTATATCAAAGGCATATGAAGAACACGAGGACCCATTTCAGATCTGTTCTTTTTTTTATTTTATTTAATATAATTTATTACGTTTTTTTAATTCAATTTGCAAAAGATTCATAGATTGCATGGCTTGGACATGTTGTGTTCTATCGGTTAAATAAACAAACATACAGGGATTGTGGTCAAGCTTATGGGATATTAATCAAATAAGTAAATATAAATGTAAGTTCTATGATCTATTTGGACATTGGAAAGGCATCATGTTCAACTACCGAAGAAGGGTGCTTCAAAAATGGAAGGCAAGGAAAGATGGGGAATTCATTATCGTCGAATTAATTAAGATTTGGTCATGGTATGTACGTTAACATATGTAAATGCGACATGTTGAAATACTTAGGATTGTTATTATATTATACGATGGACATGATCACATGAAGGGTTTGTGGGGGAGGAAATAGTTGTTTGCCCTGTCCCCTCTTCAAATTTCATTCTTAACCTAACCTCCTCTCT
Source organism: Begonia fuchsioides (assembly GCA_003255005.1). Taxonomy (NCBI): domain Eukaryota; kingdom Viridiplantae; phylum Streptophyta; class Magnoliopsida; order Cucurbitales; family Begoniaceae; genus Begonia; species Begonia fuchsioides. Next base: position 65,866 of record QAOC01051215.1, on the reverse strand, counting down.
CTAAATTTTAACCTATCTCTCTCTCTCTCATGGGTTTGATGTGGAGTACGAGTAGAACCGTGACATCTATGATATTTTCGTGACAATCTTTTATGTGAAGATAAAAACAGTCTCATTTACAGTACTGACATAGTGAAAATTACGTTGTTTATAAATAAGTTTTTCTCTTTACCTAGTATAAGATGTGTTGGTCAATAACTCTGGAATTAAATTTGTGTAGTTTCACACGAAAAACAGATAATATTATATTGAAAGTAGCAGCAGATGTCATGTATGTCTAATTAGCCATTAAAGTTTAGTTGCATAGACTACAAATCCACATGTTATTGACGGAGAAAGAACACTGGGTAGGCCGAGGTAGTTCATTGTCCTTGCAACGTGTAGAACGTAGAGAGAGAAAGTAAAGAAGCAGGCTGAAGGCATGGAAAGAGGGAAGTACGTGAGATCAGACAAGGAGGGTAAGAAAGCATGTGAAGACGTGAAAAAAAAGGAAAAATCCAAAGTTGGTTTCGCTGTCTACCGATGAATTAGTGTTCAGCATAGATTGAGTCAATTCAAATATATTTAATAAATAAATAATAAATAATTATTTATTATTTGAATTTATCAAATAATAAGACCGAAACATCAAAAAAATATGATAATTGTTCGTCCACTGGAAGACCATGATTAAGGTGTTCACTTAGGTTAGTGAGCAGAGCCAATTAAACGTTGATCGATCCAGCTGTGCTCCAAATATTTGCTTGGGTTTTTTCCACTATCCCAAGTGGGGGAAGAGGTTGACTATATCAACTACTACTATCAATCAAACTTTACATTTTTTTAAATAATTAATTATTAATTAATTTGATCAAGATATTAGCTCCGACGGGCAAGAAGATCGGAATTACTCAGGCTAATTTTTAATAATTCTCTTTACATTATTATAATTTATAGTAGTGGATTGAAACGTGCATATTGGGCCTATCGAGCTTGTATTTACAATAACCAACTACTAGTTGAGTTATATACAGATGATGAAATTCATGTCACATGAACAACAATTAACCGTGAACGTTAAAGATGGACAATTTGTGTTGTGCTTCAACTTTCAGAAGACAGTCTGGTATCTATCAACGTAAAAATAGTTGTTTGGTCCGATAGAGAATCATATTTCAAGATTTCGACTTGAAGCTTCTTCTCTAAACAGCTTCAGCAATTACAGACCGAGAGGAGCCCTACGAAGATCCTCGTCGCTTCCACCTGACTTGATCACTCTTTCGGAGCTAAATGATGGACACGAAATCTGATTTTATGCGTATTTCTTGACTGAGTTCATACGTATTTCTTGGTCCTAGAAGTATAACTGCAAAAGGGATGTATTAGAGCCTTGGAGATAAGGTTTGGAAGACATCTTAAAGCTCATGGGCACATGCAGAAACATCTTTTCATGAATCTGGCTTTGAAAAATCAACAAATTGCTCGTTTTAACTAAGTGGATTTCAGAGAAGATGAGATACGATTAAACCCATTTTTCCTGCGTCTATGGCAGTCGTTTTTACGGTTTGAAAACATGGAATACATTGGATAATGAGGAAACAGACCATTAATGGACAAAAAAGAGCGAAGAAAAAGTTGGTTTCTGCTGAAGAAGTTAGAACAGTACAACAATGGCAATAAATGTTTCAGGTCCAGCGAACGAGAGGGAGTGTTCTGAATTCAATCTTCTTCTTTTTTTATTTTTATTTCTTTTTATATTTTGATTTAATCTTGATTTGTTATGGAGGAGGAAGACGAAGAGGAGGTGGTGTTTTTCTTGCCATCAAGATCAACTCTTGGGGACCGATTCAAGTTCTTTTCAAAACCCTAATCTTTTCCGGCTGCTCATCATTGCCACTTATTATACGAACAGATAGGAAACCCTTTTCTTATTATTTTCTTTTCTTTTTTTAGCATCCAAACAATCCCACGTGGAATTATCATCTTCCAACTCCAAACATAAATATATTATAACTTCATATTCATAAAACCTGGTTCCTTCCGTACACAATTGTCGACGCGAACGATGAGATTAGAAATGCAGAAGAGAATCAGAGTTTCTGATTATTGAAGAAGATACCATATCCCTTCTGCAATGACAATAATAAATAAAAAAGGGACCACGACGATTGATCTTTATTCACTGAGACGAGATTATACTGCAGCCTATTCCTTCACTGGGGCTTCATGTTTCTCATCCTGCAAAAAAAAAAGGATCAATTTTCCAAGCACTATAACGAGATTAAAGCCTGCAGCTGTTGAGTAATATGTTGAAAAAAGGAAAGGCTACGTGAATAGTACTAAAAAAAAAGACAAGTTTGAGCTTATCTGCAACTGAAAATGGGAGAAATGAGGTTGGTACGTGAGATTTTGTCAATAATATTATAGAAAAATACAAATCCTGCGATAGAATATTATAATTTCTTCAACTTCCGACAAATGCTATGGTTTTCTGTTGGGGTTTTAGTTATGATTGAATGACATTGACAATCAACTTTTTTGCATATACGATGAGATTAAGCCAAAATAAGTATATAGGGAGGATGAAATTGCAGTGAAAAATGAAGAACTTTAAGAGAAAGACCACCTCTTTTCGACATCATAAATGGAGGTATGAGAATTCCCGGCCGGCGATCGGTAGTTCGGAAATGGAACACGACCGGATTCGATATGTTTCACGTCTTCGACGAGAAGTTCGAAATGCCTTTGCACTTCTTGAGCAGTCTTATTTCCGACAGCTTTGGCAACATTAATCCAACGGTCGGGGGTGTCCTTATCATACACAGCTAAAGCTCTTTCGAATGCCTTGTTATCCTTAGCAGTCCATGAGCTAGAGCCATGAGAGGACATAGACGCCATTTTTCTTTCTGATTTTTTGTAGCGTTACAGGCAAAAACAAGACAAACCCAGTACTGTGATTCGAAAAACAAAAACACAGTACCAAGAAGTTTGGAGAATGGCGTTTGGAAGAGTCAGAAAAAAGGCTTGAAAAGAGAGAGAAAGTGGGATGATCTTGGGAAAGGTCAAGAGGGAACTGAGAAGATGTGTGCAGAAGATGGCAATGGTGGAGGTGTTTATAAAGAGCGAGGAGGGCGAGGCTTGGGAAGACAAGTTGGCCAAACGAAGTCCATTTGCAATCTATGAATCAGGATTGAAATGATTTGTCTTCTCAAGAACCACAAAACCAAAGATGAAGAAGATGCATAAAACTGAGTAAAAGAGAATCTCATCTGTTAAAGATGAAAGTAAATAAAAGTTTTAATCCAAAATAAAACATGGAGTTTTTGTTGATTAACCCACGAAAAACAACTTGATTTGTAAAGAAATAACCTTTTTTTGTTCATGATCCTAAGTTTAGATGGGTTATCTGCAGTGATCAAGCCCAAAATTTTCAATTTTTTACTAGTTTAGAGTACAAGAGATTGGATGAAGCAAGAACTGGTTCATTTGCTGGTGTATTTTCTTCAGTCTCACTTGATCTGAGCAAGATTCCAAGCTATAGCTGGCCATTGTGATTCCGTACAATGATTGTATTATGTTGCTTTCTCTGAGAACAGGTCAACAACAAAGGTGACCTAATGCTCTTTTTAAAGCACTAGAATTGGGACCCTGTGCTGTGTTCTTGCTGTTTTTTAGAAACTCTCCATGCTTCCATCTCTCCCAATTCTCCTCTGCTGTTTTCTTCATTTCAGCCATGGAAATATTCCTATCTTTTATTCAGTGTTTATGCATTAAACCAAACCCATCTTCGTTTTAAGCAGCTGATGAACTTCCCATCGAATTCGAGGTTGTGCTCGAAGATTATCGAGCAATTTTCGAGATCAAATTGTTCCAAAGCATATCTGTTACATTTGTTTGTAGCTTGCATGATAGTTTTTTTCCCTCAAAAGCTGATCTTTTTTCTGATTCTATGTCTTTGTTTAATCAAAGGGGAGTAATCTTTCTCATCAGTAAAAGATTCTTACTTCTTTCTCGATCAGCAACGACCGATATCAGCAGAGTTGTGGGCCGAATGCAATAATGCGAATAGAATCATTTCTTTCACACCTTCAGACATCTATAATTGACTGATTAATCTCAACTAAAATGCCTGATTTTCATGCATGTCGAAATATCAGCACATCTTTGGAGAAGAAGTTGGTTACCTAAAACTCGATATTCATGGCAAGTGATTCGTTAAGTTTTGCGATCGGAAGTATATTTTCAAGCTCTTGGAGATTTGTGATGCGGAGGAAAGGGATTTTTTGAACTTTGAGCAGCTGTGATTGTGCATCGAAAACGACTCGAGTCAAGACTAAAATATCCGATGAGAATAAAAGGAAAATTCGATGAAGGTATCGAGTGACAGGATCCGGCGGTGTGATACTATGTCTTTAAGTTACAAGTTGATTATAGATGTGCCCCCAATCTATGACCCTACACTCCCCATATTCTTGCAACTAGGCTGCCTTTTTTAACTCTCTTTAGAAATTACTCAAAGTTCTTGAATTCAAATCTCAGATAAAAACTATACTCACTCTTATCTCTTACATGATTTGACTGTAATTGAATACGAAGTTCACATTTTTGTTCGATTATCGTATTGCATTTACGACGCAACTGAGCTGATTTTTACTTCCGAATTCACGATTTTTTTACGAAGAGCTGATAAAGAAAATGCGGTTGGCATTGGACAAGTTGAGCGAATCATACCGATTGGAGACTGACCACATATGCTAAAATGGGGCTGGAAGTGATGATTAGATGAAAGTTACTTGGAAAGAGGCTTTCTAGGAATCTCTTTCAACTAAAGCGAATGGCTTTCGATATTTCGTTATTTTAGGAATCCTTATCATGCGTTCCCTCTGAACAGTAAATCGAGAAAAAAGCGATATCTATGGATTCTCCAGCTCACTGAGGACAATTCTCCTCTTGTGGTCCTTCCTCACAAGTTGAACTTTCACTTGCAATGGTGAGAAAGTGTAAATGTAAGTGATGAGCAAGCCATAGAAGACTCAACTAATCTCTATAATTTCATTCTCCGGTGCTGGTTTTCACCCTGGTTTGAATTTTGGGGACCCTGAATCTGCAGCTTTATGTGGAGGAAAAAGACTCCACCACACCGCCCCTGCCCGGCCACGAGCATATAATCATCGAAAAGTTGTGTGATTTGGTGGATTTTTTAGGAGGAATATCGAAAAGGTCGAGGGAATATGCATATGGAAGAAATTTCTTTGTGGTTTTAGATTTTCCTTAACGACTTTTAACGACCATGTTCTTCGTCTGCGTCACCGAAATAGGTATGGTAAAGGTAGCGGGCGAGGTGATAATGGATCTATGGCGGAAGTGATTTGAACAAGATGATATGGATGGACCAGTCAAAAGGGAAATCAACGGCTTTAAATGGAAGCAATCCTCTTCTCATAACTTTTTTTTAATCTCGACCAATGAATTTCACTCATCCGATCGTTTGAAGATCATGTTTGACTTTGAGCTACCTTCACTGTAACACGATTCATTAAACTGTGTTTATAACTTCATAGGCAAAGAACAGACCAAGAAGAAATCGTGGAAGTTCTTTACTCTAATCTGACTCTGACCGGTATTTGTCCTGAATTCCGACAGTCAATGCCACCAATAGAACTATTTTGATGTGGGGATTTGATTGATTTGTTCAATTTATGCAGGAAATTTCGGTCATTCAACCTAGGATATGATGGTTTATGGGCGTTACTGCAGCTTTAACGTTAAAGACAGCAACCAACTATGGAGCTGTTAGAACAGTAGCTGATGTCACGAAACATGGGCAAAAGTAACGTCTTCTTGGCGGTAAACAACAGACTGAACACTGGACAGTCGTCGGAGGATTGTTAGTGGATGGATATTTAATTACTCATTAAGCGAAAAGAGAGTAGATTTACATCCCCAATGGCAGCCAAGAACAGAGAAAGAAATCATAATCTTAAACATCATCGTATTATATTATTTGGTTGGGTCTACCAATGGAACAAGTTGAACACAGACCAATTTTGTCGGACAGAGCTTCAAACCTCCTGCACCAGATTAACTGCGCTAGAATCGTCTGAGAAGTTCAAGATCCAGACAGTAAATAATGGAAGAGATCAGCAAAACGAAGAAGAAGAAGGAGAAGAGGCGTATTTCATTTCCCATAACTTTTTTGTGTAACATGAAAGAAGTGGCAACGTGACCCACCATCACTCCATAGATCAAAAAACGAGAACACCACACCCGGAAGCGAAAACAGAGAACACCATCGTCGATCTAGAACCCAATTCCCAGACACAAGTTCAAAACTACGCGCACTCAAGAACATACCATAATCAAGCCTAATAGCATCTTAGTTTCACCAGTTACCGCCGTCGGATCCACCGCCACCCCTTGAGTAGCGAGCGCCACCATCGCCATATCCTCGGTCACGTCCCCCTCCACCTCCACCACCGTATCCTCCGTTTCCACGGTCATAACCACCTCCACCTCCATCACGGCGACCACCACCGCCATAACCACCACCACCGCCATAACCACCACCACCTCCACGTCCATAACCACCACCACCTCCACGTCCATAACCACCACCGCCACCGCCGCGGCCGAATCCTCCGCCTCCTCCACCGCTTCCACGTGACTGAGCCTCGTTAACAGTAATGTTACGACCATCAAGGTTCGAGCCGTTCATGCCTTCGATGGCGTCTCTCATGGACTTCTCGTTGCTGAAGGTCACGAACCCGAAACCTCTAGATCTACCGGTCTCGCGGTCATTAACAATCTGAATTGACAGAACAAATAAAAAACTAAATCAATTCGCAAAATCCACAAAAAATAGAAAAAATGAAAAATAAACGATCGATCTTCGTCTTTGTTTAGAAGATGAAGATGAACGTACCGGATTTGTGGTGAGTAATAAAAGAATCATAGATAGTAACAGAATCATAGAGATCAAGTAACACAAAAGAGAGCAATCAGAGTGAGAGTAACAGATCGGATTCGGGATCGACAAAGCCAAATCGCGTCAGATCCGATCTCTCCGTCAAACGGACCTTCGATTCAACGATATCGCCAAAAGGAGAAAAAGCCTGCTCTAAGGTATTCTCGTCGGTGGCCCAAGCGAGCCCACCTACGAACAAACGATACTCAGTATCGGCAGAAGCCATTAAAATTGCAGAGGTGTAATAGAAAGCGTCACAGAAATGGCGAAACCACGAAGGAAGACATTTGGCAGAAACCCTAATTATATAGAAGACGAAGTATCTAACTAGGGTTAACCTGAGGTCCAGTCATTGCCCTAAAGCGACGATTTTGCTAACTAAGGTCAATTTTAGAGTGGTGAATGTGGGGGCCTGTTTGGTTTCGCGTCTACCTTACTCCTTCCGGTAATAAATCGACGATTGTCATGTTGACTTAATGTTGTGTAATAAGTAAATATCTCGCTCATTAAATTAATATTATTCTCAAAAAATTTATCTAAACAAATATCTCACTCTCAATTAATATTCAATTAGAAAATTTAAATATTTTTAGGGTCTTAATCGAATTAGCTAATCGGAATACGCTATCCTAAATCCTGGTCGAAATAGAATTAGCTTGAAAACCAAACACGGGAAAAGGACCTCGCCCCATTTTACAACTGTGCTGCGGAGACGCAGATGGGGCCCACGGACCGCACTGTCACGTGATATTTATTTTGATTGGATATTTTAAACGTCAAGATATTTACTCTTGGATGGGAAATATCAGATGAAAAAGTACTTTCATATCCCTATCAGTTTGTCAAAACTACCAAAATGCTGCAGCTCCAGTTGGGCTTTTTGGGCCTGTTCGTTCTTTTTAGTGCTCAGTGGTTATTTGGGCTCTATATTGAAGCCCACTTCTAAGAATGGTACTTATTAGATAAATACATAAAAGCCCTAGAACTAAAAAAATAATAGTATCTTTATATTCTTATTATATCTTCTTATTATATATACTGACGTGTCGAACTATAATTAATTTAATTAAAATATATTTATGTACTATACTTAAAATAATTACTCATTATCTTTATTTGATCAATCACGACTCGATACGTCAATGTACACAATAAAACGATAGATCAAACTAAACTGAACTAGAATCTTTTGGTCTCATTCTAAACTGTCTTATTCATGTTTATTCTTAGTCTTAAAATTTTAAAATCGTAAGATTAAGATTGGATCAGACCGGATCAGAATTTCATATACAAAGTGATTCCCAGGCCTACTATGGCGACCCATAAGTCCAATTTCAAAAATTTGGAACGGTGAAGCAACAAACCTATTACGATACATCGTGGAACCTAACTGAACTAGGTCTTACACCGCTTATTTCAGGGCTAAACTTGTTCATCTGCTCGTAAATTACATCTCAAGTCTAATATAAAAAACTCATGCTCATTTATGATTAGTTTTTTAGGGATTTTTTTTACTCTATAGTTTATCAATGTCTTTCGGAAGGGGGTGTTACATATTTTATGTCACGCATGTATAGATCCAAAGATGAAGCATTTATTTAATTGAAATTCAAATAATGGAGTTTGATTCGACCCTTGTGCTACAGCTGCCACCAAATCTCATTTAATTTATCATAAACTATTTTAAATTAATTAATCAACTCCGTACTCGTCGTGTTGAGTTCTATTTAATTTAATTTTTTATTTGTTGAGAATTATTATATTATTTGATGATTTTAATCAAAATAGTCTTACTTCATGGGTGGAGAGGAGATCAAAAGTGGCACACTTCACCTTCCTTAAAGGTGGAGTTGACCCGACTTGAAAAAAGAAGCCTTTTTTTTGTCAAAAAATTAAAAAAAAAAATTCTAAAATTAAAGCAAGAAAATGTTAGTACCTAGTAGCAGCCACGTGGCATAATAAGGGTAAGTTGGTAAAAGACAAAAAATAAATAATAGTAACCACTAAAGTACTATTGCACATTTGTTCATGTCTTCTATGTAATTATTGCTTGAACTTTGCCCATATTTAACATCATATTTAGTTTCCGTTTACACCCTCCAAACAAATTCTTTTACCCATTCTATATAATATATTTCCAAGCCTACTTATTATTTTATATAATATATTACTTACGTTCAATAAAGTGATGATATATTTATTTTTTAACATATATTTTTATTTTATAATTTAACTTGTCAAAATATGATTGGTACAATAAATTTAATAAATAATTATTAATTAAATTAATTATAACTTGACACGTCAGCCCGTACAGTTAAAAAATATATTAAAAAATATGAATTCATATAATTAAGATTAATTGAATAAATAATATTCAATTGAAATTGCAAACATTTTGTGTTTGATCCTTAGGAACCCACGTGAACTCCACAAAAAGGAAAGACTTTTCCCAAAAAACCCATGAGAAAAGTGAGATTTAATTGAAAAAAGAATTAATTATTATATATTTTCCAGCTAATTGGTGGTTAATTTGGGGAAAATGTGTAAGAAAATACAAATTATATTTATTTATAGAAACAATCTGACACTCCGGAGGCGGAGTCTCATCGTTGAGAGCAATTTTATAATGAATGCCTATCTATCTACTACCGTCTGACAGAAAGTGAGTTACCATTTTATGTGATGAACATTTCTGCGTGAAAATACACAGCCACTCTTAAATACAGGGTGGCCCCGCTTCTCCATTTCTCTCGCCTCTTGTTTCTGTTCTTTCCTCTTCAGCTCTTTCTCTTCTGAGTTTTGAATATCTTCTGTTATGGAAAAGAATCAACCACTAAATTACACCACCGGAGCCGATCTGGGTTTCCCGTATTTGGGGTCATTAGGTTGGTTTTGGGCAGGTAATCTGGTGATTGTAATGCTTAATCATAATCTAAATTGCGTGAATGTTTAAGAAAAATACGAAATTTTGAAGTAAAAGATGAAATTTTTAAGTAGAAGATGGAATTTTTGAATGGTGGTTCACTGTCATCTTCCTCGATTCTTCACCGCTCTGTACAGAGAGCTGGAGAGAGAGAGAGTGGATTCTTTATTTAGAGAGAGAAGGGGAACTGCAAAATAATTTTTTGGGTGTAGCTAGAATATGGGCTGGATAGCCGCTGTTAAAACTTAGTAATTGCCGACGCCATCACTGAATCGGTTCACCTACTCTCTCTGTCTCTGTCTAACTGCACCGAGTCTCCGGTGCCATCTCCGACGGCGAGGTCAACGAACCCCGTTTCACTACCGTCGCCGTCGCAGCAGTCATTATCTTGATTAGCTTCTTTGTTTTTCGTCATAGTCATTAGTCAGCGCCTAAAAATCAAAACCGTCTTAGTTTTTCTCTCTTGCTTCGTCTCGGCAAGAACCGTGGGCTGTGTTTGAGCCTTGACAGAGAGCGTCTGACTGACCAGCCATTTTCCTCTCTCTCTAGCTGAAATTATTATATTAGTTGTGAATTTATTATGATTTTATTTTTATTTCTCGTTCAGTTTTTGTCCCTTGGGAGGGTGGGAGGGAGTTCATTGAAATTCGTCACCTAACAGCTTGGAAGAAGACTAAGGGAAGAAGTTCGTGATCGAGGTGAGTTGGGGTTGCAGAATATCTATTTCTCAGCCATGGATTCGTATAGTCTACGAAACTTTGAAAGCAAGATGGAGATCCTTTAGCCGGAGTTCATGAAAATCGTTAAAATATGCGAGGCATTGGGTATTTGGTATTCTTCTTCTTGCTGTTTTTTCAGTCCACATTTCAACAGCTTGAGAGATTGAGTTCGCCGGCGGAGTTCGTAGCTTTGCTCGACCTCAGATCGTCTCTGGGTCTGAGGAGCAAAGAGTGGCCGATTAAGGGCAACCCCTGCGCAGCCTGGAAAGGTATCATCTGTCAAAATGGTCGAGTTATTGAAATCAACATCTCTGGATTTCGAAGAACTCGAATTGGCAGGAAAAACCCTCGATTTGCAGTCGGTTCTTTGGCTAATTTGACCCTTTTGCAGTCGTTTAATGCTTCTAATTTCTTGCTTCCGGGTGCCATTCCCGACTGGTTTGGCCAGGATTTGAGCTCGCTTCAAGTGCTTGATCTTCGTTCCTGTTCTGTAGTTGGTTCTATTCCTTTCAGTTTGGGGAATTTAAACAACTTAACCAGGCTCTCTTTGTCGAATAATAACCTCACTGGGTCCGTTCCTTTTAATTTCAGTCAGTTGACGAGCCTTTCGATCCTCGATCTTTCGCATAACTCACTCACTGGATCTATTTCCGTCTCGTTTTCTTCTCTCGGAAATCTTACCTTTCTTGACCTTTCGTCAAATTTTTTGTCTGGGTCGATCTCTCCGGCCATTGGTACCCTCTCGAAGCTTGGGTATTTAAACCTCTCGAGAAATCACTTTTCATCTTCGTTACCTTCTCGGATAGGGGAGCTCGGTAGTTTGACAGACCTTGATCTCAGTTTCAATTTTCTGTCCGGGTCACTGCCCCGAGATTTTAGAGGGCTGAGGAGCTTGCAGAGATTGGAACTTGAAAGCAATTCACTTGTCGGGTTATTGCCGGACAATTTGTTCAGCTCTCTAACACAGTTGCAATCGTTGGTTCTCAGAAATAATAATTTTACTGGTTCTGTACCGGATGAGCTATGGTCAATGCCCGGATTGCTTCTTCTTGATATCTCCGCAAATAGGTTTTCTGGCATGGCTCCTAATTCTACCTCAAATTCAACTGATTCAGCTGGGTTACTGAATATATCTGACAACGATTTCTATGGAGTTTTGTCGCCAGTTTTTCGAAGATTCAGCGTAATCGATCTGACTGGAAACTATTTTGAAGGTCAAGTTCCTGAATATCTGCTGACTAACGCCTCTCTTGGGAATAATTGCCTCCAAAACGTGTCTAAACAGAGGACTCAAGTCGAATGCTCTTCATTTTATACTCAGAGGGGTCTTACTTTTGATAATTTTGGGCTTCGAAATTCCACACAACCAGCAAGTCCAGGAACTTCGAGCAAGAAAAAGAGACTAGCAATTATACTGGGCAGTGCCATTGGAGGTTTTTTTCTTATTAGTTTGTTAGTTCTAATGGTTTTGATATTTCTGTATAAGCGCAGAAGGGACTCGACTGCTCATGATCAAAGAGAAGCTGGCGAGAGACCAGTTCCTCATGGGGAAAGTGAAAAGCCCCACGCAGCAATCAACTTTTCGAGTTTAGGAGATGCATTTGTGCTTAAACAGTTGATTGAAGCGACGGCCGGATTTAGCGACTCAAATCTTGTAAAACGAGGCCGTTCGGGTGATCTTTTTCGAGGGGTCTTGGAAAATGGAAGCCCGGCAATTATCAAAAGGGTTGATTTGAAATCGAAGAAAAAGGAAGCTTACCTTTTGGAGTTGGATTTCTTCAGCAAGATTTCTCATCCTAGATTTGTTCCACTGCTGGGGCACTGCTTGGAGAATGAGAATGAGAATGAGAAGTTCTTGGTGTACAAATACATGCCGAATGGAGACTTGTCGAGTTCCTTGTTTCGAACAACTTTAGCAGAAGATGACAAATTGAAGTCTTTGGATTGGATAATAAGGCTGAAAATTGCTCTAGGGGCTGCAGAGGGACTCTCTTTTCTGCATCATGAATGTAATCCACCCCTCGTCCACAGGTACTTTTTTATTTAATTTTTCTACCTTATCTCCTATTTTTGGACTCTAATTTGTTCGAGCTTACAGGGAAAACGACAGATTTATGTTATTTTAGTTTTGACATCGAGTTTTTTCGATATTATAGAGATGTTCAAGCAAGTAGTATACTTCTTGATGATAAATTCGAAGTACGACTCGGGAGCCTGAGCGAGATTTGTACCCAAGAAGGGGACGGCCATCAAAACCGGATTACCAAGTTGCTGCGCCTGCCTCAGTAAGTTTTTTTTTTTTTTTTTCGTAGAATTCGCTGTCTGGTTAAAATTCCTACTAATTTAGGACTATCTCTGCTTAGGTTCCTTTGCATGATCTGATATATACTTACCTAAATGCATTAAAAGTTATGCTCTTTTGACCCTTAGTCGATCAAATCTTCGACATTTTGCTCGGTTCAGATGCGGATCGATACAATCTTGGATCACTCGCTTTTTTTGGTTTTTTCCATCAATTTTTACACATTAAGAACGTGGGTCAGGATCATTTAAGGTTAAAAGCTGGTTAAGATCATCAATCATGGATATAGAAGAGATCTATTTTAGCTCCCAATGGGTCCATATTGATCTGGAATGAGAAACTCTTGTTAGATTATAAGAATTGAGAAAAAGGGTATCATTTTCTGCTATCTTTCTACTGCTGGTGGCATGTAGAGTTTTGATCTTCTCTATGCATAGATTTTTCTTCATTTGAAAGTTTTCCCCCTCGGAATTAGTAATCACTCATAATCCCTTCATAATGCGCAGGTCGTCCGAGCAAGGATCTCTCGGTACGTAAAAATCGACCCTTCTTTCTCTTTGTTTTCTCGGTAATTTAAAAATATTTACGAACTCTTTTCTTCTTCTCTTCCTTGTATATGATCGTTCAGGTGCCCAAACAATGTCGTGTTCTTACGATGTTTACTGCTTCGGCAAAGTGTTGCTTGAGCTCGTGACAGGAAAACTCGGGATCAGCTCTTGCAGTGAAGGCCAGTTTAAAGAGCACATGGATGAAACACTACCCCACATTAGCATAAACGAAAAAGAAGCCATGACGAAAATAATCGATTCGTCTCTAATCGTGCAAGAAGATCTACTGGAGGAAGTGTGGGCCATGGCGGTCGTTGCCAAATCTTGCCTGAATCCGAAGCCCTCGAGGCGGCCTCCGATGAAATACATTGTGAAAGCCTTGGAAAACCCATTAAAGGTGGTGAGAGAAGAGAATTCAGGCTCGGGAAAGCTTAAAACTTCGACTTCGTCCGGGAGTTTGTGGACGGCCACCATATTTGGAAGCTGGCGACATAGTTTGTCCGATAAGACGCTCGGGCCCGGAGCTTCGGGGGGGAGAGGCGGGGGAAGTTTGAAGCAATCGGCGACGACGGGTTCGCAAGGGAGCGGGCAAAATGGTAAAAGCGAGCATTCTTCGTCGAGAAGGCGGCAGTCGAAGGAGATATGCCCGGAGCCGGTTCCGGTGGAAGAAGTTGACAGAGAAGGGCGGTGACTGTTTCTGTTCATTCTTTGTTAATAATAACACAGGAGGAGGAGGAGATAGGATTGGTTGAGTGAGAAGTGTGGAATGGATGCTGTAAATTTGTGATTTTTCTGAGGGTTGGGTTCTTAGCTCTTGATTCAAATGCAATTCTCCCATTGATTTTCATTATTTTTCAGCATTTACTAAATATTTAAATCCACAAAATCCAGCTCCGTTTCAGCCAATTTCCTGGTTCGATCTAAGTCCAATCGCCGAGTGATTCCGGTGTAGCTTCTTCTCTACCTCCTCTACAGAGCCTGTTTCAGTTTTAGTCTGCCGATGAAAACGATCAGAAGTTGTCTTGAGGGCCCTTGAGATTCACCGTCCGATGATGGCTGAAATTTTCAAAGAATCCATGCGGAATGGAACAGTATCAAGGCAGACGAGAACTAGAAGGGAACCGAGAGTTTCGATACAGGAATTTCTGATTGAGCTCTGAGTACTAAAGTCAGAAATCCCAGCTACATAAAGAAGCATAAATCAAAGGAAACATTGATTCTAGTGACCGATACACCTCGAATTACATTCGAATGCAGCTGCCATATCTTAAATAGCATAAATTAAGAACCAAAAAATCATTCAAACCCATCAAGGCTTTTATTTTTGTTTTCACCGCACTTGGATGCTGGCAAAAGTGCAAAAAACAGTGTACTCCAAAAAAAAAGAGACAGTACAGTACCATCAGCGATAGAGGCTTTCAGATCGAAGGTTCTCCGCAATCTCAGTCTCCCATCGATCTCCGTTCTCGAGCAGCTTCTCTTTGTCGTAAAGAAGCTCCTACAACATAGTCAGAATCACATTAATTTAAGTGTGTCAAGAAGTTAAGTGCCTGGGTCGGAAACTAGACCAACCTCGTGTGTTTCCGTAGCAAATTCAAAGTTAGGCCCTTCAACGATGGCATCCACGGGGCAGGCTTCTTGACAGAATCCACAGTAAATGCACTTTGTCATGTCAATATCATACCTGAAAATTAAGACCGATGCCTATGAGTGAGCTGATGAGACGAGGGGGCGGGAAATGTAAGTTCACCTGGTCGTTCTACGACTTCCATCTTCTCGCTCCTCCGCCTCAATTGTGATTGCTTGAGCCGGGCATATCTGATCCATAATAATTAAAATAGATAAAACTTAACAAAATAACCAAAAAAATGAAAAATGCAAGATGATCAAAGAGGATATGCAACCAAAGAACACATTCTGGCATTGCTAATCCAAATTTCAACACAAAAATTCAGAAGAAAAGTTTCAATCTCACAGCCTCGCAAAGTTTGCAAGCAATGCAGCGTTCCTCTCCTGTTGCATATCGGCGGAGTGCATGTTCACCACGAAAGCGGGGGCTCAAGGGGCCCTTTTCAAATGGATAATTAATCTGCATAGAGTGAAGTCGACTAATGTTCACGTGAAACTATAGTTTAAGCTGCATGAAGGGTATAAAGATACTTACAGTCACATTTCTCTCAAAAAAGTACTTGAGTGTCAACATCAAACCACGAACCATTTCGGTTAAAAATAGTGTGTTAATGCTTCTCTCGAAAACTGTAATAACCACAACGCATTCTCAGTAACAGCATTCAAAACTATTACTTTCCAATCTAATAATAAAGAGCAGAGACAAAAAGATTAAATTACCGGCACTCCAGTCCTTCGAGATCTCTTTAGCAAGCTGTTCTCTTTCTTCATCATCTATAGCAGTAAAATAAGTTCAGGCACAAATAAAAGGTCAAAACAACAAAAGTTCTTCGTCACGGGCTGCTTTCTAAAGGAGAAATGGAGTTGATCAAAAACACTAATTAAGAAATCGGGGTGTGACATTCTTTCACACAATACATAGTTTTTCGATTAGCTGATCTTGAACAGACAACATAGGGAGTTTTTCGATTAGCTGATCTTGAACAGACAACATAGGGTGATAACATCGACACAATATAACATGCTGTTTCAATTGCTCATTAAAAACAACAATTCACAACCTCTTCCAAGTTTAAATCAGAATGAAAAGGGGGAAATCGAAGATGCATAAAAACAGGTAATATTAATTTTCTGACCTTTTTTGGTGGAATACAAACAATTACTCGAACGAAATCCCTGATGGGACAGAGCTGGCAATGATTGTCCAGAGGCTGCCTGTAAAACAAAAAGAAACTTTACGCTTCATAAAAGCAGGAAAAATGCATGAAGAGAGCATCATATATGGTACATTTTATCATATGTTTCTTGGAGAAAATGTGTCATCACATTGATTTACCCAGAAGGAGAACTGTATAAAAAAACTCTCTCAGAGCGGAAAACAAAATACGTTACTTATCAAGCACAACAGACCAAGCCTCAATAACTAAACTAGCGGGTAATATTAGAAATATAATCATCAATTTTTTTGTTGTTTCAAGAAGAGGAGGATAATCTATAATTTCCCCCGAACAAGTTAGGTAAATTATTTGTTCTTGACATCGCCATCAATGTTAACAGTTTTATATTATTCTTTGATTGGAAGTGAGAAAATGAAATTATGGATCATTAAATAATTATAAGAAAGGTGATCTAAGAAATAATCACATAACGACAAATAGGTGATAACATTAGCTACTTTCGAATTTTAATTAGCAAAAGGATTTTGATCTTGGTGCCCAGGGAAAAAACAACAACAATCCACCTTTGATAATCTGTACCAGTCTTTAAATTGATTCGGGAAGGAATAATTCCAACTAGAAAATGTTTCAAATCTGTCAAAAGTATAAGCTGATATCTAATCAAATGTAAAGGTAAAAAATTTAATTTAACACTTGAACTGAGGCAGCTCAATGAATCATCCCCTTCATTTGGAAATCAAACCCGAGTTAGAGGAAAGACTTATTATCATATGAGAAAACTATAGGGAACGTGAATTATGGAGATATAAAGACCGCAAATTAAGAAAACAACCGAAGAGAGATAAAGAAAGTTAGGGCACGGGGAAGATCCTTACAAGATGACGAGCTCGAAGAGCAAGGAGAGACTTGCGAGCTAAGATCGCAGCCATGGAGCGGTCTTGCGCTGTTAGACAGTCGTCAAGCAAGAGATAGAAAGGATCGTCTGAATGGAAGACGCAGAAACCGAAAGACGACGATGATGGAGATGATGGAGATGACTAGATCCTTCACCAGAAGTGGCGGTTCAAGACTCCTGAATCGGCCCGTGTCATGATGTGAGCCCAAGCCCAATAATCTTCTTTAGGGTTTATACTTTTATCGTTTTAGTTATCGAAACCTCTCTTCCTCCATTGTGCGAGACAAATCAGCCATGGCTTCGCTTTGCAGACCAGCTCAATTGGCGGGTTCGAGGTCCGTTGCTTTCCGTTCCAGAAGGATCACTTACAGAGACCTGAATCAGTCGTCCACTTCGTCCTTATTTTCCGCTTCCACTCGAGTCTCCACCCGCGCTCCAAGGTTTCTAATTCCATCTTGTCAATCTCCGCCATTTTCTTTCTCCATTCACTACTTCCAGCTCCCTATTCATCTTTCTAATCGAAACGTACGCTATGGTCTGTGATTCCAGGATTTCTCTTTCGCGTTTAGGAGCCTTGGAATCGTTATTTCCGCTTCATAGTGTAGTCGCCGCTGCTCGACTCAAATCAAGAATCGCCTCGGACACCTCCTGCTGGAGCTGGCTCTCTCAAGGTGAGATCAATTCTTTTAAATCTTTTTTTCAGAGAAAAATCTTCTCACCTTCTCTCTATTCATTTAACTTTGGTAAATGGTGGCTTGGTAGACTTCGCTGTTCCTCGGTGATACGGCCGGAGACTCTCCTCCATTTCCTGGTATTTGAAACCAGCATCTGCTTCTTCGTAGCCTTCCATGTAGATGCAATTGACCAGGGGATGATCAATCTGCGCCAAAGCTGTTGAACTGGATAGCATTGGTGGAGCTTTATAGAATCACAATTATCAAAATATGTAAGTCTGATTTGAGTTGCGGGTGTCATGAACGATGAAGAAATTAATGATGTTCTGCTTCAAATGCAAATTACAGCATTAAACTCCATCTTCCCCAAAAAAAAAACTCGTTTCCCCTCTCTGTGTTTGAATTGCGGCCATGAACAAGACCTCAACTTCAACCATATAAAATTCATATCTTCTGAATCATATTTGTTTTTTTTTAGATTCTTATGGTTTCACTATCTACCACAAACTGCCCTCGAACAAAGACCATAGCATGGCACCAAGAGAAAAATGGCCGGAAATGGAACACCCGGCGAAGGCCACTAAATGACAGCTCAATTTACACAAGGAAGACGCCATATAGCCTGTAAGATTCAGTAGATTGCAGAAGGTGAAAAGTGGCTAAAAATTTAGAGCATTCTGATAATCCCAGACGGTTTCACTGTCTACATAGGAGATGCAGAGTACCCATCTCATTGAGACATAAAAATAAAAGCATTCGATCTCTGTACATATACAACGTCCAGCGTCGTTATACTTGCTGAATATTCACATTCTTAAGTAACAAGTTTGCCACAGTTCCAAAGGAAAGGTTGTCCACCTGCGAAGACTTTGATGACGAGTCCAACCAACACTGAGAACCTGATAAAGATCAGTCAAGACTCGAGAGATGAAGTAATGACGAGGAGTAGAACCGTGAACATTGATTGAACAAGCCTTCCATACCCATTGGGAAGTTGGGCCATTGTTCCACTGGGCCGTTCAGAAAGGAAAAGAAATATTGGCCTAATAAAAGAAACAGAGGTGCCGGACGATTGGACCAAGAAATAGAGCACGGTCCTAGAATCCTGAACCATGGGCCCCCGAGTAGGGCCCAGATCTCCAAATGGATCAACAATTTGGACGGAGAAGCAGTTATTCACGGCTCCAGCCTCCAAGAGACCCATTATTTGCCTGCTGCCGCTCCTCATTAAGTACCCTTTCAGTCATTTACGAATTCAAATTTTCAAAAATATTGTTTAATAAATTCCATTTTTATATTAATTAAATCATTCTCTGAATTCTGGACACGTTTTGCCTGATTTTTACATCCAGGCCCCGGCCCTGGATCAATGTGGTATTCTAGTGATTGATAGCTGGTAGAACGGTAAAGTGGTATTTTAGTAATTAACGCTTCGTATGTGCCCGGCATTGTACAGCTTGTAGCTCACTTTGTTAAACCATTGCGTCCGTTGAAACCCATAATATGCCCCACTCTCTGTGTTTTTCTTTGCAAAGTCTTCCTATTTCGCTCCTCTCTCTTGGCCATTACGCTGATTTTCCATCTTGTTCTCGTCAATAATGTTTATCTATCAGCTATTTTTCTTGTTTTTTTGGAAGAGTTCACTAGTTTGCTGCTGAGTTTTTTCTCCTCGCCGGCCCGGCGTTGATGGCGGTTTCTGGCAATCGCTCGGTGGAAGCTAAGGCGTCGGATGATTACGTCACTCGCACGCTCAATTCGAAAACTACTATTTTGAGCTTGAAGCTCTACGTTGTAATCGGAGTCGTCGCTGCATGCTTAATCGCCGCTTTCCTTGTGATTTTCTTGTGCGTCCGTAAGAGTAAAAGTTCGAGGAAGAGTAAAATGCGAGTGAAGCACAGCCCGGGGTTAGGTCTCTTGGATTCTAATCGGATCCCTGAGATCAAAGCATTGGATTGCGTTCAGAGCTGTGACAAGGTGGGGGCAAGAGCTGAAATTATAAATCCTGTGAAAATAATCGATATTGAAATTGGGAGAGGGAAAAAGAGCGAAGAGAGTGATGCATCTGCCTCCAGTGGAACCCGTAGTGATGTCTCGGTAGAAACACCAAACATAGGGTGGGGGCGATGGTACAGCTTGAGGGAGCTAGATATAGCAACCTGTGGATTCGCGGAAGAGAACGTGATCGGAGAAGGTGGATATGGAATCGTGTACAAGGGGATTTTGCTCGACGGCTCGGTGGTAGCTGTGAAAAATCTTCTAAACAACAAGTACGCATATTTAAAATTAGAACATACTCCTACTCAGTACGTCTGATCTGCATTAAGTTTTGATTAATCATTCCATTTTCGCTTATTTTCTAGTTTTACAAGGCTACATAGAGCTAATAGTTTTAGCTAGCATCGCCTTTTTGCCATCCAAATTTCATGTTTTTCTTTTCTGAAGTAGTTCTAGAGTTCTTTTGAGGGAATGCATTCATAACTAAATTGCAGCTTGGCTGGTGGATCTCTGATCTAGACCTTGCACCTGGCTTCTATCTACGGAAGGCCTGTTTTTTGCAGAGTTCTAGGAAAGAAGAAAACCACTCTGTTCTTTGTCTGCTTTCGTTCTTTTTTATTTTGGATCGTAGTCAACACTCCTTTTATCGATGTCCCTCATTTCTTTTCATTAGGAATGAGGTTTTGATGGATGAAACTTAAAAGGTTTCTTGATGATTTGAAAAATGCTTTATACTCCGCTAATATTTTGTTTTTCTCTTGGATTTCTGTTACCTAGCCGAGCTTTTTCTTTTCAATGAATTGTAGAAGTGATTTATTTTATTTACTCAAGAAGTGATGAGAATAAGAATATCAACTACTAGAGATTAACGAGCTTTATTTTTTGCATTCTCCATGCAGATATATTTCAATATGAATGTTCGCAGTGTGTATCTTGCTCACATTGTTGAGAAAAATGTTGAAAGGGGATATTAATATATTATTGTTCGTCCATTTATTTTAGGGGTCAGGCAGAAAAAGAGTTCAGAGTAGAAGTAGAAGCTATTGGTAAAGTAAGGCATAAAAACTTGGTGGGTTTGATTGGTTACTGTGCCGAAGGTGCTAAGAGGTATCATTTTTACATGAAGATTCATTTAAATTTCTTTCTTTTTCTTGAAACAGAAGAATTTTTCTATTTGAGCTTTTAATTTGGATTCTTTTGCATAATTAAAGGATGCTTGTATATGAATTTGTTGACAACGGAAATTTGGAGCAATGGTTGCACGGAGATGTAGGTTCCATTAGTCCATTGACATGGGAAATTCGGATAAGAATTGCTATTGGGACTGCAAAGGGGTATACTGATAAATAAATGTCTTACTTATTTCATTGTTGCATTTCTCTCCTTAATCATAATAGACTGATTAAATTGGTGTTCATTTTTATTACAGATTGGCCTATTTGCATGAAGGCTTAGAACCAAAAGTTGTGCACCGTGATGTAAAATCCAGTAACATTCTTTTGGATAGAAAGTGGCATCCAAAAGTATCCGACTTTGGACTAGCTAAGCTACTGGGATCTGAGGCTAGCCATGTAACCACTCGTGTTATGGGGACCTTTGGGTTTGTTCTTCCTTAAATTTCTCTTTGTTTTGAAATAAATATTAAAAAAAAAAGAACGATCTGTCAAGTAATTGGCTTTTTTCTCCACAGTTATGTCTCTCCTGAGTATGCAAGTACAGGAATGCTTAATGAAGGAAGTGATGTGTATAGTTTTGGAGTTTTACTAATGGAAATAATAACTGGAAGATGTCCAATCGATTATTCCAGACGTCCAGGAGAGGTGAACTCAATTCACAATCAGCATCTTTGATTTGGATTTATCACTTGCTAGCATGACCCTTTTTTCTGTTTAATTTAGATGAACTTGGTCGATTGGTTTAAAGGAATGGTGGCAAATCGACGTGGTGAAGAGATTATGGATCCCCTGATCGAGGTTCAGCCCTCACCAAGAGCTTTAAAGCGTGTGTTGCTTGTTTGTCTCCGTTGCATCGACTTGGATGCTGTTAAGCGGCCAAAAATGGGGCAAATTGTTCATATGTTAGAGGCCGATGAATTTCCATTTCGCACGGTAAATAGTCATCCTCGATCAATATCTTTTACTATTTAATGATATTCTTTTGGTTTCTTTTAATTCTCGAAGCTAGTTCATCTCCGTCCCAAGTTATTGTCATATGATAATATCAATACTAACGGATGAGATTAAGGGTGCGCTGGGGCCGATTCGGCATTATTTTATCCCGAATTGGAACTAGAACCAGAACTCATAGTACTAGATTTTTGGAGCTGAAATTGGAACTGGAATTGGAAACAACGGCTTCTGTTCCGTTCCGATTTTATCTCTGTTTTATTTTATATTTAAAAAAAATAAAATAAAATAATAAAAAATATATATTTTTATTATATTTGAGTCGAACTTTAAGTAATTGGATGAGTTTATAACTTCTTTTATAGGATATATATTGGAGTTTATTAGGATTTGAGTCGGGTTTTATCCGACTTTAGAACTTTTTTACTCATAGTTCTCGGTTTTAGTTTCATAGTTTTTTACTCTTAAAAATCGACATTGGCTCATAAATCATGGTTTTTTTAAATTTAAAACCAAGAATGGCGGTTCCGGTTCGATTTGCGCTTCCAGTCCAATTTTGTCCGCCCCTAATGTAGACTATTATATGTTCTACTTTTGCCCCCACGTTATCTCTAGTTTTTCTTGTATATAGAAAAGAGGGCTGTAGACTGTAGTTTCGCACAAATTTTGTCCTCCTGTCTTCTTGTCTTCTTGGGTGGAAACTGTAACTTATGCCTGGTTAGAAAGCTGTCTCCATTGCATCTAGTTTCATATGAGCCACTGCCTGACTGAACTGTCTCTTTAAACTCATTAGGAGCTAAGATCTATTAGAGAAAAAGATTATCGCACTTCAAGTGAAGAAGCTACTGGCAGATTAAGATACTCATCAAAACACGACGGTGGGGATGGCTCGGAGCGATCGAGATCGAAATGGGTAACACTCCAAAAGACGTGATAGCTCGAGAGGTCATATTTAAATTTTGAATTAAGTTATTAAAAGCATTATTGTGATGTATAGACATACCTTATTTTTGCCACATGATTTAAGCTTTGTAAATTCTCATTCGCACAGACAAAATGTCAAATTCCCATTTGTGACGATTATGTCGAGCCATGGCCATTACAATTTTACTTAATGTTTAATTAACAATTCGCCGAAAATAAAACAATCGTAAGTGTTAATTGCACCTCGAACATTTAATGTTGTTAAGCTGTTTTTGTCGGAAATTTGTATGTTATGGCCTTTTGTCTAAACCAAGCCACAAACTAACTCACTGTCTTAACCACATATGCATGCCCCATATACCATGTGCATATTGAACTTCTATTGTCTTGAATTCACTACTCTTTAGGACCAATGTTTTAGGCACTTGAGGTAGTAGGGTAGGGTTGAGATGGTCCCAAGTTTAGAACTTGAACACGATCCTGAAATAAGTTGAAAAATTTAATCCTTGTAATCGTGATCTTATTCTCCAAGATATGATTAAACGAATTTTATCGAGAATTCATTGGAGGTGTCACCTAGCCACCATGCTCGGGTTTTGTGATTCTTCTTTTAGGGCGAGATCTTCTCTTAGTTGAGATTTATCTTCGTGATGGTGCAAAGAGAGATCCACAATCGACTATCACAACGCACCCTTTGTTATTATTCTACTATATTTATGGTATCAATCAGAATTTAACACGTTAGAAGGTAAGTTAATAAAGTAGCTTAAAAATATAATTCTAGAATTACCTGAAAAAAAAAGTATCATGGGGGTATCCAGAGCAATTTGCATCCCTACTTTCAACAAGTAGTCAGGAGCAATAACCTCAAGGTCTTCCAACTGGAACATGTCTTCCCCGCCTTCTCCTCTGTCTCCCCTGTGCTTTGGGTCAACCAAGCAAAAGACTAAAAAATAAGGATGGTTGGTTGCCTGACAAGCATGAATATTGCCAATCCTCTCTATTCAAACGGGCATGCAACCTTCATTAAGGAAGAAAACTGAGAGAGAGAACGGAAGATTTTGATCTGAAGAAGCCAGCAATTATGAGTAGCACCGAACTAGCCTAGCAGAATTCTAATGGAAACTGCATGGCGTTTATCACCTCCTATTTATGTTCCTGAGAAAGAAAAAGAGGATGTCAAAAAGGCAAGGGAAGAACTCCCGATGGTGTGGAGAATCTGGTTTTTCAACTCATAATGTATAACTCTGGTAATAATTTGAAAAGAATTTGAGGTTACTTTCTTGCAATTTTCTTGTTCCATTGAGTTCAATTATAACTTGCTCGGTGGTACAAATCAAATACCTGAGAGGACCTCCATGGATCAAGCTGAGAATCATTGAAGACTCTTGCTTCCTGAAGAACAGCTCCTTTTTCCATTTTCCAAAAATAAAAGAATAATCACCTGCAAAGAGAAGACAGTAAATTAACATCAGGTACTGACTCCAATAGCAGCTAAAGTTCATCGCTTAAAATATTAGCTGCCATTCGGGTGCTTACACTTGAGAATAGAAAATGTGATATATCAGTCGCGATAACCAATAAAAAAGGCACAGAAATGAAAAATATAACGATCCAAATCCAGGACGTAAACAATCTCCCTTTAACCTCAGATCGTATTCAAATCAACGTCTAATTCAAGCTCTACACGTACTGCAGCAGGCAACAACCACGTATAAACCAAAATTTGAAAAGCAATTTCGATCCAAGTCTAATGGATAAGAAACTGACTGCGCGAGGTCGAATTTCCATCGGAAGACACGAAAAATGATGAAAACGTCGATGAAACGGACTCAATGCAGTTGAGGAAAATACCTTCGTCGTCGCGATCGTCATCCTTCTACTCCACGAGAGGCTGAGCCGTCTACGGAAAGCAGAAAAACTACGAGATCTTAAAGGAAAAAGTAGGAAACAATACCACACGATGTCTATCAACGCGAGCGGAGTGGTCGAGCTTCTGCTGAGCGCCGGAAGAGAGAAAGTGGGAGCCTATGTCTTGTATATTGAGTTTGATTTTAAGGATTTCCAATTCAGGCTCTTTCTTCCCCAGGGGTGTTTTAGACTTTTCTAAGAAGAAGTGAGTATTTAAGCAAGGATATTCCTGCAAATAAGTCGAAATTTACAACAAGCTCTCCCCTCCTCTGCGAAAGTGGTAGTCAAAAGGGATTCTATTTCTGTACGATGCCATCCCGAAGAAGAACGCTTCTGAAAGTCATCATCCTCGGAGACAGCGGGTCTGCAGCTTTATGATTGTGCTTGATTTAGACTGCCCATGTCTGTGTTTTCTTTTTGGATCTCTGGTTTTTGATCTAGGGTGTGTTTGGAAAATTTTGACCAAATCAACTCAGATCTTTGTTTGAATTTGGTGACTAACTAGTCGTTTCATGCCTTTCTTTGATTTTTTGGTGTTCACTGTCTCCAAATTAATGTGATTAGTGATTGATTACTCTTTCCCGTTGCAGGTTTAGTGTTCTGAGCAGACTATCGAGGAAAGAAAAAATACTGATTTAAAAAGGCTTTTCTCTAGTTTTGATACCAGACTTTTTGTTGTTTTTTAAACGAATTGGGTCAGGGTCATGCGTTGTGACTAGTTTCAATGTTGGTGACAAAAGAAAGAATCTGAAAACAGTTGACATTCTGAAGACATTGCAAGTGAATGTTTAGAACGAGTCTATCATTTAAATATTTAGTTAGCTAGTGATCGGCCACGTTTTACTTTATGAAATTTCACTGAAAGTTTCAAAACTGGTAATTCGGGAATTTTCTATGATTTGCAGGGTGGGGAAGACCTCTTTGATGAACCAGTATCCATCGCGATTGGCAGCTTTCTCTCTCGTTTTTCCACTTGTTGCTGAATGATTTTATTTTCTTATTTATATTCTAAATAAAACAATTTTGTATTAAATAATGTGTGGTTTTTATTTTGTTATCATGACTCCTTGTGATTAGATATGTGAATAAGAAGTTTAGTAATCAATACAAGGCAACGATAGGAGCTGATTTTTTGACAAAAGAAGTGCAGTTTGAGGATAGGCTCTTTACGTTGCAGGTAAGTGATTGTGTTCATCGTATGAATTTTCTTGTAAGTAGTTTTTCATATATTTTATTCAAAGTTACTTTCTGCTCAGTTGCATGCATACTTTCTGTGTATATGAGCGTTTGCCGTTGGTTGCCTTCAATTTAAGGTAATTGATGCAACAAAGACCACTATCATTTGAGAAATAGGATTAGTTGTTTTCTTAGACTAGTTTGTCTACATTTTATCAACTATTGGAATTTGAATGTGCTAGACAATGATATGGATGAAAGCTGGATATAGAGATTAGATTATTAAATCTTTACAAGTACGTTACCCAAAACTTTATTCATGTTTGGTCAGGCACCTCTGTGTAATTGATGCTCATGTATTCAACTCTCAATATTGTTTAGAGATGATTCCAATGTGATTTAAAAACAGTTTTCGAATACAATCGTGTATTAGTAGGCCTGAACTAAGCAAAATTCCAGATTTTTAGGATATGTCATCATCCATTACCGTCTATAGGAAGTCCACCGCATGACCTTATTAAAGTTGAATCTATGATTAAATTACATTAATATTGCATGAGGATTGGCAGACGCTTAGCTAAAACTAATAACCTTACTTTTATTCTTTCAGATTTGGGATACAGCAGGGCAGGAAAGATTCCAAAGCCTTGGAGTTGCTTTCTACCGAGGTGCTGATTGTTGTGTTCTAGTCTATGATGTTAACTCAATGAAATCCTTCGACAACCTTAACAACTGGCGGGAAGAATTTCTCATTCAGGTGCATTAAATGTGCTTCTTACAACAAGTTGTTAGAATTTTATCAGTTAACGTCCTATAATGTATTGTCTAAACCATCTCAGGCAAGTCCTTCAGATCCAGAAAATTTTCCTTTTGTTGTTCTTGGAAACAAAGTTGATGTAGATGGTGGAAATAGTCGAGTGGTATGCATTTTTTTCTCACCGTGAAATTTTTACACCCAGCCCCCTCTCAAAAAAATGGTTATCAATATCCATTTCGAACCTTGTTTGATATGGTGGCAACTTGTCCTTGTCGATTACTTCTATAGGTTTCAGAGAAAAAAGCTCGAGCATGGTGTGCATCAAAAGGAAATATTCCATACTTTGAGACATCAGCTAAAGAAGGCGTCAATGTGGAAGAGGCTTTCCAATGTATCGCCAAGAATGCACTCAAAAGCGGAGAAGAGGAAGAGATGTAAGTAGTAATAACTACTAACAACCTTTAATTTTCATTTAACCATCTTATTCATCTTTTATTCAAAGCAGGAATAGTATTTTATTCATAATCCAAAATTTTATAATAATCCACCATTATTACATTAGAAAAGGGAGATTGGTTGGTTGTTGGCTTAACTCTCTAATTATTTTGTGGTTTGTTACACATGCTCGTTCTTGTTCATAATTGGAGATCATCTTTCTATGACATTCATAATCCACAATTATAATAATCCACCATTGTTATATTAGAAAAGGGGGAGATTGGCTGGTTATTCGCCTACATCTCTAGTTATTTTGTTGTTTGGTAGACATGATTGCCGTGGTTCATAATTGGAGATCGCTTTCTATGACAATAATTTGTTTTGTTTTGTCTGTGAGGCTAGATTGGCCACCAAAACATTTCCCACTGTGATGATTTTCACTTTGTTATCAACTCCAGTCTGCTTAAGTATTTGTTCATCAGTTATTCCTGAGTTTCAAATGTAAAAGCATCTTCCAGCAGCCAATCCATTTTTTCCTTTTCACAAAATACTGCAAAGATATCGGTTTACAGCTTTATTTTCACTATAATGTTTTGTAATCTTGTTTGCGTTTTTCCTATCATGAAGCTATCTTCCGGACACTATTGACGTGGGGAGCAACAATCAGCCAAGATCAAGTGGATGTGAATGCTGAGTATTGTATGATTCTTTTCGTTCCCAGTGCGGAATAGATCTTTACTACGTACTCTTGAATCTATGGCGTATAAATGTATGAATTTGGGATACGTTGTACATTTGGTATGGTGTGGGATTCCAATTCTTTGTCTTGCCGGTGGTGGTGGAATTATTGTCAAATTTGTTCGTTTTGTTTCGTTTCCTTTGTTGCTATTTTTACGACATTGAGATTCACAGCATGAAATCTTAGTTCGGTAGTGATTTTGGTTTACCGACTGTCAAATATCCGGGACAATCAATCATTCTTGTATCAGCTTTGAGTTAAGAACAGTGATATTAGTGAACTGCATACGAAGAATACTGTCAAAATTATTTATCAATTATTATTTGATAAATCAATGTAGGTCATAAGAAAGTAAATTTAGAGTAATTCTGTTGAAATTTCTGTATTTTATGGAGCAAGGAATGAAGGTCTCAATCACTCCAACACGCCATATAAGTTTTGGCAAGATCTAGAGATTTTCAATTGAGAGAATGCTATACGGATATGAAAAGCGTTGATTGCTGGTAAAAACAACATCAATTTACACAAAAGTAGGCGTCAAGCCGAAAAAGTGGTCTAACAAATATATAACAAGGCTCGCAAAATACTAGGTTCGATGATACGGCGCCAAGACTTAAACAGAACTTCAAGTAAAGGGATTGCAGCTCCCTGCAAAACGAGTGGATTCAATTGTGAGTCAAATGCAGGCAACTGGTTTATAGCACATTAGGGCACTACCCTTAGTTGAGAGATAATCTACTGAGGGCATGAATTTAGGGCAAAGTCAGGCTGGAAAAACAATTATCCTAGGACTTGAAAGCCAAGGAAATGTCCCATTTTCAAGGGGAAAAAAACAAAGCTGCAATTTCTACATACAGCTTTGCCACTGTTTTAAGGTAATATTATTAAATAGAAATGGCAGTAACTGACCTGGGAGAGCCCCTGAAATGGGAGCTTCAGCACCGACTAATGATATATCCTTTTTATTGCCTTGATCTGCTTCACTTGGTTGCTATATAGGACAGTTTATCCTAACTAGGTGGCATTAAATGAATTTCCTGCAGCAGGAGAACATACAAATAAGGTAGAAGGAGACACTGTACCCATGGATCTAGATATTGGTGGCCTTTGGGAAGTCATACTTGATGGAGGCCTTGGAACTGAGTTTCCTAAGGTCATACCCAATCTACCAGTGGGTAGACCTGGTGGAATGGTTTTTCCCGAGGAAGCTGGTAAACCAAGTCGTGCGGCAATTATCTGTGCACGCTCTTGGTATAGCTTCTGCTTCGAGCGATCTAATTGCTCTCTCACTCTTACTATGACATTGTCCATCTCATCAAAAAAAGCCAGCTTGGTTTCCAACTTATGTAACTGCAATAAAATTTGGTCCCTTGAAAAGTCGAGATCAACAAGTGTAAGAGCGGTTTTAATGAACTTACCTGCTTTTCTATCAAGAAGGTAGCAAGCTGGCGGATTTGTTCCTCTTCCTCCTTTGCTAGAAGTCTTGCTTTTACAGTGGCGGCTGATAGTGCAGTAACCGCAGCATTTTTCAACTTATCAATTTTAGTATCATTCCCTCTTTTTACTTTTCCGCCATCTGCCTCTTTATTAATAACTTTAGCTCCAACTTCTTCACCTGTAAAATAATAATAATTTGGTAAGGCTGCCTGACATAATAGGCATTCTTTAGTCAGCCAAGTTGTGCCTTTTTTATCAAACTAGATACAAACTTCGCATAGTTCTAATTGAAAATTTCAAGTCTTCCCAATACCCGAATGTAAAACTTCCTATTTCTTAAATAGGTAGGGAAGGTTGACAAATTAAGATCTTTTTTTTCTGAAAAAGGAAGTTCAAATCTACTCTAACCGAAACTTTCAGAGTTTTCTAAACCCAATATGATTCATTTTAACTCTTTACCTCATAGGATGATTGTTACAAATGCTTTTGTAGAGAAACAATATGTTAAACAAGTCTAAGAAGTCTGAGAGATTACTTTTTTATATTAGTCTTTATTTTAGTCTAGTGGATATTTTGGTAATTTTGCAATTAGTTAGTCAGGTCTGTATTTCGCAATTAGTCAGTCAGGTCTGTTGAGTCTAATTAAAGGGCCTTAACCCTTAGGGTTTAGGAATCAATCAAGTATTTTCAATCATTTTTTTTCTCTTCATTTCCTTATTATCTCTTTTATGGCTGAACGAGAGATGATTACTCGATCTCAGAATAAACTTCATTAATCTGATCGTAACAAAGATAATTAAAATACTATAGTATTCTAGCAGCTTAAAAATGAATTTCTTGCGATTTACTTCAACGAGGAAAATAGAAAATTTTGGGGGCCGTTGATATAATTGAAATTGCGGCTAAAATAAGTATATATTGGGGTATAGAGAGATGTAGAGAGACCTGTGACACTTGAAACTGAATTTGATGCAGATGGTTGCAGAGGCACATTTCTTTCTGAATGCAAGGAGTCAGAGGGATCTTTGTTTTCTCCATTGTCCCCCACCAAATTTGATGTCTCCGGAAGACATTCCGGCACACTGTCAACATCTTCTTGTGCTACTCTAGGTTCCATATCTTGTCCAGATGGACTAGTTACAACCAGTTGCCAAGGTCCATTTTTTGACAAGGGCTGTGGATCGAGTTTTGTTTGCTCGTCTTTCGTTGAAGGGGCAGTCTCATCAACTGAATTAAATGTAGCTGGCTCTTGAAGACCATTATTTTCCAATGGCAGCAATTCTGTGGTGCCTATATCCGTTGTTGCAGTTGGTTTGGAAGACCTTCTACACACTCCCTCTTCCCCCTCAGCATTTGGTTCAACACCCACCATGGACTTGAGATCTGACCCCTTCATAACATTTTCTTGGTCTTCTTTGGATAACTCTGTGTCCTTCGGTTCATTCAAAGAAGTGCTGCCCTTTTGCTCAGCATGTTGACTTTCATCATCTGGTATAGTCCCACCTTTCCTCCCACTGTAAAATATTACTATTATCAGAAAGAATAGCAAGCCTACACAACAAATATGTTATCTCAATTAATAGTAAGTTACTGCTCTGAGTTGAGTTCTTCCTTGCTATCAGGTGGGTCTTCCAAAAAGAAGCAATATCTTGCAGCCAGTTCCAAGCTGGGAGAACTTCCAGATATGGCTTTTAAAGAATTCTGGGCTGAAGCACTAGCCATTTCTGGGCCAACTAATCTAGCTAAGAATGCTGCCTGTTATGCAAAGAACCAATAAAATTTATTACAGTTGACATATTGCTATCTATAAGGACAAATAGGCTTCAAGGTCACTGACTCCATAAATTTGATGATGGTGAGTAGCAAGTAATATAGTGTAAAAAAATTTAAAATGAATAATGTGAGACACTGCCTGTGGATTATTCAAGGAATAAAAAAATGTCAATATCATGTCAGTAGAGCAGTTTTCAGGTCACAAGGAAGAAAGTTTGACACAAATGGGACAAGGCAGGACAAAAAGAGGTTTGTAGCAAAAAATAATAATAATAATAATATACCAATCATATTGAGAAACACTGGATACCATCATCAAAGAGACCTT
The DNA here is from genome assembly GCA_003255005.1 of Begonia fuchsioides. Taxonomy (NCBI): domain Eukaryota; kingdom Viridiplantae; phylum Streptophyta; class Magnoliopsida; order Cucurbitales; family Begoniaceae; genus Begonia; species Begonia fuchsioides. The sequence goes on along the minus strand of QAOC01051215.1, from coordinate 34,448 downwards.
GACAGCACTTATTAAATCATTTCAGATCTTTTTAATAAGTAATTAGTTAAAGATCTTATGAAAATTCCAATANTCTCAATTAAAGTTCAACTAGACCAGCCTTCAAAAGAAGGCTATAATAAGTAATGAGTCACAAAATTAAACAATAGAGTAAACATTTTCACGAAGGACGGGGACAACATAACATCACCTGCTTCTGACAATGGTAACGCTTGCGAGAGCAGTCAGCTGAACAGGAGTTGCAATGGTAAGCTGGCACCTCGGGTTTCATTAAATCTTCAGCAATTGTTTTTTCTGGAAACAACCCAGATGGCAATGCTGGAGCAATAGTAGCCTTGAGAGGTATTGATGAACTAGAATACAATGTTAAAAAGCGATATAACTTTTCAATCAATGAGTCATTTGGCAACTTATCTTCAACGGTGATGGTAGGAGAAGAACTTTCTGCACTGGGTAGATATGGGTGAAAATTAATCAAACCCCAGTGATCTAAAAACTCCAGTACCTCTTGTTTTGCATCCAAGTCTCGAGATTCAAGTTCTGACAGATCCTCCAATTCTATTTGTACATTTGGATTTGCATGGAATTTCTTCAAAATCCAATTACGTATCTCCATATAAATATCTGGAGTTCGATTCTCGGTTTTAGAATCGAAAAAAGTAGGCATTTTACGTTCCTCTATAGGGTGAATGTGATCCCATGAAAACCAACCTGAAACAAAAAAAAAATCATCAAACACATCTGAAAATATGCAAAATACGTTCTCGAAGAAAATTTCCATGCTTCCAAAAAATCAAAGAAACCTAGAGTATGATGAAAAAAGGTTAAGTGACGGCTCAGTTATTTGATATCTTCTGGACTTCATTTTTACCTCCACCTAAATCATTCAATTATTGGATAATCATCTTCTACAAATTCGTCTCATTTCCACAGAAACAAATTATGTTAGTACTTCGTTCCTAAAATCTGAGATTTTCTGTCCGTTCTGCTTCATTTACTTGCATAAATTGAAGTATTTGGAGCATCTCTTATACGTATGACTTTAACATTGCTCCTAGTTGCTAAACATTTAACACCATAACATTTTTTATAAGTGCAACATGCTCTTATAGCTAGAAAACAACAAAATTTAATATTTTTAGTGGTTTCAAGCCTCATGCATTCAAAATTCTCATTTTTTAGCTGCATCGAATCATTTATGAATTCATGTAGGAAGAAATAAAAAGTAGATCTCAAGCAATGTAACTAGAAATGACCAAATATTCATCACAAAATACACAAACTTTCATGAGCATGGCACAAATTAACCGAAAACACATTTCACGAGGCCAATTACTTCGAAAAATTTGTAGAGCCAATAAATTGATCAAAGTTTTCTTGTTTTCTAACTCCAGTAAAAAATAAAACCAAACCAAAGAACTTAAAGTTTAATCTTCCAAGTGCCGGAAAATCGTGATATAAAGAAGTAAAAATAGCACAAGTGAGATAGAAGCGAGCTAAATTGACTCATCATATGATGAACGAATCCAAATTGGAACTTAAACTTTTCCTCAAAAGAACAAAAGTAGAGGTATAACAAGAAGCACTTCTAAACTCACCGCAATGATTTGGAACCACATGAGCATTGGCACCACGCGATCTAATAGCTTCGAACGAAGCCTCCAGAGCCTCCAATATACTCTCTTTGCTCAATTTTTCAGCGACAGTCGGCGACAGCACCGCTTCTACTCGAGGAACTCCCAGACTGGTCGTGATCTCCGGCTTCACTGAGCTGGCAGGAGCATCCACTCCTCCGGCCGAATAATCCAAGCCGGTAGCAGCTAGATTACTGGGGACCTGGCGGGCTCTGGTGATGCGTTTTGAAGGCGTTGTGTAGTTATTCGATGGCCCTAAGCTACTGGCTTTCCGCTTCTGAGCTCCAGCGCGGCGACGCGAGGATGCGGGCTCCGGAGAGGGAGATTCCACGCCGGAGACGGATAAGGTTCCGGCGTCGCCGTGCATCTCCTCCATTTCGGGTTAATCGGAAGAGTTTGGTCTCAGCCAAGAAGCCTTGGATCGCTCGCCTAGGATAAGGTGTCGGCTGGTTTTAATGCCATTTTTATTTTAATTTTTTAAAATTTATTATTTATGAGTTATTGTTAAATTTTAGAAGTAAAATTTTTTTAAATTAAATAAAATTTAATATAAATGTTAAAATTAATTATAAATTCGTTAAATTACTTAAAATATGACTTAAATATAATAAAAATATATATTTTATTATTATATTTTAAATTTTTAAATATAAAATAAAATCGAGTTAAAACCGTGTGTTTCAGTTCTGGTTATAGTTTACGATAAAACCAAGCCAAATCAATTGTGCACATTCTAATTTTAGCTCAAAAACACTATATTACAAATATTAACAAAATCGTCTTTTAAACTTTAAAACCGGCCCAAAAATTCAGCCCACGACCTAAAATTCAAAAACAAGACAAGACCAATATTTCCGGTTTTAATTTTATAATTGACACTAGAACACTGGTTGATACAAAATTAGATTGGAACCGAACCAAACCGACTAATCTCCCACCGAAAATCTGTTAACGTAACCAAACCAATCTGGTTGGAGTGGATCATTTTTGGTCGACTTCTAACCGGAAACTCAATAGTGAGTAGATTTTCGATAATAGAACCCAATTAAGGTTAAGTAGTTAACATTAAATAGATTTTTGGCTTTGACCAGTTTTGATTGGTCTTTCGTTCATCCGACCATCTCGGATCATCCACGGAATGGGGACGAAGATGAACCGATCGGAATATTTTTTAAAAAAGCACGACCATAGTGTTTATTGCTCGAATAATACAACCCAACGTAACATAAATTACTAATATGTTGAATAAAACGCACGTCCATCCGATCATAAAAACACAAGCACAGACACACATCTTCACACAGCTACACGACATATCTTACCCATCAAACCACAAACCACAAACCACAACGCCAAGTAGCAGTCGGCCATAGCTTAAGCTTCACTCAGAGCTGGAAAAAACGACAATAACGGTCCCATTATAGCGCAGGTTTTTAGCCATGGTAAATTAATACATCCGGCCTGGGTTCAAACTCTGCCGAAAAACTAGGGTTCTTGTTCTTCACCAAACCTTCTTCTCCCGATTTGATTTCATCTGGGTAGGCTGTGGCGCTTGGTCTGGGCTCGAAGTCCACGACGAACAGCTCTTCGTCTGCGTGTTTCAGGCTCTGATCATGGCAATCGGATTTCTTCTCGGAGCTCAGAACCAGGACTTCCGCAGGGTCTTTTCTTCCTTCCATGGATTCTGCAAACTGGTCCGAAACTTAGATTGATTAGAAAAGTAGAAAACAAAATGCTTTTGAGCTATGAATCTCGAGTTTTAGAACTTTGCTTACGAGCAGAAGAGCGAAGTAGAGAGCGAGGAGAAGATATGGAGATTTCATCGTCTTCAATGGAGGAAGCTTGGATATTTTGTTTCTTCTTCAGACTCACACTCTCGTATATATAATGGCATTTCAAGGTTGAGCTTTAAGTGTTCCTTAACCGTTATTTTTATCATAAAATGGCCAAATCACAAGAGATTAGACAATTATTTCTGAGTTTCCTAACAATTTATGAGGTGATTTGTCATACGAAGCTAATAAGGAACCTATTGTTACCAAAATTCGAAATTCCTCACCCCCTTAGGGCTTCCACACCCCAGCCCAATAGCATGTGAGTAAATTAGTCACGGTGACTCAGCGATCCAGAAATAAAAGGTCATTAGTGTCGTCCACAAAGAGTTACCCTACATTGGAAGTAACAATTCACACACTGTGATCACCAGGTTTCGAACTTGACACTTATTACCAAATTCATCATCTCTAAGTTAACTGAGCTATGCTCATGCGGGCAAGAACGAACCCATATTTCTTTAACGGTTTAGACTCCATCTCATAAATTTGTGTTCTATATCGGTACATTTTTTATTCTTATATAATATAATATATTTTTAGCTATAAATTTAATGTGTGGGTTCTACAAACAAATAATATTATAGCACGAACACCATAAAATATTATATTTTCACTATAATATTATTTATTTTTCATTGGAGCCTATATAAAATCTTATTATGTAAGATAAATTTACTAATAAATCATTCATTTTACACTTTTTTACTTCTATCGACTCGGTATGTTCTCACTTAGACAAACGAAACACTCACTATCATCAAAATTTCAAGCTCTCACGAGCGAAGTCTGCAATTAGTATTATAAAACAAAATTACAAATTGAAAAACAATTACATTTTTATAATTTTTTTTATTTCTTTAGTTTTTCAGAAGCATTACAAATTATTAATTTCATATAAATAATTATTTTTTATTTGGAATTAAAATATGAACTCCACTCCACTCACACAATAATTATTTAGAGTTGGATTTTAACTAATTAAAGTCTTGATTAAAATTGAAAATTGAAAAATATAAAAGAAAAATCAGAGATCGAATTATTTCAGCGGTTAGTGGCGTAGCACTTTAATAATTGCATTGTCGTTTGTGCATGATGGATGTTGGCACTAGATTTATTTGGCATGTTAGAAATGTGTCTTAAAACCCTAATTTTGCAGACAAAATATGATCCAATTGGGTTAGAACTGCGTTCTTGAATTTTATCCAAGAAAATATCTCCTAATTTTAATTAAAAATCTTTAAAAATCTCCTAATTTTATCGTAGGGCAATTTGCATGTTACCTTGTCACATTTTTTGTGTTCCACTAGCCAATTCTTACATTGTGACTTGACTATCATTTTTTAATGTAATTAATGTCATATTTTTATTATTCGCAATCTATTACGTTCATTGTATCGATTTATGACAATGTTAGAAATTAATAATTAATAAACAATAACTACGAAAGCAACCATTTACCGCCTAAAAAAGTCGACCAACATGTCGCGTCTTTTCTCCTTTTATCAAGATTCTTATCGTCTCTGGTGTGCTCTTACTATCTCTAACCATTTAAATGACATTTGCTATGTTGTCACACCCTCTTGTCATTTTTCTCGACGTATCACTGCGTGATTAAATGAATTTAAGTCATAAATAAGTATTTACATTTGTATTCGTTAAATATATTTGAATTGACTCAATCACGTCTTGACAGGTCATGATGTATAACAATAATGCAAACTTAAATTTAATCATCATAGAATGGTCAACCTCAGACTGTTACTTGCTGCGAATTGAGAGGATTGTCATATTATTACCATAGAACCATGTTGCTTTTTTTCGTGGATATTAATTAGTTAGAGTAGGATTTTAACTGATTAAGGTGTTGATCAAAATTTAAAATTTGAGAATTGAAAAAGATAAAAGAAGATGAAATATAAAAAATTCATAGATCAAATTATTTACAACTTTAATAATTGCATTGTCGTTTTGTGCATGATGATGTCGACACTTGGAATTAGATTTATAAAATCGAGGATCGTGACTTTATAATATATCGCAACCACTAGATATGATTGCATGTTAGTTGCGTGTGTTAAGCCCTCGAAACCAAATAAGATAGAACTAAGTTAAAATAATTAAACCATATTTTTGGATTTTATCTGTATTTATATAGACAATATTAGCAAATAATCCGTATTATTTTTAGGGTTTATTCAAAAACATGTTATATTAGACAAAGAAAACAATTTTACTCATAATCACTTAGTTTTAAGTGTTCTTAACGATGTGAAATTATACATTATCACCGGAGCGAACGAAATAACAAAATCTTAATGCGTCTTTTCTTTTACGTTTCTCTCACGAAGAGAAAACCATGAAGTTCCAATTCAAGTCTTTTAGATGATTTAAGAACTAACTTGTGAAGAGTTGGGCATTGATTATTTTCAAATTATGGAGAAGAGGCTGCATAATTCATGTTGCAATTTGCTCTGTGAATGTAACTACAACCCAATGCTTTAATAATTGCGACGATTAAACTCATTAGTAAGAATGCATAATCTTACATTATTTGTGTGAGTAGAACTTTCATCCTTGTGTATTTAAGCGGTGTTTTGAATTATAAACCAATAATGACTATTTACAAATGAAATTGTACAGAGCATATAGAGAGAAGTTCAATCTCTCTCTTCTCATCGTTTGTACAGTACAAGTGGAACCAGCTCGTTTGACACCACTACTTTTACTATCTCTTTTTGCTGAGAATTCAAGCAATATTGATCTCTAATCCTATGACTTTTGATTTTGTCGAGGATGGGTCCGAGAAAACTTATCGTTCTCCCATCAAGCATGCACGATTAATAGTTCCTGTTTTGTCTTTTATAAATGATTCGCAATCATGTCTCTAATCTCGTATTTTTCACGTGAAAAAAATACTCAGGCCCTGGCCTCAAAAGCTGTCCATTTGCGATATAGCAGAGAGGAATAGAAAGCCATTATTGTAAGCTCTCTGCATCGTGCAAAAGAAGTAGACCCGATTTGGTCCGTAGCCACCTCGCCGGAGCTGTAAAGATGGGAGCTACGATTCCTTCTTCTCCGATCGTCTTTCTCCTTCTCTTTCTGCCTATACTGGTGGTTGGAGTAGCTTTTTTAGATTCACATTTCTCTAGAAATCTTGTTTTTCTATCTTTCGAAGACGATTAGTTTATATGTGCTTGCTGTTCCAATCTACGTACGTTCAACGGGGTAAAATGATTAATCCATTTTCGTTTTGAAAACTTTCTTAGGGAAAAGAAGCGATGGGAGTCAGAGCGAATCTCAGGGAAACACTGGTGAAACCTGATGAGACGACCAATCACGTAGAGTTTAATGAACAAGAGAACACAAGAAATATCGTAAACGATGACGCAGACGAGAAAAGCATTCGCGCAGAAGAAGATAATCAGGTTTTTGAGAAAGCTGCTGCAATAAAAATGGTCGTTGATCATAGTCCACATGAGCATACAGATCATCAATTGATGGTCTTCTTCACCATAATAGACCTAAAAGTCGGGAAAACTCTCCCCATTCATTTTCCGAAACGAGATCCGTCGTCTTCGCCGCCATTGTTGAACAGAGAGCGAGCTGATTCAATCCCCTTCTCATCAAAAGCACTGCCACAGATTCTGCACTTCGTCAAAATATCTCAGAACTCTCCCCAAGCCATCGCCATGGAAGACACGCTCAGGCAATGCGAGCTCAAACCCATCAACGGCGAAACCAAGACCTGCGCTACCTCGTTCGAGTCGTTAATGGAGTTCGTCGGAGGAGCTTTTGGAACGAAGAGTAACTTCAGAGCTCTGCGGACTAACCACGTCACCAAATCCGACACCCATTTCCAGAACTACACTATCTTGGAAAGTCCGAACGAAATCGAAGCTCCAACAATGGTGGCCTGCCATACCATGCCGTACCCTTACGTTGTTTTTTACTGCCATTACCAAGAGAGTGAAACCAAGGTGTTTGAGGTTTCTCTGCTCGGAGTAAATGGCGATAGAGTCGACGCTATAGCTGTTTGCCACGTGGATACCTCTCAGTGGGGCCCTAACCATCCGTCGTTTCGCTTGCTCAAGGTTGAGCGCGGGACCATACCTATCTGTCATTTCTTCCCTTCCGATCATTTTGTGTGGGTCCCAGTCATGTAATTCATAAATCCCACGTGTCTCATTTTCTCGAGTCAACCATGTTTGCTTTGAATCAGTCAACAAATATTTAAGATAAACCTAGCCGGACAGAGTAAAGTGACTGTTGAAATACCGTAAGAATGATAAATTCCACGTGGTAAAAAAACCATAAAGCATTAAATTATGATATGCTAATTAGGGCTACGCAACCCGAACCGAACCTTAAGGTCTGACCCAAAACCTTAAGGTCCGGGCCGAGTACGAGTATGGTAAAGAGTAAAATATGAATTTCAGGTTCGGGTAAACGGGTAGGGAGTCCGGGTACTGGATATTGTAAAAATACATGATACTCGTGTTTAATACTCGTAGCCCAGCCCAACCCAGCATTCCAAGAATCAATTTTACGATTTTTTGTCAATGATGTTCGGTTTTTTTTCATCAAAACCCAAAAAACTCGGATCCTACCAGGAATACCCGGATCCAGGTAAACAACATTTCAGAAAGATTTAAATTTCGGATAGACCAAAAAATACCCGGATCTTATTCATAATACCCAGATCCGGGTATTTTTCCATTTTTTCGGGTAGATCTGAGTTTCAGATACTGCTTCATACCCGATACCCGAACGGACCATGTATTTTTTTTAAAATACCCTGCCCGTTAACCGTTTGCCCACCCCTAATGCTAATAAATTAAAGATGTACAAAATTACACAAGTACTGTAGTCCAGATTAGAAACGTCAATTTTAATCAAATTTAGATCATAATTTTTAAAATTTATGAAACTATAATTAAATTATTGGTAAAAAAAATATCCATAGTAAAATAAAATGTAATTCAAAACATATAAACTTAAAAAATAGTTTCAAATTAGGTCATATCATTTAAAACTAAACCTAAATATATGTTTCATTTTTAAATATAAAGCAGACAAAAACAAACTAGAAGTGTACTTAAATTATAAAATAATTATCTCCAATAAAAAGTTTCTCACCACCAATTATATTTAGTAATTTAAGAGCAATTTTATTAAAGAACATACTTTAACATAAGTTTAATTAATTATCCATAATTCAAGGTTTTTTTAACTACCAAATATTTTATTATTAATATAGCTTGTACTCCGAAAATGCGAAATCACTCGCCCTCAGTGCTCTCACACATCAGCTCGACAGTTTGTGAGGGGGTTAAATCACAGTGACTCAGCGACCCAGAGATAAGAGACTTTTACCTGATATCCCAATGAGCTATCTCAATATTGATGGTAACAACTCCCACACTAGGACAGTGCATGCGTCGCACCTAGGCTCTTGTACTTAATCTACCATCTCCGAGTCAACTAAACTATGTCTGTGCGGGCTTATTATTAATATAGCTAGTTTTATGAGTTGTTATTTAACTTGGACAATTTTTATATATTTTATTTTATTTTTAACAGAAATTAAGAATTGGGTAGGCATTGCATGAAGAAATGAATTTATGTAGATTCATTGAATTAGTGGAAGAAATTATATCAGTCTAATAGACAGTAATTAAGTGCCTTCTCCGGAATGCATACATTTCAACGCGGTGAAACGAAAGAATTTGAATAGTTTTGTTTGTTCCAAAATTTCAAACCCCGTTCTCTTGCCATCAGAATCTAAATCTGTTTTAGAGTTGGGTAAGTTTGTTGGGATAATTGGATCTTCTGTCTATAAAAAAACTTGTACGACGTTGATCTTGTTCTTGGATTACAGACCCCAGTTCTTCTCCGGCAGAAGAACCATGGCGGACTCGGGTCCTCACAAGAAAGAAGAGTCTAAAAAACGTAGAAAACTCGACGAGGGTTATCAGCTCGCTCTAACGCTTTCTCTTCCCCAGCCTCCGCCGCCACCGCCGCCACCGCCGCCGCCGCCGCCGCCTCCGATGCCGTCCCCGCCTCTGATCTGGTCGACGCGAAGCTTTTTCACGTCGCCGACCGACCGTGAAGAGTTTTTTCATCCTCTGCGTTTGGATCGCTCGCATTCTCCCTTTATGCGCCCTGTTGATTCCGATTACTTTAGGCCGGCGCTTAATCCGCGGAGGGTGGTTTCTAACGGGGGAGAAGTAATACCGTCTCGCCGATTACCTCATCGGAATCTGAATCAGGAGCCGGCGGATGGAAAGAGTGAGACCGTTCCGGCGCCGTTCCTCTGGGCCTCTACTCGCCGCGCCACCGTCTACAGCCTCGATATCTTGCTCGCGCATCAAATATTCTCCATCTCAGGCGACGTTCAGTGCAAGAATTGTGATCGGCAATTCGCAATCGAATACGACCTGAGGCGAAAGTTCACTGAAATCGCCAAGTTCATCGCAATAAACAAGAACTCCATGCGCGACAGAGCTCCGATCAATTGGAAAAACCCTATTTTTCCAGGATGCCATTTTTGCAAGCAAGAAAAGAGCTTGAGGCCGATCATGGCGGAGAAGAAGAGGTGCATCAACTGGCTGTTCTTGCTGCTAGGGCAAATGCTCGGCTGTTGCACGCTGGAGCAACTCAAATATTTCTGCAAGCACACCAAGAACCACCGCACCGGAGCCAAAGATCGAGTTCTTTATCTCACCTACCTCGGATTATGCAAACAACTTGATCCATGCGGCCCTTTCGACGTCTGAATCTGAACTTTTTCCGATCAGAAAACCAGTCTTCGTATTCCCTCGAACTAGGTTAGGCGTATTATTTGGGGAATTATTTAAGAATTTCTTGACAAAGATCTTGATTAGGTTTCTTTGTTATTTTATCTATGTATCTCCATGAATTTAGAAGCTTGTGCTCGCGCTGATTCACTTGGTGTACGCACTTGGAATTCATAACATTCGAGACTATACGCGATAGGTATTTTCTCATATTTATTATGCGTGACGCTGTTATTTTTTTTATTTAATCTTCTTAAAATGCTAGCTTATATATTAAATTAATGTTTGATGCAATAAATTATAAATTAATACTTAAATCATTGTTTGACAATTTAAGAAGATACAATTAGGGATGAGCATGAGTTGGTTTGAGTCGGATTTTTAATCGACCAGCACTGACCCATTTGGACTTTGATCCCAAACTTGAAATCAAAGACTGACCCGAAACCTGCANAAGGTAGAATTATTCGATTTCTACTGATTATTTATTACTTTGAAATAAGTTTTCTTAAAGAGTTACTTTAAGGTCAATCTTATTATTATTATTTTTATCACGTAATTATATCAATTTAAATATATTTAATTATAGTTATTTATTATTTAAATTAATTTAATTACGTCTAAAAATATAATAAAAAAGTAAGATAAGATGATAATTTTAAAATTAATTAAATTGCAAAAGCGAGTAAATCTACTATTTAAAAAGGTAAATTAGGAAGTGGAGTTTAAAAAAGGATTTACTATTTTCGAAAATGGAAGGGTTTTTAAGAGATTTTCCAAGAACTCAGTTCTGAAAACTGCTTTTGAAAACGATAATATGCAAAACGACTATTCAACGGAATAATAAAAAATAAGGAAGCCGGCCACAGTACTCTCCCGTCCCTCTTTCTTTTGGCTCAGACAATTTCCCCACCATCTCCCGACTCACCGTCGGATTTTGCAGCCCTCCTCCGGGAGCTCGGTGGTCTAACTCGTAGAAAACCTAGAATTTCTCGTTATTTTCATCCATGCTTTGATTTGGTGGCAATGGAGGCTTTGATCGAGCTCTGCGACCTCATTGCTCAGAATCCAACACAATTTGCCGATAAGCTTACATGGCTTTGCAGCCGATGTCCACCTTCCGAGTCGCTTTTTGCCGGATCTCCGAGAGTTACGCGCTCTCAGCTCAATGCCGTGTTAGCCATTGCTCGCTTTCTCTCTAAATGCTCCGAAACCCCTGATCTCCCCCCCAAATATGTTGTCCTCGAGTTTCTTCGCTCCGTTCCTTCATCTTTCAGCCCAAATTTCTGGCCCCAACCTTTTGCAAATGATTCAATTGCCTCATTTTTTTCTGATTTTTTGAAATACATATCTAATGCATCCAAATTGTCTCCGGATTTTGCTACGGAGATCGCAGCCATAGCTGGAGAGGTGGTGATATCAGCTGTTAATCACGGCAAAGAAGATTCCGGGATTTCGAGTGCTTTTCTTGTGGCCCTCTCGGAGAGTTTCCTTCCAATTTTGCCATCAGATGCGGATACACTTGTGAACTGCCTTCTTGATCAGTTTTCGACATCTGCATTGGTACCAGGCACGCCTAAGGAACGAGTTCAACCAAACTCCGAGGCCTCTTCATGTCAGAGTTCTCCATTGAGCACGACTCATTATCTTCCCAATGAAGGTTCCAGTTCAGGAAACAAGGTGAGCCAAGCATCGAGTTATTCGAGTGGTGCAGCTTCGAAGGTTGCTAATGATGCCTCCAGTGCATCCTCGAAAGAGACAGTGGTGGCAAATGGAGGTGGGATTTTGTGGAAAAGTGGTGCAGATCAGCTTGGTGTAAATTTTCTGTTCAATGATGGAGGTGGAGGTGCCGGAGCTACTCTGAGGCAACAAGTTTCATCGTTTGAAGAAGAATCAGTGAACAGTTTGGAAAGGCAAGAAATTGCTTTAAAATTGTTGGCACACGTTTTGGATGGTATTCGCATTGATCCTGGCCTTTCTGAGCGGGTGAGACTTCTTGCCAAGAAGCAGCTTCAGTCTCTCCCAACGTTTCTAAAGGTGAGATGTTCAATTTTTATATATGTAAGAAATGTTTATATTTAGGCAGAAAAAGTTTTATAAGATTGAAACAATGCGTTTCATCTCCTAAAATATTGAGTTACTCAAAAGGTATCCAACTTCAATGGTTTATATGGCAGATTAGGAAGCGAGACTGGAATGATCAGGGGCCACTTTTAAAAGTTAGAATAAATTTGAAGCTAACTGTGTATCAAGGTGCTGCTAGATTGAAACTTAAAAGCCTTGCTTTTGTTAATTCGGAGGGAAAGTTGGCTAAAAAGCTGGTTTTTGAGACTTTTGCATTGTTGATGGATTCTGCCGAAGCATGTTTACTCTCTGTGTGGAGAAAATTGAAAGTATGCGAGGAGCTCTTTAGTTCCTTGCTCAGTGCCCTTGCACAAATTGCCCTTGCTCGTGGAGGTCAGCCATTGCGGGTCTTGCTCATTAGGCTTAAGCCTCTTGTCTTAACTGTGTGCGCACAGGTAAAGGTTTATATATTAATCTATTTTATGGCTTTAGGCGTTATAGATAATGTCATCATATTCCTAAAGCTGTACCGCATGTGATTGTGTTAGGCTGATACTTGGGGCAGTAACCAGGGGGCTATGTTTGAGAGTGTCCTAAAGACATGTTGTGAGATAGTTGAGTCTTGCTGGATCAAGGAGAGAGGCCCTGTCGACACTTTCATCATGGGTTTGGCTACAAGCATCCGTGAACGGAACGACTATGAAGAACAGGTTAATTTAGTTTTGATTCAACTTTATTTGTTTCTTATTATCAGTGTATATACCATATAGTTTGTCGTGGTGAAACTCACTTTCACAAAGATGATAATTGACAGACGCCTTAAAAAATATTGCACTAATACTTCTATTTCGAATATTTTTTTTGAAGTTTTGTACCAAAAATTTGCAATTAGTCCACTCGTTCTGCTTTCTTGTCTTGGGCCCCACTCTGGTTAATTTTGCTATCAAGATGATACTCTTTTGTTAGGATATTAAACTAGTGGGTGACTTTCCTCGATTTCAAATAATATCTTCTTGAGTTATGTAGTTCTAGTCTTCCTGCCTTTATGACTGATTACAAGTCTAGAAAATACTAATTATGGCATGCTCAGTTACTTTTTTTAGCTTATGATTTCTTTTGGCTTTAGGATTTCTAGTAAATAATTGATGTTGCTAACTGAAAAACAGTATCCTTAAAATGCTAATTCATTGTAATTGCACTATTTTCAGGTTGACAAAGAGAAACAGGCAGTTCCTGCCATACAACTTAATGTCATAAGATTGTTAGCCGATTTGAATGTTGCTGTGAGCAAGTCAGAAATTGTGGACATGATATTGCCTCTATTTATTGAAAGCTTAGAAGAGGGTGACGCTTCAACTCCTAGTTTATTAAGACTCCAAGTATGTTAATTTTTTCTTCCTTACAAGTGTATTTCCGTCTTAGATATTGTTGTTTGGTATCAGTTATGCGCATTTTGAAGGCTTACCAAATTTCTATTTACTCACATCCAGTGACTTGTTTCATAAAATAAAATTTTGCAGCTTCTTGATGCTGTATCTCGCATTGCAAGTCTAGGTTTTGAGAAGTCATATCGTGAGACAGTTGTTTTGATGACAAGAAGTTACTTAAATAAACTTTCAAGTGTAGGATCTGTTGAGAGCAGAACGATGGCTCCAGAAGACACTACAGAACGAGTTGAGGTATGAAGTGTCATGTGTTGTATTTTTTGTCTGGATATCTTGTCAAATGGATGCTCACTGGTTTAGTCACATTCTAGACTCTTCCAGCAGGATTTCTTCTTATAGCTAGTGGCCTTAAGAATGCTAAGTTGTGTTCAGACTATCGGCATCGGATGCTATCTCTTTGTTCAGATGTTGGCTTGGCTGCTGAGTCTAAAAGTGGAAGGTAGATACTGCCTTCAATCTTTTTAATGTTTTTCTTTGATTCCTTTTTTTAATCATACCCATGTCTATTTCAAATTCATCTATTGCAGAAGTGGTGCAGATTTTCTGGGGCCTTTACTTCCTGCTGTGGCTGAAATATGTTCCAACTTTGATCCGAGCGTGGATACAGAACCATCACTTTTGAAATTATTTAGAAACTTGTGGTTTTACATTGCTCTTTTTGGATTGGCTCCCCCCATACAGAAAAATCAACTTCCAACGAAATTAGTTTCCAGTACCTTAAATAGCGTGGGGAGCATGGGTACTATTGCTCTGCAAGCAGTTGGGGGACCATATATGTGGAATGCTCTATGGTCTTCAGCCGTTCAGTGTATTGCTCAAGGAACTCCTCCACTTGTAAGTTTCTCAACAACATGCCCCATTATTACGTAATCATTGTTCTTGGCTGGAAATTTTTTGTACCAACGACCTGTAATCTGTAAAAGGGTTGCTGAGTAGAATAAATTGTGTTTTTACTGATACATCAAAGTGAGCCACAATCCTATTTATAGTTAAATTAATTAACAAAAAACCTTAAACTATGGGGCTATTAATAATTTTGCCCTTGAAATATAGTTTTTTGCAGAAAAAAAGAGAACTCACCTAGAATCTTCTCTCAAAAAGTAGGCCCAAGCTCCTTTTTTGCTTTATTGAGCTAGAGACTGCTCTAGACTCGCAGGCCCTCACCTTTTAAGAATGGGATCCTGCTATAACGAACAAAAAAAACCTCTGGGAGTATGTTGTCTATGTAAAAGGGATAATCAAATGCAATTTCGACAAGAACTTGCGAATCTAAGGAGATTTATGTTTAGCCATGTAATGCAATGTGAGAATCAAACTTCTGGATACTCTATTGAGTTGTTAGGTTTTTCTAACTACATTGTTGAGCTATCTGAGCTTTTGGATCTCACCCGCTTCACAGTTAAGTGTGTCAACTAGTTTGCAGTTTTTTGGCCTTAAGGGTCACATTTTTTGTGAGCGATCTCACATGTAAGCATACATTTGTCTCATCATTAGATATCTTATGATTTTATAAATAACATTACTTAATTCTTGAAGAAAAAAACATATTTTCATTCAGAGTGGATACTTAATTTGTTCGACCATGCGCGATGTAAATTATGCTATATAATACCTTGAAAAATATGCTTTAAACAAAGCTTCACAAGGACATGAGGATTGTGAACTCGAGTTGTGTGCATATGATTAATTTAGTTTTGCTTTCTGTCTTCCTTGTTAAACTATTTCGGAGTCTTATACGTTCGAGGGTAAAAATGTAGTTTCAATTTAAATTTAAAGTTCTAATGTTTACCTCTAGGTTGTTAGCTCGGTGAAATGGCTTGAAGATGAATTGGAACTCAATGCTCTCCACAACCCAGGCAGTCGTCGAGGAAGCGGTAATGAGAAAGCAGCTGTAACCCAAAGAGCTGCTCTTTCTGCAGCTTTAGGAGGGGAGGTTGATGTTGCTGCAATGAGTACAATTTCAGGTCTAGCTGGTTATGCTCTTATAATTTTGATCTTTTGTATTTATAGTATCAGTTGTGCTCTGTTCCTGCTATCAGGTTGATATTATGTAGTAGCGGCTATAGAGTTACAATTAAAGTGAAGAAAGGTTTACATTGTTTCTATGTTTCCTGTCTTTACTTGATTGAATATCGAAGGAAATGGAAATGCTTTAAGGAAACAGTTTTCCTTAAAATAATCATATGTGATTTTTCTTTTTTTCATTTGTTCCCGTTAATTGACTTTGTAACATATTAAAACATTTAATTTCTTACATTTACTTGTATTGATGATTGATTCCAGGAAATTGATTTGGACATCTACCAATGATGTTATTTCCATCTTTCTTGGTTTACATATTATTCTCTTTTTTTATTGTAATCTGATCAGTATATTTATAAGATGTAGATTTTGACATTGGTATGTCACTTTTGATAATCTTTTTTGGTGTCTGATTTCTTCTTCTTTTACTGTATAGGAGTGAAGGCCACATATCTTCTTGCTGTAGCTTTTTTGGAGATAATAAGATTCGGGAGCAATGGGGGAATTCTTAATGGTGGCACAGATATTAATGCTTCAAAAAGTGCCTTCAATTGTGTTTTTGAGTACCTAAGAACGCCAAATCTTTTACCTGCTGTCTTCCAGTGCTTGGTTGCGATAGTTCACAGGGCATTTGACGCTGCAGTTTCATGGCTGGTAAGCTATTTTCTTCATAAAGAGTTGTGAGGAAACACATCCTCAAAAATCTAAAAGATTTAACATGTAGTGGCAAAGTACCAACCCAACCACATCCCCACCAAAAAGTAGTATTACCAAAAAACCCTTCGAAAGTCTGGGATATGGCACTAGGTCAGCCGTAGCAAACGTCATTTCTATGACATCTTATAGATAAAAGCTGCTATGAGCATATCTTTTACATCACATGCTGCAATATTATAAATATAAACAAAGATATGAAAATTGATTTTTCTTTTCATGTTTTTAAATAGTGGTGAACCATTCATTTTTTTATGAGATAGGTGAATATTTCAATTGTGGGGATACGCTTGATGGGTTCATGAAATGCACCACTAAATGGTTGAATTGTTTAGACAAAGTATAACGTCCTCATACTTATATGCATATGACCAAAATCTGCACAATTTTGTTCTTGTAATTAGCTTAAAACTTATTGTGCAATTCCATTGGTAGGAGTTGAGGACTTTACGCTTAGATTCTCTTTATTTTCACATGGTAGATTGATTCACAAAGGTGATGTATTGATAGATGTATCTTGAGAGTTATGTAATGCAACAAGCTATGATCTCTAAGCAACCTCATTAATCCAACCTCTTTGCAATATTGGTTTTAATTTACAATAAACCATTTTCTCAAAAGCGACTGCATTTGTCTTGATGCTTTATGCTGATGGTATTGATCGTCAAACTATTTCTTCTTTGGTAGCTGAGCTCTATTATGTATCAATGCATTAGCCTAAAGCATCTTCTTTTTTGTCTTTACTGTTTATTTGTTATCATTCCTTTCTCCCTCCCTCTCTCTCTGCAATTAAACCACAGGGAATATGATTGTTTCTGTAACTGTGTCAGGAAGATCGAATATCTGACACTGGTGATGAAGCTGAAGTCAGAGATTCAACTCTCTTTGCTCACACCTGTTTCTTAATAAGAAGTATGTCTCAGAGGGAAGAACATATACGCAATATCGCTGTCAACTTATTGACACAACTTAGAGATAGGTTCCCACAGGTAAGTCAAGTGCAAAGTGATTTAGACTTTTAGTCCTTATCTTGTTCATTAGATATAATTCATTTTTTGGTATTTATTTTCTTTCTGTCATTATTAGACTTTCAATTCAATCTTTCATTAACATTAATTGGTATTTCTCTTAATGGGGCTAAAACTGAGGCAAGATTATCTTTGATTTGTCTCAAGGTCCCATCTTTTAGATTTATGGGGTTTTCTTAAGTGAAATTCATAATATATGAGAACTGAGAGTATGCTTTAATATTTTATATTATTGCTTTTGTTACATTATTTTTCTTTGTTTCTTTTAATGAAGGAATGGCATGGTTGCAGGTTTTGTGGAATTCTTCTTGCTT
This sequence comes from Begonia fuchsioides, assembly GCA_003255005.1. Taxonomy (NCBI): domain Eukaryota; kingdom Viridiplantae; phylum Streptophyta; class Magnoliopsida; order Cucurbitales; family Begoniaceae; genus Begonia; species Begonia fuchsioides. Next base: position 16,595 of record QAOC01051215.1, on the reverse strand, counting down.
GGACTCTCTACTCTTTTCAATGCATAACGACTCGCCCTCTGTTGTTGTTCATGATCCCTCTTGGATTGTAACTGTTCGATCTTTATACCAAAAAGTTGTCCGTGAATGGATAATCAAATCACTTTCATGCGCTCCCTGCACTAGCCAGGGTCTCCTACAGGTTGACGACTTCCTATTTATAATTATATAAAACCAGGTCTCCTACTGGTTGACAATGACTTCCTATATCTTGTACTTTCCACTTCTGAACCCTTCATTGACCAGTATATTCAATTTATAAAATGTTTGGGAGAAGAAGGCTAATTAGGTATCCTTTCATAAATAAAGTATATATGTACGTAGATTTTCTCTTTATCTATGAAAAGATCAATAATTAGTCTAACGTTATAGTTACTTATTTAATATTTAATTAAGAAAAATATTTTAGTCATTTAATAATAGAATAAAATTCTAAATAAATATGGTGATTAGGGTTAGGAAATCATTCATTCAATCAATTGAGTATCTTGTTTAAAGTGTGGTTGGCACAACCGAGAAGACGGCAGAGAATTAGTTCTTTGCTGTATTGTTACTTTTCATTTATTTCTTTTTCTTTTTTTTGTTCTATGTTCATAGATTGTAGTCGTTCAGGGATTGTTTTACTTATTTGTTATTCAAATACAATCCTTTGTGCATGTCGATATAAAGTGAATATACTTCTAAATAAAGGGTACGGAAGTGGAAAGCAAAAATATGAAGGAATAGTTATATGTTTCAGAGAACGAAGACGACAATATAAAAGTGTGCTCTACTTGATAACATAACTCTGTAAGTTTAATTAATTTCAGAAAATTTGATAATATAATGCTAATGATTCAGGAGAAGCTTTGCAAAGCAAACACGTGGCAAAGAGCTCAGCATTCACCAGATGTTGTTTCTCTTCTGTCTGAAATTCGGATTGGTACTGGGAAAAATGATTGCTGGACAGGTATACAAACAGCAAATATTCCAGCTGTCATGGCTGCTGCTGCTGCAGCATCAGGAGCCTACTTAAAGTTAACAGAAGTCTTCAACTTTGAGGTGCTTAGTACTGGTATAGTCAGTGCGACAGTGAAGAGCAACTATGCTGGAGAAATTGCTGGCATGAGAAGGTTGTACAACAGCATTGGTGGATTTCAATCTGATAGTTCTACACCAGCTGGTTTTGGACTTGGTCTTGGTCTTCAACGATTGATATCTGGAGCCTTTTCCCAACCTACACCTGCTGAAGATGATTCTTTCAATGCAATGTTGCTTATGAGATTTGTGCAGTCACTTCAGCATTTTGTTAACAAGGCAGAGAAGGGTAGGGTTGTGGACAAGTCACAATTTCAGGAAACTTGTTCTCAAGCAACTGCCTTACTTCTTTCCAACTTAGTAAGCTGCTTCTCACAACACCTAATCATGTTGAAAAGATCTTTGGGTGTGTTTACTGTACTTTAATGTGTAAAATTTCAGGTTTCTAATTCAAAAAAGAATGTAGAGGGCTTCTCGCAGCTTCTGCGCCTTCTTTGTTGGTGTCCAGCTTACATTTCTACCCCCGATGCCATTGAAACTGGTGTTTTCATTTGGACTTGGTTAGTTTCTGCTGCACCTCAGCTGGGGTCTCTAGTACTTGCTGAATTGGTGGATGCGTGGTTGTGGACAATTGATACAAAGCGGGGCCTTTTTGCATCAGAAGCTAGGTATTCAGGACCTGCTGCAAAATTAAGGCCTCACCTTTCTCCAGGGGAGCCAGAATTACAGCCAGAGAGCGATCCTGTTGAGCAAATAAATGCTCATAGAATTTGGCTGGGATTTTTCATTGACCGCTTCGAGGTTAGGAATTTCATTATCAATTAATTTAATTTTTACTGATTCCCAAAAAACTAACCATTGCATTTAGCTCATTTTCTCCTTTTTGGTTTTTGAATGTCAAAACAAGATCAATTTATCTATCAGTAGCTTGTTTGTGTTGATTTTCATTTGGAAGTTATTATTCCATTTTTCTGAAGTAAACTATATTGCTCCTGTGTGGCATGCAACACCATGGCCATTCTCATTTAGGTTACTGTGGAAAGGATATTGAGTTCAGGCAAGCATTTTTAATTTGGGTATCAAATTGGGAATTCTATGGTAGCATTTTGTAATTTTTTCACATCTGTTGGTTATCTCTAGACTTTTTTCTTCTCATTTATGGTGGAATGATTTACTGCAAGGTATTGGCCATTGCGTTCTTAATTGGGTTTCTGCAGTTACTAATGAATTAAAAAATTCTCACATCGGATATCTTCTACTTCAATATTTAACAAGATTTATATTACACTTTTGGTTGTTTAGGTAGTTCGACATAACAGTGTTGAGCAACTCCTACTATTGGGCCGATTGTTACAAGGAACTACTAAGCTCCCTTGGAGCTTTTCTCATCACCCTGCCGCAACTGGTTCTTTCTTTACACTAATGCTCCTTGGGCTCAAGTTCTGCTCCTGCCAGTCCCAGGGTAATCTACAGAACTTTAAAGCTGGGCTTCAGCTGCTGGAGGATCGGATATATCGGTAATGTCTAGAACTCTATGCATCAATTGCATTACACACACTTTTTGAGTGTATTGATGCCTATATTCTTATATATCTTGAGCATTTCACTTGATGCACCCAACGTCGATATTGGTTAGAATCTTTAGCCAACCTGATACCTTTAAGGTGCAAAGTATATGTGCAAAGAATTTTAAGAGAGCTCCAATTTTGTAGTCTGTCAATTTAGCGCCTCACTCTAAGTTGAATGATGGAGCTTATGGAAACAATCACTGTTTTTTCGCGTTATATTTTTGGGGGTGCTACTCATATTGATCTTTTATAACTAACAGTCATTAGATCTATATTTCATCAACATATTATGACAGCTTCCAGTTTTCATTTCTGCTTAAGAATGTACTTTTCAACTAATATATGTTATTCTTTCCAATCACAACGTTTTGGTTGAATCTTCAAAGTTTAGGATAATGTCCTAACATGGTATTATTCTTTGGGATTTAGACGCGGTCTGTATGTCTCGTCTAATCGTTCTTTTTGTTATTTCATTGTGATATCCATAAAATGGTTAATTTGAAAAGTCACTAGTTTTTATATGCCCATAAGAATTGATACTAAGTTCACATGAAGATTAAAAAGTTGATCTATTCAGGGCATCTTTAGGATGGTTTGCGTATGAGCCAGAGTGGTTTGATGTCAAAAGTATGAATTTTGCACAGAGCGAGGCTCAGTCTGTCTCTACCTTTGTCCACTATCTTTCACATGAGCATGGGGATGGTTTGGCCTCTGATGGGAAAGGACAAGGAAATGAGAATGGGACCTCATTATTTGATGTGGTAAAGGTTACATCTCCTCACAGCCGGTTGTGGTTTGAAAATTTGATGGCTCTATTTTTCTTGACAATTGTCCTCAAGATCATTCTTTCAAGTCTCAGTTACCATAATTTAAACCTTTTGACTTGAATATTTGCAGAGCAATCATCCTGTTTGGGGCCAGATGGAGAATTATACTTTAGGAAGAGAAAAAAGGAAGCAACTACTTTTGATGCTGTGCCAGCACGAGGCAGATAGACTTGAAGTTTGGGCACATCCACTTAATTCAAAGTAAACCAGTGCAGTTGACTTTTTATAATGCTTAAGATAGTTGATTGAACTTTCATCCAGTTTGTTTCAAGTATTACTAAAGACCCTCTGTTTTTCTTACAGGGAAATCACATCTCGGCTTAAGCTAAGCTCAGAGAAATGGATTGAATATGCAAGGACTGCCTTCTCAGTGGATCCTCGGATTGCATTTAGTTTAGTCTCTAGGTTTCCAACCAATACTTTCTTGAGAACGGAAGTTACTCAGTTAGTGCAGGTTGGATTCCCAAAATTATTTCCTAATCCTTTGAAACTATTTCTGACATCTTTCATAATACAGCAACAACCTTAGTAGTTGGTTTAATATCTAATATTTCCTCATAGACAAATTAGAATTCTCTTTTAGAATAGCAAGTTGCATTTTATTTCCTTGGTTAGTTAACTCTTAGTTCTATTTTTAAATGTATACCTCTGACTTATAAATCAAAATTTTGAAGATTTTTCTCGTTTATATCAGTTGGAAAATGTGAATGCCACTCTTACGGATGTCAACAACTTTCTAGAGGAATGGGTTGAGCTTTAAAATTACTAGACTGAGTTTTTGGGGTGGTTTAAACTTATATCTTTCCCCCACTAAAAAAGATTTTGACAGAACTACTTGGGAATAAAATACATTTCTAGGTCTTTTCCATGAAATGCAATTCTATTTTCACGTTCCTATGACATAAGAAGTGTTTTTCATCTTTGGCGGGATAGATTGATGGGAAAGAACAGATATACAACCTCGGCATTAGAGTCGATGCCATTTGAAGCTGAATTCCTTCCATTTTGATACACATTTGAAACTCATTATGGATGGGACAGGGTTTGTTGGCCATCCATTAGTAAATCTAAACTGATGTGGTTCATTTACCAGTATTTATTTTTTGTTATTTTGCTTCTTTCTTATCTTCTTCTTCTTCTTCTTCTTCTTTTCATCTTTGTGAACTAGTTGAAACTGGTTGTCGCTTGTTGGTTTTGAAAAAAATCCTTCTCTAGTATTTAAATAACATTTTGATTCTGCAGTTACACATATTGGATGTTCGAACTATAGCAGAGGCATTGCCATATTTTGTCACCCCAAAAACTATTGAAGAGAATTCAGTGCTATTGCAACAGTTACCCCACTGTGCTGCCTGCTCAATCACCCAAGCTCTTGAATTTCTTACTCCTGCTTTCAAGGGACATCCTCGTGTTATGGCTTATGTTCTTAGGGTTTTGGAGTCCTATCCGCCAGAAAGCGTAACATTCTTCATGCCACAGCTCGTGCAAGCTCTTCAATATGATGAAGGGGTAGGGTTCTCAAAGATCATTTCTTCATTTATTTACATATTACCGTTTGTCATAGCAGATGTTATCAAGCTGAACTCAACCAATGGTAGAGATTTGGTAGTGGGTTCAAGTTGAAAATTTGGGCTAACTAAAATTTTATTTGCAATTTCAGTGGATTCACTTAAAACATTCATAATTTGTTAGTTACTAAGATTTTTGGCACTACTTTCTTCTAACTCATAGCAATGGAATAGAGACGTCACAGATTATCTTTTATGTGAAATAGAGCTATATTTATTTTTTATTTGAGTCTGTTTCCCGATTTAATTGAACTTGACATCCTGGCTTCAATGCAATTGATGAAGGTTTGAAAAATTATCCGTTTGGGTTACCCTTAATGACACTTGATTTTCTGCCAACCTACTTCAAGAGGTTGTAAATGAAATTATTATCTTTAAAGTTTCTCATCCATCTGTAAGAGATTTAGTTCCCTTCTTTTTGCAGAGATTGGTAGAAGGTTATTTGCTTAGAGCAACCCAAAGGAGTGACATATTTGCCCATATATTAATCTGGCACTTACAGGTTTATATATTCCGTCTTCATTTTTCTTCTTGGAAATGTGGTTTCATTCACTTCCATCTGAACTAGTAGATCTGGTAATTTCAAAATGAATATTGAATTTACTGGTTGGCAGGGTGAGGGTTCTGAACCAGAGTCTGGAAAAGATATTGCCCCAACAAAGGTGTGCTTAAAAGAATTTTGTATTTGTAATTTATTTTTAGGGTTACATCTCAAAACGACTCAGTTTTGGGGATTTAACTCAATGACCACCGGTTTTTAAAAAATTCAAAATGACCACGAGCAGCAGTCTGCTCTTTTTATTTTTATTTTTAATTAAAAAAATATTTTAAATTAAAAAATAAAATAAAAAGCGGGCAGACAGCTGCTGGGTTGGTCATTCCGGGTTTTTTAAAACACATGGTCATTTTGGGTTAAATCTCTAAAACTGGTGCTCGTTTTGGGATTTAACCCTTATTTTTATATGGAAACTCTTGTGTGCTCTTTATTATACCATAAATAGTTTGACAACTTACCTACAAGTTAGAAAAAACTGTTATAGATCATCAAAAAATTTGTTTGGCCGTCAAATGCAAATTTATCAGCTAATGTGTGATATTTAGAAATGCCACAATGAAATTCTTGGTGCAATATATTAAACCATTTGGTAAGGTCAGTAGCTGAAGGTATGATAAATTTTAATATACACTATTATCTTTGCAGCTTAGCTCGTTTCAAGCGTTGTTGCCTGTTGTTAGGCAGCGCATTGTTGATGGTTTCTCAAGCAAGGCGCTTGACTTGTTCCAAAGAGAGTTTGATTTCTTTGACAAAGTTACTTCCATATCCGGTGTGCTCTTTCCACTTCCTAAGGAAGAGCGCCGAGCTGGCATTCGGAGGTAAACTTAATAAAGTCCAGTAACTTCCCACATTTTAAGCTATGAGTGAATCGTAGTTGATAATTTTTTCAAAGGGAGTTGGAGAAAATTGAAATGGAGGGAGAAGATCTCTATCTACCTACTGCTCCAAACAAGCTTGTTAGAGGAATTCAAGTAGAAAGTGGAATTCCCTTACAGTCAGCAGCAAAAGTTCCTATAATGATCACATTCAATGTGGTTGATCGGGATGGAGACCACAATGATATAAAGCCGCAAGCTTGTATTTTCAAGGTAAGATCATTTACAGACCATTTCTGATTTTGCTTCTCTTTTGATAAAAAAAACTTGAATCTAATCTTCACTTAGTTGTCAACTTGGAGAAAATTACACAGCTCTCTTAAACATTTTGTTATCACTGAAAATAAGGTCATACCATCTCTCAAAATCTTTCAAGCTTGGGAGACGGTCAAAGGAGATTTTTTTTATCACACCAGTTCCTTTTTCAAACTGAAAAAATGACAGATAAAGGAGAAAAAATGATGCAATAAATAATTCTAAGCTATCATTTTGGATTGGAAAAAGAAATAAGGAGCTAAAAGTCCTTTGAGGTTTATAGCAATAGCATGGGACTTTTAACTATGTTCTCATGTAATTATTTTTTCTATGACATGAAAAAAGACAATAGTGATTCGTGTGATATCATTTTTGTTAGTGAAAAGTGTACTATAATTCTTAGCATTTTAGAAATTAGTCATCTGTATGATTCATTTTTGTATCCGTTGGTTCAAGGCGTTTTCATCTATTGTTTTCTTTAGGAGAATTTTTTATACTCATTTTCCATGACTTGATGCGTTATTTTATGAAGTTTGTTTCCAATATAAAAAGAAAAAAGTAAATAATGCGTCTTCTTGATGTCAACTTTCATAGATACGTTAAATTTTTAACTTTCTTAAATTATATTCTTCATGAAAATTTGATGTCAGACAGAAATTCCTTTAGGAAATTTACAACTTAACTACTTATGTGTACTGATTTTTCTCTTAGATTGAAGTGGCACAGTATCCTCTTTGCTTTCCACGAATCTCACCTATTTTTCCCAAACAAGTCCTATCCTAATTTATTTTCCTTGTGTTTGATGAATGAGATTCTTTGGCAGTCTTCTTGCACTGATGATTCCCAGATCCTTAGAAGTTTCTATTCATAATGTTGTCAGAGAGAGAGCCCAATAGCTTGCAATATTTTTTCAAGTCATTACGTTGAACTTTTTTCTGGGACGTAAATAAATTTATGTCTCAGCATTCATTTCATCATCTAGAATCCTTATGTTTTCCGAGGGTTGCATTTTAAGACCATGATTGGTCTATCAGTTAAAAGGTAGGAAATAGTATTTGACATTGAGGTCTATAAATGGAGGGAATGAAGATAATTTATTTACCTGAGAACGACTTCCATTGTTTGAACATGGAAGTCAAACTTTGGACCAGTTCATGAGTGACAAATACACACTAACTACCAAGAGTAGTTATTGCTGACGGGTTAATTTACATATGTGAGGATCTATTGATTCAGTAGCTTGACAACATTAAAACTGTTGAAATTAGAATGGTAAAGCTGAAGTTGTTTTCTTGATATGACCATGGTACCTATTTTTGACAAGCTTGAATAGTTTAAACGAAGAATAGTAGTAGATGCTATCTGCTTTTCACGATAAAGTTTACTAGTATTGTTAATGGTTCTTTTTTGGCTGAAGGTTGGAGACGATTGCCGGCAAGATGTTCTTGCTCTGCAAGTAATATCTCTTCTCAGGGACATATTTGAAGCAGTAGGAATCAATCTCTACCTTTTTCCTTATGGTGTCCTACCAACGGGCCCTGGGAAAGGTATCATCGAGGTAAATTTCTAGTTTTGTTGAACTTCTCATGTTGAGTTACCAGCTCAACTAATGGATATCAAATCTATTTATTTGAATATAAAATCAAAGTTTCCCTTTTTTTATTTTTACAAGTTCATTGAAAAAGTTGGATTTTCTAAAGAAATTTACCTTGATTTTTGCTCTGTTCACTACATATGTAATAACTCTCAAAAAAAGGGTTCTGATAAACCTAGAAAAATGGAAACTAAGAATAGGAATTTTTGACAAAAGGGATCAAGAATAATTGAAGTATTATTTCGACCCTTCTCTGTCAGGTTGTTCCGAATACACGTAGCAGAAGTCAGATGGGTGAACTGACTGATGGGGGGCTGTATGAGATTTTTCAACAGGATTACGGACCGGTTGGCTCTCCTAATTTCGAAGCTGCGCGTGAAAACTTCATTATAAGTAGCGCAGGTTATGCAGTTGCCAGCCTTTTACTTCAACCAAAGGACAGACACAATGGGAATCTTCTATTTGACAAGTAATATTCCTGATCTCATTACCATAGTTGGTCAGATCTTTGTTACTGAAACAAACCTATAAATTCGACTACTCAAGAACATACTTCATGTCAACCGAATAACATTCTTCTTAACGCAGCGTGGGAAGGCTAGTCCACATTGATTTCGGTTTTATTCTCGAAACCTCTCCAGGAGGGAACATGCGCTTTGAAAGTGCGCACTTTAAGCTGAGCCACGAAATGACACAACTACTAGACCCCTCTGGGGTTATGAAAAGTGAAACCTGGAACTTATTTGTCAGGTACTTAATTTCTCTCATATTAGGCTTTTTCTTTCTCTCCAGCTCTTCACCTCCCTTAAAACACCGAGAGTTCATGCTTTATTCTCCTCTTGGATGTTATCAGCTTGTGTGTGAAGGGGTACCTGGCGGCTCGACGCTACATGGACGGGATTATAAACACTGTTTCTCTAATGCTAGACAGTGGACTTCCGTGCTTTAGCCGGGGCGATCCGATCGGAAATCTACGTAAGAGATTCCATCCCGAGATGAGTGAGCGTGAAGCGGCCAATTTCATGATCCGGGTCTGCACTGATGCCTACAACAAATGGACCACCGCTGGGTATGACTTAATTCAGTACCTTCAGCAAGGTATTGAGAAATAATAATAAAAAAAGATTTTGGTCATTCTTATTGTTGGATTACAGAATGTAAATGTGTCACGTATTATTATTATATTACTGCTGAATTATGCAATATTTATGAAGAACAACTCGACCAAATGCACATGTGACAGACAGGCCCACACATACCATGATACCAACATCAGTCTTCTGTTATGAACCCAGTTAACACCTCCTGAAATTGTGGTCAGCTTCACTTATTTTAGGCTAAAAGTTAATTTTGCATTGAGTTTTTGAAAAATAGGCGAAATTGAACCTGAATTTTCAGAAAACAAAATTTGGGCTCATTAGACGCATAATTTTTTGTCTCATGCATCCGATATTCGTTCGAGCGAGGCATGATCGGACGAATGAAAATAGAATTTCATGCTTCATTCGTTCGATATTCGTCCGAGTAAAGCATGATCGGACGAATGAGCAAAAATTTTTTTTCCTATTTTTTCATTGTATTGTACTTTTTTTTTCTTTACATTATCATTGTACTTTTTTTAAATTTGTAAAGAACATATTTTTTCTTCAACATTATAATATATTTATAATATTATTGTCTTGTCCATCGGTCAGGCTCGCTACCTTTTACGTGGTTCTGAATTTTGGATGAATTCCGTCACTAATTCTCGTAGATTATTTTGTGACTCTTGTGTGTTTGTGTTGAAACCCGATAATATTATAAATGTATTATAACGTTGAAGGAAAAATATGTTCATTTCAAATTTTAAAAAAAGTACAATGATAATGTAAAGGAAAAAAAATATAATAATAATGAAAAAGTATGAAAGAATTTCTTGTCTCATTCGTCTGATCATACTTCACTCGGACGCATGAAGCAAAAAATTATGCGTTTGACGAGCTAAAATTTTATTTTTCAAAAACTTATACCTGATTTTGCCTATTTTATAGGAACTCAGCCCCAAAATTAACTTTTACCCCTTATTTTACTGTTTTCTTGGGACTCGCAGCCTTATTTTGTTCGATTATTCCCATATCTTTTAATCATTGAATAAAATTTTACTTTATTTTATAATTTGGTCAGAATAATTAGGGCAGATCAAATTGCAATCCCAAGTTATAATCCACCGTAAATAAGTGACAACTACATCAATCGCGGTCTAGAACTTTGATCCATAAAGACGTTGGGTTTTTTTAGTTCTTCTTTCCCAATTTAACCACGGACGATTACAACCAATTTTAATTCTAAGCGTGCCCATTCCCGGCTAGCTGCACCGTTTTCTGCCCTGCTCCGTTGGCGTCCTTGTTCTTCTTATTTGCCGAGAATTTCCAGAGGAAGTTGCCGAATAGACCCTCAACGTCTTCCAGCGTTCTCCCCTGTGTTTCCGGCAAGAGAACAAAAAAGAACACGAAGGCAAACATGGCGATTCCGGCGAAGAGAAAGAAGGCCCCGCCGGTGGTGATTCCATGGGAGAGCGATAAAAACGTCATTGAAATAACCCCACTGGTGGTTCTGTTCACCATGACCCCCAAGCTCGCTCCCTGAGCGCGTAGCCTCAACGGTAGAATCTCCGTGCTGTAGACCCACGTGATAGGCCCCATTCCTATGGAGAAGAGTGCCACGTAGGATAGAACACAGGTGATGGACAGCCCGACCGCCCACTTAACTGTGTGCCCGTGGTTCTGGTCGATGACGGTGAGCGAAAGCCCAAGCGTTGCAAGCGATAATATCATTCCGCCGACGCTGCTCAGGAGCAACGGCCGCCGTCCGATCCTATCGAGCAGAAATGTAGCCACGAGGATGAAAATGGTTTTCACGAATCCGACGGCCATCGTCGCGAGTAGCCTGTGGCTTGTCGACGTGATTCCGGCTTTCTCGAAGATGAAGGGGCTGTATAAGACGACGGCGTCGATTCCGGTGATCTGTTGGAAGAAATGAATACCCACGCAGGCGATCATGATGTGGATAACTACACGAGTAGGACGAAGGAAGATTTCCTTCCAGACCCCTTCGCCGTGGCTTTTCTTCGTCACCTGAACGATTTCGTCAGTGCAGTTTTCTGGAATTCCGGCGGCTTCTTTGATGTCGGCGAGCCTTAGCTGAGCTTCTTCTTTGCTGTCTGAAGTTTTCTCGAGAACTTGCCGGGCTTCGCCTAGCCGACCTTGCATAACCAGCCACCGGGGCGACTCCGGCATGGTTAGGACAATGATCGCTAAGAACACCGACGGCACTGCACCAGCACCGAGCATCAGCCGCCATCCCAGGTAAGTGGGAAGCTTGGAGAAAACGTAGTTGGAGATGTAGCCTAGCAATATTCCGCTGTTGATGAATACCTGAGATTCCGTGGACCAAATTTTAGAAATTTGAAGATTATGGTGAGAAAAATAATGGTAAAGATCGGAAATTACCTCAGGAAATGAGGTTAAGAAGCCGCGAGATGAGGTCGGAGAAACCTCAGCCGTGTATACCGGAGCAATCATGAGAGCGTATCCGACGCCGATGCCGGCGACGAAGCGACCAAACATGAGGAAACCATAGTTCGTGGAGAACCCCATAAGGATAGCTCCAGCGAAGAAAATAGCTCCGGCGAGTACCATAGTGTAGCGGCGGCCGATCCAGTCAGAGGTTCTCCCGGCGGCCAAAGCGCCTATAAGAGAATACAGGTTGAGAATACCGACGAGAACTTCAACCTGAACATCGGAGAGCTTGAAGTCCTCTTGAATCGGTTTCTGAGCTCCGCTCATCACACCAATATCTGCAAATTTTATGACAAAACAAAGACGACAACTCGATCAAAATTCAAACGAACTGAATCCGACACCTCTCAGAACAAAAAAGCAACAACAGATAGAAACTCACCGTAGCCGAGAAGAACCGAGTTCATCGAAGCCAAAGTCGCGCAGAGAAAGGCATACTTATTATTCTTTCGTTTCTTCGGAGGATCAAAATCCGGCAAGCTCGGTCGATTCTGACCGGAAACGACGGCATCGCCTTTGAGCGCAGCCATGGCCGGCGGAGTTATCAAGCCGAAAGCGAAACGAGAGAATAATGGAGTTTGAAATGCGTGCCCCAACACTTGAACAGTCTAAGCTCAAGTGGCCATGAAAGCTGGAGCTCCACAAAAAACACGGAGAGCCCCCTGCAGTGATATACAGATCCAACCATGCTTCTCACGTCAGCATCACATAAGCCTCGTTTTTTAGTTTAATTTATCATTAATTTCTTAAATNGTCGAAGCTCAAGTGGCCATGAAAGCTGGAGCTCCACAAAAAACACGGAGAGCCCCCTGCAGTTATATACAGATCCAACCATGCTTCTCACGTCAGCATCACATAAGCCTCGTTTTTTAGTTTAATTTTGAATTAATTTCTTAAATTGATGATAAACAAACACCATATTCAACTGACACGTGGAAGCGGAAGAACATTTCTCATTAATTTCTGGGTGTAGGATTAGAGTGATTAATTAAAGATGGATATTAATTATTTTCTATTTTGATTTTTCAAATCACTTCCAATAATTACTCATTTAATTATGATCACACCACTGCCGTTCAACTACCACAACAATGCTGTGCGAATTTTGAATTTTTTAATTTTAATAAATGTCTAAAAATTAATAATTGTTTATAATATTAAGGAGTCAAGAAAGACGGGCCATTGGGTCGTCGGTCAATATTTTGACTCAACACACTTCACTCTCGGCTACTTTACACGTGTCACCTGCTCCTTATTTCTAATATTCTCTCTCTCTCTCTCTCTCGTCCATTTTTTGTTTTTATTTTACCAGCCAATTCAGCGTCCAAGAAGCGTTGCAATCCAAGGACAAAATTGGCATTTAAAGCACGTCCCTCCAGACGCTTCCCGCTATAGCGCTGTCGTTTTGTGTCACGCGACCGCAGATAGCTGATTTTGACAAGATTCAGTGAATACGCAAACTACCAAACTGACCCTGAAAAGGGAGAAGCACCCCAAAAATGCATTATTAGTCTATTTAACAGAATGTGATTGGTGGAACTTTGTTTGAAATGTCAATTGCGTAATTGTGCAAAAGCAAGGAGGTGGAATAAAAAAGAATTAAATTTGTGCAAAAAACTAGAAAATAAATAACGTGACAATAAACGTCCATCTTGAAGATATCGTGTGGATCGCAATGCCGATCAGAATCAGGGTGTGCCATCCACCGTTGGTTTTACGCGAATTAAAACTCGTTGCGACGAGTTAAGCTCTCCACCGTTGGTTTATTTTCGTTCAATCTATTTCTTTTCAACCAGCTTTCTATTATTAGTCTCGGTCTGTGACGAGTGAAATTGTCGCATAGAAAAAGAAATATTCGTATCGAATCGTATTTTTTAATAGTCCTCGCTCTCATACAATTTCTCGTATTTTTTTTAAATTATCGGTCACTCGTAACATGTGTTAGTCCTCTTCCGCCGTATTATAATCCATCTTTTTTATCGCACTATTTCATAGGAGTGAGCATTTACCGGTTCGGTTCGGTTTTTTTACCGGTTTCGGTTCGGTTTACCGGTTTCGGTGCTCACCCCTACTAAGATATTAATCGTCTCTATAGTTTCTTACTATTTCAACTATATATTAATACATAATATTTAATAATATTTTAAGCTAAGTACATTGAAAATCAAATCTCTAGTCATCAATCAAGAACTTTCAAGACAATAATCATAATGAACTTGAATACTAGGAAGATTTATGTACACGTAAAAAAAGATCATCTATTAAATACATACAAACCATCAAACTACTTGTTACGAATAGATCGATCGAACGTTTTTGTCTCGGGTTGGAAAATGAGATCAAGAAAATGAAATAAGAGTAGTTAATATGTCCTATGATCGAAGGAGGAAGGGACCATCGATCAAAAGAGTCTTCCAAGCTTGCATGTGATCTCGCAAAGACCCGAGACTTTCTTTTTCGTTGGATATTCTTCCTTTGCACTACGCGTCCGGAACTCGTGACATGACGGGTCGTGTTCACGAATCTAAATACACGTCATCTCGAGTAACATTGCAAATACCATAGTATTATTATAGTGTTACTTTTCAAGTGTGAGTATCAAATTTAACCCGTATTATTATTATTATTATTATTATTATTATTATTATTAAAAGAAGAACCATGATTTAAAAATAATTGAGGATTTGGAAAATAATCAAGAACACGTGTTGTTGACTTTTGGGTGATCATTCGTCTAATTAAGTGTGC